>CM057339.1:908232167-909432167 GCA_030015575.1 Agapanthus africanus | reverse complement strand
CGCGGTTCCGCCGCCGACTTAAGGGATCAGGTGATGAGTTTTGCTACGTGGCCTCCTGTACTCCTCTGGATCTTGATGAATGTCTCTGTCTCTCGGTTTCCTGAATTCTGTGACTCTAGATCCCCTCGCAAAATTCACACAATAATCGTTAAATATACAATTTGCAGTTTTGTTTTGATTATGATATAGATCGAATAAGAATTCAACACAAATAGTAAGAATAAAAAATTATGCACGTATCCCCGGCAACGGCACCATTTGATTGATGTGAAAAAGTGTTTATAGAACAACCACAATCAATAACGGTGTCGCGTGTAGCTAGATCGAGATGTGTACGGGTCGTCCTCTGGGAAACGTAGAACCTTTTAGTCTTACTTTAGGCGTGTTGAGAAAGAAAGGAGGAGGGATAAAGAATATTATAGAATGGTTGTAAGATCTAGATCTACGTTAAACACGGATGCAAAATATAGATCTAGATTAACTACGGATGTAAGTTTATATAAGAAGGGGGCTTGTTGGGTTCATTAGGATTTAGTAGTTATAGATGATTAATTAAAGATTACTCTTTCTATCCTTTAATAGATTTAAAACTAGAACGACAGTGATGCATGTAGATTAGGGTTTCTGGAGGGAAAAAGGGTTCCCACTCTTAACCCCTATCTCGATATGGAACTCCGTTCATATCTAGCCTTTACCAAAACAATCATTAATCTAATCTCTACTCGCGGTCGAGACTAGCAATGAATTGGTAGCGCACCCGATTAGGATGTTAATGATTCTTTTGGTAAAGTTTATAAACTTTATAGGACGTAAAAAGAGTTTAAGGATTTTCATCATCCATAAACCTACCCTAATCCTACGAACCCTAACAAGCGGGGAATTACTCGCGCATGTTGGGAGAAGAAGAGATGGAGAAAGAATTCATAATGAAACTACAAAGAAATAGAATAAGAAAAAGAACTACCTTTATTAATCAACAAAACTCATTTACAGTTTGTTTCCTTAGAAAATGATTACAAATACTAGTTTGCTTCTCGATCTCTTCTAAGGAGGTAGATGAACCGTTGATGATCAGCCTGGATGCGTGAGCCGTCTTGGACTTCGTGATCTCGTCGACTTGATGATTTTTCCAAGAGGCTCTCGGTCCTTATTTATAGTCTCAGAGCCTGAACCCTAGCTGCCTAATTTTGAAGTCAGAGGTGGAGATCCTAACCACCAAAATCCCAACTCCTAACTCATTAAAAGCATGGCGGATCCGTGGCCAATAGGTGGGTTTGGCCGCGGATCCACGGCCTTATAGGTGGATCATGGGAGTTTAGTTTAAAGACGTTACGGTCCGCAGTAGTTTGAGGACGTTACGGTCCGTATAGTTTAAGGATGTTACGGTCCGTAGTTCAACTTGCGCGCACGTGTATTTGTTACGTGTCGGGATGAGCAATGATGATATCGGAGACACCTAGCTTGGGGTGTGGTTTGATCTGGGGTGTGCACGTCAGTTTAGGAAATGCACCAAAGAGCTATTGGTTGTTGGGACCCGCCACCTCTCTGAAGACGTTGAAGAATTATCACGACATGTATCAGAGGTGTAGAGAGATGTACCCTTGAACCAATTCCCGTATTTGAGGGAGAAGATCATGGTGAATCATCTAAGAATCAATAGTCAGTTTGGAGGCTAAGATTATCTTGGGAGGTGTGGGATGAACATCATTTTGGATATCATCAGTTGACAAACCTTTAGCCATGCTGGGGACTAAGACCAACTTGGGGGAATGATGAGCACAGAGGGGTCTTGACTTTCTTAGTCAAGTTGGACTAGGTCTGGGTCTCTACAATTACCCAACGGTGTTAATGTGCTGAGACATACTATGCTCACGTGCGTTTCATGCGTGCACTGAAATAGTGTTAAATACTAAATTTCTTTGGCGCTCACGTGGTGCACGTGAGGTACTCAATTATGGGCGTTGTCCATTTAGTTCCCTTTTTTTTAATAAGTGCTGAACACTTGGTTCTTGTGGCGCTCATTTGTGAAACACGTGGGGCCCCCCAAAGTTGGGCTCTCCCTTTTGGCTTTATTTCCTCTCCCTTCATGTAAGTGCTAAGCACTTAGTTCCTATTGCGCTCACGTGTAAAACACGTGAGACGCGTCAAATAGGGCAATGCCCTTTTATTTTCCCTTTCTTTTACAGAAGTGCTAAGCACTTGATTGAGGGTTGCGTGCAAAACACGTGACTATCTTAACACATGATGCAGTCTCAGCCGTTTTCTTTTTGCTCCTTAGAAACACTCACGTGGAGAACACGTGAAGTTTAGTTAAACATTATAACGAATCACCAGGCTATTCTTCTATGGTTCTTAGGAATCAAGTTCTACTTTTGTTTCTTTGCAAGAATTAAATTCTTCTTACAGGGTTAAACCCTAGTGTTTTAGAGAAATTAAATTCCCATATGTGTTTTTTTGTAAGAATTAAACTCTTTGAACTCGGTTCTTTCCCCTAGGATTTGAATCTGCATGACAGAATCTCCCCGATGAGAATTAAATACTCAACTTGTGGAGTGATCTGCTTCTGCAGATCTCAACCAAAGGAAGAACTAAGTTCTTATATGAAGGGTTAAACCTTTAGAGAGGCGAAGAAGAGTTAAAATGATCTCTATGTTTTCTCTTTACCTAGGGTTTTTTAGGAGGGGTTCTTCTTCTTTGAGAGAATTAAATTCTCTTTGTATTCTTCTTCCCCTCTCTCCCTGTCTGTCTCTTTCCTCCTCTCCTTACTCCTATTTATATGAGAAGAAAAAGAATCAATTTGTTAAGAAAATCCCTCATTGAGAGATCATGATTGATTTCATATTTAACCCAATTGATCTAGTGAATTTTATTCACCGTTGGATTTTTAATCCAAAGGCTCTTTGTTTTATCAGAGAAGATTTGTTTTTTTACCAGATTAGGAAATATCTTCCTAAGATAGAATTTTATTCTATCATATGAATATGTTGTTAGTTTAACAATATTAGGAAAATATTTTCCTACGACAGAATTTTACTCCATCAGATGATCAGAGAATATCTTTCTAGTTTGAGGAAGATCAGTGAAATATTTTCCATATAGAATTTAATTCTATAAAATGGTTTAATTAGTGATATTTTATCACCATTGGATTTTAAATCCAAGATTCTATGTTAGAGAAAGATCTTTCCATATTAGAAAGATCAGGGGAAATATTTCCCAAATAGAATTTAATTTTAATTGGAGCATTTTAAATTGGGGCGCTCACATGCTTTGCATGTGAGTAGCAAGAGAACTCACGTTTTTAACACGTAACCCCTAATGTGGGTTTTAGCCTATTTATTTTCAGCGCTCATATACTTTACATATGAGCGCTCACGTGTTTAGCACGTGAGTCCTATTTGGCCATTAGTTATTTATGTTCAGCGCTCATATGCTTTGCATATGAGCGCTCACGTGTTTAACACGTGAGGTATGTTTGGCTCTTAGTTGTTTGTTTTCAGCGCTCATATTCTTTGCATATGAGCATCCACGTGTTTAACATGTGAGGCCAAATTTTGAGGACTCTACCTCCTTTTTTTTATAAGGGAAAAAGTAGTTTTTAGCCAAAAAAATTGGCGGGAACACCATGTTTGAGGAGAATATTTAGTTTAAGGAATTTTCGGTCCAAATTTCAACTTGCGCGCATGTGTATTTGTTACGTGACGAAGTGAACGATGTTGATATGGAATGCGCCCAATTTGGGGCGGCCATGTTGGTTATAGTGCACTCAAGTCAATTATTGAATCGCAAGCACGCGATTGTGATGATTGAGGGAGGACCTATACGGATAGAACAATCTTACTCAAAATGATAATATACTATTTGGTTTGTCTTTATCATCATATACATGCTTTATGTGGTATTACAGATCACTATTAAATGTTGGTAGAGCCCATAGGATTCTTGCTTGACTACCAGTATTATGATGGCGATCATATACGTGGGAGCTGGGTGGTTTATATGCACATCCTTAAAAGTCCCTAGTCGTAGGAGTTTCGAGACTGGGCTTCGATACACCAGAGTAGACTAGTGTATACTAATCGAGACCCCGACGAGGGGCGGTGGCCAGGTGTCACAAGCCATTAGTGTTAGTTTGTACACCTAAGATAGTATACAGGTACACATTGCGTTATTAGTACATTGGACGGACTCACCGGGAACATGCTAATTGGTATTATACCTATTGTCAGATAGCAGTTCCCAGGTGACATGTGTACAGGTTAGTCTGTCGACCTGAGATCGTTATTTTTCTCGTGTGAGTTCCCACTATGCTTTGATTACTACCCTACCACGGCTCAAAAGAGTCGTGCAAACATGTTTTAGTTGGGTACAGTCCCAAGCCACATGGAGGCAGTGGGCTGATTTTCTGGAATTCGTCTCTCCCAGTATTGGGGATGATGTCGCGCGGTGCACGGGTGGCCATCACCAGAAATTCTTTGCCAAGGTAGTCGAGAATTACTGATTTGGATCAGTAGTTTCTCAGTTGATGATGAGCTTCATACCGACACGAAATGTCGTGTTATTAGGGGTATGATTTTATCCACCCTTTAGACTTGATATGCGATACACTTAGACGAACAGACCGGACTGTACGGATATTGTCACAGACAGGCTCAGTAAGGGTTTGGATGAGTTTGCTCGTCGGCCTTCCTTTCGCTCAATACCTGGGTAGCCGTTACGTACAGCTAGTGCCGCTGACGTGCTTATGGTTAAACCCATTGCCAGCGTATTAACGAGTCTTTAGAGTCCCACACAGAGAGTTTTTCTGCTTTGGGCGAAACGATGTAGAGGCCGTATAGTTTTACAGCAGGGTTCGATCATATACATGCACTTGTGCACGTATCATGATTCGGACGGATTATACTAGTGGGCTTTGGTTTAAGCCGAATTCTAGTATTATATTGTTGGATTATTTTGGTCTCTTTTGTATTCGTATTTTGTCAGAATACGGATACGGGTATGTATATACGGATGAGGGGTATTCTTATAATTTATTACAAGATGCTTTTAGAAGAAGACACCTCATTTAGTTTTAACCATTTTTTATTAAATGGTTAATGAGGTGGATGGATGAGCTGTGCATGTGCATTTATTATAGCATGGCTTTGTAGTGACTCATGGTTACTATTCTAGCATGCTTAATATTTGTTTGTTGTGATATATTTTGGAGACTTGAGATATTTATTGTATGCTTAATTATAGCTCACAACACACTTAGCCATTTTCTTGAGTTACCTGACACTCTCATCATCAAGCATCTTCTTCTACCTCCACCCTTCAAGTCTCATGTGTTGAGAAACCTAGGGTGTTTGGAGACAAATTAATCCACTATTAGATTCTATATCCTCTAGGCTATCTAGTTTAGCGAACTAGGTATCCTAGTTACTTCGGTTATGAGGTTGGAGCTCGAAATACAAATCCTCAGGTGGATCATCTTCGATGGAGGGAGACCGAAGATCAAGATTGATCATGGAGGCCTCTAGGAGCTTGGGATGGTGGTTAAAGACCGAAGGACATAGATCATTCGATATAACATTTCTAAACTCCTATATATAGTTCGCCAGCTTAGGGTTAATGGCCGATCCATTTATGGGATTGTTCTAGCGCCAGTTTTGTAAAATTTTTGTTCCGCAATCGGCCACGGTTTGATGGCCAGGGCGCTGGCATAACCCAACAGGTCATGCATATCAATTTGGAAGCGCATCAACGAAAGAAATTGTTGGTCATCGGGACCAGCCACCTCTCTGAAGACGTTGAGGAATTACAACGACATGTATCAGAAGTGTGAAGAGATGTACTCTTAAACCAAATCTCATATTTAAGGGGAAAAGGGGTTGTTGTTGTAGACGTAAGAATTGTTAGTCATGTTTGAAACTAAAATTATCTTAGGAGATATGAGATGAATATCATTTTGGATATAATCAATGAGATATCATTAGTCATCTTTGAGACTAAGATCAGTTTGGATATCACAAACATAAGGTTAGCCAATTTGGGATAAGATTAGATTTTTGTAACACCCAGCTGAGTGCTAAGCACTCAGCTGCACATAGCGCTCACGTGTATATCACGTGAGGTGCCCCCATAATGCTAAGCACTAACTTTTGTGGCACTTACGTGTATTTCACGTGAGGTTCTCCAATAGTGCTAAGTACTATTTATTTCCGGCGCTTACGTGTGTTTCCCATGAAACGCTATGTTTTTGGAGATTTAATCTTTGTTGATGTTTTTAGAGAACTTAAATCTCTGTTAACGGTATTTTGACCATTAACGATCACCAAGATCATTATTTTGAGGATCTGGGATCAAGTTCTTTAAGGACTAAGTTCTTGATTTGAAGGAACAAAGTTCCTGGAGTATTATGAACTCTATGTTTTCCATGTTTATGTTTTCAGAGAGGTTAAATCTCTTTTAATGTTGTTTTTACCATTAAGGATCACCAAGATCACTATTTTGATGATCTGTGATCGGGTTCTTTTAAGAACTAAGTTCTTGATTTGAAGGAACTAAATTCCCAGAGTGTTATGAACTCCATTTTCTTCATATTCCTGTATCCATGTTCTCCCCTGAATCTTTGATTCTCAAGAACAATATCTTCTCGATGAGAATTAAATTCTCAACTTGTGAAAGACTTGTCTTGTGGATCTCAAATTCAGAGAAAGAACTAAGTTCTTTCAGAAGGGTTAAACCCTTTTAATAGGTAAAGAAGATATTTTTTTATCTCTTTTTTTTTCTTTACCTACGGTTTTTAGGAGGGAAATCTTCATCTTTGAGAGAATTAAATTCTCCGTTATTGTCATGCCTCGCTTCCCGGTATACGGGCAGAGAACACGACGAGGCCGCTACGTATTTACTCTGAAGTAAATACGCTAAGCGTAACTAAGCAATATAAAAGAAATGTACACAAGAGACAAATGTAATTAAATCAGCAACTTTATATTTTACCATTCTTTTTATAATACATAGAAAAGTAAATACATCAGAATGAAAATAATACCTAAACAGTGGCATAACAAAAATGGAAAGTACTGAAATGAAATAGGTACAAGTGGCTACAGTTCTGGGTCTTTTGTATACTGCTCAAGGGCCTGCTCCGAATGCTCCTGAATGGTCTCGTGCTCTAGTGTGTCCGATCCACCTGACAACATTCCAAAGAAGAAAGAGAATGAATGTCGTCAGGGAGCAATCGCTCGGTAAGTCCCAAAGATAAGGGAGAAGCATAATAGACAGAGAGAGAGAGTGTGTGTGTGTAACTTTTAAAGTTGTATTATGTTGTTATAATGTTGTATTTAGTATTAACGCTGTTGTTTGTAACTTGGTATAGAAGGATGCCAGTGTATACGAGAGGAGTCTCACTTGCCCCGGAGACTAAGGTATCAGGAACTCAAGGAACAGTTCATGCCACGGCACAACAGCAATGGAATACAGGTTAGGTGTCTTATGGTTGCAGTACCGTGCCACTTCTAACACCTTCCGTACCAATCTATCCATTAAACCCCGCGATATCTTGATTGTATTGTTTGTATTGTATTGCAACTTGTATTGTCTTGTAATATAGATTGTATAATTGGATGACTTGCCGAAACCATGAAATCAGTAAATGGATGTAACTGGAGAATCATGGATATAACTGGAGAATCATGTAAATGGAAGTATATCCATGGTTCGGTTCAGTCAATACAGATTAAATAGATTGAATATATGTATTCATGGATTCATATTGAATTGTAGTTTGTACTTGAATCATATTCAAGTCAGATTATTATAAAAAGACTCAGTCTGAGTCAGAACAATTAGAAAAGAAATTGAAGTCCTGAATTAGGTTTTGATATTATCGGTAACCGCTGCACATGGGCGGCAAGATTTGTGTCTTTTTCAAAAACGATTACCGTGTTGATAACACCGTTGTTAAGTTGTCTACCTTAAATAGGTAAGAACCCACTTCTCCGGCTCCCTGAGGCTCAAGAGATTGGTTCCGCTTAAACCTATATTTACTAGGTTCCTTATTGTAATTTATAAAACTTGAGGGGGTTTTATGTAAAAATAATTTTATATAATTTACAAAATACACTTCAAGTATTTAATTATCGCCTTTAGAGTTTTTATAGTTGTGGATTTCATATTTATGACATTTCTAGTGAATAGACCTATTTTTCATAATATAGGGTATTTAATTGTAATATTAAACTTGTATGGAATTTCATGGTATTTTCATATAAAGTGATCCTTTTGATTTAGAAAAGTTGGAATATTTTTATTATATCAAAAATAGGTATTTTGATAATACACACATACACGCATGCACACACGCGCGCCGCGCGCGCACACACATATATATATATGTATGTATGTATGTATGTATGTATGTATGTTTATAAAAATAATTTTTATTATTTTCTAGAAATCTCATTTTCTTAAGATATTTGTATTTCAAATCTTTCGAGACAGAATGCTCCTTGCGGAGGTCTGCATCTCGCACTACTAAGCCCAGGGATGTGCGATAATCCGTACCGTCCCAGTCGGGTTTCCCAAAATGGGTTGTAGCGGCGTTTTACAAAGATTTGTAAAAAATACACAATCTTGTAGAAAACGGTTTTAATAGTAAATGGTATTTATATGTAAAGTTTCGTTTTTCCGTATTCTATGTTCCCAAAAGGTATTGTGCTATGTTACATATGAGTGTTGTGAGGAGGTAGGTCATTACCTCGTGATCTAATTAAAAGTATAGCAAGATTAATGATATTTTAAAGTCGAAACTGAACTACATGGTATTTTAATGAAAAAAGCGGTAAAATTTGCAATATGAAATATTTTGTTATGAAACTTGTTCAACATGTTTTTTTAATGATTAATAGTCAAGATGTAAGAGTTTAGTATGGTTATATTTGAGGAAAGTTGATCTTTTTAAAGAAAACCGAATCGGAAGTCGGATTAACTCCGCTTCCGTCGGGTTTTAGTTTTACAAAGTTTTAGAATGGAATAGAGAAGGGAGAAGAGGTACTTACGGGTTTAGAGTTAATAGAAGAGGGAGAGGAAGACGTAGGAGGTGCCGGTGCGTCGTTTCGCCGCCGGGAGCTTCTAGGGTCGTCGTCGGAATTCGCCGGAGTTTCGTCCTTCGCTAACTCCACTTGTACAAAAAATTCTAGAAAGTTTTCTTGAGAGTTTGGACAGAATTTGTGAGTGAGGGGTGTGTGTTTAGGGGTGGTATTTATAGGGTAATACTAGGGTTAGGGTAGGTGAAAGAGTGTGATGAAAAAATGTTTTAAATTGTATTAAAAATTGGATTTATTGAGATTTTACAGGGGTCTGTTAAGGTGCAGGATTTTTAAAGTATACAGGGGTAATGGGAAGGCCAAGAGGCAGAACTTTCATGGATACCAACGCGGGTTTTGATCTAGTTCGGCCAGCAGCGGCGGGCCGAGTCGGGCGATCCGTCGGCCCGAGTCGACCGAGTCGCGCCGATTCTTCATGCCACGTGTCGCTTGTCGTTTGGTGTAGCTCCTGGGACAGTTTTTTTTTTATGCGACTTTTGGTTTTTATGAGTTATGCACGTGTAGGCTCTTGAGCTTCTAAAAATTCAAAAGAAAACTAATTAAAAAATAATGTGGGTGATGGGATTTGAACTCTAGTGTTTTGGTTCAGCAGTGGAAGGTCTTACTAATGAGCTACAAGCTCCTTCTTGCTATTAAAAAGCAAATCAAACTTATAACTTGTGCTCAGGAAAAAGTACATCTTTCTGTATTTTTGAAAAAAAAATTGTACAGAAAGTTGTACAGAATATTTAGGGTTGTTACATTTGTTTTGAGTGTCTTCTGTATTTTTACAAAATCTTATGGGGGGTCTCCTCTTTTCTTTTCCGCTTTCTTTTCTCTTTGTCATCTCTTTACTCCCATTTATTCGAGAAAGAAATGAATCAATTTGTTGAGAAAATCTCTCATTGAGAGATCATGATTGATTTTATAATCAATCAAAATATCTTTTGGATCAATCGGTGAATTTTATTTACCGTTAAATTTTTAATCCAAAGACTCTCTGTTTAACAGATAAGATTTCTTGTTTGTTTTATAAAATTAGGAAATATTTTCCTAAGATAGAATTTTTTTCTATCATATAAATATCTTGTTAGCAAGATTAGAATTTTATTTTATCTTATTAATATCTTGTTATTAGAATTTTATTCTATCATGTTAATATATTGTTATTTTAACAAGATTAGGAAGATATTTTCCTAACATAGAATTTTTGTAACAACTCCAATTCTTGTGTACTTAAAATTGATTTAAAGTTAATGTATACTTGGGGTATTTACATTTCCTATGAGTACTATAAGTATTTAAATTACTTTTGAACAACAAAAAGAGCTTGTAGCTCACTGGTAAGACCTTGTACTGCTGAACCAAAACACCAGAGTTCAAATCCCATTAACCACATTATTTTTTTAATTTAGTTTTTTTTAAAAATTTTAGAATCCTAAAAGTATACACGTGCATAACTCGTAAAAATCAAGAGTCACACCTAAAACAAACCGGCCCATGAGGTAGACCTATCGACGGGGGACACGTGGCGACGGGTCTCGGCCCGACTCGACCGACTCGGGCCGGCGACTCGGCCGAATCGGCCGGCGGCGCCGGTTCGGGTGAGTTGGATCGCCGATTTTCTTCTCGACTCTTGTGTCTTTTGGCCTCCCCATAACCCCTGTTCTATTTATTTTCCCTGCAAATTAACAGAGCCAATTAAAACCCAATTTAAATCCTTTTAATGCATAATTTTTAATGCATTTTCTATCAAACCCTAACCCTAATCTTTTCCTATAAATACCACTCCATTCCACACATCCCTCACTCACAATCTCTGTCCAAACTCTTAAGAAAAATTTCAAGAACTTTTGTGTACAAGTGGAGTTAGCGAAGCTCTGACGAACTTCCAGCGAGGATCCGAGGAGCTCCCGGCGACGTAATGACACACCGACACCTCCTACCACTCTCTTTTCCTCTCTCTACACTACAAACCCGTAAGTCCCTCCTCCCTCTTCTCTTTTCTAACCTTAAAACTCGTATTTCTAAAACCCGACGGAAGCGGAGTTAATCCGACTTCCGATTCGGTTTTCTTTAAAAAGTTCCAATTTTCTTAAATACAACAATACCAAACTTGCACATCATGACCATTAAACATTAACAAAACATAATGAACAAGTTTCATAGCAAAAGAATGTCTGCTGTAATTTTTATCGCATTTTTTAAAGAAAATTACCATATAGTTTAGCTTCGACATAAAAACATCATTACTATTGCTATACCTTTAGATAGTTCACGAAGTAATGACCCACCTCTTCACAACACTCATATGTAATATAGCACGGTGATATTGAGAAACATAGATTTGGGAAAATACGGTTTTACATAAAACTATCTCCGACTTATATAAAAACATTTTTCTACAAGATTATGTATTTTAAACAAATCTTTACAAAGCGCCGCTACAACCCATTTTGGGGAACCCGTATTTACCGCCGAAAACAGAAATGAAACCGCGTAGGTCGTCTTGCCTGAATTTGAGGGCAGATGTTATTTGGTTTTATCTGTCCACCTCTCCGAAAATGCCAAGTTGATTTATGGCACCGTATATCAGAGGTTTGGACAGATGCGGCCGTTGTAGTAGACTTCGTCAGATTTCTCCTCGCTTGCGAGGAGTTTTTGATTGTGGGGATGCTCTTCCCTGCAGGCGCAATCCCCTGCAGTTAATTATGTTATTGGGTTACGATAACCGCTTTCTCCTTCTTCAGAAGTTCACTTCGTGTCGTGTGTGTTTGTTTTATTTTTGGTTGCTCGTGAACTGTATACGGAAACTAATTTATATTGTCGCCCGTAGGGCGTGGATTAGTCCAAATCCATATTTTCTTAGATTTGGGTTTGGTTGATTTAAGGATCGTTAACCTTTTTTAAGATTAAGATCAACTTAAATGTTTGTTAAGGATACGTTGGTCTAAGTTTTAGACTAATATCCACTTAACGGGGGTTCAAGATCATTTTTGATCCAACGAAAGAGCATTTGGGCTCTATCGTTTAAGTTTAGGGACATCACGGTCCGTCATTAGTTTTGGGATATTGCAGTCCATTGTTTAAGGATATCATAGTCCGTAGAGTTTAAGGACATCTTACTCCGTGTTTAAAGACATCATAGTCTGTAGGGTTTAAAGACATCATAGTCTGTGGGGTTTAAAGACATCATAGTCTGTGGGGTTTAAAGACATCATAGTCTGTATTTAAAGACATCATAGTCTATAGGGTTTAAAGACATCATAGTCTATGAAGTTTAAGGACGTCATAGTCCGTAGAGTTTTCTTTAGGGACGTTGCGGTCTATTGGGTCTAAGGACATCATAGTCTGTAGAGTTTCTGGTCGTCGGGACCCGCCACCTCTCTGAACACATTAATGAATTACAATGACTCATATCAGAGGTGTGAAGAGATGTTGTAGCGTCTTGAAAAGTCGTTTTGGTGTTTTCCTGAAATTCGGTGAAAATTCGGTATTTTTCCGAAAACCGTCTTTCTCGTTATTTTGCAGTTTAGGGCTAATTATACCTAAAATGGATAGGTAATTGCTTGTTTTTAGTAGCTAATGAGTTAATTATGAAATTCTGGTCATTTAAAAATTTTCCCTAATTTTTCAATTTTTTTTAATATTATTTTAAGCCGGTAAGAAAATACATTAATTTAGCGATAAATACAAATTTTTCCGGGCTAATTTTAATCTTTAAAATTATGTTAATTAAAATCTAGTGGTAACATAAATTTTTAGTATTTTATTTTGATTTTTAACAAATTTTTATGATAGGAAACGAATTTATTGAATTTTAAGCTAAAACTTGTAATTTTTGACTTGTAGGGGGCCTTTTTGCATAAAATTTCTTTTGTAAAACCCCTCTCTCTTTTCCCTCAGCCCTAGGACAGCCCCACCTTGTGCAAGTCCAGAAATTTCTGGCCTCATGTTGGTTTCTTTCTTGTGTTGAAAATGGGGTTGTTTATGAATTTATTTTAAATATAGTTGATAAGGTATGGTGCATTGACTTTGGAGACTTGACCCTTGACCTTTCACACCCACCCACACCCTCCCCCTTACCTCATTTCTGGCCAAAATCTGCACCTCCCCCTCTTCATCTCTTTTCTTCTCATTTTCTTCTAAATTCTTCAAATTTAATTCATCAAAATTGCAAATTAAAGCTTACAAATTAAACCCATCCTTCATCTTTCTTTTCCTTCACCTCCCTAGCTTGGATCTTGATGCTTGAGGCCATCATTTGGAGCAAATTTATTCTTGCTAGATCTCAATTTGAGATATAATTTCTATCAAGTTAATTTCTTTTGGCTAAATTCCTTTAAGTATATGGTTTTAGTGTTAAAAGATTAACTAATTTCTAATCTAGTTTATAAAAGAGTAGTTTGTTTAAACTAGGGTTTTGAAGCCATGATAGTTAATTGAATTGTTTTGTAGTTAATCTAGTTGTTACTTAACTAATCTATATGGTTACCTTGATTAAGCGGCTTCCTATTAACCTATTCTATGTTAAACTTGTGTGAAATTGCATTAGGTTTGCTAAATTACCAAAATCTAGAAAGGGTTTATGTATGGAAAATGGGTTGTGAAGCATGATTAGTGAGTTGAATTAGGGTTTAGAAACCATTATTTAGTTGATTAAATCTAATTTGTTATCTAGTTGTTTTGCTAACCTAATCTAGAAACTTAACTTGCTAATTGAGTTATAAAATTAGTGTTAATTTAAGGTTTTCATATAAAGTTTGGATTAAGAATTGCTAGGTTATATAATTCAAGTAATGGTTGCTTATGGAAAATAGGTTTTTGAATCTTTGCTATGTGTTGTAATTATAGTGTTTGTAGATTGCTTGTTGTGTGATTGGATTGTGATAACCGTATCGCTAAATTTCGATTTTTGCACCAAAATTGCTAGTTTGTGCTTACTAGGTTTTTTATTAAAATTATTTGGTGAATTATTTGTGATACCTTGGGGATATTTTTAGCATCTCCTGTGACGTTTAGGATGCGTGAGTGCGGATTTTTGGGTAGTCGGGTTTTAGTTTTGCCGGGCGACCAAATCGGCGTTTTTTTGGCAGTTTTTGCGATTTTCGCGTGTGTTCCGCGCACTTTGTGCACGTTGTACCTAGCTAGCGAACTTTAGTAGTTTCGTTGGGGTTTTGCGTCGTTCTTGATATGTAACCTTATGTTTGGTATTGATGTAAATTCCAAGTTCGGTCGCGGAGACATCAGACGCGGCGCGAAAGGGAAAGGCGGTGATTGGGCACAGCTAGTCAGGGATTCCGGTGAGTAGATGTAACATCTACGGGGGACTATCGTTGGATGGCGCAAGCCGTCCAATAGTTTTAGTAACTTACAAGATCCTTAGTGATGTTAGTAATTAGGGGTGAAATACTTATTTGACTATTTGCTGCATCCATACATTATATTGACATACCTATACGAAACCCTTTTATAGGACACCTGCACCATTGCCAGGGTTTTTATATGCAGCACGAGCACTATTCATGCTTACACACACACCCTGGTAATTGCCATGCCACCACACTAGATAACCTTTAAATTTAAACCTTTTACTAATTGATACTTAAACTTGTGCTATTGCCTTTAATTCCTTAGAATGAAACCATAGGATTACTATTCATGTGCATGTACTTCATCATATTAATTGTTCATGCTTAATCCATTAATCACACATCGCAACTTGATTATTGATACCATATGCATTCATTATCACTGATATATGCACTTATGAGGATTTCTTGAGATTTTATGATATTGCTGGATTTCGGGAGAAAGCCGCAAAATTTCTAAACTTATTATATTTTTAAAATATGTAAATTGCGGTTTTCTAGTGATGTAAGTGTCGTCCACCATGAGTTTGCTGTGGTTTTGGAAATCCGTGTCGAGGAGTGGAGGAACCGGCACGGGTACATGGTGGGCCCGGTAAGGTACCCCGGGGCAAGAGGAATGTGGTGTTGACGTTGAGCCTGGCAGGGGACGGATTACCTACCGGTGACTGTTTGGGACGGCGGATATCCAGAGGATACCGACCGTGGCCGCTAGATGATGAGATATTGATATTTGAGATGGGTCAGCCGGACGGCTGAGGCCAGAGATACATTTATGAGATTTGAGACAGCTTTTGGGTGTCGTTGCTGGACACCGGTTCTCGTCGATTCTTTGAGTATTATGCTGGCATTCTAAAAGAGTTTCAAAAACAAAAAAAGATAAATGTTTCTTATATATACATATTGAGACCTCAGATATTCATGTTGCATACATATTCGTACACTGATGTTGTATACACCCTGCTAGTGCACCCATTCATACCTGTATTTTAGATGCTAGGATGCTTGTGTGCATGCATACGATAGCCTTTGTAGGTGTTATTTATTACTCACGAGTTGGCAACTCACCCCCGTTGTGCCACAGTCTTTTGCAGGTCCGCTCCGTCAGTTCAGTAGCGGCAGGCGCACTTGTTCTTTTGCCTCCTTTGCCTGGACTCGAGATTTGCTCATAGGTGGGTTATGTTATTATTTTTGTACCACCCTGTATATTCTTTGTATCTAGTGTACTCCATCTACTGTTTCTACCAGTATTATTGTATATTGACCTAGAGATGAGACTGTGAGGTTTGTGGACTTTTATGCTGTATTTTGGGGTCGAGCTCACTTGAGTCGACATGATGTTTTCTTATACTTCATTATGATTATTTCGCATGTTGTTGCTTTATATTGCGTGGGATTTGTGACCGCCTTGTGGCGAAGAGCTAGCTCCCGCTTGGGGATGCCCTATTTTGTTGGATTCATATATATTTTTTGTTGTACCCAGTTTGGGGGCCAGTATTTATAAAGGAGACTCTGCCGAAATTTTCGGAAAAATTGGTATTGTTTTTAAAAAGGGTTTTACATGACTTATTTGATAAACTCGCTTTCAACTGATTGGGTTTTCTTCACTCTTTTGCTTAATTGGTTTTGTTTTCTGGGCTTTGGCTTACTTATTTTACGGACGTCTTTAGACGTTTCGTAAACTTAAGTGCCAGTCACGTTCCGTACCCTGCGGGTCGTGACAAAGTTGGTATCAGAGTGATAGGTTTTACCTTTGTGAGTGTAGGATGACCCTTGGTAGATGGAGTAAGTGACTTAAGCAGGGTAACGTAGCGTGCGTATGTCCGCGGCATACTTACGATACGGTACTCCGCCTAAGTGACTTTAGGATATACTTGCTTGAAAATTCCTTCTTCAATTCCGTGTATCCTATGATCCTATTGCACTGTTCTTACTATCCGTTTTCCTGTAACAGCCACTATGCCGCCGAAGGCTACGAGGGCACAGAGGGCTGCCGCCAGAGACGAGATTCGAGCTGGCTCGTCCGAGACTAGGACTGAGCAGGGTGGTATGCCTACGCCGCAGGGACAGACCGATCCACCTTCCCCAGGCCGTATGGATAGGCTCGAGACCGGTATGGAGGAGTTGCGACAGATGATGGGAGGCATGCAGGAGCTACGTCAGATGGTAGGATCCCTAGTTGCAGCCAGTCGTACACCGAGGCCGGATGACATACCTACTACATCACAGACGACCATGATACCTGCTCCTACTACTACCACCGTGGCCATTCCGGTTTCACTACAGGATTTCATGAGGCTGAGACCTCCAGTATTCACCGGCACCGAGGCAGCGGAGGACCCACAGACGTTCCTTGACAGTTTAGCCAGGATCTGCCGTTCGCTGAGATGTTCGGATGATCGATGGGTAGAGCTTGCGAGTTTCCGACTAGAGGGTCTCGCGCAGACATGGTGGGAGTCAGTCTTGAGAGGTCGAGCTGCAGGTCTACCGTCTATGACTTGGGTCGAGTTTACAGCGGTCTTTCTAGCCCGTTTCCTTCCAGAGAGCGTTCGTGACGCCAGAGCTCGCAGCTTCGAGGCCTTAGTCAAGACACCTGGGATGACGGTGTCTGAGTATGACATCCAGTTTACACAGTTATCCCGATATGCTCAGTATTTAGTGGATACCGAGGAGAAGATAGTGAAGAGGTTCGTACAGGGACTTGATGCCCAGCTATATCTTGCCATTGGCGCCCAGCACTACGACACTTATTCAGCTGCTATGGATACGGCATTGCGGATGGAGACACGCATATCACAGACTTCGGCCGTTTCTGGGCCGAAGAGGATTCGCACCGATGTACCGTCTCAGAGGCAGCGCGCCAGATTCTTTCCGAGAGATAGGCCTGGCAGAGGATTTGGGCGGGGACAGTTATATGGTTCTTATCCCCAGGGGCAGCAGCCGTCGCCAGGATGTTTTGGGTGCGGGAGTCTGCACCATCTTGTCAGAGACTGTCCGGTGAGACGACAGGGAGCAGCGACAGTTCCGCATGTGACCCTACCACCATCACCACCCCCTCCTCAGAGAGCCCTACTTCCTACCCCAGACGATGCTCCACGCCAGTTAGGTACACCGAGAGGCCATAGACGCGGCGGTCCTGTTCAGAGAGGACGAGGAGGAAGAGGCCGAGGTCGAGGTCAGCCCGCTATCGGTGGAGGACAGGCCCGAGTTTTTGCTTTGACACCGCAGGATGCGCAGGCATCCAATGCTGTTGTGACAGGTACCTTGCCAGTTTGTTTTTTCGACGCACGGGTATTATTCGACCCAGGTTCCACACATTCGTACGTCTCTACACACTTTGCACCGATGTTGGGTCGTGAGTTGTCGTCGTTAGATCATCCGCTTGTTGTTGTTACTCCGGTAGGCGAGTCGTTTGTCGCTCGGTTTGTATTTCGTTTGTGTTCCGTTCGTATCGGGGAGAGGGATTCATCAGTTGATTTGATTCTCCTCGATATGTTGGACTTTGATGTGCTTCTGGGCATGGATTGGCTAGCCACTTGTTATGCTTCGGTGGACTGCCGTGAGAAGGCAGTCAGATTTAGCTTTCCGGGAGAGCCAGTCCTTGTTGTTCAGGGAGACCGCAGTTTCACCCTTCCCAGCTTAATTTCGTCTCTTCGCGCTGGTCAGCTCTTGCGGAAGGGATGTCAGGGATTCTTAGCGTGTATTTGTGATACTCGAGCTGCAGAGGTTCCGTTAGACCGGGTCCCGGTAGTTTGTGAGTTCCCTGATGTTTTCCCTGATGAGCTACCTGGGCTACCGCCTGAGCGCGATGTTGAGTTCTGCATTGATTTGATTCCCGGCTCGGGGCCTATTTCTATACCGCCTTATCGGATGGCCCCAGCAGAGCTTCGAGAGCTGAAGGATCAGTTGCAGGATTTGTTAGATAAGGGGCTTATTCGACCGAGTGTTTCTCCGTGGGGTGCTCCGGTCCTGTTTGTCAAGAAGAAGGATGGGAGTTTGCGCTTATGTATCGACTACCGCCAGCTAAACAAAGTTACCGTTCGGAACAGATATCCGTTGCCGCGCATTGATGATTTGTTCGACCAGCTTCAGGGTGCGGGGTATTTTTCGAGGATCGACTTGCGATCAGGATACCATCAGCTGCGAGTTCGACAGGAGGATATACCGAGGACAGCTTTCCGCACGCGCTACGGCCACTACGAGTTTTTGGTGATGTCGTTCGGACTCACCAACGCCCCAGCAGCATTTATGGATTTGATGAACCGTACATTCAGGCCGTATCTTGACTTGTTCATCATCGTGTTTATCGACGATATCTTGGTGTACTCCTGGAGCAGAGAGGAGCACGAGCAGCACTTGCGGATTACGTTACAGACTCTGAGGGAGCACCAGCTGTTCGCAAAGTTCTCCAAGTGTGCATTCTGGCTGGACAGCGTCGGATTCTTGGGTCACGTAGTTACGAGAGACGGCATTTGTGTGGACCCGAAGAAGATTGAGGCTGTTCAGCAGTGGCCCCGACCTACATCGGTTACTGAGATCCGTAGTTTTCTAGGCTTGGCGGGCTACTACAGGCGTTTTGTTCAGGACTTCTCCCGTATAGCTGCACCGTTGACCAGTTTGACCCGGAAGGGAGTTCCTTTCGTCTGGACAGAGGAGTGCGAGCGCAGTTTTCAGCAGCTACGGACTTGTTTGACTATGGCGCCGGTATTATCTTTGCCTTCGGGATCAGGCGGATTTGTTGTCTACTGTGATGCTTCGCGAGTGGGATTAGGATGCGTATTGATGCAGTATGGCCGGGTGATCGCTTATGCTTCTCTGCAGTTGAAGAAGCATGAACAAAACTACCCCACTCATGATTTGGAGATGGCTGCAGTGGTCTTTGCACTGAAGATTTGGCGACATTACCTGTACGGCGAGTCGTGTCAGATATTCACCGATCACAAGAGCTTAAAGTACATATTTCAGCAGCGAGACCTGAACCTCAGACAGCGTCGTTGGATGGAGTTGGTGAAAGACTACGACTGCGAGATCTTTATCACCCCGGCAAGGCGGATGTGGTGGCAGATGCGTTGAGTAGGAGGCCCGGGGGTAGTCTATCCTTTTTGCGCGCAGTGCAGAGGCAGTCGTCAGCAGATTGGCAGATGTTATGCGACAGCCGAGTTGAGTTCGAGTTCACTCAGACAGGAGGACAGCTCGCGCATGTTCGTGCACGCCCACAGTTGCTTGACCGTATATATGAGGCACAGTGCAGTGACGACCGTTGCTCAGAGATCATGGCACAGATGGGACAGGGCAGATTTTCCGAGTTCGTGGTTGACGATCAGGGGATTTTACGATATGGATCTAGACTGTGCGTACCAGATGCTGATGGATTACGGCGCGACATTCTTGAAGAGGCACACCGATCAGTGTATAGTGTCCACCCCGGTTCCACCAAGATGTACCATGATATGAGAGAGACCTACTGGTGGGACGGGATGAAGAGGGACATTGCGGAGTTCGTTTCGAGATGCCTGACTTGTCAGCAAGTCAAGGCCGAGCACCAGAGGCCCGCAGGAGAGCTACAGCCATTACCCATTCCAGAGTGGAAATGGGAACAGATTTCGATGGACTTCGTTGTGGGTCTACCCAGGACCAGTCGAGGGTACGACTCCATCTGGGTGATCGTGGATAGATTGACGAAAGCGGCTCACTTCCTGCCAGTGAAGATGACTTTCAGCTTCGCTCAGTATGCTCAGCTCTATATTGACGAGATCGTGCGACTACACGGCGTACCGACTTGTATCGTGTCAGATCGAGGCACTCAGTTCACCAGCCGACTTTGGCAGAGACTTCAGGAGGCTTTGGGCACTCGTTTGAGCTTCAGCACAGCGTTTCATCCGCAGACAGAGCGGACCATTCAGACTCTCGAGGACATGCTCAGAGCGTGCGTTTTAGACTTTGGTGGTAGCTGGGATCGTCATTTACCTCTAGTGGAGTTCTCCTACAACAACAGCTTCCAGGATACTATTCAGATGGCACCTTTCGAGGCATTGTATGGGAGGAGATGCAGATCGCCCGTCTGTTGGACAGAGCTCAGCGAGAGCAGCATTTTGGGGCCGCAGCTTGTTGAGGAGACGACAGCGAAAATACAGTTGATCCGAGACCGGATGAGAGCGGTTCAGAGCAGGCAGAAATCTTATGCGGACAGGCGCCGTCGCAGATTAGAGTTCGCAGTTGGCGACCATGTTTTTCTGAGGGTCTCTCCGATGAAGGGCGTGATGCGTTTTGGGCGAAAGGGGAAGCTTAGCCCTAGATTCGTAGGTCCCTTCGAGATCCTCGAGCGGGTTGGCGCTGTTGCATATCGTTTGGCTCTTCCTCCCAGCTTTCCCGATGTTCACCCCGTCTTCCATGTTTCGATGCTCCGCAAGTACCTTCACGACCCTTCGCATGCGATTCAGCACCCGACGGTCCAGCTAGAGCGCGACCTTTCTTTTGCAGAGCAGCCGGTGGCCATCCTGGATCGGCAGGTGAAGAAGTTGAGGTCGAAGATTATACCAACCGTCAAGGTCCTTTGGCGTAGCCCGAGCAGCGAGGAGGTTACCTGGGAGACCGAGGCGAGATGAGGAAGAAATATCCCCATCTCTTCGAAGGTACGCGTAGCTATATTTTTAAATTCGGGGACCGAATTTCTTTAAGGGGGGAAGATTGTAGCGTCTTGAAAAGTCGTTTTGGTGTTTTCCTGAAATTCGGTGAAAATTCGGTATTTTTCCGAAAACCGTCTTTCTCGTTATTTTGCAGTTTAGGACTAATTATACCTAAAATGGATAGGTAATTGCTTGTTTTTAGTAGCTAATGAGTTAATTATGAAATTCTGGTCGTTTAAAAATTTTCCCTAATTTTTCAATTTTTATTAATATTATTTTAAGCCGGTAAGAAAATACATTAATTTAGCGATAAATACAAATTTTTCCGGGCTAATTTTAATCTTTAAAATTATGTTAATTAAAATCTAGTGGTAACATAAATTTTTAGTATTTTATTTTGATTTTTAACAAATTTTTATGATAGGAAACGAATTTATTGAATTTTAAGCTAAAACTTGTAATTTTTGACTTGTAGGGGGCCTTTTTGCATAAAATTTCTTTTGTAAAACCCCTCTCTCTTTTCCCTCAGCCCTAGGACAGCCCCACCTTGTGCAAGTCCAGAAATTTCTGGCCTCATGTTGGTTTCTTTCTTGTGTTGAAAATGGGGTTGTTTATGAATTTATTTTAAATATAGTTGATAAGGTATGGTGCATTGACTTTGGAGACTTGACCCTTGACCTTTCCCACACACCCACACCCTCCCCCTTACCTCATTTCTGGCCGAAATCTGCACCTCCCCCTCTTCATCTCTTTTCTTCTCATTTTCTTCTAAATTCTTCAAATTTAATTCATCAAAATTGCAAATTAAAGCTTACAAATTAAACCCATCCTTCATCTTTCTTTTCCTTCACCTCCCTAGCTTGGATCTTGATGCTTGAGGCCATCCTTTGGAGCAAATTTATTCTTGCTAGATCTCAATTTGAGGTATAATTTCTATCAAGTTAATTTCTTTTGGCTAAATTCCTTTAAGTATATGGTTTTAGTGTTAAAAGATTAACTAATTTCTAATCTAGTTTATAAAAGAGTAGTTTGTTTAAACTAGGGTTTTGAAGCCATGATAGTTAATTGAATTGTTTTGTAGTTAATCTAGTTGTTACTTAACTAATCTATATGGTTACCTTGATTAAGCGGCTTCCTATTAACCTATTCTATGTTAAACTTGTGTGAAATTGCATTAGGTTTGCTAAATTACCAAAATCTAGAAAGGGTTTATGTATGGAAAATGAGTTGTGAAGCATGATTAGTGAGTTGAATTAGGGTTTAGAAACCATTATTTAGTTGATTAAATCTAATTTGTTATCTAGTTGTTTTGCTAACCTAATCTAGAAGCTTAACTTGCTAATTGAGTTATAAAATTAGTGTTAATTTAAGGTTTTCATATAAAGTTTGGATTAAGAATTGCTAGGTTATATAATTCAAGTAATGGTTGCTTATGGAAAATAGGTTTTTGAATCTTTGCTATGTGTTGTAATTATAGTGTTTGTAGATTGCTTGTTGTGTGATTGGATTGTGATAACCGTATCGCTAAATTTCGATTTTTGCACCAAAATTGCTAGTTTGTGCTTACTAGGTTTTTTATTAAAATTATTTGGTGAATTATTTGTGATACCTTGGGGATATTTTTAGCATCTCCTGTGACGTTTAGGATGCGTGAGTGCGGATTTTTGGGTAGTCGGGTTTTAGTTTTGCCGGGCGACCAAATCGGCGTTTTTTTGGCAGTTTTTGCGATTTTCGCGTGTGTTCCGCGCACTTTGTGCACGTTGTACCTAGCTAGCGAACTTTAGTAGTTTCGTTGGGGTTTTGCGTCATTCTTGATATGTAACCTTATGTTTGGTATTGATGTAAATTCCAGGTTCGGTCGCGGAGACGTCAGACGCGGCGCGAAAGGGAAAGGCGGTGATTGGGCACAGCTAGCCAGGGATTCCGGTGAGTAGATGTAACATCTACGGAGGACTATCGTTGGATGGCGTAAGCCGCCCGATAGTTTTAGTAACTTACAGGATCCTTAGTGATGTTAGTAATTAGGGGTGAAATACTTATTTGACTATTTGCTGCATCCATGCATTATATTGACATACCTATACGAAAGCATTTTATAGGACACCTGCACCATTGCCAGGGTTTTTATATGCAGCACGAGCACTATTCATGCTTACACACACACCCTGGTAATTGCCATGCCACCACACTAGATAACCTTTAAATTTAAACCTTTTACTAATTGATACTTAAACTTGTGCTATTGCCTTTAATTCCTTAGAATGAAACCGTAGGATTGCTATTCATGTGCATGTACTTCATCATATTAATTGTTCATGCTTAATCCATTAATCACACATCGCAACTTGATTATTGATACCATATGCATTCATTATCACTGATATATGCACTTATGAGGATTTCTTGAGATTTTATGATATTGCTGGATTTCGGGGGAAAGCCGCAAAATTTCTAAACTTATTATATTTTTAAAATATGTAAATTGCGGTTTTCTAGTGATGTAAGTGTCGTCCACCATGAGTTTGCTGTGGTTTTGGAAATCCGTGTCGAGGAGTGGAGGAACCGGCACGGGTACATGGTGGGCCCGGTAAGGTACCCCGGGGCAAGAGGAATGTGGTATTGACGTTGAGCCTGGCAGGGGACGGATTACCTACCGGTGACTGTTTGGGACGGCGGATATCCAGAGGATACCGACCGTGGCCGCTAGATGATGAGATATTGATATTTGAGATGGGTCAGCCGGACGGCTGAGGCCAGAGATACATTTATGAGATTTGAGACAGCTTTTGGGTGTCGTTGCTGGACACCGGTTCTCGTCGATTCTTTGAGTATTATGCTGGCATTCTAAAAGAGTTTCAAAAACAAAAAGAGATAAATGTTTCTTATATATACCTATTGAGACCTCAGATATTCATGTTGCATACATATTCGTACACTGATGTTGTATACACCCTGCTAGTGCACCCATTCATACCTGTATTTTAGATGCTAGGATGCTTGTGTGCATGCATACGATAGCCTTTGTAGGTGTTATTTATTACTCACGAGTTGGCAACTCACCCCCGTTGTGCCACAGTCTTTTGCAGGTCCGCTCCGTCAGTTCAGTAGCGGCAGGCGCACTTGTTCTTTTGCCTCCTTTGCCTGGACTCGAGATTTGCTCATAGGTGGGTTATGTTATTATTTTTGTACCACCTTGTATATTCTTTGTATCTAGTGTACTCCATCTACTGTTTCTACCAGTATTATTGTATATTGACCTAGAGATGAGACTGTGAGGTTTGTGGACTTTTATGCTGTATTTTGGGGTCGAGCTCACTTGAGTCGACATGATGTTTTCTTATGCTTCATTATGATTATTTCGCATGTTGTTGCTTTATATTGCGTGGGATTTGTGACCGCCTTGTGGCGAAGAGCTAGCTCCCGCTTGGGGATGCCCTATTTTGTTGGATTCATATATATTTTTTGTTGTACCCAGTTTGGGGGCCAGTATTTACAAAGGAGACTCTGCCGAAATTTTCGGAAAAATTGGTATTGTTTTTAAAAAGGGTTTTACATGACTTATTTGATAAACTCGCTTTCAACTGATTGGGTTTTCTTCACTCTTTTGCTTAATTGGTTTTGTTTTCTGGGCTTTGGCTTACTTATTTTACGGACGTCTTTAGACGTTTCGTAAACTTAAGTGCCAGTCACGTTCCGTACCCTGCGGGTCGTGACAGATGTACCCTTGAACCAATGTTGGTTGGGAGATCTGTAGTCAGGTTTGGGACTAAGACCAATTAAAGAGATTGTGAGCACATGGGCTTGGTTGATCTGAATTAGGGACTTGTGGCCAACTTAAGCTCAGTTCACTCAGTTTTGAATAAAATGTTGAACATTTGTTTGGGCTCGGTCTCTTTTTGTTCAACAATACTGAGCATTGATTTGGGTTCTGACACCCCTCTTTCTTTTTGTTTTTTTATTGAGTGGTGAACACTCTTTATGGCGCTGAGCTATATTTACAGAGCGCTTTTTATTTCATCAGCGCCCACGTGAGAGGCACGTGGAGCGCTCGGCGCTGAGCGCCGGACTTGAAGTGCTAAGGCGCTTTTTATAAAATAGCACCCATGTGAGGAGCACGTGGAGCGCTTGGTGCTGAGTGCCACACTTGGGGTGCTAAAGCACTTTTTATAAAATAGCGCCCACGTGAGCAGCACGTGGAGCGCTTGGCGGTGAGCGCCAGACTTGGGGTACTAAAGCGCTTCCTTTAAAATAGTGCCCACGTAAGGAGTACGTGGAGAACTCGGCGCTGAGCGCCAGACTTAGAGTGCTAAAGCACCTCCTTTAGAACAGCGCCCACACGAGGAGCACGTGGAGCGCTCAGCGCTGAGCGCCAGACTTAGAGTGCTAAAGCGCCTCATTTAAAATAGAGCCCACGTGAGGAGCACGTGGAGCGCTCGACGCTGAGCGCCAAGCACTGTTTTTGGCAGTTCTGATCAGTTCGGTGTTCTGAGAATTAAATTCTCGTTTATGAGAGACTTTGTCTCATGGATCTAAGAACTAAGTTCTTCTTTTATGAGGAGATGCTATGATCTCTTTTGTTTTTCTTTATGAGAGGCATTGTCTCATGGATCTAAGAACTAAGTTCTTCTTTTATGAGGAGATGCTATGATCTCTTTTGTTTTTTCCTTATGAGAGGCTTTGTGTCATGGATCTAAGAACTAAGTTCTTCTTTTATGAGGAGATGCTATGATCTCTTTTGTTTTTCCCTACCTTGAAAAGAAGTAGTTCTTGCCTTGAACTCTGAAATTTATGGGGGAGTTCTTCTGTTCTTCTTCTTTCGATTTGAAACTTATGGGAAGGTTCTTCTCTTCAAGACTTGAAGTCTTGGGTTCTTTATATAGGGGAGGCTGATTTGTTGAATCAGTTAAGGAAATCTTTCATTGAAAGATCTCTAATTGATTTGGGGAATTTATCCACCGTTAGATTTTTGATCCAAGGACTTTTGTTTTACAGAAGACATTTTTCTTGTTTTTAACAAGATTGGGAAAATATTTTCCCATACAGAACTTATTGTGTACCTTGGTGATTTTTAATCACCATTGAATTTTTGATCCAACGGTGCTCTGATTTACAAAGCACAATCTTTCTAGTTTAGAAAGATTTGAGGAGTATTTCCTCAGTCAGAATTTAATTCTGTATTTCGATGATTTTTAATCACTATTGGATTTTTGATCCAATGGTACTCTAATTTACAGAGCACAATCTTTCTTGTGTAGAAAGATTTGAAGAGCATTTCCTCAATCAGAATTTAATTCTGTACTTTGATGATTTATCATCTTCGTTGGATTTTCGATCCAATGGTGGAGAACATTTAGTCCTAGCGCTGACGCTCTCGTGCTTTGCACGTGAGGCGATGCCTCAGAGTCTTTGACTCATGGTGCTGGCGCTCTTGGCGTTAGCGCTCTCGTGCTTTGCACGTGAGGCGCTGCCTCAGAGTCTTTAACTCTAAGCACTGGCGTTCTTGGCGCCAGCGCTCTCGTGCTTTGCACGTGAGGCGCTGCCTCAGTTCAAATTTCAAATTTTGAATAGAGCTTTGCTCTCTGATTGGGGGAAACAACCCGTTCGGGATGGTGCGGATTATCGCACATCTTCAGGCTTAGTAATGCGAGATGCAGACCTCCGCAAGGAGCATACGGTCTCGAAAGATTTAAAAATACAAATATTTTAAGAAAATGAGATTTCTAGAAAAATAATAAATTAAAATTATTTTATATAAATATATATATGTATGTATGTATGTATGTATGTATCATCAAAATATCTAATTTTTGATATAATATAAATATTCCAACTTTTCTAAATCAAAAGAATCACTTTACATGAAAATACCATGCAATTCCATATAAGTTCAATACTTTACAATTAAATACCATATATTATGAAATTAGGTTGTATTCACTAGAAATGTCACACATATAAAATATAAATCTATGAAAACTCTAAAAACGACAATTAAATACTTGGGGTGTATTTTGAAAATTATTCAAAATTATTTTACATAAAACCCCCTCATGTTTTATAAATTACAATAAGGACCCTAGTAAATATAGGTTTAAGCGGGACCGGTCTCTTGAGCCTCAGGAAGCCGGATATATGGGTGCTTGCTTATTTAAGGTAGATAACTTAATAAACGGTGTTATCAACACGGTAATCGTCTTTGAAAAAGACACAAATACTGCCGTCCATGTACAGCGGTTACCGATAACACCAAAACCTAATGCAGGATTCAATTTCTTTTCTAATTGTCTGACTCAGACTGAGTCTCGATATAATCAATCTGACTTGAATAAGATTCAATTATATATAACAAATCAATATGAATCCATGTATTCAATCTGTTCAATCTATCAATCTATACAACTTGACCGAACCAAACCATGGATATACATCCATCTACATGATTCTCCAGTTACATCCATTTACCGATATCATGGTTTCGGCAAGTCATCCATCTATACAATATATAATACAAGACAATACAATACCAACAATACAATTAAGATATCGCAGGGTTTAAGGGGTAGATTGGTACGGAAGGTGTTAAAAGTGGCATGAGACTGCAACCATTAAGACACCTAACATGTATTCCATTGCCGTTGTACCGTGGCTGAACGGTTTCTTGTACTTTCCGTCCACCTTAGTCTCTGGTCTACTAAGACTCCTCTCATATACACTGGCCTCTTCTGTACCAAGCTATAAAAAACAGCGTTAACACTAAATACAACATTATAACAATATAATACAACTTTAAAAGTTACACTCTCTCTGTATATTCTATTTCTCCCTCATCTTTAGGACTTACCGAGCGTTTGTTCGCTGACGACATTCCTTCTCTTTTTTCTTTGGAATGTTGTCGGGTGATTCGGACCTTCCGGAGATCGAGCCCACCAGTGAGGATTTAGACTAGCTAGCTTACGACCCAGAGCGTTAGATTCTTGTACACATTTACATTCTGTATTTTCCATTTCTATTATGCCAATGTTTAGGCATTGCTTTCCATTCCATATATTTACTTTTCAGATGCATTGTACAAAAGAATGTTAATAAATAAATTTGTTGTTCATTACATTTGTCTCTTGTGTATATTTCTTTTATATTACTTAGTTACGCTTAGCATATTTACTTCTGAGTAAATACGTAGGGGCCAGTCGCGTCCCCTTCGCCGTACACCGGGTTATAGACTGAAGAGTATTTTCCATTTCTATTTTGCTGTGGCCCATGCAGGTCGATTCTGCGTGGAAAACCTAAGCAATATAACATAAGAACCAGCAACTGAAAATGTTCTTTACAATTCATATTCCTTGAATCTTATCACTTCATATACTTTGAATCTGTCCTAACCCAAATTTTTCATTCAAGGTCATGGATTCCCCGAACAACACCAACACCAATGTCAACAACACACCTCCACCACTACCACTCACACCTGTCGTCCCTGCTCCGATCAACGAGCAGACGGTTTTGCTTGAGGCAATCCGCAACCTCCTAGAAGGACAGCAGCAGCAGACTGCTATTCTAATGAACCGTCCCGAGGCAGAAGCTCCTGGGGTGAAGCAATTCAGAGCTTTGAACCCCAAACAATTGTCAGGAAAAGAGAGCCCTCTAGAAGCTGAGGAATGGACTCAGAGCATCGAAGACGGTCTGACGGAGGCACAAGTGCCAGAGATAGCTTGGGTCTGTGTTGCGAAACTGCAGCTCACGGACAATGCACGGGTTTGGTGGAAGGTGGAAGAAAGCCGTCTTGATCAACCCATCGAATGGAAGACTTTCCGAGACATGTTCGACGCAAAGTACTTCCCTAAGACTGACAGGTTCGACATGGAACAACGGTTCATCCATCTGCAACAAGGTTCAATGTGGACCAAGTGAGTAGATGAATATGACGCTGAGTTCACCAAGCTCAGTCGGTAAGATATGTCTCACTAATTCGATTTTTCAATAAATCGCATATTGCATAGCTAACACAATACTTTAACAGATTTGCGGCACACTTGATACCGACAGATGAGATCAGAGCCCGTCGATTTCAACAAGGTTTAGATTCGGAGATCCAGGCTACACTGGCCACAGGAGATTTTCCGACTCATGAATCGGCTCTGAAAGCTGCCCACCGTTATGAGGCAGTGGTAAATATGAGGGGCAGATCTCAATCTGCTAGAGTTAAGCGCCCTGCCAACCAGATGGCAGGAGGAGCCTCATCAAGACCACACTTTTTGCCAAAGAGACCGGGAGTACCGAACAACAGACCCAGCCCAGCCTTTTGTACCTATTGCAAGAGAGCTGGATATATGATGAAAGACTGTCGGCAAGCCAACCGCCTTTGCTTAGTCTGCAGCTCAGCTACTCATGATATAGGGTCTTGTCCCACACAACCCAATTGCTGCACCCAGGCCAGCAATCACTTATCAGCAGAGACCAGCTCTTCAGACACCTGCTCCAAGACTAGCTCTCCCTGCTCCACCACCTAGAGGACCATCGATTGCACCTCCTCCTCGTCAGTTCCATTAAGCTCAAAAGAACGTTCCGAGGAATGCTCCTCCTGCCAGAAGGAATGTACCACGGCGACAGGCTTTCACGATGACAGTGGAAGAAGCTGAGGCCACTGACCAAGTTATCACTGGTAACCTTTTCTTCTGAACCTTTTCTTTCAGTCTTAACACCTACTTACATATTTTTCCTATACCTAAAACGTATCCAACATACTTTAGGTACAATCCTAGTGGCCTCACTTTCTGCACTAGCACTCTTCGATACTGGAGCATCTCATTGCTTTATGTCGCAACGGTTCGTCCGAACTCATGCGATTCCAGTCACACCGCTTGTATCTAGTTGGAATGTCAGTTCAAAGAACGACGATCTGAAGGCAACAGTAGGATACAGCTTGTGTCCAGTAGTCGTCTGCAGCAGAGAATTCTATGCTTACTTCAAAGTGCTGGACATACCGAACTTCGATGTGGTTCTAGGTATGGATTGGCTCGGAACATTTTATGCTACCATCAACTGTCGTCAAAGGAGGGTAGTATTCGAGATCCCAGACCATCCGGTCTTCTATTTCAAAAGTGGAGACCGTACCCTGGAGCCAAGTACTTACAAGGCGAAGCCAAAGAAGGCAGTGATTGCAGCAATTCAAGTGGAGGAAGGATCAAAGCCAGAAGTGGTTCGAGAGTTTGACGATGTGTTTCCTGACGATATATCAGGTTTGCCTCCCGATCGAGCTCTTGAATTCAGCATTGATTTAGTATCAGGAGCATAACCAGTGATCAAAGCACCTTATCGAACAAGTCCGGAAGGTTTGAAGGAAGTCCGAACTCAGTTGGACAAATTATTGGCAAAAGGATGGATTCGTCTTAGCACTTCAAGTTGGGGATCACCGGTACCACTTGTAAAGAAGAAGTAAGGTTCATACAGAATGTGCATCAATTATAAAGCCTTGAACGAGGTCACGATAAAGAACAAGTATCCGCTACTGCGTATCGATGATTTATTCAATCAGCTAAGTGGATCTTGTGTTTTCTCTAAGTTAGATCTTCGTTCAGGTTATCATCAGGTGAAGGTCAATGAAGCTGATATTCATAAAACGGCTTTCAGAACTCGTTATGGACATTAATAATTTCTTGTGATGCCATTTAGAGTGACCAATGCACCAGCAATATTCATGAACTTAATGAATCAAGTTTTCCGGGAGTACTTAGACAGGTTCGTTGTCATCTTCATCAACGACATCCTGTTGTATTCTAAGAGTCGGAAAGAATATGCCGAGCACCTATGAATTATCTTGGAAACTCTACGACAACATCAACTCTACGCCAAGTACAGCAAGTGCGAGTTTTGGCTAGATCAAGTTGGTTTTCTTGGACATATCGTATCAGGCAAAAGAATCTCTATGGATCCAGTGAAAGTTTCAGCAGTAAGTGAATGGCCGATACCAAATTCAATGAAGAACATTCGAAGTTTCTTGGGTTTAGCTGGATATTACATAAGGTTCATTGAAGGGTTTTCGAAGATAGCAACACCCCTGACCAAACTCACACGTAAAGATGAAGACTTTGTGTGGTTAGAAGCATGCGAGCAAGCTTTCGTAGAACTCAAGTCAAGGTTGACATCAGCGCCTATTCTCGTTATACCGGACCAATCTGGAGATTTCGAAGTGCATTGTGATGCATCCTGAAAGGGATTAAGATGTGTTCTACATCAGCACGGTAAGGTTGTAGCTTATGCTTCAAGACAGCTGACGACTCATGAGCACAATTATTCGACGCATGATTTAGAGTTGGCAGCCGTAATCATTGCACTCAAGATTTGGCGCCATTATCTTCTTGGTGAACGAGTGAACATATACACAGATCACAAGAGTATGAAATATGTATTTACTCAGAAGGAGCTTAATATGCGGCAGAGACGATAGTTAGAACTCATGGCGGACTTTGACATCAACCTGCAATATCACCCAGAGAAGGTGAATGTGATACCTTATGCCCTTAGTCACCAACCATTAGCAATGAATCTCACTGCTCAGTGGAAGCTTCAACAGGACTTGCATCAGATGGAGATTGAAGTAATCATGCCAAGTAACGCTTCAAGCTTGATGAATTTACAAGTTCAATCAACAATTGTAAATCAGATCAAAGCAACTCAAGAAAGTGGTGCTAAGTTGCAAAAGATCAGAGAACAAGTAGAGAATGGACTCAGAACAGACTTCATCATCCATGAAGATGGATCTTTGAGATACGGCAGTAGATTGTGTGTACCAAAAGGTTCTGTGCAAGATGAGTTAATGAAAGAAGCTCACATCTCTCCCTACTCAATACACCCTGAAGGTACAAAGATATACAAAGATCTACGTCAGAATTACTGGTGGGATGGAATGAAACGTGAAGTAGCCAGAAGCGTCGCTAAATGTTTAGTGTGTCAGCAAGTAAAGGCTGAATATCACATGACTGCTGGATTACTTCAACTGTTATCTATCCCAGAATGGAAGTGGCAACACATCACAATGGATTTTGTGACTGTCCTCGTAGCACAAAGGGTAACGATGCGGTATGGGTTATTGTGGATCGACTCACAAAGTAGGCTCACTTCATCCCATTTCGGGTTGGCCAATTAACTGAGACATTAGCAAAGAAGTACATGGTGGTAAGAATCTAAGTATGATTTAAACTCTTCAAATATGTACTATCTCTGATACCCATGAACTCATACAGGAAATTGTGCGACTTCATGGAGTACCGGTCTGCATTGTCTCCGATCGTGACACCAGGTTCCGATCGCAATTTTGGCAGAGTATGCAAGCAAGCTTGGGAACAAGTCTGAACTTCAGCACGACTTATCATCCACAAGCAGATGGTCAGTCTAAGCGAACTTTTCAGATCTTGGAGGATATGCTCCGAGCGTGTATGTTAGACTTCGGAGGATCATGGGAAGACCGCCTACATCTTGTGGAGTTTTCGTACAATAACAGCTACCAAGCAAGCATTGGAATGACACTTTTTGCAGCACTTTATGGAAGAAAGTGTCGATCTCCATTAAGTTGGGACGACATCGGAGACAGAGAACTCCTTGGACCTGAGATGATAGTAGGAACGGTTGATGTGGTTCGTACTATCAGAGAAAGGATGTGCATAACCCAAGATCGACATAAGCACTGGGCTGATACAAAGCGATGTCATTTGGAGTTCCAGCTAGGAAATCATGTAATTTTAAATATATCTTCGAACCGCGGAGTGATCCGATTTGGAAGACGGGGTAAGCTAAGTCCAAGATAGATTGGACCGTTCGACATACTCGAACGAGTCGGTGAAGTGGCATACCGCTTGGCACTTCCACCTTCATTGGAAGGAGTACACAATGTGTTTCACATATCCCAACTTAGAAGGTATGTGAGTGACCCCAGCCACATTCTCGATCATTCCGAGCTTACTGTACAGCCCGACTTATCTTGTGAGTAACAACCTGTTGAGATCCTGGACAGGAAAGTGAAGTCACTTCGGAACAAGGAAGTCAACTTAGTTCGAGTGGTGTGGAGAAAAGACACTCCAAGAGAATCGACCTGGGAAAGGGAAGATGAGATGCGTGCAAGATATCCCCACTTATTTGTAAATTAGTCATTAAAATAAATTGTAAATTTCGAGGACGAAATTTTTGTAAGGAGGGTAGACTGTAACAACTCCAATTCTTATGTACATAAAATAGATTTAAAGTTAATGTATATTTGGTGTATTTGCATTTCCTGTGAGTACTATAAGTATATAAATTACTTTTGAATAGCAAGAAAGAGCTTGTAGCTCACTGGTAAGACCTTGTACTGCTGAACCAAAGCACCAGAGTTCAAATACCATTAGCCACATTTTTTTTCTTTAGTTTTCTTTTAAAATTTTAGAATCCCAAGAGTCTACACATGCATAACTCGTAAAAACCAAGAGTCACACATAAAACAAACTGGCCCAGAAGGTAGACCTATCGACGGGGGACACGTGGCGACGAGTCCCGGCCCGACTCGGGCCGACGACTTGGCCGAATCGGCCAGTAGCGCCGGTTCGGGTGAGTTGGATCGCCGATTTTCTTCTTGACTCGTGTGCATTTTGGCCTCCCCATAACCCTTGTTCTATTTATTTTCCCTGCAAATTAACAGAGCCAATTAAAACCCAATTTAAATCCTTTTAATGCATAATTTTTAATGCATTTTCTATCAAACCCTAACCCTAATCTTTTCCTATTAATACCACTCCACTCCACACACACCCCCACTAACAATCTCTATCCAAACTCTCAAAAACAATTTCAAGAACTTTTGTGTACAAGTGGAGTTAGCGAAGGGCGAAGCTCCGACGAACTTCCGGTGACGATCTGAGGAGCTCCCGGCGACGAAACGACGTACCGGCACCTTCTACCACTCCTTTTTCCTCCATCTACACTACAAACTCGTAAGTCCCTCCTCCCTTTTCTATTTTCTAACCTTAGAACTCGTATTTCTAAAACCCGATGGAAGCGGAGTTAATCCGACTTCCGATTCAGTTTTCTTTAAAAAGTTCCAATTTTCTTAAATACAACAATACCAAACTTACACATCATGACCATGTTCTCCGCCGAAAGACGTGACCCGGGACGTTAGGACATCCGGCCTGAATTTCGAGGGCAGATGCTATTTGGTGCTATCCGTCCACCTCTTCGAAGATGCCAAGTTGATTTATGACACCATATATCGAAGATTTAAACCGATGCAGCCGATATAGTAGACTTCGTCAGATTCCCCCTCGTTGAGGGGTTTTTGATTGTGGGTACGCTCTTCCCTACAGGCGCAAGCCCCTGCAGTTAATTACGCTACCGTATCGCGGTAACAACTTTCTCCTTCTCCAGATGATCACTTCGTGTCGTATGCATTTGTTTTTTTTGGTTGCTCGTGGATTGTATACGGAGACTAATTTATGTTGTCGCCCGTAGAGCATGGATTAGTTCAAATCCATATTTTCATAGATTTTGGTTTGGGGTTGGGTTTAAGGATGCTTTAGTCTCATTTGAGACTAAGATCAACTTAAACGTTTGTTAAGGATATGTTAGTCTAATTTTAGACTAAGATCAACTTAACGGGATCATTTAGATCCAACAAAAGAGCATTTGGGCTCTATTGTTTAGTTTAAGGAAATTGCGGTCCATTAGTTTAAGGACATTATGGTCCATGGAGTTTAAAAACAACATAGTCTATGAGTTTAAGGACCTTACAGTCCAAGGTTAAAGACATCATAATCCATGGGTTTAAGGACCCCACAGTCTGAGGTTAAGGACATCATAGTCCATGGGTTTAAGGACCCCACAGTCAAGGGTTAAGGACATCATAGTCCATGGAATGTTTGGTTGTCGGGACCCGTCACCTCTTTGAATACGTTGAAGGATTACAACGACAAATATTAGAGGAGTGAAGAGACGTACCCTTGAACCAATATTGGTTGGGATCTATAGTCCAATTTGAGACTAACATCAAGGATTTATGAGCATATGGGCTCAACTAATCTGAAGTAGGGTTCTGTGACCACTTTGGGCTCGGCCCATTTAGTTAAAATGTTAAACATTTAACAATGCTGAGCATTGGTTTGAGTTCTGACAATCTTTTTGTCTTTTATTGAATGCTGAGCATTCGTCATAGCTCTGGGCTTTATTTATAGAAAATTTATGTTCTTTTAGCGCACACGTAAGGAGCATGTGGCGCGCTTAGCGCTTTGCGCCAGTCAAAGAGCGCAGAGCGCTTCTGCTGGGTAGCGCACATGTGAGAAGAACGTGGCGCGCTTGGCGCTGTGCGCCAGCTTTGGAGCACTAAGGCGCTTCTGCTGGGTAGCGCACACATGAGGAGCACGTGATGCGCTTGGCGCTGAGTGCCAGTCTAAAGAGCGCAAAGAGCTTTTGTTCAAGTGGCGCACATGTGGGGAGCACGTGGCGTGCTTGGCGGTGAGCGCCAGTCAAAGAGCGCAATGCACTTCTGTTTAAGTTTGGAGCGCTAAGGCTCTGCAGCGCTGTGCGCTAGATTTGGAGCACTGAGGCGCTCTTCTTTAATTGAAGCGCTAAGTCTCTTTTAGACAGCTTTGCGTCCTGAGAATTAAATTCTCTTTCTTATAAGAGACTTTGTCTCATGGATATAAGAACAAAGTTCTTATTTTTTTATAGGAGATATTTCAATCTCTTATATTTTTTATGAAAGGCTCTGCCTTTATGGATCATGATCCTAAAAGAATTGAATTATTCTCCCTCCTTTTTATAATGAGATATTATAACCTCTTTTGTGAAAGACAATTTGTCTTATAGATCTATGATCTGAAGAAGATTAAGTTCTTCCCTTTATTTTTATGATGAGATATTTTGATCTCTTTGTGAAAGACCTTGGTCATATAGATCTATAATCTTAGAAAAAGAAGTAAATTCTTCTTTTATATGAGATGATTTCATCTCTCTGTTCTTTTTTCTTTTTACCTTGAAGAAAGTTTTCTTCTTCTGAGAGCTTGTTCTTTTTCTTTGAATTTCTCAAAGTTTATAGGGGGATTCCTCTATTTGTCTCTGTATATCAGACTTGAAGTCTTAGTTCCTTTTTATAGTGAAGGCTGATCAGTTAAAGAGATCTTTTCTCTAATTGATTCGGGGATGTTTCCCCCGTTGGATTTTTGATCCAAGGGCTTCTGACTTACAGAAGGCAATCTTCTTGTTTTTAACAAGATCGGAAAATTTTCCCCATACAGAATTTATTCTGTATTTTGGTGATTTTTAATCACCTTTGGGTCATTGATCCAACGGTGTTCTGATTTACAGAGTACTATCTTTTTGTTTGGAAATATTTTGAGGGATCTTTCCTTAACAGAATTTTATTCTGGTCAATTGATAATTTATCATCTTTATTGAATCTTTGATCTGACGGTGGGGAACATTTAGTTCCAACGCTAGCGCACTCTTGCTTTACACGTGAGCGCTGGCGCTCTTTGCGCTAGCGTACTCGTGCTTTGCACGTGAGCGCTGCCTCATAGCGCTGGCGCTCTTTACGCTAGCGCACTCGTGCTTTGCACGTGAGCGCTGCCTCAGAGCGCTGGTGCGCTGCTCATGTCAAATTTTGAAAATTTGAACAGAGTTTTGCTCTGATTGGGGGAAACAAATGCCTCCCCACCGTTGCGCTCACGTTCCTCACACATGAGTGCAGCGGTGGCAGCATCTCTACCATTAGATCAACTTAGAAGTTGAAATGGTTCTCTATGCCTATAAATAGGGCCTTTGGCCCTTGAGATGACTTCTGTTCATCTTTTTTCTTGTTTTCTAAGAATCAATTTCTCCTTTAGAGCATAGCTCTCTATTTTAAGAACTCTCTTAGATACAGAACTCTGTCAAATTTTTAGGTAAAAGATCAAATCTTTTGAAGAGATTAGTTAATAATCTAGAGTTTCACCCATTAACAGAGCTTTTGCTCTACTTAGATCATAGATCTTCAAGAAAGCATTTTTAGGGTTTCTCAACAGAGCTTTGCTCTTGTAAGATCTTAGATCTTTTTTAGGGTTTCTTAACCCATTAACAGAGCTTTGCTCTTTTCAAATCATATAGATTTATTAATTTTCATGAAAACTCTTAGAGTTTGTTCATAGATCTTGAAGATCTCGAAGATCTCAGAATTTTAATTCATTAAAAACTTTACTTTAAGTTTTCTGATGGGTTATTCCATCATTCTTACAGAGCATGGCTCTTCAGGATATTTCTTGAGGAATTTTATTCCTTTCATCATCAGAGCTGACAGATGTCACTCTGTTGTAGAGCGCTGCTCTTAATGGGAGATTTACTCCTTGGCCCGAGGAGTTCTCATTAAATGAGAATCCTTTGAGGATTTCCTCATTTAATGACAGTCTCATCAAATGATGAGACTGTTTTTTTTAATGATGAACTATCATCTAGATTGAGTGGGTCCTGTTTGGCCCCTTTTTACTGCATTGCAGTATGGTACGGATTTAAAGTACTAAGTACCAAACTTGACTTGTAGTATTTACGGCTAACTTTGTTCTTTTTCGCACAGGTACCATGTCTTTAGATACTTTGTTTCCATTTGTCCGTTCGGAAGGCGGATTCCCCGAAGCGCCAGTAGACCGAGAAGTTTTTGCACTGGTCAAGGATCACGACCCAAAGCGAAAGAATCTCCATTTATGGGGAACATGGTACAACCAAATCATCAAAGGTCGTCGGAGTTTTTCTTGCGCGACACCTTCGGATCCTATTTCGGCGATCCCTTATGCAGATGCACCCCCGATAAACTACGCTGTGGAGGAGGTGAATTGGACTTCAGAGGGTCTCCTTCGGCCTTCTATGGCCGCAATACCCGTACAGCCGCCGGCTGCTTTGGACACTTTAGGGCGGTGCATATGTCAGGGCGAGTCGTGCCCTTGGGGACAGCCATACAATATAGGATTAACTCCCCATCACCCAGCCGGATATCTGTAGTGGGCCCAATACATCTTATCGGCGAAGAAGTCACAGCTGCTAAGGCTCGGATTGTACCCTGCGATCTATGCTTCTTTGTTCCAGTACTCCACACTTCCTGCATGGTGGGTCAAGGCATTTCTGGAGCAATGGAACATTCTGACCCCCACCTTCCTTTTATTGGATCGAGAAGTCTCCATTTCTTTAGAGAAATTTGCTGAGGTCTCTGGTTTACCCGTTAGGGGTGAACATTACGAGGAGCTGCTTCCTTCGGATGGGTACATTTTTTCCACCAAATCAGTGGTAATGGGTCTTACCCCAGAAAAAGCTATTCAACACCAATTCCCGAGTTTGAAAAATACGCTGAATATCTATGAGAACCTTTTTCTCGAATCCAGAAGTCGTGGGGTTAATTTCACAGATTTCATCGCCCGTTTTCTCCGCTCGGAATTCCTGTCGAAGGGAGCTGCGAAATTTGCCAAACTTGACGATCCTTTTGGTTTCGTTTTGGACAACCAGCCGGCAGCAAAGGCAGATCAGAGAAATTTCTTTCTCCCCAACACCCCGGTCATCTCTTTCACAGAACTTGCAATTCCTGGAATTGACGAAGAAACATTCTTTTTGTGGTTCCTCGGGCTATGGTTAAGTTGGTTTGCGCTTACGATGCACCCTCGCCATATGAGGCCGTCTGTTTTTTATCCAGCTCACCGAATGGTTGCTGGGATGCAAGTGGCCGTCGGGATCGCTGGGTTAGCCCATTTGTATCACGGCCTCAGCTTGGCAGCAGACACTACTGAACCAGGGGTGCAGCCTGTAAACTTCTCGATGCATTATTTCACCTCGTGGCTCGAGTTGCATGTACTTGGCGTCTTCGGTATCCACAGAAGGCCCTGCTTCTATGACAAGTGTAAATTCCCTCGGATCATGCGGCTAGTCGACGCATCCATTGTAAACGCGACACCAGGGGAAGCTAGGGGTTTGCTCTTTCGTCTGCGCACAGTTGGAGATAGCATGACCTTCACCGATAAAATTCTGACCGTCGGCCAGGAATCTGCGAAAACGGTGCTGCCATTGCAGGACATTTTTAAAGACGGGGCCTCTGTCTTGAAAGCTCGGGAGATTCTTCATCTATAGTCTATCAGGCCGGGCTTTCTCGTGTTTAGGCAAAATGATTCGACGTTGTTCATGAGATAAAACCCGCATCATTTCGCCCAGAAGTTAAGCTATAATCAGGGTGTCCCGCTTGAGGCTTTCTTGGCAGAACCGGCTGCTACTGAAGAGGGTATCTGGAGCGCGTTGCATCATTTTATGCGCATAAACACAGGCTCCAACTTCTTCATCAGTGAACCGAGCTGTGTTCCGAAGGCCATGAACGTGTATGTGGCGTGGTATCAACATTCGATAGGCGCCGTTATTAGGGAACAGAAGCGATTGCTTCTTGATCGCAAGGGCACCGCCCCAGCAGATAACGCTGTTGTTCCCTTGAAACGACGGACCATTGTCCGTCCCCCCTTGAGGGAAGCTGCTGCGGCCGTGGTACCGCATGATATGCCTGAGCTACCGCTACCCCGTACTCCCGTTGAAGTGGCAGCTGTGGCATCTCCTGAGTCTGGCTTGGGTGCGGAGATCGGGACTCACCGCCTAAAGTTGCCCGCTAAACGCAAGCTCGTGTTATCGGCGACCAGTACTCGCTCGCAGAAGAAGAAGTCGATTCTTTCTACAGATGTTGTATTAGGCCAGGAGCCCCATGCTCCTTATAGCGAAGGCTTAAGCGAATACGGGACCAACGAGGGTTTCTTCATGGCGCCAGATGATACTGACCTGGAGGCTGCCATCGCAGCTTCCGAGCGACTAGCTAGCAACAAAGCAGGACTGATCATCCTTGCACAGTCAGGTAGACTTCAGTTGTATTTTTACGCTGTTACGTTTTTATTATCATGCTTTAACTAACACTTCTTCTTCAACAGGCATCTCCACTGAAGAGTCTCTCGTGGCCTCTCTCATGACTTTTGAAGAGGAAGAGAGGCTTCGCGCTTCGTTGGGCCTTGGTATATTTCGGCTTACTATATTTTCATTCCCCTTTTTATAGGTAATCTGACCTTTCTTTTCATCTTGTTGTAGGGGCTACCTCGACTCAAGTTATCCTGACTGCAGTGCCAACTTGGCAGGGTGGTGTGGAGACGCTTCCAAGGCGGGCTACCGAAGTCTCAGCCTCTCCAGTATTGCCAAAAGAGGCTTCACTTAAGCAACCGATGACGGACGCCATAGCGGCTCTAGAGGTAGCTCCTGGCTTAGACGATGACGTCTCCTTGACGGAGGTCTTAAGAAGATCAGCTCTCACGGCCCAGGCAGAAAGGAAGCACAGGAGGCGTGCAGCAAGAGAACGTAACGCCGCCTTGGCTGTAGGTGCAAGCTCGAGCGCTGCTTCCCCTGTCCCTGCTTCTTCAGAGGGTGCTCCGGCCGCCCTGTCTACCGCTCATAGATAGGCGGTACGCACAGCTCGGGTAGCAATTGAAAAGCATCCCAAGGTAACGTAACACTGAGTCCTTTTGTCAGAGTTTTGATCTTCAGATTCTCATATATCCTATCCTGCAGGGCTAAGTCTTGGTGAGGAGGTGGCGGGTGAGATGACGACAACCACCGAGCTCGAAGTGGCTACTTTTTCTCAGAAGTTCGGGACTGCTCCTATTGTCGTTCTTTCCACCCGCGGTTCCCTGCCATCACCTGGCGTTGCGAGTGCTACGACGGCTCTCGTGGAATTAGGGGATGAAGCCATGGGTGGAAAAACCATCCCCCCGATTGAGATCGAAGAAGTCGTGATGCTTGGTGATGCTTCCATCACAGTTTTGGCTGATGACCTGTCTGGTAGGTTTCAAGTTGCTGCATTCTTTTCGTTTTGCAATCCCTTCTGATGACATTTTGTTCCTTTCGAATGTAGGTGTGGTGAGCGCTGAGTTTGTGACACCTGAAAAAGCACTACCAGCTGTTGCTCTGACGGTCGCTGCCCCTTCGTCTCCTCTTATATCCTCTCAAATGTTGGAAGGTATGGGTTTGCGATTTAAATTAGGATAACATCATCCATATACTGACCATGTATCATCGTGATCTTGCAGGAGTTCTTTTTGATCATCTGTATCAAGTTCTGAACCCGCACTTCTCCTTCCAGTTAGAAGTTACTCTGCCTGCTGGTGCCGGTGAGTATAGCTTTCTAAACCGACGTCCCTTCTTTTCTTAGACGGGTGACCCAACCGTTGTTAATTTTGAATTGATTGCAGCACTACAAATTGAAGGAGAGGACGAGGGAATCATCGCGCCACCAGTACTCCCAACTCTGCCCCTTGTCGTAGCTGGTATGGTAGACTCTATTGTTCGTGCATTTTTCTTATTTCTTGAGCCGACATTTGATCATAATTCATTTTGCAGCAATTGCACCGGTTCCTACCCCATTCGACTATCGCATCATAATGCCGGCCGGGCCCTTTTCTAGACGTCCATCTTCAAAAGACGCTGTGAACAACCTGCGTATGTTGAGCGAATACGTCGAGAAGCTTGACGTGGAGGCCCCTACATTCGCTGCAGATTTTGCTGTCGAGGTTAATCCAATGTTGGCGACGCTTGTGAACTTCCATAACGAAGGCGTCGTTGAGTCTTGGGTTAACCACTGCAGGAAGATTGTGGTCTGCCTGCATGAGTTTGAGTTTAGGCGCCCTGCTCCTGAGACTCTGGCTTTGAACTCCCAGCGGGCTACGTGGATTGAGCAAAGTGCCCCTTTACTTCGCAATTTTGAACAAGAAGTGACGTTGAGGCAGAAGGAACGCGAGGAGGCTTCAGGTGAATCTGCCCGGCTGCGCGCCCAAGTTGAAGCGAATGCCTCGCAACTGAGAGCCGTCTTTGACAATTTGTAGCGATGTATTTCGGATGGGCTGGCATTGAGGCAGAAGCTCGACTTCATTGAGCGGGTTACGCAGAGTCATGAAGCTTCCTAACGGGAAATCGATGAGAAGGTTTCCTCGTGCTTGCAGCAACGGGCTCGAATTGACGCGGAGCTGGCCGTGGCGGCTGATCATGAGAAGGAGTTGAGAGAAGTGCGCGAGCAGCTAGCTGATTTATTGAAGACGCCTCCTTGTCAGTAGATGTTTTTGTATAGATTGATTACTTGTAATCTTTGAATAACATGCCTTTATTCATTTTTTTATTCTTTCATATGATTCAACTTGTACTCCATTGAATTCATGAATAAAAGATACACATTTTTTATCTCACACTATTGCATTCTTCTCTTTGCTGTGTTGTTGGTATGTGGACTGCAGATAGTAAAGAACATTTCATCTTAGCCTCCTTGTACGGTAGCGATGGCTTAGGAAGCAGGTTCAGGTCTGCTGCCTAAGACTTTTCAACTTTATGAGCCGTGAGGATCTCATAAACACTTTTCTCCCTATGAGTCGAGAGGATCTCATAGGTGTATTTTCTCCCTAAGAATCGTGAGGATTCCTAAATGTGTTTTTCTCTTAAGTGTCGTAAGGATCTCCCAAGAGAATCTTCCCGCTTATAAGTCGAGAGGACTCGTAAGTGGTTGTTTTCCTTCTTGTCGAGATTCGACTTTGGAGAGTGTGGTCCGTGAATAGTATGCAAGAGTCCATCTTGGACTGACCTGCACGGCCCCAGTACTTAGGAAACGGGTCCATATCCTCATTGCCCAAGGCTTTTCCCTACGAGTCGAGACGAGTTGAGAAGTTCTCGCAGGAACATTATTTTCCCCACGAGTCGAGACGAATCGAGAAGTTATCGCAAGGATTTCCTAACGTCATAGTTAACTCCTGCTAATAGAAGTTCATTAGGGTCTGTGGTACTAGGTTTTTTACCCGTCGCACCGTCGCGTTGGCTGGTATATTCCTCAACGCACAATCTTGCTGTTCGAGTAGCCCCATGACTGTCGTGTCTCTGATCCCTTCGGGGGCTGGACAAGACGTCTTTAAGTAATCTTCCAGGTGATATTACCGTCGAAAGAGCAAGTGTTAAGGATATTCCATGTCGCTTTTTATTTGAGGTTAGGCTCAGTTTGGGAGCTCCGATTAGTCATGACCACTCCAAGCTGGTGTGGGATGATCTCCGATAGTCTTTTCAGGTCTTATTTGAGTTGCCATCAAGACCCTGAAGCGAGGGATTTCCCTTGGCTTCGTTGGTTGACATTGTGTATGCAATATTGCGTCGAATGTCGGGGTTGTCTCTGGGTTTTCTGTGAACCATCGAGATTTGAAACTAGGGGACTTTGACATGGCTCCGATTGGTAGTGTCGCGTCTGCCTCCTGCTGGGGGAGAGGAAGAACGCTGGGGTGAAGTCGCGTCTGCTGTATCGAGATGAACGTCAAGGTGGTCTCTAGGTTGTTGGTGAACCGTCGGGACCTGGAACTAGGGACTTTTCTATGGCTCCGTTGTTAATTGTCGCGTCTGAATCCTGCTGGAATGAGGAGGAATGTTGTTGTAGGTCTCCAGGCTGTAGATATGGCCATCGAGACATGGAACTGGGGACTCTGCCATGGCTCTGTTTTGCTGACGTCGTATATTCCTGCAAAGACACTGATTTCTTTGTGGGTCGACGCGAATCGAAATTCTCTCGTCAAGGACGCTGATTATCCTAAATCGAGATTTTTGCCAAAGACGTTGATTTCCTTGCAATCGAGACGAATCGAGGTATTCCTGCAAAGACACTGATTTCCTAGCGGGTCGACGCGAATCGAGATGCTCTCGTCAAGGACGCTGATTTTCCTGAATCGAGGTTTTTGCCAAGGACGCTGATTTCCTTGGAGTTGAGACGAATCGAGGTATTCCTGTAAAGACGTTGATTTCTCTGTGGGTTGACGTGAATCGAGATGCTCTCGTCAAGGACGCTGATTTCCCTGATTCAAGGTTTTTGCCAAGGACGTTGATTTCCTCGGAGTTGAGACGAATCGAGGTATTCCTGCAAAGGCGCTGATTTCTCTGCGGGTCGACGCGAATCGAGATGCTCTCATCAAGGATGCTGATTTCCCTGAATCGAGATTTTTGCCAAGGACGCTGATTTCCCTGGGGTCGGTTGACTTATTTCCGAAATGGGGCGTTGATCCGGTGAGGAAGTCATTGGTTGACTCTAGGTTGTCTGTGAACCTTCGAGATTTGGAACTAGGGGCTTTGCCATGGCTCCGTTTGTTGACGTCGTATCTGCTTCTGGTTGAAACGAGAAGGAACGCCGTTGTTAATCTCTTAAGATGCAGATGTTGCCATCGAGACTTGGCTCTCTTTCTAATGGAGCCTGATGGGATGATATAGTTCCATCTTTGTTTGTGCCCCTGGATTGTATTTAGGGATCGATGTGATCTCACCTGTAGGGCAAAAGTTTCATTTTATATATTTTTTGTTTTCTTTCCGTGATTCTCTATCATTTCAGTTGTTTACATCATGAAAGTCACAATTGCCCAATTATTTCGGCTATTTTTTTGCGGTGCCCAATCATTTCGGCTATTTTTTTCTTTTTACATACTGTTTTTTATTACGAGTTACCCAAACATTTCGGATATTTTGTATGCATATATTTTTACTTGCTAATTTTGTTGCAAGTTATCCCATCATTTCGGCTATTTCATATGCATTTTTGACTCGCTGATTTTTTCTCACAAGTATGGGACATAGGATCTGATACCGATTTAGGCATCAACATCTCTACAACTGGGATATTGCCAGAAGAGAATCATCATTTGCCTCTGTCGATGTCGAACAAAGGTGGCTTAGAAAACAGGGTTAGGATCCTGTTGACTAAGGTTTTTGACTTCATGAGCCGTAAGGGTCTCATAAAAGTATTTCTCCCTACGATTCATGAGGATCTCGTAAGTGTGTTTTCTCTATAAAAATCGTGAGGATTCTTAATTGTATGTTCTCTTATAAGTCGTAAGGATCTTACATGATTGTTTTCTCCTTATAAGTCAAGAGGACTTACAAGGGTCATTCACCGTGTGAGCATATCCCTAGTCGCTGATGGGACTTTGTTGGGGAAATGTTTATTCGTGCCCGTGGATTGTATACAAGGGTCAGTATTGAACCGCTTGCAGGGCAATCTGGGGATTGTGATGGCTTAAGAACAAGTTCAGATCCCTTTAATTTAAGGCTTTTGAATCTTATGAACCGTGAGGGTCTCATAAGAGAGTTCTCCTTACGAGTCATGAGGATCTCGTAAGTGTACTTTCTCCTTAAGGATAGTGAGGATTCCTAAGTGTGTTTCTCCTTTGTGAGTCGTAAGAATGTTCCCCACCGAAACACGGAGACGCGACCGTGCGGGTCCGTCTTGCCTGAATTCGGGGCAGATGTTAATTGGTGCTATCCGTTCACCTCTCCGAAGATGCCAAGTTTATTTATGACACCATGTATTGAAGGTTTAAACGAATGCGGCCGACATAGCAGACTTCATCGGATTCCCCCTTGTTGAGGGGTTTTTGATTGTGGGGACGCTCTTCCCTGCAGGCGCAAGCCCCTGCAGTTAATTACGCTACCGCATCGCGGCAACCACTTTCTCCTTCTCCAGATGGTCACTTCGTGTCGTGGGTTTTTATTTTTTTTTTGGTTGCCCGTGGATTGTATACGGAGACTAATTTATGTTGTCGCCCGTAGGGTGTGGATTAGTCCAAATCCGTATCTTCTTAGATTTGGGTTTGGGGGTTGGGTTTAAGAATACGTTAGCCTCATTTGAGACTAAGATCAACTTAACCGTTAGTTAAGGATATGTTAGTCTAATTTTAGACTAAGATCAACTTAACGGGATCATTTAGATCCAACAAAAGAGTATTTGGGCTCTATTATTTAGTTTAGGGACATTGCGATCGATTAGTTTAAGGACATTACGGTCCAATGTTAGTTTAAGGACATATCGGTCCAAGGTTAAGGACATCATAGTCCGTGAGTTTAAAGACCTCACAGTCAAGGTTAATGACATCATAGTCCATGGGTTTTAAAGGACCCCACATTCCGTAGAATGTTTGGTTGTCGGGACCCGTCGCCTCTCTGAAGACGTTGAAGGATTACAACGACAAATATCAGAGGAGTAAAGAGATGTACCCTCGAACCAACGTGAATTGGTTGAAAGATCTGTAGTCCAATTTTGGGGCAAAGATCTGTTAAAATATTTATGAGCAGATAGGCTCAGTTAATATGAGTTGAGGACTTATGGCCAATCTTTGGTTAAGTCCAACAAATGTTTAACATTTTATTTTGGGCAGTTGAGCCTTTATTTGGGCTTGGCCTTTTTAACAATGCTGAGTATTAACAATGTTTTTATGTTTTATTGAATGCTGAGCATTCAACAGAGCTCTAGGCTTATTAAAGAACAATTTATGTTCTGTTAGCACAACATGTGGTGCGCTAGGCGCTTTGCGTCGGTCAAAAAGCGCAGTGCGCTTCTGCCAAGTAGCTCACATGTAAGGGACACGTGTCGCGCTCAGCGCTAGGCACCAGATGATGAGCGCATGATGCCAATTTATAAGCGCTGAGCGCTAATCCATGAGCGCATTACGCTTTCAGTTTAGTGGCGCATACGTGAGTGACACGTGGTGCGCTTGGCGCTGAGCGCCAGCCCATGAGCGCAGTGCGCTATTTCAAGAGCGCAAAGCGCTAGTGGTCAATTGGCGCATACGTGATTGACACGTGGCGCATTTGGTGTTGGGCGCCAGTCCAGAGAGCGCAGAGGCGCAGTTCAAGAGCGCAAAGCGCATTTGATCAATTTTATGATCTGGGAGACAAATTTATGTTCTTTTAAAAGAGACTATCTCAAGATCTAAGAACAACAGTTCTCATTTTGCAGGAGATATTTCCAATCTCTTATATTGATTAAAGGCTTTGCCTTTATAAATCCATGATCTGTGAGAAGAATTATGTTCTTCTTCTTATTATTTTATGATGAGATCTCTTGATCTTTTTGTGAGAGACCTTGGTCTTGTAGATCTATGATCTTTAAAGAAGTAAATTCTTCTTTTTATGAGATGATTTCATCTCTATGTTCATCATTATCATTTTTACCTTGAAGAAAGATCTTCTTGCAAGAGCTTGCTCTTTATCTATGAGTTTCTCAAAGTTTATGGGGGGTTTCTCTGTACAAGACTTGAAGTTTCGGGGCCTTTATATAGGGCAAGCTGATCAGTTCGATCAGTTAAAGAGATCTTTTCTCTAATTGATTTGGGAATTTTCCCATCGTTGGATCTTTGATCCAAGGGCTTCTGATTTACAGAAGGTAATTTTCTTGTTTTCAACAAAAATTGGGAAATCTTCTAAACAGAATTTATTCTGTATTTTTTAGTGACTTTTAATCACCATTGGATCATTGATCCAACGATACTCTGATTTACAGAGCACAATCTTGTTATTTGGAAAGATTTGAGAGATCTTTACTTAACAGAATTTAAGTCTGATCAATTAATGATTTATTATTATTATTAGATTTTTGATCTAACGGTGAGGATCTTTTAGTTCCAGCGCTAGTGCACCCGTGCTTTGCAAGTGGTGCGCTGCTTAGAGCGCAGCGCACCTAGCGTTAGCGCACCTGTGTCTTCCACGTGGTGCGCTGCTTAGGGCGCAGCGCACTTGGCGCTGCATCTGAAGCGTTGCTTCAATTTGAAATTTAAATTTCAAACAAAGTTTTGCTCTGATTGAGGAAAACAAATGCCCCCCCTCCTACCGTTGCGCTCACGTGGCCCATATATGAGTGCAGCGGTGGCAGCATCTGCGCCCTTGGATCATCTAAGAAGTTGAAATGGCATTCATCGCCTATAAATAGGACCTTTAGTCCTTAGGATGATTCTTATTCATCTTCTTCCTTATTTTCTGAGAATTTTTATTCTCTCACACAGTATAACTCTCCATCTTAAGAATTTTCTTAAGGACAAAAACTCTGTCAAAATTTAGGTAAAGATCAATTTTTTTAATAATCTAGGGTTTTACTCATTAACAGAGCTTTACTCTTCATAGATCTTTGATCTAAAGAAAATCATTTTAGGGTTTCATTAACAAAGCTTTTGCTCTCTTCAAATCATGAAGAACTCTTAAAAGTTTGTTCATGAATCTTGAAGATCTTAGAATTTTAATTCATATATAAAAAATTGATTTCAATTTTTCTAATGGGTTTTTCCATCATCTTTACAGAGCCAGGCTCTTGAGGAATTTTTATTCCTTCACGATCATAGTTTGACAAGTGTCGCTCTGTCACAGAGCACTGCTCTCAAAGAGAGATTTACTCCTCTGCCCGAGGGATCTCTCATTTAATGAGAATTTTCTTGAGAATTTCCTCATTTAATCAACAGTCTCATCAAATGATGAGGCTGTTTTATTAATGATGAACTGTCATCTGGATTTTGTGGGCCCCTTTCGGTCCCTCTTCACTGCATTGCAGTGTGGTACGAATTCTAAAGTACCAAGTGTCAGAATTTAAATTAAATTATCGTACTGACAGTTGACTTTTGTCCCTTTTTTTGCGCAGGTGACATGTCTTTCAATCCCTTTTTCCCGTTTGTTCGTTCAGAGGGAGGATTCCCTAGAGCGCCTGTGGACTGGGAAGTCCTAACATTGATCAAAGATCATGACCCGGAACATAAGAATCTTCACCTCTGGGGGACATGGTACAATCAAATTATTAAGGGTCGGCAGAGCTTTTCGTGCGCGGTACCCTCAGAGCCCATCATGGCGATCCATTACGCCGACCCACCCCGGTGAACTATACCGTGGAAGAAGTCAACTGGACTTCGGGAGGTCTTCTACAGCTTGCTATGGCTTCGATACCTGTTCAGCCTCCAATAGCTTTGGATACCCTGGGGCGACGTATTTGTCAAGGTGAGGCGCGACCGTGGGGATAACCATATATGATTAGGCTAATTCCTCATCATCCAGCTGGCTATCTGCAATGGGCCCGCTATATTCTGTCAGCGAAGAAGTCGCAGTTGTTGAGGCTTGGGTTGTATCCCGCCATTTATGCTTCTCTCTTCCAGTATTCTACGCTTCCTACCTGGTGGGTTAAGGCCTTTCTGGAGCAGTGGAATATTCCTACTCACACCTTCCTTTCGCTGGACCAAGAAGTATCAATTTCTTTAGAGAAATTTTCAGAAGTTTCTGGCTTTCCGGTTATGGAGGAGCACTATGAGGAACTGCTTCCTACAGATGAATACATTTTTGGTGCCAAACCAGTGATGACAGGCCTTACCCTGGAGAACGCCATTCAACACCAGTTCCCTAGTTTAATCAAAGTGTTGAATATTTATGAGGGCCTTTTTCTCGAATCTGGGAGCCGCGGGGTCACTTTCGAGGATTTCATTACTCGTTTTCTCCATCCGGAAGTCCTCTCGAAAGATGCTGCAAAATTCTCCAAACTTGACGACCCTTTCGGTTTAGGGTTAAACAACTTCCCAACGGCGGAGGTAGATCAAAAGAGTTTCTTCCTTCCCAACACTCCAGTTGTTCCTTTCGCGGAGGTCGCGGTCCCTGGGATTGATGAGGAAACGTTCTTCTTGGGGTTTCTTGGGCTATGGCTGAGCTGGTTTGCGCTCCCGATGCACCCTCACCGTATGAGGTCGTCTGTCTTCTATCCGGCTCACGAATGATTATTGGGGTGAAAGTGGTTGTCGGGGTTGCCGGGTTAGCTCATTTGTATTACGGCCTCAGCCAAGCGGCGGATACTACTGAACCCGGAGTGCAGCATGTGAACTTCTCGATGCATTACTTCATATCATGGCTCGAGCTACATGCACTTGGCGTTTTCGGTATCCATAAGAGGTCGTCATTCTACGACAGGTGCGGCTTCCCGCGGATTATGTGATTAGTCGACACATCTATTATAAATCCATCACCGCGGGAAGCTAGAGGTTTGCTCCTTCGTCCTCGCCGGTTGAAGATGGCATGACTTTCATCGACAAGATCCTGACTATCGGCAAAGAGTCCACGACGACGGTGCAGACATTGCGGGACATTTTTAATGATGGAGCCTCTATTTTGAAAGCTCGGGAAATCCTTCATTTATATTCCATCAGACCGGGCTTTCTAGTGTTTAGGCAAAATGATGCGGCGTTATTCATGAGATACAACCCGCACCGTTTCGCCCAGCAGCTGAACTACAATCAGGAAGTCCTGCTTGAAGCTTTTTTGTTAGAACCTGCTGTCACTAAAGAGGGAACGCGTTAGAACCTGCTGTCACTAAAGAGGGAACGCAAAACACGCTGCATCATTTCATACGCATGAACACAGGGTCCAACTTCTTTATCAGCGAACCGAGCTGTGTCCCGAAGGCCCTTAGTGTGTACGTGGCGTGGTACCAGCATTCAATGGGCACCGTTATCAGGGAGGAGAAGAGACTGCTGCTCGATCGCAAAGGTGCACCCCTACTGGTGATCGAAATGTCCCTCTGAAGCGACGGACCATTGTCCCACCTCCCTTAAGAGAAGCTGCCGTGATCGAAGTCCCGCATGACAGGCCCGAGCTACCGATACCCGGGGCTCCTGTAGAAATGGTGACTATAGCTTACCCCGATTCTGGTGTGGGTTTAGATATCGGGACTCGTCGCCCCAAGGTGCCCGCTAAACGTAAACTTGTGCTTGCGGCGACCGGAGCTCGCTCGCAGAAGAAGAAGAAGAAGTCGATCCTCTCCGCCGACGTTGTATTTGGTCAGGAGCCTTATGCTCCTTATAGTGAGGGCTTGGGCGAATATAGGACCAATGAGGGTCTATTCATAGCGCCAGACAATACTGATCTGGAGGCTGCTATTGCAGCTTCTGTGCGATCAGCAAGCCACAAAGCGGGACTGGCCATCCTTGCGCAATCAAGTAAACATCAGCCGTACCTTCTTTCATTGAATTATATTTTTATTAGCATGTTTTAACTGACACTTTTCCTTCTTTAACAAGCATTTCCACTGAAGAGGCTCTCGCGGCTTCCCTTAGGACCTTTGAGGAGGAGGAGAGGATTCGCGGTTCGCTGGGCATTGGTATATTTCAGCTCACCACGTCTCCGCTCCCGTTTCTTATGGGTAATCCGACCCCTCATTTTCATCTTATTATAGGAACTACCTCTACTCAGGTTATTCCAGGCGTGACACCGACTTCATAGGGCGGTGCGAAGATGCTTCCCAAGTCGGCTATCTCAATTCCGCCGGTATTGCCAAAAGAAGCTTCACTTAAGCAACCGATGACGGATGCCATAACGGCTCCAGAGGTAACTATTGGCGCGAACGACGATATTCTGTTGAAGGAGGTCTTTAGAAGGTCTGCCCTTATGGCCTGGGCGGAAAGGAAGCATAGGATGCGCGCAGCAAAGGAGCGTACCGCCGCCTTGGATGCGGGTGCGGGTTCAAGCGCTGTTACCCCTGCCCCTACTCCTTCAGAGGATACTTCGGCTGCCTTGTTTACCACCCACAGACAGGAAGCACATGCAGCTCGGGAAGCAGTCGAAAAAATGACCCAAGGAAACGTGACATTGGGTTCTTTTATCAAAGCTTTAATTTTCAGGTTCTCATATATCATATCCTGTAGGGCCGAGTCTTGCCAAGGAAGTGGTAGGTGACGTGGAGGCAACCACCGAGCCTGAGGTAGCCGTGGGTGAAACAGCCACAATTTCCGAGCCTGAGGTAGCTGTGGGTGAGAGGGCTACAATCGCCGAGCCCGAGGTAGCGGTGGGTGAGATAGCTACAATCGCCGAGCCCGAGGTAGCCACTCTTTCTCAAGAGTCGGGCACTGCACCAATCGTCGCTTTTTCCCCTTGCGGATCCTTGCCGTTGCCGGGCGCTGCGAGTGTCACGATGATTCTCGTAGAATCGGGAGATGAGGCTACGGGTGGCAAGACCATTCCGATGGAGGAGGGTGAAGCATTTGCTGCCTCCAGTGACGCCCTTGTCGCGATCTCGACCGACGACTCACCAGGTAGATTTTGGGTCATTACTTTCCCCTTTATTCTGCAATCTCTTTTAATTTCTTTTTAACAACGTTTGTCTTATTTATAATGCAGGTGTGATGAGCGTTGGGGTTGTGCCACCCGAGAAAGCATCTCCAGTTGGTGCTTTAACGGTGACCGCTCCTCTACCTTCTTTCGTACCATCTCAAATGCTGGAAGATGCAGATTTGTGACCCATCAGTTTCATTGTAGGCAGTATACTTTATGTACTGACATTGCATTATTACATCCTCGCAGGAGTCATTTTCGATCACCTGTATCAGGTGCTACACCCACACTTCTCCTTTCAGTCAAAGATTTCCTTATCTAGTGGTGCTGGTGAGTACAGCCTTTAGCTAATGTCTCTTCTTTTTTTTAAGGGTAGTCAAATCATTTTTGATTCTTCTTTGTCTTGATTGCAGCCCTACAGATCGAAGGAGGAGACGAAAGAACTGTTGCACCGCCGGTACTCCCGGACTTGCCACCTGCTGCAGCCGGTATAGTAAACTCCGTTGTTCATGAACCTCCTTTATTTCTTGAACCGTTATTTGACTGTGATTTGCTTTGTAGTTGTGACACCGACTTCAGCTCCATTCGAGTCTCAAGTCATAATGCCAGCAGGCCCCTTCTCTCGACGCCCTTCCTCCAAAGGTGTTGTGAATAGCCTGCGCACGTTGATCGATCATCTCGAGGAGCTTGATGCGGAGACTCCTGCCCTTGCTGCAGATTTCGCTACTGAGGCTAATCCCATGCTGGCGATGCTCGTACACTTTTATAATGAAGGCGTCATGGAGTCTTGGATTAATCATTGCAGGAAAATCGAGGCCTGTCTGCATGAGCTTGAGTTTAAACGTCCTGCCCCCGAGGTCTTGGCTATGAACACCCAGCGGGCTGCATGGGTCGAGGAGAGCACCCTTTACTTCCGCCATCTTTAACAAAAAGCGGCTTTGAGGCGTAAGGAACGCAAGGAGACTTTAAGTGAATCTGCTCGTTTGCATGCCCAAGTTGATGCAAACGCTGCACAGCTAAAAGTCGTCTTTGAAAGCCTTCTACAATGTATTTCTGACGGGCTAACGCTGAGGCAGAAACTCGACCTCATTGAACAAGATGCACAAGGTCGTGAGGTGGCTCAGCGGGTCATTGACGAGCAACTTTCATCTTATCTGCAGCAACGAGCTCAGGTTGAAGCAGAGTTGGCCGTGGCGGCTGACCATGAAAAGGGGCTGAGGGAAGTGCGCGAGCGGTTAATTGGTCTATTGAAAACGCTTCTCTCTCAATAATTGTTTTTGTACCATTTGTAATTTTGAATAAAATGTATCCATTTTTTTTATTCTTTCATAAGATGTATTTTGTACCCAACTGAATTTATGAATAAAAGATACATTTCTTTCGCAATGTCTTGTGTCATCTCTTTGCTTTCTTCTTTTCTTTGTTATCAGCATGGCACTTTAGTAAGCATAGCCTGCAGATGATAGAAAGCATTCCGTTTTGAATTCTTCGAGAGGTAGTGATGGCCTAGAAAGCAGGTTCAGATCTACTGCCTAAGACTTTTCAACTTCATGAGCCGTGAGGGTCTCATAAAGACTTTTCTCCCTATGAGTCGAGAGGATCTTGTAGGTGTATTTTCTCCTTAGGAATCGTGAGGATTCCTAAGTGCGTTTTCTCTTATAAGTCGTAAGGAATTAATAAGAGAGTTTTCTTCCTTACGGGTCGAGAGGACCTGTAAGTGATTGATGGTGTTGCCATTATCCGCACTTTGCGGAGTCAGGAGTTGCTCCGGGCGTTTCCTACCGGGTCAGGATTGACTTTAACCGTGTTCCACGGGACCAGGAATTTGCTCTGGATGCTTCTCACGGGGTGATAGCCATGTTCTGCGAGGACCAGGATCCGCTCTGGACGTTTCCCACGGGGTCAGGATTGACATAAGCCGCGTTTCACATAACAAGGAATTTGCTCTGGATGCTTCCCACGGTGTCATAGCCTTGTTCTGCGAGGACTAGGCTCCGCTCTGGACGTTTCCCACGGGGTCAGGATTGACATAAGCCGCGTTTCACGTGACCAGGAATTTGCTCTGGATGCTTTCCATGGGGTCATAGCCGTATTCTGCAAGGACCAGGCTCTGCTCTGGATGCTTCCCACGGGGTCATATCCGTGTTCTGCGAGGACCAGGATTCGCTCTGGACGTTTCCCACAGGGTCAGGATTGACATAAGCCGCGTTCCACGTGACCAGGAATTTGCTCTGGATGCTTCCTACGGGGTCATAGCCGTGTTCTGCGAAGACCAGGCTCCACTCTGGATGCTTCCCACGGGGTCATAGCCGTGTTCTGCGAGAACCAGGAATTTGCTCTGGATGCTTCCCACAGGGTTATAGCCATGTTCTGCGAGGACCAGGCTCCACTCTGGACGTTTCCCATGGGGTCAGGATTGACATAAGTCACGTTCCACGTGACCAGGAATTTGCTCTGGATGCTTCCCACGGGGTCATAGCCGTATTCTGCGAGGACTGGGCTCCGCTCTGGATGCTTCCCATGGGGTCATAACCGTGTTCCACATGACCGGGAATTTGCTCTGGATGCTTTCCACGGGGTCATAGCCGTGTTCTGCGAGGACCAGGATCCGCTCTGGACGTTTCCCACAGGGTCAGGATTGACATAAGCCGTGTTCCACGTGACCGGGAATTTGCTCTGGATGCTTCCCACAGGGTCATAGCCGTGTTCTGCGAGGACCAGGTTCCACTCTGGATGCTTCCTACGGGGTCATAGCCGTGTTCTGCGAGGACCGGGATCCACTCTGGACGTTTCCCATGGGGTCAGGATTGACATAAGCCATGTTCCATGTGACAAAGAATTTGCTCTGGATGCTTCCCACGGGGTCATAGCCCTATTCTGCGAGGACCAGGCTCCGCTCTGGACGTTTCCCACAGGGTCAGGATTGACATAAGCCGCATTCCACTTGACCAGGAATTTGCTCTGGATGCTTCCCACGAGGTCATAGTCGTGTTCTGTGAGGACCAGACTCCACTCTGGATGCTTTCCACGGGGTCATAGCCGTGTTCTGCGAGGATCAGGATCCGCTCTGGACGTTTCCCACGGGCTCAGGATTGACATAAGCCGCGTTCCACGTGATCAGGAATTTGCTCTGGACGCTTCCCACGAGTTCATAGCCATGTTCTGCGGGGACCAGGAATTTGCTCTGGACGTTTCCCACGGGGTCAGGATTGATATAAGCCGCGTTCCACGTAACTAGGAAGGGTCGACTTTATCCGCATTTCACGGAGTCGGGGTTTGACTCTCGATCATCTGTGCACCGCCGAGTCATGGAATTGGGAATTGCCACAGTTCCGCTTTACTTGATGTTGCGTCTGTTGTAATGGGATGAATGTTGAGATGATCTCCAGGCTGTCTGTGAACCGTTGAGATTCGGCTTCTTCTTCTGATAGAGTCTGGAGAGGGAAGGTGTGATTCCTTCTTCGTTTGCGCCCCTGTATTTTATACAGGGATTGATGTGATGTCACCTGTAGGGCATAAATTTCATTTTTTTTATTTTTTTCTGCGATGCTCTATCATTTCAGCTTTTATATCACGAAGGTCGCAATTGCCCAATCATTTCGGCTATTTTTCGCGGTGCCCAATCATTTCGGCTATTTGTTTTATTTTTACTCGCTGCTTTTATTGCGAGTTGCCCAATCATTTCATCTATTTTGCATGCATATAATTTTACTTGCTGATTTTGTTTGCAAGTTGCCCCATCATTTCGGCTATTTCGTATGCATGTGTGGCTCGTTGGCTTTTCGCTGCAAGCTTGGAATTAGACACTGATTTCGGCATCAGCACCGCTACAACTGGGATATTGACAGGAGTGAATCATCATTTGCCTCTGTCGATGTCAAAAAAAGATGGCTTAGCGAACAGGGTTAGGATCCTGTCGACTAAGGCTTTTGACTTCATGAGCCGTAAGGGTCTCATAAAGGTATTTCTCCCTGCGAGTCGTGAGGATCTCGTAGGTGCGTTCTACTTAGGAATCATGAGGACTCCTAAGTGTATGGCTTCTCGTAAGTCATAAGGATCTTACAAGAGTATTTTCTCCTTCTAAGTCAAGAGGACTTACAAGGGTTGTTCACCGTGTAAACATATCCCTAGTCACGGATGGGACTTTGTTAGGTAAATGTTTATTCGCGCCTGTGGATTGTATACAAGGGTCACCATTGAGCCGCTTGTAGGGAAGCATTGGAGGTTATGGTGGCCGCTTAAGAAAAGGTTGAGATCCCTGTAGCTTAAGTCTTTTGAATCTTATGAGCCGTGAGGGTCTCATAAGAGGGTTCTCCTTACGAGTCGTGAAGATCTCGTAAGTGTAATTTCTCCTTTGGAATCGTGGGGATCCCTAAGTGTGTTGCTCCCTTGTGAGTCGTAAGGATCTCACGCAGGTGGTTTCTCCTCACAAGGTCGAGAGGACCTTGCAAGTGTCTTTTAACGAGGTTGCGCCCTTTCGGATTTTCACAAAAACTCGCCGGTAGCTCTGCTGTTTTTACTCACGGAGCCCTTTCAGGTTTTCATCCGTGCCCATTTTACTTATGGACATACCGTTTTCTTTTTCTTTCTCTTTTTTTTATTCTTTTTTTTTGTCAGCCTTGGGACGCTGTAATCTACAGTAGTTTATCGATGTCTTGATCAACAGCTAGTTTTAGGACATAGTGGTCCATCGTTAGTTTAAGGACATTTCGGTCCGACGCCAGTTTTAGGACATAGTGGTCCATTGTTAGTTTTAGGACATTTCGGTCCGTTGTTAGTTTAAAGATGTTTCGGTCCATTGTTAAGGAAGCCGGTTACTACTTACAGAGTTTGGGCTTAGGAAGATAGCGAGTGGACATAGGCATCATCATCTATCGTTGACCTAGGCCGTGACTCGTTAGGCGTAGTATTTCTTTAGGAAGCGACCGTTTATTGGCCTGAAAGGTCTTTCACCATGCATGTCCATGAGTAGGTAAGCTCCACCCTAGTAAACTTTGTCTATGATATACGAGCCTTCATAGTTCGGCTCGAATTTCCCCCGCTTAGCGCGATTGGGGATCATAGGTCTTTTAACCACTAGCACGAGTTCGCCTTGGCGGAACGTTCTCGGCCTAGTCAATTTCATATGAGCGCGTCATCTTTGCTTTATAAGCCTCCATACTCTGTTGCGCCACGAGCCGGTTTTCATCAAGGGCATCAAGCTCCTCAAGCCGAAGGTGGGCATTCTTCATCTGTTAGCTCGTAGTGAACCGCCACTCGTAGAGAGGGTAACTCTATCTCAAGGGGGAGTGCCACTTCTGTGCCGAATACCAATGCGTACGGCGTTGAGTTCGTGGCCGTTTTGAACGTAGTTCGATACGTCCAGAGAGCTTCATGCAGTCTCTTATGCTAGTCCTTCTTATTTCGAGACACCATCTTTTTCACGATCTTCGTCAAGGTCTTGTTGAAAGCCTCTGCTAGACCGTTAGCTCGAGGATTATAGACTGAAGAGTATCTCCATTCTATGTTATGTTGTTGTGCGAAGTGGCTGATCTTGTGGCTTCTGTAGGCTGGCCCGTTATCGGAGATGATCCGTCGCGGAGTGCCGAACAGATAAATGACGTGTGTCTTGAAGAAATGGAGTATATTTTCCATCTTCACTTCCCGCAGTGATACTGCTTCTGCCCATTTGGAGAAGTAATCAGTTGTCGCCAAAATGAACCGATGTCCTCTGGACGATGCCGGTTCGATGGGGCCGATTATGTCAGTTCCCCATAATTCAAACGGCCAGCTAGCCACTGTTGGATGCAGTGGATTTGGATGTTGATGGATAAAGTATCCGTGAATCTTGCACAAGTGGCACTGCTTTGCGTATTCTAAGCAGTCTTGATCATCGTGGGCCAATAATAGCCCATCCTTTTGATCTTTAGCTTCATTTTCGGCCCGGCTTGGTGAGCACCGCAGAGTCCGTCGTGAGTTTCTTGGACGACTCTCCTTGCTTCTACAGGTCCCAAGCATCTTAGCCACAAATAATCAAATGATCTTTTATACAGAGTATCATTGACGAAGGCAAATGAAAGAGCTCGTTTCTTGAGCTGATGTCTTGATGACGCCTCTTCAGGTGCTCGACGGGATTTGAAGTAGTCTATAAAGAATTCCCTCCAATCCTCAGCCTTTTCCTGGTCTTTTATTTGCAGAGCCATTTGCTCGGTCACTTCCTTTTCTTCGGACGACTCCGGAGATATTTCTGCCGGTGCAAGAACCCGACGGCTTTGCACAATGATCCTCACGTCATCGAGGCTTTCGTCAGCCAGTTCTTTAGCGAGCTTGGCTAACGCATCCGCCTTGCTATTTTCCGCACGCGGTATGCTTTCCGGGGCGCAGGAAGGAATTTGAGTCAGCAGTTGCTGCACTCTCTCTCCGTACTTCACCAACTCAGGCTTGCACGTTTGATAGTCACCGTTTACTTGACTAACGACTAGTTGGGAGTCTCCGTATATGAGGAGGTTTTCAATTCCCATGTCGATAGCGATCTCGAGGCCTTCAATCAAAGGTTCATATTCGGCTTCATTGTTCATCCTCGGCTCTGTTAAGGAGAAGGAAAAGCGTATTATCCCTCCTTGTGGAGTCATGAAGATGAGGTCTACCCCTGATTTGATTATGGACGTGCATTGTTTGCGCTTCTTCATGGAAGACGCTCCATCAAAATAGAGTTCCCACTGGGTATCATTCTCTCTTCTTTCCCTGTCGATTGTGTCAAACGCATGTTCGTCTGGCAACTCGCATTTCAAAGGAGAATCGGCGGGTATCGGGTACTCAGCAAGGAAGTCGGCGATGGCCTGGCCTTTCACCGTCTTAAGAGGCCAATAAGTTATCGAGAATTCCATCAAGAGTAGAGCCCATTTAGCGAGACGCCCCGTTAATATGGCTTTTGACATCAAATACTTGAGAGGATCCACTTTTGATATGAGATGGACCTCATGCACCAACGCGTAGTGTCTGAGCTTCGTTACCGCGAAGATCAACGCTAGGCAGTGTTTTTCGATAAGGAGTAGTTGCTTTCTGTCCCCAGGAGAACTCGACTCAGATAGTAGAGAGATCTTTCTTTCCCTTGATCGTTCTCTTGTGCCCACAGCGTGCCTAAAGAACCTTCGAGGGCTGTTGTGTACAGGACGAGAGGTTTTCCTTTAACGGGAGCGGCCAGTACTGGCGGATTCTGCAGGTATTGATTAATTTCGTCCAGTGCACTTTGGCATTTGTGATCCCAGACGAAAGGAGTCCCTTTCTTCATTAAGTGACTGTAAGGACGACACTTGCTGGAGAGATTGGCTATGAATCGCCGGATATATGCGAGCTTTCCTTAGAGAGATCGTAGCTGCTTGAGAGTCTTTGGCGGGGGCATTTCCATGATCGCCTTGATCTTCGATGGGTCTATCTCGATGCCTCGATGTCGGACGATGAATCCTAGGAACTTGCTTGAGGACACTCCAAACGCGCATTTGAGAGGGTTCATCTTCAAATTGTATTTCCGAAGGCGCTGAAACATGATCTTCTGATGCTCTAAATGTTCCTCGTATGATTTGCTTTTAACTACGAGGTCGTCGATATAGCATTCGATGATTTCATGTATGAGGTCATCGAAAATCTTTGTCATGGCCCTCTAATAGGTGGCACCGGCGTTCTTTAGACCAAAAGGCATCACTTTGTAGCAGAATATGCCCAAAGGGGTCCGGAAAGCGGTATGCTTCTGGTCCTCGGGATGCATCTTTATCTGATTGTATCCTGACGAGCCATCCATGAAGGAGAAGACTTCGTGGGTGGATGTATTATCTATCATCAGCTCAGTGACCGGTACTGGAAAGTCATCCTTTGGGAAAGCTTTGTTGAGATCTCGAAAGTCCACACATATGCGTACCGTCCCATTTTTCTTCATCATCGGGATGATGTTTGATGATGCTCAATATTGGCGACGCCTGGGATCAGGACACGTGGCGGATGGCATGTCCCATAACACGAAAGAAAGGGCCCATCGAGGCCGACCAAGCCTCCCCTGTACCCGACCTACAACCACAAGCTAGCCCCCCTCGGGGCTCCCCGCAAATTGGCCTCCTCGGCCCTTCAGCACGCCTCGAGCTGCCATAAGACCAAGACTCCTCGGCCTTCTCGCTCGTCCCTAAGCCCCCGGCCGAGGCCGTCTTCCTCGATCCTCGACCAGCTCCACCGTTCACAGGAATAGCCGCCACTCCGCGAATCTCGCCATGTGAGGATTCTCCGCCGGCAACATCCCATGTTCCACGTCTCTGTGATCTCTATTAATGGGCGATCCGCTCTTTACGCGGGCGAGACGTTGGGAGCGTAACTGCCGGCGAGATTCTCGCGCCTGCTGCTGCGTGCCATCACCGCTATATAAACCCTCATCACAGAGGGGTCAAGTAAGCCATTTTTGACTCACTTAGCCATTACGTTGCTCGGATCTAGTACTAACTTGATCATCGGAGGGTCCTCGATGGCGTCAAACCACCCCAGGACTTCTTTACAGGTACTTAGCGTCCAACTCCTCCAATCACCAAACCTCCTCAAAACCCATTGAGACCCACACACAACAGAGGATCCCCTCCAGAATCCATCGGGAGATCGACGGAAGACAACATCTGAAGGAGATCTGAAAAGCACCTCCATCAGTTGGCGCTGTCTGTGGGAACGCAAACTCCACAAAAAAACAAAGTTGGCCTTTCGATCTCCATCCACATGGCAAGCGACCATCCTGAAGATTCGGGTACCAGCCGCCGCCTCCCCCTCACCGAAGGCGCGGATGAACCCCCTCCGGCGACCATCATCCACCCCCTCGCCAGCCGAATAGATCGGCTACAGTCCCTCGTGGAAGCGCTTGTCCGTGCCCAAATGGCCGGGCCTGGGCCCTACCTCGCCGCTCCTCCGCATCCTGAATGCTCTGCCCCCGTCGGCACGGCCGACCACCGGCAGGCCGCGACTCCTGACCACGGATCTTACGGACCGATACTCCCTGAGGCCCGTTGGGCGCCTCGCGGCTCCACCCCAAAGTCCGCCGCCGTAGCACCATGCCTCGAACCTTCTCGTGACCTTTGCCCCCCTGAGGAGATGTCGGTCACCTCACCTTCCCATAGGCATGGCTGGCACCCACTCCCCCGACAGGGTCGCACAGAAGGGGCTCGCCACGACGGCTCGAGAGCCACCGCGCCCGGGGATTTGAGGAACCTCATCGAGAGGAACCGGAGCCGTGCCCAGACGCAGGTCTCCCACAGCGGGGGCCAGGGATCATGAGGCGCCGTGTCCTCGGGGTACCACGGCCGACTCGACGCCTTTGAGAAGAAGATAGAGGGCATGCGCCGGGAAGGTCACCTCTCGGCCGACAGGGCCGAGTATGCCGCCGACTCGCTCACCAAACCGTTCACCGAAGAACTGCTCACTGTCCACGTCTCCTCGCGCAACAAACCCCCGAAGGTCTCTCTGTTCGACGGGAAAACCGACCCCAAAGACCATTTGGACGCTTTCACCGAGGTAATGAGCTTCCAGGACTATTCCGATGCCGCCCAGTGCAGGGCCTTCCCAGCCACCCTCATCCGTTCTGGTCGGGACTGGTTTCGAGGACTCGAGCCTCGCTCAATCTCGATCTTCGACGAGCTGGCTACTCAGTTCCTCAGCCACTTCGTTGGGAACCATCGGCAGAAGCGCACGGTCAACTACCTCTTCATAATTAAGTGTGGAGACAAGAAGACGTTCAAAGCTTACATCACCCGCTTTTACAACGCCCTCCTCAAGGTTCCCGAGCACCGGGATGAGACCGTCATCACGGCGCTCAGATCTGGTCTGAGGCACAAGTAGTGGTTGCGCTCCTTTGCGTTGGCACAGCCTAAGATCATGGTAGAGGTCAAGGCATAAACGGAGCGTGAGGTTCAACTAGAGTCCGAGGTGAACACGAACCTCCCCCGAGCAGAGCGGTCCGACCAGAAGAAGAGGGCTCGAGAGGAGAGACCGGAGCGTCAGCAACCCAATCACTCGAAGTTCCAGGAGTACACCCCGCTCAACGTCTCCCTCGCGGTGTTACTGGAGGAGGCCCAAGGCGAAGGGTTCTTCAAGTTCCCTCCAATACCGCGTCAGGCCTCAAAGCGGACCCGGGGCCCTTATTGCGCCTTCCACCGGATGCCGGTCTATGCCACCGAGGATTGCAAGCAACTCCGGGATTACATCGAGGAGCTCATCCGATCGGGGCACCTCGCCGCTTACTTAAGGGATAAACGGTAGGCCGAACGCGAACAAGAGCAGCGTCCACCTCCTGCCGAGCAGACCATCGGTCAGATCATGCTTGTCTCCTCAGACGACCAGTCCGGCGCCCGGGTAGCCACGTACCCGGTGCCAAGCATGGAGACCAGCAAGCTGCCAGGAAGCTCAGGCCACGCTGATAGGGTCATCTATTAGAATGTACTTTTCTTTTGAGGCAATGTAAACTCTCCCTAGGGCCTATTGTCAATTTAATAAAGATCAGCAGAACATTGCGAAGAAAGTAGAAAAGATCTTATTTATTCAAATAAAAAGGAGGGGGTATTATGGGCTCCTCAGCCGTACATGCAAAAAGAAAAAAATATATTACAACAGCGGGGAAAGGGGGTGCAGAGAGCACTTCTCATGATGCTCGATGAAGATCTCCGCCAGCCGAGGCCTCGCAAGGTCCAACCTCTCCCCTCGGTTCCCCCCACGCTCGTTGATCCCGAGCCTCAGCTCATAGCACTCGCGGACGAGCGCCTTCGAGCGAGCCAGCCGGTTTGCGGAGATGAGGCCGAAGCGCCTTAAAGACCGCAGCTTGCACATGGCCTCGTCATAGAGCTGCTCGGACAGGGGGTTGTAGAGACCCGGCGATGCCCTCCAGATGGAGTAATCAGCAGCTGCAGGAGGGAAGAACGTCGGGGGAGCAACCGGCCGAAGTGGTCCTGTAACATTTCAAAAAAATAAAATATTATTTTTGGGAATTTTCATAATTTAACATTAATTTTTATTGAATATTTTAATATCTCGGTATAATTAAATACCGATAAATGGGGAAAATTCTGAAGAAAATTATGGAAATTCTAAAATAGGTTATTTTGTGGAAATATGCCATTTAAAAGTTTTTATGGTTAAGTATATGCTATTTTAGTGTTAATCGTGATTAAAAATCGCTAATTGGATTTTTGGCTTTTTGTGCAAAAATGTGCACATAACATTTTCCACACTTGTCACACTTGTTCCATGTTTTGGATTCATGGTAGCCTAGGGTTGAACCATGCTTAGATGACCATGGTGGATTGAACTATTTGGTTAGGTTAATTAGTTTTAACTTAGAGTTTTGGCCTTTTTTAAAAGGTGATTAGGGTTAGGTTGACTTGTGGTAAGAGAGAGAAAGAGAGCCATGATGGTTGAGCATTTATTTGGAGAGAGAGAAGGGAGGCTCCAAGGTTATGTCACCTCATCTCATTTCAAAACTCATCACCCCATTTCACTTCAAAACTTTTGCCTCTCACATCTCTCCCTCTCTCTCACACCTTTCAACTCTCTCTCACACTCACATCTTTCTTGACTACAGCAGCAGCAGCCCATACAACAACATCAACACAACATCAAATACTTCACTTCACCACAAACCAACACCCCACAACTAAACCACCAACACTTCACAACACAAAACAACAATAGCCACAGCAGTAGCAGCTGCTACAGCCACACAAAACTAAAACAAAAGAAAACAGCAACAAGTTAGCTTCAGCATCAGCAGCTGAACAGCATCAGCCACCAAAACAGCTGCAACAGCAACACCAGATGCAGTCCAGGAGCAGCACAACAGCCCTTCCTCCCTCCTCCTTCTTCCCTTCTCCTTCATCCTTGGACCCCTTGAGGTATAATTCCGCAACCTAACTCTTATCTTGCCAAGTTCTGGTTGTTTAGCTGAAATTTAGTACAGTATGTAGATTGGTGCTAGATTTAGGAAAAATTTGAGTGAGACTTGACCAAGTGTTGGTTTTGAATGTTAGTATAACCTTATTAGGTGTTGTTAAGACCAGTTCAACCCAAGATTGTTCCAGATTTCACCCAAATACCAGATTTATTCGACTTGGCGTATATTAGCAATTTTGTCGATTTTGTGACCTTTCTGGAATCTGCTACAACCCGAGATACCCTAAAATAATTTTGACTTGGCAGTGAGATATGCAGGTAGATAGGAACCAATACCCAAAACCCTAGCCCCCAACTCTATTTTCTGGACGCAGATATATTCCCCCTGGCCGCATTTTGCGGCCAGAGCAGGGGGAAACCCCCTCGTTTTTGGTGCACGGCTCTTTTACCTGTAAACTTGACCCTGGGTATGTCTAGTTTTGTCTTGGTCCAATCAGGGTAAAATCTGGGTTGATTTTCTTGAGTTGGCGCATGATTTACGACTTGTTTTAGTATGGTTTTTGGAATTTGGTGATTCGTTTCTGTAGGATGGCGTTTGAACGCCAACGACAGAGGGTTATTGGCTGTGTTTGCACGCGAGGCTATAGGTTTTTACCTATTAGCGTAGCGTGTACCGTTTTGGTTTCCGACACGGTTTTCATGTGCTTTAGCGTTTGTGATATTCTTGTAGGTACCCACGTGACATCAAGGTGTTGGAGATTCAAATGGCGACGTCGGCACCGGCACGCATAAAACAAGGTGAGTAGATTTATATCTACAGGGAGAAGTCGGGTAGATGGCGTATAGCACCCCCGCAGTTCATGGTGATGTATACGGATGCGTATACACACCAACAATTATTATATGTTATTTGGGATTAATGATGATGTTAGGATGGATATTGGTGTGTTGGATCGACTTAGTGTCGCGAAACCCTAGAGTAGTGGGTGCAGTACACACACACATACATACTTGCATACATCATTATTTCATATGTGCATATATGGGATTCTATATAGTTATGTGTTCACGTGGGTATGGGACTATGTGTTCACATACGGATTTGAGGATGATACATGGGACTGAGATGAGTATATTCGATCTGAGATTATGATATCGGTGATAGGGCAGGATTCGTACTTGAGATATGTCCTGATATGATAGCGGGTCTTGGATGACAATGAAATATGCATAGTGATTTATATATATAAAATGATCGACATGTGATTATGTTACGAGATATGATATGATATGATATGACAAGATATTTATGATAGGCCGCATTGGGCGATATATACTCCTTGTGATGATATGTGCTGATGATATCGATTTATACGAGACTGTCGATCAGTGGTCAGATCATGATTATATTGATGATATTAGTAGTGTACTAGACGTAGGTCAGTACCCCAGAGGATGATCTTGATAAAGAGGATACCAGGTGATTGATGTAATGAGTATGATATTGACCCGTACCCAGATTGGAGATGTCGTACGGCGGATTTACATACGAGCTATATTTTGATGAATGATCCGCACTCTTGACTTGGGAATAACCGATTATAGAGATATGGTATCGGATGTGATGTTATCGAGGCGGGATCACCGACTATATATATATATATATATATATATATATATATATATATATATATATATATATATATATATATATATCGACTCAGAGGTTAAGCGGTTTCCCCTACCTGCAGTTAGCCTATTAGCTCAGCCCTATAGTTGGTGTAGCTGTATGACTCTTATGACATTAAATACAGTTTAGCTACCATTGTGTTTGGTATTCAGCTCCTGTACATTATTGTTGTTGCTCCGCATCGCATACTTATTGTGATTCATATTCCATTATTGACATCATGCTGTTATGATACCATCACCATTACCGATGATGCGTATGTACCACGTACACTTATTTGCCGGCGCACACACATCTTCATCGGTAATTGCCATGTCACGTACACTTAGAAAATATTATTGCTTGACTTAGCTTGTTAGCTAGTAGTGACATGATATTAGTGTACTTGCCTTATATGCCAGCTTGACATTGTAGTTATTACTTGTCACTTCATGCATACTGTTATTCATTATATGCCGCATTCATGGATTCTCCTGCATATATTCATGGTTTTACATGCTATTGATGATTTAGATTCAGATTCCCATGATGTTTTCTGGATTTGGGGGGAAAACCGCAAAACTTATATAAATTGCTTTCTCTCTTTTTAAATAAAAGTGTGGTTTTCCCATAATGTATGAGTCGTCCACCATGAGTTTGCTGATGGATTTCGAGACCCGATTCGAGGAGGAGGATGAACCATTTCGGGTACATGGTGGGCATGGTGCGGTACCCCGGGACAAGAAGATCACAGGAGATGGCGTTGAGCCTGGCAGAGGGAGCACTACCGACCGGTGATTTTACCCGACGCGTCGGATATCCGGAGGATACCGTTGTGGTCTTGAGATGGATGGTAGGGGCCGAACTGGACTGATGGCGCCATAGATATTGTGATTGAGACATTGAGATTTGAGATATTGAGGTACAGAGATTATGACACAGAGATATCGAGATATTTGGACACTTGTTTTGTGTCGATGCCGGGCACTGTTTTATGCTGATTTCATTTATGATACCTCATTTTTAAAATACAGAAATCTCACTGATTTATGAAAGCAGTTTTCTTCAGAACATGCATTCTGTTTCATGCATTCATACATTATCCATACATATTGCTACCTGAGGCACTGACACGGGCGCATGGGATTACACTTGGGTTAGATATTTACCCTAGTCTTGTTACAGATTGCTGGTTATATATTTGAGGATTATATATTCTGATCGTATGACCTAGGATTGCGTAATACATGCGATTTCTGTTCGTAGATCTTTTCTACTCACGAGTTGGCAACTCACCCCCGTTGTGCCCCAGTTTCTTGCAGGTTTGCCTTACGGATTTCATAACGGTTTGCAGGCACTGCTTCTTTCAGGTGACTTGCTAGTAGGTGGGTTTATTTGTATCGCACCCATCATTATACATTGTATATTATATTTCAGTTGTATCTAGAAGTTCTATCAACCAAACATGTATTTATTTGAGATAGAGACTAGTGATGTTTATTCTTTCGACCTTAGCGTCGCGCGTTATATTTCTGTGGATTTCTTGCTGTTGAGTTTCCTTTCTATTGTGATCCTCGCCTTTAGGCGTTGTATATTATGTTGCAAACTATTGATTTAAAATGGTTTTTCCTACACTCTACTACTTTTCTTGGTTTGGATTTCTGGGTTTTGGCTTACTTAGAATACGTACGCCTTGAGACGTTCATAGTCTAAGTGCCGGTCATGTTCCATACTTTCGGGTCGTGACAAAGTTGGTATCAGAGCGTTAGGTTTTACCTTCGGAGCGTAGGATGACCTTTGGTTGATGGAATAGGTGACTAAAGTAGAGTGACGTACCGTGGGTATGTTCCGCAGCATATTTACGATACGCCACTCCACTTAAGAAGCCTTAGGATGTACATTTCTTTTTCAGTATTATATCCATTCCTGATCTAGCCTCATCAGTACCAGTTACGGTTTTGTTGCCATGATTACGGGCAGGGAGAGCTATGGCTAGAGTTGCGGTCAGCACGAGCTCATTACGAATGAGGACTGACCAGAGCATAATTCTGGCGACACATGATTGCAGAGATGTGTCTTTTGATTGTGTTTTTGCGCCACGAGCATTGGATGGATCGCTGTATGAGATTACTCGGACGTGCAGATCAGCACCAGAGGATTGAGTCACTGACAGAGGCCAGCCAGATTTTGATGACCGTTGGTGTATTGCTTACTCATGATGATTGAGGCACTGTCCAGCGTACAGGCGAGTGAGCCAGTTGTTGCTGCGAAAGACGAGATATCGCCCCAGATGTTGGACCTATTACGGTACGAGATTGTACTAAGAGATGATAGAAGGTCGCTAGTCGCTGAGGATGGATGACCAGGACATGTGATTCGTTCGCTACCCCGATGCGAGGTCATCAGATAGATTGATTCCAGCTAGAGACGACTTCACGCAGAGACGTTGAGAGTCGACAGAGACGATCGAATGTCAGAAACCTATTATTCCAAGTTTAAAGTATTCGGAAAGACATGCAGGCAATTCTATGGTCCCTCTAGAAGAATGAAACCCTAACTCGACTTAATGACCATGTGAAAGCCTTTGAACCTTAGGGTTTGCGGCAGTTCTGCAGCGCCATTAGTGAGGCTTGGGTTTGCCCTCCTACGGCTGGACCTTCTATGAGATTTGCAATGAGATTGCATACCTTCTATGAGATAGTTGGATCTTGATACCCACTGCGAGTAATTGTTACTCCAGGGAGAGTTTTACACATTACAATTAGCCGATCAAGTAGGTGTCTAGAAAGGTGTCAACGGGGTTACGCCTCTGGGAAAACGAGGTTTACTTTAATTAGGTCCGTGCGAAAGCACGGAAAACCTCCCTCAAAGTACCGACACTGGCCTGGCTGAAAGATTGGCGAAGTTGTAGGGTGTAATTAATCCCGGCTAGTCTTTCCTTTTAGGTTTTGAAGGAAGATTTCATAAAAACAGTGGGAGCCATCCTGATTAGATAAAATAATAACCAATCTGATCTTGCAAGAGCGCACGCAGAGTGTTTTCTTCTCTCTCTCTCCAGGTAGCGACCATATCATGCCTTAATCAAGATAATAATACGGATGTTTTGACCGAACCCGCTTGTTATACTGAGCTGGGGAACGTTGGTCCCGCTCCAACTTATAATTGTTATAAGACAGAGCAGGAAATAGGGGATTATCAGAATTCCCGTGCTGCCCAAACGAAGAAAGTGCATGCTGATGCATCTTCTTTGGGTGTGTTCATTACAGAGAACTGTTTCTCAGTATCCTTTACGTCCTGGGCATGAGATACCGGATCAGGATCCCACATATGTAATTTGTTACATGGGCTACAGATAGGTAGAGAACTAAGAACGGGTGATAAGTTTCATGAGATAGAAATGGTGCAAGTGTTGCAGCCAAGTCTGTTGGTCACTATCACCCTGTATTACCAGAATACATTGATTCTGAACGAATGTTATTAGATACCGAACCTGATATACAACATCATATCAGTCTCTTTATTAGTAAAGAAAGGATATAATTTTGTATTGTTGGATAATGTTTTGAACATTTCCTATATCAAGAGTTGATCGTTTCAGGCACGTTATCTAAAAGTATTGATGTTCTAAATCAAACTACAGTTATTCGTATACAGAACACACACAAGAGGAAGAGTTCAGAAATGAACGAATCCTTCTTGAGGTATTGTAGACTAGGTCATATCAATGTGACCCGACTAGCTGAAGTTACATATAGATGCATATTTAAATTAGTTTGAATTTACATCTTGTAAAACTTGTCAGTCATGTCACAGAGATAAGATGACCATAGCTCTGTTTATAAGAAACAGAGAAAGAGTTAGTGAACTCTTGGGATGATACATGTTGATGTATGAAGTTCCCCTGTCTACACATGCCAAGACCAGTTCTTTATACTTCATTACATTCTCTGATGATCTCTCAAGATTCAGACATATGTTCCTGTTGAAACACAAGTCCGAAGCTTTTGAGATATTCACAGAATATAAGTTAGAAGTAAAGAACCAAAACGGGTATAAGTATTATGTCCTTTGATGTGATCAGGGAGGAGAATACTTGAGCATGGGATTCCTGGACTATTCTAAAGGAGAATGAGATTCTCTCTCAGCATTACTCCTCCGTATACACCACAGCACGTCGGTGTATCGGGGCGGAGCAACCACACCCTATTTGATATGGTGCGCTCTATGATGAGTACTACTGAGTTTCCTATTTCCTTATAAGGAGTTATGCACTTGTGAAGTTGCATACCTATTGAATAGGGTTCCGATCAAATCAGTTGCCTACCACTTCATATGATATATGGAAAGGGAAGAGCCTATATCTTAAGTTTGTTAAGATTTGGGGCTGTCCAGCCTATGTCTAAAAGTATAATCCGGACAAGCTCGAGGCAAAGTCAGTTCTGTAGAAGTTTGTTGGATATCCCAAGCATTCACAAAGGAATATCTTCTACCTAACCGAGGAACAAAAGATATTTTGTTTCTCAGCATGCCACCTTTGTGAAAGGGAATTTCTTATGAAGAAATTAATGGTCATGAGGTAGAACTGGAAGGAATTCCAGCCATACAAACTGCAGCTAATGATTTGGTAAAACAAAAGGATTCAATAGTTTCCAACGAACCTCAGCCTCTCCGCCGATCTAGTAGGGTTCCTCACCCACCTGAGAGATACTTCAGTTTCTCTATGACAGTGGGAGCGAGGAATGCATCATGAGATGATGACCCAACTAGTTTCGAGCTGGCCATCAGGAGTGGGACTCTGTAAGAATGGCTGGATGCTTAACGATCTGAGATGGAATCCTTATACACCAACAAAGTATGGACTTTGGTTGCCTTATCTGAAGGGTTAAATCCCCATAAGGGGCAAATATATCTTGAGAAGATTACTTAGTGTACATGGAAAAGTTGAGACTTTCAAAGCTAGACTTGTTAAAGGTTTGCATCATTGACCAGGTATGGATTATGATAAAACCTTTTCTAAGGAGCTATGCTTAAGTCCATCCAGATCCTACTTGCCACGGCTACATACCATGACTACGATATCTGGCGGTTGGGTGTCATGACTGCTGTTCTAAATAGTGATTTAGAAGAGAGAGTCTATAAGTACATAGCCAGAGAGCTCGTAGACAGTGGGAGCAGCGGAAACGTGTGCAAGATGTTTTATGTGATAAAGCAGGCATCGCGGAGTTGGAATGTCGGTTTTGATGTGTTATTCAAAGAGTTTGACATCATCAAAATGGTAGATGAACCTTGTATGTACAAAAAGGTAGTAAAGAGTATTGTGGAGATCCTCGTAGAGTACGTGGATGACATACTCTTGATAGGGAAGGAGTTTCCTATGCTACGCTCGGTCAATCTCCGCTTATCACAATGATTCTCCACATAGGATCAAAGTGATACCTACTAAATCCTGGGTTTTGGATCTATGAGATAGATCTAATTGGATGTTAGGATACTCACTAGCTATAGTGAGATGGTATCAATTGATCCTGGGGAGAATCACTGGAAGGGTTCCAGGGTGATAAGGACGACTGAATGTCAGTCACAGGCATTGTCTTTACCCTCAGTGGAGGGACGGTATGTTGGAAGAGTTCCAAGCTAGATACCGTGGCATACTAGACGATAAAGGCTGAATACATCGCTACCAAAGATACTACCAAAGAGGCAGTCTGGGTGTATATTAGTTCATAAGATGAACTTCGTTCCTACCATTGTGTGACAATGGAATTGTAGCTTATGCCTAGGAACGCTCGTCCCATCAGTGATCCAGACATATTTTAAGGCAGTATCACCTGATCATGGAGATGGTTGATCTCCAGGGGATCGAGGTTAGGAGAGTAGACTCAGAGGACAACACGGAGGATCCACTCACAAAGGCTTTTTCCTAGAGAGAGACTATTATGGGATGGTTGAGTATGAGATACTACAACCCTGTTATCAGATGGCCCTAGTGCAAGTGGAAGATTGTTAGTTATATGTATGCCCTAGAGGCCATTACTATACATGAAATGTATATTGTAGTGGATGCTTGGACATATATAGTGAGGACTTTCTTGCTCGACATGATAGTATGCTAACTGGTTACTCTTTACCTTAACGTGTACACTGATTGTCTCTCTGTTACATGTTGGTAAAGCCCTTAGGATGTGTACTTAACTACCTGGACTATGATGCGGATCATACTAGTGGGGACATGGTAATCTATAAGTACATCCTTCAAGGTCCCTAGTCGTGGGTGTATCGAGACGGGGCATCGATATACCAGAGTAGACTAGCGTATACCTTCTCGACCCATGTAGATGGGCTATGGATGATCCCATATCCATTGGTGTTTGACATCAGAGATGATATACGGATGCTCAGTGGAGACTGTGCACACTGGACGGACTCGCCGAGAACTCCCAGATGGTAATATACCTTACGTCAGATGGCAGTTCTCTGGTGACACTGGTACAGGCTAGTCTGTAGACCCGAGATCGTCATAGAGTCTTGTGTGATTCCCATTGTGCTTTGATTTCCACCTTACCACGTCCAAGAGGGCGTGCAAAACGGTGGTTTTTTGGTACAGTCCCGAGTCACATGGAGGCAATGAGCGATAGGAGGGGTTTCGTCTCTCCCGGTATTAGGGGTTGATGTTGCGCTATGCTCGATTGGCCATAACAGGGAAGTCCCTGGCCAGGGCTGGTTTAGAGATTTACTGGTAAGTATTACCAGTAGTTTCTAGACCCGTTATGAGCCTCATATCGGCATGACTTATCGGTTATTGGGGTCTGACGTTTACCACCCCTAGACCTGATATGCGACATATCAGACGAGGAGACCGGACTGTACGGTAGTATCACTGTCAGGATTTTTGCAGGAGTTGGAGAGGGCTTGCTTGCTGATCTTCTGATTGCTCAATACCCGGGTAGCCGTTACGTCCAGCTAGTACAGCTGACGGCTTGTGGGTGCTTGATATGATCATCACCTACTGCCGGCGTATTGACGAGTCTTTAGAATCCTACATAGAGGTTATACTGGCTCAGGCAAAACGAAATAGGAGCGCATATGTGATATGTGCGGGACCGAGAATAATGAGAGTATGTGATACCGTATTCAATTCTCACGATGTTTGTATCGATCGGTTATATGCGATATAACCAGGTTATCGAATCAAGGGTTGATTCGATAAGTCGATACATTGGATGTTAGTCGGTTATATGTGATATAACCGGATTATTAAGTCAAGTGTTGATTAAATAATTTAGTGTATAATTGTATATGAGATATACTAATTTACATTAACTAACATTGGTTCACTTAAGCATTTGTTTTTCTCACTTGTGCACAACTTAATATATATGTGATGTATATTTATTTGTGTTCATTTTTTTGTATCATGGTTGTTGATACAACTATCATGGGTGTATGAGACATACACCATTATAATTATATTGGTGGGGTTTTAATATACAAAGTAAATACAAAATTAGTGGATAATTGTTTAAGTGCATGAAGCTTCATGAAGCTTATGAGTGCATTGACCAAAGTCCACTAGTTTTGTTTTACTTAGGATTTTTATAAACCTAACCACTATAATAAGCCATGGTTATGTCTCTACATGAGTTAGTATATGATACCCACTCACCCATGGTTAGCTCACTCTCTCTTGATTAGTTTTCATTCTCATTTTGAGCTCATCTTCTTCCTCCTTCAATTTCTTTCTAGGGTTTGATAGAGAGAGAGATATATAGTGAGAAAAGAAATTCTAAAGTGTACCCATTTCCTATTTCATCATCTTCTACTAGACTAGCACTTTAGTTTAGGGTGTTTGTTTCACTAATTCTCTAGTTAGTGAAGTAGAAGCTTGAGTTTGTATTCCCTCGACGTAGATCATCTTCAGCCTCGAAGACTTCAAGCAATACCGTTGCAATCTTCTCATGCCCATCCGAGAGTCCGGGAGTTCGATGATCGTAGCGAAGAGACTACAACAAGGTGCTTTAGAAGTGAAGGACCGATCTACAAAGGTTGTATTTCGTATTCACTTAGTGATAATTGTTATTTACTAGCATGTGTTACCCTAATTATCTAGCAAAGATCTTGTTTAGAATTATTCGACACGGCTAAAATTTTAATCCGGCATGGTTGATGCCTTGTAGAACCTTCTTAGAGTGCCTAGTAACCCTACAGTGGTATCAGAGCCTAGCTAGAGCATTAGGCGACGTATTTACGAAGATAAAACTCCGATCGAACCCCGATACGACAATATTGAACCCCTCTCTGGAAAAATTTTCAAAACTGTGATTTTTCTGTATTAAAAATACCTAAAAAATTTAGCAGGGTTTTCTAAGCATAACTGTGAAAAACGAAAAAGCAAGTCGTACGGACCGCCGCGGAACCGCGGCAATACCCTGCTTGTGCCACTGATCCGCGGCCGTACAGTGAGACTTTGCTTTGGGTTTTGCACAGTAATGCCCGTATCTGTTATTGCTATTTTCTGGATATTTTTTATCTGACTCAAGTGTTGAGTGTTCTGGGGATTATTTTGTATTCGTTGATTCGATCGGAAAATTTAATTTCGTTCTTTTTCCGGATAATTTAGAAAGTATAAAAAAGTTCGAACGGATATCAATAACTCACTTTTTCCCGACCCGGAAAATTTCCAAGTGTTGGATTTTTCCGTTGTTTAAGAACGTCTAAATCGTGCAAGTTACGCAATGGACCCTCTAGAAGACAACAAACCTTAACTCGATTATGTGACCGTCTTGAACTGCCTTTTGAATCTTAGGGTTTGGGGCAGTACGACGTTGCCACATGTGAGGCGTTGGCTTGACCCTTCTACGGCTGGTGTCATGCCCCGCTTCCCGGTGTACGGCGAAGTGGACGTGACGAGGTCCGCTACGTATATACTTAGAAGTACATACGCTAAGCGTAACTAAGCAATATAAAAAAAATCACAAGAGACAAGAGATATAGAAATAACAACTTTATTAATAACATTCTTTTGTACAATGCATGAAAAGTAAATACAACTGAAATGAAAAGCGATGCCTAAACAGTGGCATAACAGGAAATGAAAATACTGAATAGAACAAGGTACGATATCTAGAGATCGGGGTCTTCGTGAAACTGCTCCAAGTCTTCACCGATGGGCTCGATCTCTGCTGGGTCCAAAGCACCTGACGATATTCAAAGAAGAAAGAAATAAAATATCGTCAGCGAACAGGTCGCTCGGTAAGTCCCAAAGATAAAGAAGAATTAGAAAGACAGAATAAGAGTATTTTCTAAAGTATTATGTTGTAGAATATTATGTTCACGCTGTTGTTTGTAGCTTGGTACAGAAGGATGCCAGTGTATACGAGAGGGGTCTCTATATGCTAGACACCAGGGCAAACGGAATGTACAAGGAACCGTTAAGCCACGGTACAACAGCAACGGAATATAGGTTAGGTGTCTTAATCTGACCACCTCGTGCCACCTTTAACACCTTCCGTACCAATCTACCCCTTAAACCCCGTAGTGTTTTGATAGTATTGTTGCATTGTATTGTGTAAGTTGGATGACCGACCAAAACCATGATATCAGTAAACATGTTGTAACTGCATAATCAGGTAAATGGAATAATGGAATAATGGATGTATATCTACGGTTTGATTCAGTCAAGTTGTATAGATTGTTAACTGGATTCTAGGATTCATGTGTTCATATTGAGTTGGAATATTAAAGAATATAAATTGACTCGAATCATATTCAAGTCAGAAATAATCAGACTCAAATCCGAGTCAGACTAAAAGAAATGTAATTTGAAGTTCTATCATTGTTAGGGTCCTTATTGTAAAGTATAAAACTTGAGGGGTTTTTATGCAAAATACCTTCGTATAGTTTTTAAGATACACCTCAAGAATTTATTATTCGTCTTTATTGTTATAATGAGCGTGATTTTATTTTGTGATATTTCTAGTGAATATCCTAATAAAGGTATTAATTTGTAATATTGATTTATTTGAAATTCATGGTATTTTAATGTAACTTTTAATCTTGTAATATTTTAAGGAAAAGTGAAAACTTTATCTTATAATAAAATAGGTGTTTAAATGATAAATATGCATATGTTTATACAAGAATAATTTTTAATAAATATTTTATTTTCCAAAAATCTCATTTTTCTTAAATGTCTTATTTTAAACCTTTCGAGACCGAATGCTCCTTGCGAAGGTCTGAATCTCGCACTACTAAGCCCGAGGGTGCACGATAAACCGTACTATCCCTAACTAGTTCCCCAAAGATGGGTTGTAGTGGCGCTTTGCAAAGATTTAATAAATACTAATTATTTAGAAAACGGTTTTATAAAGATAAAGTATTTATTTGTAAAAGGGTGTAAATTTTCCGTATTTTAGATTCTAGGGTTTCCTAAGCCAACTAGCCTATTTCTAAATGGTCTAAACGACACGTCATTAGAAGCCTCAAATCGCCTCTTCACCGCCAATTGCGGCCAGGTAAGTGCCAGGTGAGTGGGAGGCTCTCCACTACAAGTAGTGGTCCTAATTAAGTAACCACTCACCTTAGACAAACTTGCCTAGACACCACAAAGTCAGGTTTAGATAAACGATCGATGTCCATGACATATCATAGTTTCCTATTAAAAGATTTTGTTTTAAAATTGTATACAACTTAGAACTTTCAGAAAAGGTTTATAAAGAAAATGGTATTTTAATGAAAAGTCTTGTATTATCGTATTCTATGTTTTGATGATATCAATTAGTGTTGTATTTGTGTGTGTGTGGAGATAGGTCATTACCTCATAATCTATTTTAAGGTATAGCAATGTCAAAGGGTTAAATGTGATAAACTAAACATGGTGGTATTTAAGTGCGAAAATACAGTATTTTGCAAAAGTTATCATTTCATGTGAGAAATTTTATCCAAATTGATTTTTAAGTGATTAGTAGTCAACATGAATATGTTTAAGTATTATGGAATTAGTGACAAGTGAGTTTTGATAGAAAACCGAATCGGAAATCAGTTTGTTCCGATTTCCGTCGGGTTTTAAAGAGTCGTATTATTATGAAGGAAAAGAAAGGTAGAAAATGGGACTTACGGGTTTGGACAACACTAGAGAGTGAGAGGGAGGTAGTGGGTTTGCCGGCGCGTCGAAACGTCGTGAAGCGGTCCTAGTACGATCGCCGGAATTTCGCCGTCGATTTTGGCAGCGCTTCGCCTTTCGCTCGTTTTCTAACGTACCGAGTTCTCTTGAAATTTTTAGAGAGTGGACTTAGGAATGTAGGGTGAGAGGGTAGAGGGTAGGGGTGTTTATATAGGGTTAGGCTAGGGTTAGGGTTTTAATTAAAATATATATATATAAATATATAAAAACATTAAAAATCATTAAATTTTTGGAGTAAAAGTGATTTATTGAGAATTTGATAACCTATCTGGGAATTTAGTGTATGCAGGTGAGAAGACCAGGTCAACACGGAGAAATTCCGTGTTGACGACTCGGCCGTCCGGCCGAGTCCGGCCGGCGGCGCCGGCCCGAGTCGGGCCGAGTCGAGGGCTCGTCGGGTGGGGGATCTTCTGGGGGGAATTTTGGTGCATCTAACTTTTTATATTCAGTATAAATTTTGTGAGTTATGACGGTTTGACTGTTGACTTTCCAAAAATTTAAAACAAAATAAATATAAAAATAATGTGGGGCATGGGATTTGAACTCTGGTGGCTTGGTTCAGCAGTGCAAGGTATTACCAATGAGCTATAAGGTCCTTCTTATAATTATTGTAGGAAAATTACTACTTAAAGTGGTAACAGCAACATTAAATACCCCAAGTACACTTTAATTTTTAAAACAATTTTATGTACACTAAAATTGGAATTATTTAAAAACAATTGTGCTCAGATAAAAATACTCCTTTATGGATTTTAAAAAAAATTTAACAAAAAAATTTGTATAGAAAAGTGTACAGGAAAATTAGGGTTGTTATATTCTACCCTTCTTATAAAAATTTCGTCCTCGAAATTTGTAAAAGGAAGGTGTAACAGTGTTTGGAAGTTTGGCGAATAAAAGTGATACGATGGTGAAAAAGGCTTACCAGTGTTACCTTGACCTACAGTCTCGGCTTCTAATGTGAAGGTCTGTCGCCGTAGTATATTCCTTCTAGCTGGAGGCACATTCTGTCTTTGAGGCCTGTTTCTCTGCCTTCTAGGCATGTCCCTCATTACTTGTTGGAATTGGCGAGTAGGCTGTGCGGGTGGTGGAGCAGGTAGTGAAGGACGAGTTGCAGGAGCCTGGATGGTTGGCCGCTGCGGGTAGTTGGTGGGTGTGTGAGTTGAGTTGTTGTTGTAAGGACAGTTCCCAATTCCGTGGTTGGATGCGCCATAAATTAGACACAGGCCTTTTGCGCACCTACAGTCCTTCCACAAGTGTCCCTTTCTATGGCAATAATGACAAATTTCTTCAGTTCTCCTAGGTTCAAACGATGGCCTGGAAGAGGCTCCGCCTGCCATTTGGTTGGCAGGGCGTTTGATTCCTGCAGACTGAGGTCTGCCTCTTGCTTTTATCACTGCCTCATAACTGCGGGCAGCTTCCAGAGCATCCTCATGAGTCAGAAATTTTCCCGTGGCTAGAGCAGCCTGAATCTCCGTGTCCAGTCCTTTTGAAAGCGATGGGCTCTGATCTCGTCCGTCGGTATCAAGTATGCCGCGAATCATCTTAACATGGTGAATTCAGCGTCGTACTCATCTACTGATTTGTCCCACATTGAACCCTTTTGTAGATGAATGAACTGTTGCTCCATTGCAAAACTGGCAGTCACAGGGAAGTATTTCGTGTCAAACTTCTCACGAAAAGTCTTCCATTCAATCGGCTGTACCAGACGGCTTTCTTCCACCTTCCACCAGTTGCGAGCATTATCCGTGAGCTGTAGTTTTGCTACACGGACCCAAGCGATGTCTGGCACTTGAGCTGCTGCCAGATCATCTTCGATGCTTTGTGCCCATTCTTCCGCTTCAAGAGGGCTTCCTTTTCCAGAGAACTGTTTGGGATGTAAAGCCCTGAATTGCTTTACTCCTGGTACGTCGGTCTCAGGACGGTTCAGAAGTTGTTGTTGTCCCTCGAGAAGGCTGCGAATCTCCTCAAGTAGCACCGTTTGCTCGGTAGGTGGTGCAGGAACAGCAGGTGTGAGAGGTAGTGGTGGAGGTGTGTTGTTGACATTGGTGCTGGTGTTGTTCGGGGAATCCATAACCCTGAAGAAAAATTTGGGTTAGGACAGATTCAAATGAAATGATAAGATTCAAGGAACATGAATTGTAAAGAATGTTTTAGTTGCTGGTTCATGTGTTATATTGCTTAGGTTGATCACGCAGAACAGAACTGCATGATAGGGATTCATACAGGTCTGACCTGCATGGGCCACCAACAAAACCTGTCACGCCCCGCTTCCGGGTGTACGGCGAAGTGGACACGACGAGGTCCGCTACATATATACTTAGAAGTACATACGCTAAGCGTAACTAAGCAATATAAAAAAAATCACAAGAGACAAGAGATATAGAAATAACAGCAATTTTATTAATAACATTCTTTTGTACAATGCATGAAAAGTAAATACAACTGAAATGAAAAGCGATGCCTAAACAGTGGCATAACAGGAAATGAAAATACTGAATAGAACAAGGTATAATATCTAGAGCTCGGGGTCTTCGTGAAACTGCTCCAAGTCTTCACCGGTGGGCTCGATCTCTGCTGGGTCCAAAGCACCTGACGACATTCAAAGAAGAAAGAACTAGAATGTCGTCAGTGAACAGGTCGCTCGGTAAGTCCCAAAGATAAAGAAGAATTAGAAAGACAGAATAAGAGTATTTTCTAAAGTATTATGGTGTAGAATATTATGTTCACGCTGTTGTTTGTAGCTTGGTACAGAAGGATGCCAGTGTATACGAGAGGGGTCTCTATATGCTAGAGACCAGGGCAGACGGAATGTACAAAGAACTGTTAAGCCACGGTACAACAGCAACGGAATATATGTTAGGTGTCTTAATCTGACCACCTCGTGCCACCTTTAACACCTTCCGTACCAATCTACCCCTTAAACCCCGTAGTGTTTTGATAGTATTGTTGTATTGTATTGTGTAAGTTAGATGACCGACCAAAACCATGATATCAATAAACATGTTGTAACTGCATAATCAGGTAAATGGAATAATGGATGTATATTCATGGTTTGATTCAGTCAAGTTGTATAGATTGTTAACTGGATTCTGGGATTCGTATGTTCATATTGAGTTGGAATATTAAAGAATATAGATTTACTCGAATCATATTCATGTCAGAAATAATCAAACTCAAACCCAAGTCAGACTAAAAGAAATGTTATTTGAAGTTCTATAATTGTTAGGGTCCTTATTGTAAATTATAAAACTTGAGGGGTTTTTATTTAAAAATACCTTTGTATAGTTTTCAAGATATACCTCAAGGATTTATTATTCGTCTTTATTGTTATAATGAGCGTGATTTTATTTTGTGATATTTCTAGTGAATATCCTAATAAAGGTATTAATTTGTAATATTGATTTATTTGAAATTCATGGTATTTTAATGTAACTTTTAAACTTGTAATTTTTTAAGGAAAAGTGAAAATTTTATCTTATAATAAAATAGGTGTTTAAATGATAAATATACATATGTTAATACAAGATTAATTTTTAATAAATATTTTATTTTCCAAAAATCTCATTTTTCTTAAATGTCGTATTTTAAACCTTTCGAGACCGAATGCTCCTTGCGGAGGTCCGAATCTCGCACTACTAAGCCCGAGGGTGCACGATAAACCGTACTATCCCTAATGAGTTCCCCAAAGGTGGGTTGTAGTGGCGCTTTGCAAAGATTTAATAAATACTAATCATTTAGAAAACAGTTTTATAAAGATAAGGTATTTATTTGTAAAAGGGTGTAAATTTCCGTATTTTAGATTATAGCGTTTCCTAAGCCAACTAGCCTATTTCTAAATGGTCTAAACGACACGTCATTAGAAGCCTCAAATCGCCTCTTCATCACCAATTGCGGCCAGGTAAGTGCCAGGTGAGTGGGAGGCTCTCCACTACAAGTAGTGGTCCTAATTAAGTAACCACTCGCCTTAGACACACTTGCCTAAACTGTAAGTGCACGGCGGCGCCCCGGCCGTCAATCCGACGGCCAAACGCGGAAACGGTGATAAACTTTAATTTTTTTTTTGCGGACTTAGCAAACCGGCACCACCGCGCACTAAACTCCGGATCGTGCCATTAAACTAGTCTAAGCTAACAAGAGGAGGGGTTAGAGATGTACCGACTGATCCGAGTCCTCCGGTCTTCATCTCCACTCCGATCTCCTCGCGGGATCTCCATCTGTCTCCTCCTCGTCGGAAAGGGCACCACATCGCCTGTAGCTTTTACGGGCTCCCACCTCAATACCGAGGCAACTCGGGCGCGAAGCTGGCGAATCGACGCGTCCAAGATTTGCTGTAGGAAGTGTAGTGTAGAGTGCATGTCTCACTTTGGGGTTTGTTGCCATTTGTAGATGATGGAGGAAACAAGATAAGAGAAATGGTGCTTGCATTTTTCTTAGCATGAAAAGAGATCAAGAATGGAAAAACACTCTCAAAGATGAAGCTCTCTCCTTCTCTTTTTTTCTTCTCTCTTTTCTTATGAAAAACTTATGAACTTAGAAATGGTGGAGAAAGAATAAGAAGCATGAAGGGAGGTGATCGTAGTAAAAGGAGGAGGGTGACCACATCCAAACATAATGATCACTAAATCAACATCAAACCTCAAATCCATCCTTATCACATAAATACATGAAAAGCAAAGATGCTTATCATATCAAACCTTATGCAATAAAACCCTCCACAATGTGTTATTTGCAAACTTGCAAATAACACCCTCTATCGGAAAAGTCCGGCCGGGAAAGAACAAAGAAAAACCGGCCGGAACGGAATGCAAACTGGCAACTCCAGAAAACTGGTCCCGTAATAAATTACAGGAAAACCCCGATACTGTGCATACGCACCCGCATCTGTATTCCGTCCGGATACAAATGTAAAGAGACAAAATCTACACTGTACTATACTAGGACCGGCTTAAACCAAAGCCGGCTAGTAAAATCCGTTCGATCCTGATCCGTGCAATACCGCACGTATCTGATCGAACCCTGCCATATAACCATACGGCCACTAGTACAAACCGTCCGATCCTGATCCGTGCAATACCGCACGTATCTGATCGGACCCTGCCATATCTCCATACGGCCTCTACAGCGTTTCGCCCGAAAGCTTGAGTAACAGAAAGTGTAGTGGACTCTAAAGACTCGTCAATACTATGGCAGTGGATTTAACCACTAGCACGTCAGAGGTATAAGCCAATACGTAACGGGCCACCAGCTATTGACTAAAAGGGACGTCGATGAGCGAACTCATCCTGACACCCTACTGAGCCTGTCAGTGACAATATCCGTACAGTCCGGTCCGTTCGTCTATGAGCATCGCATGTCGGGCCTAGGGGGTGGGTAAAAGTCAGACCCCCAAAAGCGGTACAAGTCGTGTCGGAGTGTAGCCCAGAACACCCTGAGATACTACTGGAATACCTACCAGTAAATCTCCTGCCTTGGCCAAGGTCTTCGTGTAATGGCTCTCCTAGACACAGCGCGACCTCACCCCCAATACCGGGAGAGACGAAACCCCCGAAGATCCGCTCACTGCCTCCATGTGGCTCGGGACTGTACCCAACTAAAATCTGTTTGCACGACTCCTTTGAGCCGTGGTAGGGTAGTAATCAAAGTACAGTGGGAACTCACACGAGACAAATGACGATCCCCAGGTCGATGAACTAACCTGTACACATGTCACCTGGGAACTGCTATCTGACGTCAGGTATAAGACCAACTAGCATGTTCCCGGCGAGTCCTGTCCGGTGTACTCATAACCCAATGAGCACCTGTATACATCTTAGGTGATCCAACTGACACCAGTGGCTTGTGAGACCGGCCACCGCCCCTCGTCGGGGTCTCGACTGTATACACTAGTCTACTCTGGAGAATCGATGCCCTGTCTCGAAACTCCCACGACTAGGGACCTTTTAAGGATGTGCTTGTAGACTACCAGCTCCCATGTATATGATCGCCCTCATACTGCCGGTAGTCAAGCAAGAATCCTAGGGGCTCTATCAACGTGCAATAGCGACCTGTCAGGTCACCTAAAGCAGTACACGATGATAAAGGTAAACCAGATAGCAAACTATCATCTCGAGTAAGACTGTCGTCCCGGGATAGGTCCTCCCTCAATCATTGCAATCACGTGCCAGTGATCCAATAATTGACTCTGAGGGCACTATCTCCAACAATCTCCCACTTGCACTCAGGGCTAATTATTGCGATGTCGCATACTCACAGCCCGTGTGATACCGAACACCCAACTCCTCTACTAGTCAGTCTCACAAAGCATGTTTGCGAAACTATTGCGTTCGAGGAATAGCCTCAGTGAATGGATCCGCTCTGGTGTTTCTTTCTAGGTCTCTCTATATCTCAAGTTCGCGGAGAAAGCCATCTCCCGAAATGAGCAATACCTGTCTTAGAATGTCTGGATGTCTGATGGGACCTAGCTCATAAATGAACTTCAAATCCAAACTTCTTAGACTGTATCGTCAACTGAACTTAATCAGTATCCTGCGCCATGCCTCCCTCAGTATTACCTTGGACCATCTGTCCAAAATACTGCCCCTCGTCAGAGGGAAAACTACAACTCTGACAGCCACTCTGCCATCCATGTCACCTTGGAAGCCTGGAATGATAACCGTCTCCTAAAGGAGGCAGCCGTTATCATATCCCTAGAACATTCACTTATGTTCTAAAACTGCTTCCGACTGTTTCTCCAGGATTGGATCAATATCAACTTATTGCACCTACTGCAAGAACAACATCTGGTGTGGTACTTGACATCTCATGATTGACTCAATTGCCTAAGCAAGTGATCTGCCAATCATGCACATCCCTCCCTACTTTAGTCTATAAGACACCTTTAGAGAGGGTGACTCCATTACCTGCAGGTACACTACCATGCCAGGAGTCGTCCATTCTAAATACTCATAGAATGCTGTCAAGGTACCCAGATTAGGAAACCACCCAAATCTAGATCTAAAACCATAGATCTAGTAACCAGAATGTCTGATATAATATCCAAGTCCTGTGTGGAGAAACCACTGTGTGACGACCAAAGTATAACCGATCGTAGTATAGAAGTATCACTTCCTACTACCTTCTCAACAGATCCATCCCCTATTCTGATGATGTCAAACCTATGACTGTCACATCAGAAATAGATGATCTATCTCCGCTACATCTGCTTTAGTCTATAAATAGACATAAGCCTGATGTCCACCAATGCTTCCGCTGCTCCCACTGACTACGACAACCCTCTGGCAGAGTCATATAGATGTGCACTTCTAAAGCTAGTTTAGAACGACGCTATACTCATCCTCCTGCCGGGTCTCGCAGCCTGGAACAACAACAATGGCAAGTGTGGGTAAACAAGAACTTCCCTGTCACCGTCCTTGAGGCTACCGGAGTACTTCTCGGGTGCCTGAAGTTACCCACCTTATCTGCGGAGTGGCCAATGGAATGTCAAATCAGATTGAATCTTTAGATTCCTTATCAAATCTTCAGTAATCGTCTGCGGTTCTGGAATCACTTCCAGTTCTACCATACTCCCACTACTGTTTTCTGAAAAAATCCATTTCTTTTAAAATTGTGGCGAGTGAAGAACAATATCACTATTGATCTTCCAGATGGTAGAAAGTCAACCCTCGTCATAGCCTGGGTCAACCCACAAACAGCCATTACAGAAACGTGCCTTGAGTTATCCAGAGTCTGGTTTTAATCATAAGCCAGACAACTCCCCGTACCTTAACAACGTTAAGATATGAACTGTTCTATATCCAATATAGAACCAGAGGCACTGATTTAATTGAACCAGATTCAATTCATGCAGCTGTCTCCAGTGCATGTCAACTAAATGGAAGGAGGCCGATCAGCGTTACTCAACTTAGGAATGCTTCCAATTATGAGTAACCCGAAAGAGAAGTAATTTCTCTTTATCATTACTATCAACTGAATACCATACACAAGTATCTACATCTTCGATCACTTTGAAGAATCCCGATACTTGCTACACCTGGTTCTCTACTCTATTAAAATACCTATAACTCCTCAAAACTCAGACCCTGTGTTTCTACGAAACACATGTCTAAGAACTAGAGAAGTTAAAAGTAAACAGAATATAGTATGAGGACCAACCCCTCTGTCCTAATGGACACTGGACAACATACAATACTCTGTATAAGTCCGCTGAGTCTGACAACTCTTTCACTGTGTGTCGTAGGTTGAAAACTGTACTTATGGTTAAGAAGAATTACACCGTCGTTTAATGCTCCTTACCTAACCATCCACTGATATAGGTAAATGTCATCGACATAATATCAAAAGGTATATCTCACTTTATGAAAATATACGTACAGATATATCAATTTGAAATTGGTGCATAACAGCGGATATTCAAAACCAAATATTCGCCGACCGGCAAACAGCCCAGGTGATCTCCTCAAATATCACCGATTACAACGAATCCCGATATAATGAGGATGATCACCCAATTCCCAATAACTTACTCTCACTCATCATCTGTAAAACCATACAGATGTGAGAATCAAACCTGGTAAATACATACCCTGGAGCAAGTGTCTAATCGGGAAATCAGTTTTCTTTTAACAATACACAGTTGAACTGAAACATTGAAATGTTTCGTTGGGGTATCCCGGTATTCCTAGTAATGCCTCTACCATTATCCAGATTCACAACTATAACCGTATAATTCTTTGCCACCTCTCCAAATCCCTTTATATGTCTTTAGTCATTACCTTCCGCATACCCCTTTAGGCCAATTGGTTTTCTTCCTTCCCTACCGTTCAGCACCAGCCTATGGTTTGGAAGAAGACTATCCAATAAGCATAATGGGTGTACTGTCCTAGTCCTAGGAGCACTCGCAATGCGAGAGAAGGTGAAGATAAAATACAACTAAATAAAACTTATTCTTATTTCTCCTGGACCAGAATCCATCCCCGAACTGGAACAAGTTCCTTTCGAGTTCGTATATAACCATACGATGGAGTATCCAATAAACTGTGGATCTTCGTAGTGATACGGAGTGTCCTGGAGAAATACAAAGGTTATTTAGGATTGGCGAAGAAAAACTTGGTTTGGTCGTGAATATCAGTCGCAATTTACTTTGCCCTCTTACTAATCCCTTACTTTGTCTTAATCTTAATACCTTCTGCACACCATCGTTATGCTAATTGGTTTTCTTCATTCCCCACTGTTCGGCACCAGCCTAAGGTTTGGAAGAAGACTATCCAATTAGCGTAATAGGTGTACTAGCTCCTAAACCAAGGAGTACTCGCAACCTGAGAGAAGGTAAAAAGGGAAAGACAACTGAATAATCCTATCCGTTTTCTCCAGAACCGGAAACCATCCTCGAATAAATTCCTTCGAGTTCGTATATAACCATACGATGGTTTTGTCCAATGGAAGTGGACGTTCGTAGTAATACGGGGTGTCCCGGAGAAAAGGGTAAAAGTAGGAGTGGCAATGAGGTCTGCAACTCTGACAATCCAAAAGCCAGTGTTAAGAAGGTTCGGTCAACTTGGTCACTGAGTCATAGTCTTAGGGTCGGGTCAATGGTCGCTGCCAGAGAGAGAGAAAAGAAACACTCAGCGTGCACTCTAACCTAGATCAGAATGGTTACCAATTTATCTAATCTGGAAAACTCCCACTGTACCTCACATTCTCCTCCAAACCTGAAAGAAGAATTAGTCGGGGTCACCCGAGGAGTAAACCAACTCATCAGTGGGAATCGGGATCCAACTCTCATCGCACGATAACGTGACGGAATCCGCTCACGGTATCACACTCCAGAAGGTATGCGCATATCTGGCAAGTTTCAGTTCTTTTGAAACTCCCGATGTGGATTTTTACCCCATGCTCTTATGACCTTGACTTTGGCCAACAAATCATAAGTCACATGTCAAGTTCTGCCCGTCATTCTCCAGGTTAATTTGAGCCCACCCGTATAAGCCCTTGACTTTGGCCAACAAGGCTATACGACTGCCCCAAACCAACGCATCTATCTATGCTGCATATGAATAACCAACAGCTACCAAACACTGTGCCTTGACTTTGGCCAACAAACACAGCTTGAATACTATTGACTACCCATATGAAACGACGGAGGGCTACGAATGGTTTCTGGCGAAAACCTTTAACGTAATGAACTTGATATCGTTGAAGGAACGGATAGCTTTTTAGAAAATATAGTGACGAAAACCTTTACTAAAGAGGTCACTCCCGGTGAAAGGATCTCGGCTCTTTCCCCGTAGAATGGGGTGCAGGATATCCCAACCGAATACCACGGTGCAAAGCAAAAGTAATCGGCTATAGTGAAGTTAATGCCCTGACGCAAACTTCTGTCCAAGGGGTCACTCCCGGTGAAGGGATCTCGGCCCTTGCCTCGTCGACTGAGGAGCAGGATATTCCAAATGAATACCACGATGCAAAACAGAAATGAACGTCCTTGCAATAACAGCTTTTTGAAAAGTGTTCCAACAACATCAGATTAGGTTTGTTTCAACTTGCATTGATCCGAATCAATGCAGTCCCATCAATGATCACACCACAAAGAACGAAAATATACTGACGTACGTATATGCCATCCGCATTCGCCACTGGGTCCCGTCATCACTCGTTAGGTTAGCTTACTAACGACAGAGCGGGGACTGGACTAGCGCGGATGAAAAACATATACAACATCTACTAATATATATACCAATATATTATATTTCGCTCAAGGCGTGAATAAAATGCAACATCACTGAAATGTACAGTATCACAGAACAATACAGATATCTGGGATCCCCGGGTTTCACAGAGCCACTACTGAAACCCGACGTTCCCCTGGTCGTGTGGATAGCCTGTGCAATGAAATCCTATACCCCCTACGAGTGCGGCGAATAGCCAGCCAATCCTGGAGTGAAGCCCCCTCCGTCCCAATGCCATGAGATGCGGGCTTGTTCCCTTCTAGAACCCGGCTATCCGTGCACCCCTCCGCGGGGTAACCCTAGTACAGAAAGTAAAATATACATACACCGGGTACATCGACCGCAACCTGGTCGTGCCCCAAAAGAATAATACAAACAGGCAGTGACGGCAGTCCACATGTCGGACGCTCGCCCCGCAATAACAAATGTACATAATACAACAGCACTGTACTAGCATTGCATCCAGGCTATCCCCACGACCGATCCGCAACATCACAGCATAAACATAGAACATCAACGTGAAAGTCACGTTCGCAAATCCGTTTAACCGGGCTATAGCAGTTAGACCGGATTTACCGATCGAGTGACATTCACGGTCGCAGATATAATGTAAATACTGTGAAAAATGTGTTTAAGATTTTCCGATTGACCAAAAATTAACAAGTGGGCCCCAAACCAATACTGCAGCACTCACAGAAAATCTGGGCCCAATTTTAATATTCCAAAACCCATATTTTAAGCCCAAAAGCCCACTGAAAAAAATTGATGAAGTGAAGTCTTATTCCTGCGGCGGAAGCGCGGCCAATGAGGGGCTTAGGCCGCGCTTCCGCGGTCGTACGGAATCATCGCTTCACCAAAATTTTGCAGTATTCTTAGAACTCTCTGCACATCACTCTGAGACAACCTGAAAAATTTTTGGACTCAAAAAAAATTCGACAGAAACTGATGTGCATGAAAAATGCGGTTTCGGGATTTTGTTCGATCGGAAACGTAAAACACATTAAACAAAGCTAGACGAAGTTAATGGCGAGGCTCTGATACCACTGTAAGTGCACGGCGGCGCCCCGGCCGTCAATCCGACGGCCAAACGCGGAAACGGTGATAAACTTTAATTTTTTTTTTTTGCGGACTTAGCAAACCGGCACCACCGCGCACTAAACTCCGGATCGTGCCATTAAACTAGTCTAAGCTAACAAGAGGAGGTGTTAGAGATGTACCGACTGATCCGAGTCCTCCGGTCTTCATCTCCACTCCGATCTCCTCGCGGGATCTCCATCCGTCTCCTCCTCGTCGGAAAGGGCACCACATCGCCTGTAGCTTTTACGGGCTCCCACCTCAATACCGAGGCAACTCGGGCGCGAAGCTGGCGAATCGACGCGTCCAAGATTTGCTGTAGGAAGTGTAGTGTAGAGTGCATGTCTCACTTTGGGGTTTGTTGCCATTTGTAGATGATGGAGGAAACAAGATAAGAGAAATGGTGCTTGCATTTTTCTTAGCATGAAAAGAGATCAAGAATGGAAAAACACTCTCAAAGATGAAGCTCTCTCCTTCTCTTTTTTTCTTCTCTCTTTTCTTATGAAAAACTTATGAACTTAGAAATGGTGGAGAAAGAATAAGAAGCATGAAGGGAGGTGATCGTAGTAAAAGGAGGAGGTTGACCACATCCAAACATAATGATCACTAAATCAACATCAAACCTCAAATCCATCCTTATCACATAAATACATGAAAAGCAAAGATGCTTATCATATCAAACCTTATGCAATAAAACCCTCCACAATGTGTTATTTGCAAACTTGCAAATAACACCCTCCATCGGAAAAGTCCGGCCGGGAAAGAACAAAGAAAAACCGGCCGGAACGGAATGCAAACTGGCAACTCCAGAAAACTGGTCCCGTAATAAATTACAGGAAAATCCCGATACTGTGCATACGCACCCGCATCTGTATTCCGTCCGGATACAAATGTAAAGAGACAAAATCTACACTGTACTATACTAGGACCGGCTTAAACCAAAGCCGGCTAGTAAAATCCGTTCGATCCTGATCCGTGCAATACCGCACGTATCTGATCGAACCCTGCCATATAACCATACGGCCACTAGTACAAACCGTCCGATCCTGATCCGTGCAATACCGCACGTATCTGATCGGACCCTGCCATATCTCCATACGGCCTCTACAGCGTTTCGCCCGAAAGCTTGAGTAACAGAAAGTGTGGTGGACTCTAAAGACTCGTCAATACTATGGCTGTGGATTTAACCACTAGCACGTCAGAGGTATAAGCTGTAAGCCCGCGGGGGCGCCCCGGCCGTCGATCCGACGCCGGAAACGCGGAAAACAAAAACTTTGCGAACTTTGCAAAACGGCACCGCCGCGGACTTTTCACCCGGATCGGGCCATTAACCTAGCTAGCTAGCAAAAAAGAAAAGAGTAAAGAAGTTATACCAAGCGATCCGTGTCCTTCGGTCTTCGTCTCCACTCCGATCTCCCGCGGAATCTCCGTCACCTCCTCGCTCGTCGGAAAGGGCACCACGTAGCCGGAATCTTTTACGGGCTCCCGCCTCTTGACCGAGGCAACTCGGGCGCGAAGTTGGCTAGCCGACGCGTCCAAGGCTTGCTATAGAAATAGTGTAGAAGCTTGTCTCTTGGGGTTTATGAGGTTGCCATGAAATGGTGGAGGTAAAGAAAGCAACTCAAAATGTGCTTATGAACTTGGTAGCATGAAAAAGGATATGATACATTTTTCCTCACCCCAAAAAGAAATGATCCTCTCTCTCAAGCCAAAGTGGCCGGCCCCCTCTCCATAGAATTAGATTGGAGAGAGAAAAGAGAATGGCATAAAACAATATGTGAAGATAATTATCAAATTATCTCACATCAACCACTAATCAAAGCACCATCAAAAGAAAAGCAATGGAATGGACCAAAAGGGAATCTCATGATGAAGCAAGTCTCATCATAAGCAACATATGCAAGAAAGCCCCTCACAACAAGTTAATTGCAAACTTGCAATTAACACCCTCCAACAGGAAAGTCCGACCGAGAAGGAATGAAGGAAAACCGGCCGGGACGGAATGCAAACTGGCAACTTCAGAAAACCGATCCCGTAATAAATTACAGGAAAACCCCACTACTGCAAATACATGCCCGCATTTGTATTCGCACTGAACACAAATGCAAAGAGACAAAACTACACTATGTTATACTAGGATCCGGCTTAAGCCAAAGCCGGCTAGTAAAAACTGTCCGATCACGATCCGTGCAATACCGCACGTATCTGATCGAACCCTGCCATATCTCCATACGGCCTCTACAGCGTTTCGCCCGAAACTTGAGTAACTGTCTGTGTGGTGGACTCTAAAGACTCGTCAATACTATGGCTGTGGATTTAACCACTAGCACGTCAGAGGTATTAGCCATACGTGACGGGCCACCAGCTATCGACCAAAAGGGACGTCGATGAGCGAACTCATCCTGACACCCTACTGAGCCTGTCAGTGACAATATCCGTACAGTCCGGTCCGTTCGTCTATGAGTATCGCATGGCGGGCCTAGGGGGTTGGTAAAAGTCAGACCCCCAAAAGCGGTACAAGTCGTGTCGGAGTGCAGCCCAGAACACCCTGAGATACTACTGGAATACCTACCAGCAAATCTCCTGCCTTGGCCAAGGACTTTTCATGTTCTGGCTCTCCTAGACACAGCACGACCTCACCCCCAATACCGGGAGAGACGAACCCCTGCAGATCCGCTCACTGCCTCCATGTGGCTCGGGACTGTACCCAACTAAAACCTGTTTGCACGACTCCTTTGAGCCGTGGTAGGGTAGTAATCAAAGTACAGTGGGAACTCACACGAGACAAATGACGATCCCAGGTCGATGAACTAACCTGTACACATGTCACCTGGGAACTGCTATCTGACGTCTGGTATATCCCAACTAGCAGGTTCCCGGCGAGTCCTGTCCGGTGTACTCATAACCCAATGAGCACCTGTATACATCTTAGGTGAATCAACTGACACCAGTGGCTTGTGAGACCGGCCACCGCCCCTCGTCGGGGTCTCGACTGTATACACTAGTCTACTGTGGAGAATCGATGCCCTGTCTCGAAACTCCCTCGACTAGGGACCATTTAAGGATGTGCTTATAGACCCCAGCTCCCACTTATATGATCGCCCTCATACTGCTGGAAGTCAAGCAAGAATCCTAGGGGCTTTATCAACGTGTAATAGCGACTCGTAAGGTCACCTCAAGCAGTACACGATGATAAAGATAAACCAGATAGCATACTATCATCTCGAGTAAGACTGTCCTACTGGGACAGGTCCTCCCCTCAATCATTGCAATCACGTGCCTGTGATCCAATAATTGACTCTGAGGGCACTATCTCCAACAATCTCCCACTTGCACTCGAGGCTAATTATTGCGATGTCGCATACTCACAGCCCGTGTGATACCGAACACCCAACTCCTCTACTAGTCAGTCTCACAAAGCTCGTTTGCGAAACTATTGCGTTCGAGGAATAGCCTCAGTGAGTGGATCCGCCTTGATGTTTCTTTCTATGTCTCTATATATCTCATGTTCGCAGAGAAAACTATCTCCCGAAATGAGCAATACCTGTCTTAGAATGTCTGGATGTCTGATGGGACCTAGCTCATAAGTGAACTCCAAATCCAAACTTCTTAGACTGTATCGACAACTGAACTTAATCAGTATCCTGCGCCATACCTTCCCTCTGTATCCACCTGGACCACCTGTCCAAAATACTGCCCCTCGTCAGAGGGAAAACTATAACTCTGACAACCTCCTTGTCGTCCATGTCACCTTGGAAGCCTGGAATGATAACCGTCTCGTAAAGGAGGCTGCCGTTATCAATTCCCTAGAACATCAACTTATGTTCTAAAACTTCTTCCGACTGTTTCTCCAAGATTGGATTAATATCAACTTATTGCACCTACTGCAAGAACAACATCTGGTGTGGTACTTTGACATCTCATGATTGACTCAGTTGCCTAAGCAAGTGATCTGTCAATTATGCGTGTCCCTCTCCCCTTTAGTCTGTAAGACACCTTTAGAGAGGGTGACTCCATTACCTGCAGGTACACTACCGTGCCAGGAGTCGTCCATTCTAAATACTTATAGAATGCTGTCAAAGTACCCTGATTGGGAAACCACCCAAATCTAGATCTAAAACCATAGATCTAGTAACCAGAATGTCTGATATAATGTCCAAGTTCTATGTGGAGAAACTACCGTGTGACGACCAAAGTATAACCGATCGTAGTATAGGAATATCACTTCCTACTCTGTGTATGTCATCAAATACCAGGACATCACACCCTACTACCTTCTTAACAGATCCATCCCCTATTCTGATGAAGTCAAACCTATGACTGTCACATCAGAAATAGATGATCTATCTCCGTTATATCTGCTTGAGTCTATAAATAGACATAAGCCTGATATCCACCAATACTTCCGCTGCTCCCACTGACTACGACAACTCTCTGGCAGAGTCATATACACGTACACTTCTAAAGCAAGTTTAGAACGACGCTATACTCATCCTCCCGCCGGGTCTCGCAGCCTGGAACAACAGCAATGGCAAGTCTGGGTAAACAAGAACCTCCCTGCCACCGTCCTTGAGCATACCGAAGTACCTCTCGGGTGCCTGAGGTTACCCACCTTATCTGCGGAGTGGCCAATGGAATGTCAAACCAGATTGAATCTTTAGGTTCTTATTAAATCTTCAGTAATCGTTTGTGGTTCTGGAATCACTTCCAGTTCTACCATACTCCCACTACTGTTTTCTGAAAAAATCCATTTTTGATAAAACTGTGGCGAGTCAAGAACAATATCACTATTGATCTTCCAGATGGTAGAAAGTCAACCCTCGTCATAGCCCGGGTCAACCCACAAACAGCCACTTCTGAAACGTGCCTTGAGTTGTCCAGTGTCTGGTTTTAAGCATAAGCCGGACAACTCCCCGTATCTTAACAATGTCAAGATATGAACTGTTCTATATCCAAGAACCAGAGGCACTGATTTAATTGAACCAGATTCAAATCATCTGTCTCCAGTGCATGTCAAGTAAATGGAAGAGAGGCCGATCAGCGTTACTCAACTTAGGAGTACTTCCAATTATGAGTAACCTGAAAGAGAAGCTAGTTCTCTTAATCATTACTATCAACTGAATACCATTCACAAGTATCTACATCTTCGATCTCCTTGAAGAATCCCGATACTTGCAATACCTGGTTCTCTACTGTATTCTTATACCTATAACTCCTCAAAACTTAGACCCTGTGTTTCTACGAAACACATGTCTAAGAACTAGAGAAGTTAAAAGTAAACAGAATATAGTACGAGGACCTACCCCTCTGTCCTAATGGACATTGGACAATATACAATACTCTGTATAAGTCCTTTGAGTCTGGTGACTCATTCACTGTGTGTCGTAGGTTGAAAACTGTACTTTTGGTTAAGAAGAATTACACCGCTGTTCAATGCTCCTTACCTAACCATCCACTGGTATAGGTAAATGTCATAGACATAATTTCAAAAAGATATGTCTCACTCTATAAAAATAGACGTACAGATATATCAATTTGAAATTGGTGCACAACAACGGATATTCAAAACCAAATATTTGCCGACCGGCAAACAACCCAGATGGCTTCCTCAAATATCACCAATTCCAACGAATCCCGATATAATGAGGATGGTCACCTAATTCCCAATAACTTACTCCCACTCATCATCTGTAAAACCATACAGATGTGAGAATCCTACCTGGTAAATACATACCCTGGAGCAAGTGCCTAATTGGGAAATCAGTTTTCATTTAACAGTACACAGTGAAACTGAAACATTGAGATGTTTCGATGGGGTATCATGGTATTCTTAGTAATGCCTCTTCCATTATCCAGATTCACAACTATAACTGTATAATTCTTTGCCACCTCTCCAAATCCCTTTACATGTCTTTAGTCATTACCTTCTGTACACCCCTTTAGGCCAAATGGTTTTCTTCCTTCCCTACCGTTCGGCACCAGCCTATGGTTTGGAAGAAGACTATCCAAAAAGCATAATGGGTGTACTGTCCTAATCCGAGGAGCACTCGCAATGCGAGAGAAGGTGAGGATAAAAGACAACCGAATGTACTTAATTCATAGGTGATTTAGGATTGACAAAGAAGTACATGGTTTGGTCGTGAATAGCAGTCGCAATTTACTTTGCCCTCTTACTAATCCCTTGCTTTGTCTGAACTTAATACCTTCTGTACACCGTTTAGGCTAATTGGCTTTCTTCATTCCCTACCGGTCGGCACCAGCCTAGGGTCTGGAAGAAGACTATCCAATTTGCGTAATAGGTGTACTACTCCTAAACCAAGGAGTACTCACAACCTGAGAGAGGGTAAAAGGTAAAGACAACTGAATAGTCCTATTCGTTTTCTCCAGAACCGGAAACCATCCTCGAAGTCCTTCGAGTTCGTATATAACCATACGATGGTTTTGTCCAATGGAAGTGGATGTTCGTAGTAATACGGGGTGTCCCGGAGAAAAGGGTAAAAGTAGGAGTGGCAAAGAGGTTCGCAACTCTGACAATCCAAAAGCCAGTGTTAAGAAGGTTCGGTCAACTTTGGTCACTGAGTCATAGTCTAGGGTCGGGTCAATGGTCGCTACCAGAGAGAGAGAGAAAAGAAACACTCAGCGTGCACTCTAACCTAGATCAGAATGGTTACCAATTTATCTAATCTGGAAACCTCCCACTGTAACGTCAAATTCTTCCCCAAACCTGAAAGAAGAATTAGCCGGGAATACCCGAGGAGTAAACCAACTCATCAGTGGGAATCGGGATCCAACTATCATCGCATGATAACGTGACGGAATCCGCTTACGCTATCACACTCCAGAAGGTATGCGCATATCTGGCAAGTTTCAGTACTTTTGAAACTCCCGATGTGGATTTTTACCCCATGCTCTTATGACCTTGGCGTGAGGTCAAAATATCATAAGTCACATGTCAAGTTCTACCCGTCATTATCCTGGTTAATTTGAACCCACCCGTACATACCCTTGACGTAGGCCAAAATAGTAGTACGACTGTCCCAAACCAACGCATCTATCTATGCAACAGATAAATACCCGGCAGCTACCAAACACTATGCCTTGGCGTGAGGTCAAAATACATAGCTTGAATACTACCGAATATTTAACTGAAATGACGGAGGGCTACGAATGGTTTCTGGCGAAAACCTTTAACGTAATGAACTTGATATCGCTGAAGGAACGGATAGCTTTATAAAAATATAGTGACGACAACCTTTGCTAAAGAGGTCACTCCCGGTGAAGGGATCTCGGCTCTTTCCCCGTAGAATGAGGTGCAGGATATTCCAACTGAATACCACGGTGCAAAGCAAAAGCAATCGGCTATAGTGAAGTTAATGCTCTGACGCAAACTTTTGTCCAAGGGGTCACTCCCGGTGAAGGGATCTCGGCCCTTGCCTCGTCGACTGAGGAGCAGGATATTCCAACTGAATACCACGGTGCAAAACAAAAGTGAACGCCCTTGCAATAACAGCTTTTTGAAAAAGTGTTCCAACAACATCAGAATAGGTTTGTTTAACTTGCATTGATCCGAATCAATGCAGTCCCACCAATAGATCACACCAAAAAGAACGAAAATATACTGATGTACGTATATGCCATCCGCATTCGCCACTGGGTCCCGTCATCACTCGTTAGGTTAGCTAACTAACGACAGAGCGGGGACTGGACTAGCGCGGATGAAAAACATATACAACATCTACTAATATATATATACCAATATATAATTTTCGCTCAAGGCGCGATAAAATGCAACACAGAAATGTATAACAACACAGATCAATACAGATATCTGGGATCCCCGGGTTTCACAGAGCCGCTGAAACCCGACGTTCCCCTGGTCGTGTGGATAGCCTGTGCAATGAAATCCTAGACCCCTACGGGCGCGGCAAGTTACCCGCCAAAACCTGAAGCGAGGCAGCCCCCTTCAGCAACGTGAATGGACCACCCAGCACTTCACGGAATCCGGTAACTTGGGCACCCCTCCTGGGTCAACCCTATACCCCCTACGGGTGCGGCGAATAGCCCGCCAATCCTAGAGTGAAGCCCCCTCCGTCTCAATGCCATGAGATGCGGGCTTGTTGCCCTCCAGAACCCGGCTACCCGTGCACCCCTCCGCGGGGTAATCCTAGTACAGAAAGTAAAATATACATACAACGGGTACATCGACCGCAACCAGGTCGTGCCCCAAAATAATAATACAAACAGGCAGTGACGGCAGTCCACATGTCGGACGCTCGCCCCGCAATATCAAATGTACATACTACAACAGAACTGTACTACCACTGCAACCAGGCTATCCCCCACGACCGATCCGCAACAACACAGTACAATCACAGAACATCAACGTGAAAGTCACGTTCGCAAATCCGTCTAACCGGGCTATAGCAGTTAGACCGGATTTACCGATCGAGTGACATTCACGGTCGCAGATATAATGTAAAAACTGTGAACTGGCATGTTTAAAATATCCGATCGAACAAATATATAAAAGTGGGCCCCAAAAACTACTGTAGCACTTACAGAAAAACTGGGCCCAAATAAAATATCCCAAAAGCCCTAAAATAATCCCACAAGCCCACTGAAAAAATTTGACACTGTGAAGACTCCAGAGTGCGGCGGAAGCGCGGCCCAAGGGGGGGTTTGGCCGCGCTTCCGCGCTCGTGTAGTCGACTGAAGTTGTCGAATTTTCTCAGATGTCTTATAATTATGTGTACATGTCTCTGAAATCACCAGAAAAATTTTAGGAGCTCAAAAAATTTCAACAGAGAACACATGCATGGAAAATACGGATTTTGGGGATTTTGTTCGATCGGGTTTTAAACACACTAGACCATGCTAGGCTAAGTTAATGGCGTGGCTCTGATACCATTGTAAGCCCGCGGGGGCACCCCGGCCGTCGATCCGACGCCGGAAACGCGGAAAACAAAAACTTTGCGAACTTTGCAAAACGGCACCGCCGCGGACTTTTCACCCGGATCGGGCCATTAACCTAGCTAGCTAGCAAAAAAGAAAAGAGTAGAGAAGTTATACCAAGCGATCCGTGTCCTTCGGTCTTCGTCTCCACTCCGATCTCCCGCGGAATCTCCGTCACCTCCTCGCTCGTCGGAAAGGGCACCACGTAGCCGGAATCTTTTACGGGCTCCCGCCTCTTGACCGAGGCAACTCGGGCGCGAAGTTGGCTAGCCGACGCGTCCAAGGCTTGCTATAGAAATAGTGTAGAAGCTTGTCTCTTGGGGTTTATGAGGTTGCCATGAAATGGTGGAGGTAAAGAAAGCAACTCAAAATGTGCTTATGAACTTGGTAGCATGAAAAAGGATATGATACATTTTTCCTCACCCCAAAAAGAAATGATCCTCTCTCTCAAGCCAAAGTGGCCGGCCCCCTCTCCATAGAATTAGATTGGAGAGAGAAAAGAGAATGGCATAAAACAATATGTGAAGATAATTATCAAATTATCTCACATCAACCACTAATCAAAGCACCATCAAAAGAAAAGCAATGGAATGGACCAAAAGGGAATCTCATGATGAAGCAAGTCTCATCATAAGCAACATATGCAAGAAAGCCCCTCACAACAAGTTAATTGCAAACTTGCAATTAACACCCTCCAACAGGAAAGTCCGACCGAGAAGGAATGAAGGAAAACCGGCCGGGACGGAATGCAAACTGGCAACTTCAGAAAACCGATCCCGTAATAAATTACAGGAAAACCCCACTACTGCAAATACATGCCCGCATTTGTATTCGCACTGAACACAAATGCAAAGAGACAAAACTACACTATGTTATACTAGGATCCGGCTTAAGCCAAAGCCGGCTAGTAAAAACTGTCCGATCACGATCCGTGCAATACCGCACGTATCTGATCGAACCCTGCCATATCTCCATACGGCCTCTACAGCGTTTCGCCCGAAACTTGAGTAACTGTCTGTGTGGTGGACTCTAAAGACTCGTCAATACTATGGCTGTGGATTTAACCACTAGCACGTCAGAGGTATTAGCCATACGTGACGGGCCACCAGCTATCGACCAAAAGGGACGTCGATGAGCGAACTCATCCTGACACCCTACTGAGCCTGTCAGTGACAATATCCGTACAGTCCGGTCCGTTCGTCTATGAGTATCGCATGGCGGGCCTAGGGGGTTGGTAAAAGTCAGACCCCCAAAAGCGGTACAAGTCGTGTCGGAGTGCAGCCCAGAACACCCTGAGATACTACTGGAATACCTACCAGCAAATCTCCTGCCTTGGCCAAGGACTTTTCATGTTCTGGCTCTCCTAGACACAGCACGACCTCACCCCCAATACCGGGAGAGACGAACCCCTGCAGATCCGCTCACTGCCTCCATGTGGCTCGGGACTGTACCAAACTAAAACCTGTTTGCACGACTCCTTTGAGCCGTGGTAGGGTAGTAATCAAAGTACAGTGGGAACTCACACGAGACAAATGACGATCCCAGGTCGATGAACTAACCTGTACACATGTCACCTGGGAACTGCTATCTGACGTCTGGTATATCCCAACTAGCAGGTTCCCGGCGAGTCCTGTCCGGTGTACTCATAACCCAATGAGCACCTGTATACATCTTAGGTGAATCAACTGACACCAGTGGCTTGTGAGACCGGCCACCGCCCCTCGTCGGGGTCTCGACTGTATACACTAGTCTACTGTGGAGAATCGATGCCCTGTCTCGAAACTCCCTCGACTAGGGACCATTTAAGGATGTGCTTATAGACCCCAGCTCCCACTTATATGATCGCCCTCATACTGCTGGAAGTCAAGCAAGAATCCTAGGGGCTTTATCAACGTGTAATAGCGACTCGTAAGGTCACCTCAAGCAGTACACGATGATAAAGATAAACCAGATAGCATACTATCATCTCGAGTAAGACTGTCCTACTGGGACAGGTCCTCCCCTCAATCATTGCAATCACGTGCCTGTGATCCAATAATTGACTCTGAGGGCACTATCTCCAACATAAGCCAATACGTAACGGGCCACCAGCTATTGACTAAAAGGGACGTCGATGAGCGAACTCATCCTGACACCCTACTGAGCCTGTCAGTGACAATATCCGTACAGTCCGGTCCGTTCGTCTATGAGCATCGCATGTCGGGCCTAGGGGGTGGGTAAAAGTCAGACCCCCAAAAGCGGTACAAGTCGTGTCGGAGTGTAGCCCAGAACACCCTGAGATACTACTGGAATACCTACCAGTAAATCTCCTGCCTTGGCCAAGGTCTTCGTGTAATGGCTCTCCTAGACACAGCGCGACCTCACCCCCAATACCGGGAGAGACGAAACCCCCGAAGATCCGCTCACTGCCTCCATGTGGCTCGGGACTGTACCCAACTAAAACCTATTTGCACGACTCCTTTGAGCCGTGGTAGGGTAGTAATCAAAGTACAGTGGGAACTCACACGAGACAAATGACGATCCCCAGGTCGATGAACTAACCTGTACACATGTCACCTGGGAACTGCTATCTGACGTCAGGTATAAGACCAACTAGCATGTTCCCGGCGAGTCCTGTCCGGTGTACTCATAACCCAATGAGCACCTGTATACATCTTAGGTGATCCAACTGACACCAGTGGCTTGTGAGACCGGCCACCGCCCCTCGTCGGGGTCTCGACTGTATACACTAGTCTACTCTGGAGAATCGATGCCCTGTCTCGAAACTCCCACGACTAGGGACCTTTTAAGGATGTGCTTGTAGACTACCAGCTCCCACGTATATGATCGCCCTCATACTGCCGGTAGTCAAGCAAGAATCCTAGGGGCTCTATCAACGTGCAATAGCGACCTGTCAGGTCACCTAAAGCAGTACACGATGATAAAGGTAAACCAGATAGCAAACTATCATCTCGAGTAAGACTGTCGTCCCGGGATAGGTCCTCCCTCAATCATTGCAATCACGTGCCTGTGATCCAATAATTGACTCTGAGGGCACTATCTCCAACATAAACACCATAAAGTCAGGTTTAGATAAACGATCGATGTCCATGACATATCGTATTCTTCTATTAAAAGATTTTGTTTTAAAATTGTATACAACTTAGAACTTTCAGAAAAGGTTTATAAAGAAAATTGTATTTTAATGAAAAGTCTTGTATTATCGTATTCTATGTTTTGATGATATCAATTAGGGTTGTATTTGTATGTGTGTGGAGGTAGGTCATTACCTCGTGATCTATTTTAAGGTATAGCAATGTTAAAAGGTTAAATGTGATAAACTAAATATGGTGGTATTTAAGTGCGAAAATACAGTATTTTGCAAAAGTTATCATTTCATGTGAGAAACTTTATCCAAATTGATTTTTAAGTGATTAGTAGTCAACATGAATATGTTTAAGCATTATGGAATTAGTAACAAGTGAGTTTTGATAGAAAACCGAATCGAAAATCGGTTTGTTCCGATTTCCGTCGGGTTTTAAAGAGTCGTATTATTATGAAGGAAAAGAAAGGTAGAAAATAGGACTTACGGGTTTGGACAACACTAGAGAGTGAGAGGGAGGCAGTGGGTTTGCTGGCGCGTCGAAACGTCGTGAAGAAGTCCTAGTACGATCGCCGGAATTTCGCCGTCGATTTCGGCAGCGCTTCGCCTTTCGCTCGTTTTCTAACGTACCGAGTTTTCTTGAAATTTTTAGAGAGTGGACTTAGGAATGTAGGGTAAGAGGGTAGAGGGTAGGGGTGTTTATATAGGGTTAGGGTTTTAATTAAAAATAATATAAAAATATATAAAAACATTAAAAATCATTAAATTTTTGGAGTAAAAGTGATTTATTGAGAATTTGATAACAGGTCTGGGAATTTAGTGTATGCAGGTGAGAAGACTAGGTCCACACGGAGAAATTCCGTGTTGACGACTCGGCCGTCCGGCCGAGTCCGGCCGGCGGCGCCGGCCCGAGTCGGGCCGAATCGAGGGCTCGTCGGGTGGGGGATCTTCTGGGGGGAATTTTGGTGCATCTAACTTTTTATGTTCGGTATAAATTTTGTGAGTTATGACGGTTTGACTGTTGACTTTCCAAAAGTTTAAAACAAAATAAATATAAAGACTAATGTGGGGCATGGGATTTGAACTCTGGTGGTTTGGTTCAGCAGTGTAAGGTATTACCAATGAGCTACAAGGTCCTTCTTGTAATTATTGTGGGAAAATTACTACTTAAAGTGGTAACTGCAACATTAAATACCCCGAGTACACTTTAATTTTTAAAACAATTTTATGTACACTAAAAATGGAATTATTTAAAAACAAAATAATTACTTATATATATATTGTGCACAGATTAAAATACTCCTTTATGGATTTTTAAAATAATTTAACAAAAAATTTTGTATAGAAAAGTGTACAGGAAAATTAGGGTTGTTACAGCTCGACCATTGGTACTGTGGCATATGATGGATGTTTTTAATCTCCACTCAAGTGTTGAGAACTATTTGGGAAAACTTGGATGTTTGATCATTCGATCGGAAAGTTTAACATTGTCTATTTATCTGGAATGTGATACAATATTTGGAATCCACAAGTAGTTATGAGATAACTAATTTGAATGTTATAAACATAGCGGTTTAGTCTCAAATGATCGGTTGCCACGAAATTTTGATGCGATCAAAAGTCTGTCGCAATCACGTAGCATACGCGGATACGCGCCGGGTAAACTTAATAGACAGCCACGCCCCAAAGCCCCGACCAAGTGACTATAGGAGAACCCCGTCGCCAAAAGCATCCGTTTGGGTGCTCGCGGCAGCGGTGTTCCGCCTTAGTGCACTTCGTCGACGGCATTCGGGGTGCGGCCGTCTACTAAAGTTTGCGATGAGCATTCGATCACATATTGGGAATCTTGTTGAATTGTCCGACTAGATATTGAAAAGTGTTTTCGATATAGAGACTAAAATATGGGGTTTATAATTGTTAGGCAAATGATCTCTAAGGAGGTTGCAGATTCCAACTATTGTAGTTTTACACTTTTTTTTCTGCGACCGTAAGTGTAATATGTGTTATCGCCGGTTTCATTGCTATATGTCAACGACAATTGGGATGCGCATATTTACTTACGTTGATGACATGTGATGTTATGAGTTGCTGGATATGTTATATTGGATCGTCGCGTTTTTGAATAGTCGGGGGTTTTATATGAGATGGGGGTTTTTATTTTCATTCATGTAAAATCCATTGTATGTAATATTCTTTTATTGGGGCACTTCCGGGATGAGATTGATGTCACCATTTGTATATTATTTACTTTTCCGCATTAGGTAGACCCAAGGAGGAGAGCACAAGTAACCGGGTTCTAGGATCCAGTGGGAGACCAACTCGAGGAGTCGAGTCCGGGTCTCCTAACTCTAGAATTGGTAGGGTTGCTTGCCGCTCTCGTAGGGGTCTAGGGGTGTGGGTTTGGCTATTCATCGCGACCGTGGAATCCGTGTTTTATAGAGGCTCAAAATAAAACACGGACGTCCTAGTATATCCAATGTTTCATATGTTTCTTCTGCTGCGATATCTGTGATGTGATCATTTGATATGTTGTGATAAATACTGTATATAGTATATATGATATATTATATAGACGTTACTTATGTTTTACACCCGCGCTAGCCCTGCCCCGCTCTGCCGTTAGTTACCTAACCTAACGGTGCATGAGGGGACATCGAGGCGAATGTGGATGGCATAAGTGTACGTCGTATTTATCTGTGATGTTTAAGTGACTTAAATGATGAGACTTCATTAATGTGATTAATGAAAGTAAAGAAACCTAAAAGATGTTGTGGAATCGAATTTTCAAAAACAGGTAGCTACAGTTCTTGCTTTGCATCGCGGTGTTCCTTGTAGAACATCCTGCACCTTATTCGATAAGGAAAGGGCCGAGATCCCTTCACCGGGAATGACCCTTTTAGCAATGACTGGCAGATGCTATACCCCTCGGTTTTTCTTTTGATTGCTTTTGGAGTTTTTGCTTTGTATAGTGATATATGTGATATGTCCCGCACCTCATTCGATGAGGAAAGAGCCGAGATCCCTTCACCGGGAGTGACCTCTTTAGCGAAACTAGCAAAAGCCTCAAAAACACTCTATTTTAAAATTATTTGATTCTACAACGATATCAAGTTCATTACGCAATAGGTTTTCTGAAAAACCTGTCGTAGCCCTCCGTCATTTCAGATAAGTTGTATATAGTATTCGTGCTGCATTTGTTGGCTTTCGTCAAGGTGTAGTGTGCGGTAGCTATATGCTGCTTATCTGCTGCATATGATGCGATTGGATTAGGATAGTCGTACGGCTTTGTTGGCTTTCGTCAAGCGTCGTGCGGGTGGGTTTAATTCAGTCAAAAAATGTACGGGTTGAACTTGACTAGCGGGCTATGGTTTGTTGGCTTTCGTCAAGGTCATAGCAAATTAGGGGCAAAATATTATCGGGAATTTCAAGTGTTGAAATTTGCAATGAGATTGCATACCTTCTATGAGATAGTTGGATCCCGATACCCACTGCGAGTAATTGTTACTCCTGGGAGAGTTTTACACATTACAATTAGCCGATCAAGTAGGTGTCTAGAAAGGTGTCAACGGGGTTACGCCTCTGGGAAAATGAGGTTTACTTTAATTAGGTCGGTGCGAAAGCACGGGGAACCTCCCTCAAAGTACCGACACTGGCCTGGCTGAAAGATTGGCGAAGTTGTAGGGTGTAATTAATCCCGGCTAGTCTTTCCTTTTAGGGTTTGAAGGAAGATTTGATAAAAACAGTGGGAGCCATCCTGATTAGATAAAATAATAACCAATCTGATCTTGCAAGAGCGCACGCAGAGTGTTTTCTTCTCTCTCTCTCTAGGTAGCGACCATATCATTCCTTAATCAAGATAATAATACGGATGTTTTGACCGAACCCGCTTGTTATACTGAGCTGGGGAACGTTGGTTGTTGGAGATAGTGCCCTCAGAGTCAATTATTGGATCACAGGCACGTGATTGCAATGATTGAGAGAGGACCTATACCGTTAGAACAGTCTTACTCAAGATGATAGTAACCTATCTGGTTTATCTTTATCATCGTGTACTGCTTTAGGTGACCTTACAGGTCACTATTGCACGTTGATAGAGCCCTTAGGATTCTTGCTTGACGACCAACAGTATGATGGCGATCATATACGTGGGACCTTGGGTCTATAAGCACATCCTTAAAAGGTCCCTAGTCGTGGGAGTTTTCGAGACAGGGCATCGATACTCCAGAGTAGACTAGTGTATACAGTCAAGACCCCGACGAGGGGCGGTGGCCGGTCTCACAAGCCACTGGTGTCAGTTGGTTCATCTAAGATGTATACAGGTGCTCATTGGGTTATGAGTATACCGGACAGGACTCGCCGGGAACATGCTAGTTGGTATTATACCTGACGTCAGATGGCAGTTCCCTGGTGACATGTGTACAGGTTAGTTCATCGACCTGAGATCATCGTTTGTCTCGTATGAGTTCCCACTGTGCTTTGATTACTACCCTACCACGGCTCAAAGGAGTCATGCAAACAGGTTTTAGTTGGGTACAGTCCCGAGCCACATGGAGGCAGTGAGCGGATCTGCAGGGGTTCGTCTCTCCCTGTATTAGGGGTGAGGCCGCGCTGTGTCTAGGAGTGCCATTACACGAAGTCCTTGTCCAAGGCAGAAGATTTACTGGTAGGTATTCCAGTAGTATCTCAGGGTGTTCTGGGCTACACTCCTACACGACTTGTACCGCTTTTGGGGGTCTGACTTTTACCAACCCCCTAGGCCCGCTATGCGATGCTCATAGACGAACGGACCGGAATGTACGGATATTGTCACTGACAGGCTCGGCAGGGTGTCAGGATGAGTTCGCTCATCGACGTCCCTTTTGGTCAATACCTAGTAGCCAGTTACGTATGGCTAATACCTCTGACGTGCTAGTGGTTAAATCCACAGCCAAAGTATTGACGAGTCTTTAAAGTCCCCCAGAGACCGTTTTTCTCAAGTTTCGGGCGAAACACTGTAGAGGCCGTATGGAGATATGGCAGGGTTCGATCATATACGTGCGGTATTGCACGGATCATGATCGGACGGATAATACTAGCGGGCTTTGGTTTAAGCCGGATCCTAGTATTGTACAGTGTAGATTTTGTCTCATTGCATTTGTATTCGATCGGAATACAAATGCGGGTATGTATATACAGTAGCGGGGTTTTCCTATAATTTATTACGGGATCATTTTTCTGAACTTTCCGGTTTGCATTTCGTTTCGGTCATTTTCCTTTGTTTCTTTCCTTGGCTGAAAATTAGTGGAGGAGGGCTTATTTGCAAATGTGCAAATTGGCATTGTGGAGGGTGGTCTTTGTAAATTGTTGCTTCATGATTATCCACCATACATTGACTTCTTGGTTCATGATTGTTAATCATGGATTGACTTTTGAGATATGATGAGTGATGGGCTTTTTAACTTGATTGGTGATCATTGTTTCTAATGATAACCCTTTTCTTTTCCTTGCATTATTGACTCTCCTCTTCTTTGAGAGAAGGCCGGCCATTCTTTGTATGGGGGTTGTCACAATTTTTGTGGTGTCGCATTTTGGTTTCTCATTTGCTTGCAAAGGCTCCCTAGTTCATCTCCAATCTCATTCCTCCACCAAAATGGGCAACTTCTAGTAACCCCAAGAGACAAACCATCCTACACTTCATCTACAGTATCCTTGGGCATGTAGACTCGCCAACTTCGTGCTCGAGTTGCCTCGGTCCAGAGGTGGGAGCCCGTAAAAGAACCCGGCGATGTGGTGCCCTTCCGACGAGGAGATGAAGACCGGAGATTCCGCGAGGAGATCGGGACGACGACGAGAAGACCGAAAGAAACAGATCGCTCGGTATATCTCTCTACCCCATTCTCTAGTTAGCTAGGAGTAAGTTAATGACCCGATCCGGATTTTTAGTGCGCGGTGGTGCCGGTTTACAAGTTTCGTAAAAGTATCGTTTCTGCATTTTGGCCTCGGATTGACGGCCGGGGCGCCGCCGTGCACTTACACTGGTATCAGAGCCACCCCATTAACCTAATCTAGCTTGCTCTAACATGTTTACAAGTTCGATCGATCGAATTTTCCAAAAACCGCGTTTCTCATGCATCAGTTTTCTGTCGAATTTTTTTTGGCTCGAGTACATTACAGAAATACGTGCAGGGAATTCTAAGCATTCTGTGAAAATTTGGTCGCGTGAAGTCACTTTTCCACCGCGGAACCACGGCCAAACCCACTCATTGGCCGCGGTTCCGCCGCTACTTTGACTGTTCATTGCATCAAATTTTTACAGTGGGCTTCTGAGTTGAAAATGGGGTTTTTGGAATATTCTTTTCGGGCCCAGATTTTCTTTGAGTGCTACAGTAGTGCTTGGGGCCCACTTCGATAAATTTGATCAATCGAAAATTTTTAACATGTTAGTTCACAGTATTTACATTATATCTGCGACCGTGAATGTCATTTGATCGGTAAATCCTGTCTAACTGCTATAGCCCTTTTAGACGGATTTGCGAACGTGACATTCACGTTGATGTTCTGTGTTGTGCTGTGATGTTGTGGATTGTCGTGGTGGATAGCCTGGATGCAATGGTAGTACAGTTTGGTTTATTATGTAAATTTGATATTGCGGGGCGAGCGTCCGACATGTGGACTGCCGTCACTGCTTTGTATATTATTCTTTTAGGGCACGACCGGGCTGAGGTCGATGTACCCATTGTATGTATATTTTACTTTCTGTACTAGGATTACCCTAAGGTGGGGTGCATGGATAGCCGGGTTCTAGAGGGCAACGGGCCCGCATCTCATGGCGTTGAGACGGAGGGGCCTTCACTCTAGAATTGGCGGGCTATTCGCCGCACTCGTAGGGGGTATAGGTTGACCCAGGAGAGGTGCTCAAGTTACCGGATTCCGTGAAGTGCTGGGTGGTCCATTCACGTTGCTGAAGGGGGCTGCCTCGCTTCAGGTTTTGGCGGGTAACTTGCCGCGCCCGTAGGGGTCTAGGATTTCATTGCACAGCTATCCACACGACCAGGGGAACGTCGGGTTTCAGTAGCGGCTCTATGAAACCCGGGGATCCCAGATATCTGTATTGTTCTGTGATGCTGGTAATAATTCTGTGATGTTGCATTTTATCACGCCTTGAGCGAATATTATATATTGATATATATACTAGTAGATGTTGTATATGTTTTGCATCCGCGCTAGTTCAGTCCCCGCTCTGTCGTTAGTTAAGTAACCTAACGGGTAATGACGGGACCCAGTGGTGAATGCGGAAGGCCTATACGTACATCATTATTTTCGTTCTTTATTGGTGTGATCAATTGATGGGACTGCGTTGATTCGGATCAATGCAAGCTAAACAAACCTATTCTGATGTTGTTGGAACATTTTTCAAAAAGCTGTTATTGCAAGGACGTTCACTTTTGTTTTGCACAGTGGTATTCAGTTGGAATATCCTGCACCTCAGTCGACGAGGCAAGGGCCGAGATCCCTTCACCGGGAGTGACCCCTTGGACAGAAGTTTGCGTCAGGGCGATAACTTCACTATAGCCGATTGCCTTTGCTTTGCATCGTGGTATTCAGTTGGAATATCTTGCACCTCATTCTACGGGGAAAGAGCCGAGATCCCTTCTCCGGGAGTGACCTCTTTAGCAAAGGTTTTCTTCACTATATTTTTATAAAGCTATTCGGTTCCTTCAACGATATCAAGTTCATTACGTTAAAGGTTTTTCGCCAAAAACCATTCGTAGCCCTCCGTCATTTTATATGGATAGTCAATAGTATTCAAGCTGTGTTTGTTGGCCAAAGTTAAGGCACAGTGATTGGTAGCTATTGGATATTCATTTGCAGCATAGATAGATGCGTTGGTTTGGGACAGTCGTACTGCCTTGTTGGCCAAAGTCAAGGATAGGTACGGGTGGGTTCAAATTAACCTGGAGAATGACGGGTAGAACTTGACATGTGACTTATGATTTGTTGGCCAAAGTCAAGGTCATAAGAGCATGGGGTAAAAATCACATCGGGAGTTTCTAAAGAAACTGAAACTTGCCAGATATGCGCATACCTTCTGGAGTGTGATAATGTGAGTGGATTCCATCACATTATCATGTGATGATAGTTGGATCCCGATTCCCACTGATGAGTTGGTTTACTCCTCGGGTGATCCCGACTAATTCTTCTTTCAGGTTTGGAGGAGAATTTGACGGTACAGTGGGAGGTTTCCTAATTAGATAAAGTGATAACCATTCTGATCTAGGTTAGAGTGCACGCTGAGTGTTTCTTTTCTCTCTCTCTTTGGCAGCGACCATGACCCGACCCTAGACTATGACTCAGTGACCAAATTAACCGAACCTTCTTAAATACTGGATATTGGATTGTCAGAGTTGCATACCTCATTGCCACTCCTACTTTTACCCTTTTCTCCAGGACACCCAGTATTACTACGAACGTCCACTTCCATTGGATAAAACCATCGTATGGTTATATACAAACTAGAAGGAATTTATTCGAGGATGGTTTCTGGTTCTGGAGAAAACGAATAGGACTATTCAGTTGTCTTTTCCTTTTACCTTCTCTCAGGTTGCGAGTGCCCCTTAGATTAGGGGATAGTACACCTATTACGCAAATTGGATAGTCTTCTTCCAAACCATAGGCAGGTGCCGACCGGTAGGGAATGAAGAAAACCAATTAGCCTAACGATGGTGTACAGAAGGTATTATGTAAAGACAAATAAAGGGATTAGAAGGAGGGCAAAGTAAATTGCGACTGCTATTCACGACCAAACCAAGTATTTTATTACCACTCCCACTTCACCTTTGTATTTCTCCAGGACACTCCGTATCACTACAAAGATCCACAGTTTATTGGATACTCCATCGTATGGTTATATACGAACTCGAAAGGAACTTGTTCCAGTTCGGGGATGGATTCTGGTTCAGGAGAAATAGGAATAAGGTTTATTCTGGTGTCTTTTATCTTCACCTTCTCTCGCGTTGCGAGTGCTCCTAGGATTAGGACAGTACACCCATTATGCTTATTGGATAGTTTTCTTCCAAACCATAGGCTGGTGCCGAACGGTAGGGAAGGAAGAAAACCATTTAGCCTAAGAGGGCGTACAGAAGGTAATGACTAAAGACACATAAAGGGATTTGGAGAGATGGCAGAGAAATATACGGTTACAGTTATGAATCTGGATAATGGAAGAGGCATTACTAGGAATACCCGGATACCCCTTCGAAACATTTACATGTTTCAGATTCGCTGTGTACTGTTAAAAGAAAACTGATTTCCCAATCAGATCTTGCTCCAGGGTATTTATTTACCAGGTATGATTCTCACATCTGTATGGTTTTACAGATGATGAGCAGGAGTAAGTTATTGGGAATTAGGTGATTGTCCTCATTATATCGGAATTCGTTGTAATTGGTGATATTTGAGGAAATCGCCTGGGTTGTTTGCCGGACGGCAAATATTTGGTTTTGAATATCCGCTGTTATGCACCAATTTCCAATTGATATATCTGTACGTCTATTTTTATAGAGTGAGATATAACTTTTTGAAATTATGTCGGTGACATTTACCTATATCAGTGGATGGTTAGGTAAGGAGCATTAAACAACGGTGTAATCCTTCATAACCATAGTACAGTTTTCAACCTACGACACTCAGGGATTAAGTTATCAGACTCAAGGGACTTATACAGAGTATTGTATGTTGTCCAGTGTCCATTAGGACAAAGGGGTTGGTCCTCGTACTATATTCGGTTTACTTATGACTTCTCTAGTTCTTAGATAAGTGTTTCGTATAAACACAAGGTCTGAGTTTTGAGAAGTTATTGGTATATGAATAAAGTAGAGAACCAGGTGTTGCAAGTATCGGGATTTTTCAAGGTGATCGAAGATGTAGATACTTGTGTATGGTATTTAGTTGATAGTAATGATTAAAGAAGTTGCTTCTCTTTCAGGTTACTCATATCTGGACGCATTCCTAAGTTGAGTAACGCTGATCGGCCTCCTTCCATTTAGTTAACATGCACTGGAGACAGCTGCATGATTTGAATCTGGTTCAATTAAATCAGTGCATCTAATTCTATATTGGATATAGAATAGTTCATATCTTAACATTGTTAAGGTACGGGGAGTTGTCCGGCTTATGCTTAAAACCAGACTCTGGACAACTCAAGGCACGTTTCTGTAATGGCTGTTTGTGGGTTGACCCGGGCTATGACGAGGGTTGATTTTCTACCATCTGGAAGATCAATAGTGATATTGTTCTAGACTCGCCACAGTTTTAAGTAAAATGGATTTTTTTAGAAAACAGTAGTGGGAGTATGGTAGAACTGGAAGTGATTCTAGAACCGCAGACGATTACTGAAAATTTGATAAGAACCTAAAGATTCAATTTGGTTTGACATTCCATTGGTCACTCCGCAGATACGGTGGGTAACCTCAGGCACCCGAGAGGTACTCCGGTAGCCTCAAGGACGGTGACAGGGATGTTCTTGTTTACCCAGACTTGCCATTGCTGTTGTTCCAGGATGCGAGACCCGGCAGGAGGATGAGTATAGCGTCGTTCTAAACTAGCTTTAGAAGTGTACATGTATATGACTCTGCCAGAGGGTTGTCGTATTCAGTGGGAGCAATGGGAGCATTGGTGGACAAGTGGCTTATGTCTATTTATAGACTAAAGCAGATGTAGCGGAGATAGATCATCTATTTCTGATATGACAGTCATAGGTTTGACTTCATCAGAATAGGGGATGGATCTGTTAAGAAGGTAGTAGGGTGTGATGTCCTGGTATTTGGATGACATACACAGAGTAGGAAGTGATGTTCCTATACTATGATCGGTTATACTTTGGTTGTCACACGGTGGTTTCTCCACATGGGACTTGGATATAATATCAAGACATTCTGGTTACTGGATCTATAGTTCTAGATCTAGATTTGGGTAGTTTCCCAATCAGGGTACTTAGACAGCATTCTAATGTTTTTAGAATGGTCGACTCCTGGCATGGAAGTGTACCTGCAGGTGATGGAGCCACCCTCTCTAAAGGTGTCTTACAGACTAAAAGGAAGAGGGATGTGCATGATTGACAGATCACTTGCCTAGGCAATTGAGTCAATCATGAGATGTCAAGTACCACACCAGATGTTGTTTTTGCAGTAGATGCAATAAGTTGATATTGATCCTATCCTGGAGAAACATTCGGAAGCAGTTTTAGAACATAAGTGGATTCTCTAGGGATATGTTAACATCAGCCTCATTCAGGAGACGGTTATCATTCCAGGCTTCCAAGGTGACCTGGATGACAGAGTGGCTGTCAAAGTTATAGTTTTCCCTCTGACGAGGGGCTGTGTTTTGGACAGGTGATCCAAGCGGACACTAAGGGAGGCATTACGCAGGATACTGATTAAGTTCAGTCGTCGATACAGTCTAAGAAGTTTGGATTTGGAGTTCATTTATGAGCTAGGTCCCATCAGACATCCAGACACATTCTAAGACAGGTATTGCTCATTTAGGGAGATGGCTTTCTCCGCGAACTTGAGATATAGAGAGACATAGAAAGAAACATCAAGGAGGATCCACTCACTGAGGCTATTTCTCGAACGCAATAGTTTCGCAAACGGGTTTTGTGAGACTGATTAGTAGAGGAGTTGGGTGTTCGGTATCACACGGGCTGTGAGTATGCGACATCGCAATAATTAGCCTTGAGTGCAAGTGGGAGATTGTTGGAGATAGTGCCCTCAGAGACAATTATTGGATCACAGGCACGTGATTGCAATGATTTAGAGAGGACCTATACCGTTAGAACAGTCTTACTCAAGATGATAGTATGCTATCTGGTTTATCTTTATCATCGTGTACTGCTTTAGGTGACCTTACAGGTCACTATTGCGCGTTGATAGAGCCCTTAGGATTCTTGCTTGACGGCCAGCAGTATGATGGCGATCATATACGTGGGAGCTGGGGTCTATAAGCACATCCTTAAAAGGTCCCTAGTCATGGGAGTTTTCGAGACAGGGCATCGATACTCCAGAGTAGACTAGTGTATACAGTTGAGACCCCGACGAGGGGCGGTGGCCGGTCTCACAAGCCACTGGTGTAAGTTGGTTCACCTAAGATGTATACAGGTGCTCATTGGGTTATGAGTATACCGGACAGGACTCGCCGGGAACATGCTAGTTGGTATTATACCTGACGTCAGATGGCAGTTCCCTGGTGACATGTGTACAGGTTAGTTCATCGACCTGAGATCGTCATTTGTCTCGTGTGAATTCCCACTGTGCTTTGATTACTACCCTACCACGGCTCAAAGGAGTCATGCAAATAGGATTTAGTTGGGTACAGTCCCGAGCCACATGGAGGCAGTGAACGGATCTGCAAGGGTTCGTCTCTCCCGGTATTGGGGGTGAGGTCGCGCTGTGTCTAGGAGTGCCATTACACAAAGTCCTTGGCCAAGGCAGAAGATTTACTGGTAGGTATTCCAGTAGTATCTCAGGATGTTCTGGGCTACACTCCTACACGACTTGTACCGCTTTTGGGGGTCTGACTTTTACCAACCCCCTAGGCCCGCCATGTGATGCTCATAGACGAATGGACCAGAATGTACGAATATTGTCACTGACATGCTCGGTAGGGTGTCAGGATGAGTTCGCTCATCAACGCCCCTTTTGGTCAATACCTGGTAGCCCGTTACGTATAGCTAATACCTCTGACGTGCTAGTGGTTAAATCCACAGCTAAAGTATTAACGAGTCTTTAGAGTCCCCCTCAGACCGTTTTTCTCAAGTTTCGGGCGAAACGCTGTAGAGACCGTATGGAGATATGGCAGGGTTCGATCATATACGTGCGGTATTGCACGGATCATGATCGGACGAATAATACTAGCGGGCTTTGGTTTAAGCCGGATCCTAGTATTGTACAGTGTAGATTTTGTCTCTTTGCATTTGTATTCGGTCGGAATACAAATTCGGGTATGTATATACAGTAGCGGGGTCTTCCTATAATTTATTACAGGATCAGTTTTCTGAAGTTGCCAATTTGCATTTCGTTTCGGCCATTTTCCTTTGTTTCTTTCCTTGGCTGAAAATTGGTGGAGGATGGCTTATTTGCAAATGTGCAAATTGGCATTGTGGAGGGTGGTCTTTGTAAATTGTTGCTTCATGATTATCCACCATACATTGACTTCTTGGTTCATGATTGTTAATCATGGATTGACTTTTGAGATATGATGAGTGATGGGCTTTTTGACTTGATTGGTGATCATTGTTTCTAATGATAACCCATTTCTTTTCCTTGCATTATTGACTCTCCTCTTCTTTGAGAGAAGGCCGGCCATTCTTTGTATGGGGGTTGTCACAATTTTTGTGGTGTCGCATTTTGGTTTCTCATTTGCTTGCAAAGGCTCTCTAGTTCATCTCCAATCTCATTCCTCCACCAAAAAGGGCAACTTCTAGTAACCCCAAGAGACATACCATCCTACACTTCATCTACAGTATCCCTGGGCACGTCGACTCGCCAACTTCGTGCTCGAGTTACCTTGGTCCAGAGGTGGGAGCCCGTAAAAGAACCCGGCGATGTGGTGCCCTTCCGACGAGGAGATGAAGACCGGAGATTCCGCGGGGAGATCGAGACGACGATGAGAAGACCGAAGGACACGGATCGCTCGGTATATCTCTCTACCCCATTCTCTAGTTAGCTAGGAGTAGGTTAATGGCCCGATCCGGGTTTTTAGTGCGCGGTGGTGCCGGTTTACAAGTTTCGTAAAAGTATCGTTTCCGCATTTTGGCCTCGGATTGATGGCCGGGGCGCCGCCGTGCACTTACACTGGTCCCGCTCCAACTTTTAATTGTTATAAGACAGAGCAGGAATTATGGGATTACCAGAATTCTCGTGCCGCCCAAATGAAGAAAGTGCATGCTGATGCATCTTCTTCGGGTGTGTTCATTACAGAGAACTGTTTCTCCGTATCCTTTACGTCCTGGGTATGAGATACCGGATCAGGATCACACATATATAATTTGTTACATGGGCTACAGATAGGTAGAGAAATGAGAATGGATGATAAGTTTCATGAGATAGAAACGGTGCAAGTGTTGCAGCCAAGTCTGTTGGTCACTATCACCCTGTATTACCAGAATACATTGATTCTGAACGAATGTTATTAGATACCGAAGCTGATATACAACATCATATCAGTCTCTTTATTAGTAAAGAAAGGATATAATTTTGTATTGTTAGATAATATTTTGAACATTTCCTATATCAAGAGTTGATTGTTTCAGGCACGTTATCTAAAAGTATTGACGTTCTAAATCAAACTACAGTTCTTGGTATACAGAACACACACAAGAGGAAGAGTTCAGAAATAAACGAATCCTTCTTGAGGTATTGTAGACTAGGTCATATCAATGTGACCCGACTAGCTGAAGTTACATATAGATGCATATTTAAATTAGTTTGAATTTACATCTTGTAAAACTTGCCAGTTATGTCACAGAGATAAGATGACCATAGCTCTGTTTATAGGAAACAGAGAAAGAGTTAGTGAACTCTTAGGATGATACATGTTGATGTATGAAGGTCCCCTGTCTACACATGCCAAGACCGGTTCTTTGTACTTCATTACATTCTCTGATGATCTCTCAAGATTCAGACATATGTTCATGTTGAAATACAAGTCCGAAGCTTTTTAGATATTCACAGAATATAAGTTAGAAGTAGAGAACCAAAACGGGTATAAGTATTATGTCCTTTGATGTGATCAGGGAGGAGAATACTTAAGCATGGGATTCCTGGACTATTCTAAAGGAGAATGAGATTCTCTCTCAGCATTACTCCTCCGTATACACCACAGCACGTCGGTGTATCGGGGCGGAGCAACCACACCCTATTTGATATGTTGCGCTCTATGATGAGTACTACTGAGTTTCCTATTTTCTTATAGGGAGTTATGCACTTGTGAAGTTGCAAACCTATTGAATAGGGTTCCGATCAAATTAGTTGCCTACCACTTCATATGAGATATGGAAAGGGAAGAGCCTATATCTTAAGTTTGTTAAGATTTGGGGTTGTCCAGCCTATGTCTAAAAGCATAATCCGGACAAGCTCGAGGCAAAGTCAGTTCTGTAGAAGTTTGTTGGATATCCTAAGCATTCGCAAGGGAATATCTTCTACCTAACCGAGGAAAAAAAGATGTTTTGTTTCTCAGCATGCCACCTTTGTGAAAGGGAATTTCTTGTGAAGAAATTAATGGTCATAAGGTAGAACTGGAAGGAGTTCCAGCCATACAGACTGCAGCTGATGATTTGGTAGAACAAAAGGATTCAATAGTTTCCAAAGAACCTCGGCCTCTCCGCCGATCTAGTAGGGTTCCTCACCCACCTGAGAGATACTTCAGTTTCTCTATGACAGTGGGAGCGAGGAATACATCATGAGATGATGACCCAACTAGTTTCGAGCTGGCCATCAGGAGTGGGACTCTGTAAGAATGGCTGGATGCTTAACGATCTGAGATGGAATCCTTATACACCAACAAAGTATGGACTTTGGTTCCCTTATCTGATGGGTTAAATCCCCATCAGGAGCAAGTATATCTTGAGAAGATTACTTAGTGTACATGGAAAAGTTGAGATTTTCAAAGCTAGACTTGTTAAAGGTTTGCATCATTGACCAGGTATGGATTATGATAAAACCTTTTCTAAGGAGCTATGCTTAAGTCCATCCAGATCCTACTTGCCACGGCTACATACCATGACTACGATATCTGGCGGTTGGGTGTCATGACTGCTGTTCTAAATAGTGATTTAGAAGAGAGAGTCTATAAGTACACAGTTAGAGGGCTTCGTAGACAGTGGGAGCAGCGGAAACGTGTCCAAGATGTTTTATGTGATAAATCAGGCATCGCGGAGTTGGAACATCTTTTTTGATGTGTTAGTCAATGAGTTTGACATCATCAAAATGGTGGATGTACCTTGTATATACAAAAAGGTAGTAGAGAGTATGGTGGAGATCCTCGTAGAATACGTGGATGACATACTCTTGATAGGGAAGGAGTTTCCTATGCTACGCTCGGTCAATCTCCGCTTATCACAATGATTCTCCACATAGGATCAAAGTGATACCTACTAAATCCTGGGTTTTGGATCTATGAGATAGATCAATTGGATGTCAGGATACTCACTAGCTGTAGTGAGATGGTATCAATTGATCCTGGGGAGAATCACTGGAAGGGTTCCAGGATGATAAGGACGATTGAATGTCAGTCACAGGCATTGTCTTTACCCTCAGTGGAGAGACGGTAGGTTGGAAGAGTTCCTAGCTAGATACCGTGGCATACTAGACGATAAAGGCTGAATACATCGCTACAAAAGATACTTCCAAATAGGCAGTCTGGGTGTATATTAGTTCATGAAATGAACTTCATTCCTACCATTGTGTGACAATGGAATTGTGGCTTATGCCTAGGAACGCCCGTCCCATCAGTGATCCAGACATATTCTAAGGCAGTATCACCTGATCATGGAGATGGTTGATCTCCAGGGGATCGAGGTTAGGAGAGTAGACTCAGAGGACAACACGGAGGATCCACTCACAAAGGCTTTTTCCCAGAGAGGGACTATTATGGGATGGTTGAGTATGAGATACTAAAACCACTGTTATCAGATGGCCCTAGTGTAAGTGGGAGATAGTTAGTTATATGTATGCCCTATAGGCCATTACTGTACAAGAAATGTATATTGTAGTGGATGCTTAGACATATATAGGGAGGACTTTCTTGCTCGACATGATAGTATGTATCTGGTTACTCTTTACCTTAACGTGTACACTGATTGTCTCTCTATTACATGTTGGTAAAGCCCTTAGGATGTGTACTTGACTACCTGGACTATGATGCGGATCATACTAGTGGGGACATGGTAGTCTATAAGTACATCCTTCAAGGTCCCTAGTCGTGGGTGTATCGAGACGGGGCATCGATATACTAGAGTAGACTAGTGTATACCTAATCGACCCATGTAGATGGGCGATGGATGATCCCATATCCATTGGTGTTTGACATCAGAGATGATATACGGGTGCTCAGTGGAGACTGGGTACACTGGACGGACTCACCGAGAACTCCCAGATGGTATTATACCTTACGTCGGATGACAGTTCTCTGGTGACACTGGTACAGGTTAGTCTGTAGACCCGAGATCGTCATAGAGTCTTGTGTGATTCCCTCTGTGCTTTGATTTCCACCTTACCACATTCAAGAGGGCGTGCAAAACGGTGGTTTTTGGGTACAGTCCCGAGTCACATGGAGGCAATGAGCGATAAAAGGGGTTTCGTCTCTCCCGGTATTAGGGGTTGATGTTACGCTATGCTCGATTGGCCATAACAGGGAAGTCCCTGGCCAGGGCTGGTTTAGGGATTTACATTAACTAACATTGGTTCACTTAAGCATTTGTTTTTCTCACTTGTGCACAACTTAATATATATGTGATGTATATTTATTTGTGTTCATTTTTTTGTATCATGGTTGTTGATACAACTATCATGGGTTTATGAGACATACACCATTATAATTATATTGGTGGGGTTTTAATATACAAAGTAAATACAAAATTAGTGGATAATTGTTCAAGTGCATGAAGCTTCATGAAGCTTATGAGTGCATTGACCAAAGTCCACTAGTTTTGTTTTACTTAGGATTTTTATAAACCTAACCACTATAATTAGCCATGGTTATGTCTCTACATGAGTTAGTATATGATACCCACTCACCCATGGTTAGCTCACTATCTCTTGATTAGTTTTCATTCTCATTTTGAGCTCATCTTCTTCCTCCTTCAATTTCTTTCTAGGGTTTGATAGAGAGAGAGATATATAGTGAGAAAAGAAATTCTAAAGTGTACCCATTTCCTATTTCATCATCCTCTACTAGACTAGCACTTTAGTTTAGGGTGTTTGCTTCACTAATTCTCTAGTTAGTGAAGTAGAAGCTTGAGTTCGTATTCCCTCGACGTAGATCATCTTCGGCCTCGAAGACTTCAAGCAATACCGTTGCAATCTTCTCATGGAGCCATTCGAGAGTCCGGGAGTTCGATGATCGCAGCGAAGGGACTACAACAAGGTGCTTTAGAAGTGAAGGACCGATCTACAAAGGTTGTATTTCATATTCACTTAGTGATAATTGTTATTTACTAGCATGTGTTACCCTAATTATCTAGAAAAGATCTTGTTTAGAGTTATTCGGCACGGCTAAAATTTTAATCCGGCATGGTTGATGCCTTGTAGAACCTTCTTAGAGTGCCTAGTAACCCTACACTGACGTGCTAGTGGTTAAATCAACAGCCAAAGTATTGACGAGTCTTTAGAGTCCCCCACAAACAGTTTCTCAAGTTTCGGGCGAAACGTTGTAGAGGTCGTATGATATATGGCAGGGTTCGATCTTATACGTGCGGTATTGCACGGATCATAATCGGACGGATCATACTAGTGGGCTTTGGTTTAAGCCGGATCCTAGTATTAGATTTGTTGGATTACTTTAGTCTCATCGCATTCGCATTCAGTCGGGATGCGGGTGCAGGTAAGTATATACAGGTGAGGGGTATCCTTGTGATCCGTCACGAGTTTACTTTAGATGTTGCCGGATCTTTTTGTTGTGGCAAACATTTGGATTAAGCTTAAGGAAATAATGAGCTAGATTTTCATCATGACAATGCATTAATGTGACATGGACTTGTATCATGAGTCATGGTCTCTTTTTTAGCAAATGTGTCACATTAATGAATTGTTTTATGTCATGAAATGAGAAGGAGGGAGAGAGGGGCTGCCATATGTGTGAGATTAGTCTTGTATTTTTCTTGATCTCACTCTCTCACTCTCATTATTCATAGCATCACAACAAAAGAAAAAAAAAGATGAGAAAAGCCTCTCTTCTTCTTCTTCTTCCGCTAGCTCGTTGTCTCCTCCAATGGCAACACCTTCTACCTCCATCCAAATCCATGGATGAAAGAGACAAAGTGACCACAACATACTCTACTTCAACCTTGGGCACGTCGGCTAGCACACTTCGTGCCCGAGTTGCTTCGGACGAAGCGGGAGCCCGTAAAAAGACTTCTCGATGTGGTGCCCTTTCCGACGAGGAGATGAAGACCGGAGATGCCGTGTGGAGCTTGGGATGGTGGCCGAACACCGAAGGACACGGATCGCTCGGTATAGCCCTCTACCCTTTCTCTTGTTGGCTAGTATTAAGTTAATGGTCCGATCCGGTTTTTTAAGCATACGATAGCGCCGGTTTTCAAGTCAAGAAAAAATTTCGTTTCCGCATTTTGGCCTCGGAAAGACGGCCGGGGCGTTACCGTAGTCTTACATGGTATCAGAGCCACGCCATTAACCTAGTCTAGCTTGCTCTAGCATTTTTAAAACTTCGATCGAACAAATATTCCGAAACCGCGTTTTCAAAAGCATCAGTTTCTGTCGAAATTTTTTAGTGCTCTAAAAATTATTTGGTGTTGCAGAAATACGTGCAGGGTTTTTAGAGCACACTGCAAAAATTTGGTACCATGATCTTACTGTAGCGCCGCGGAACCGCGGCCATAACCCCATTTTGGTCGCGGTTCCGCCGCGGAACAGTAGCATCACTGCACCAAATTTTTAAAGTGGGTCTCTGACTTGAAAAAGGGGTTTCTGGAATAGTTTTTTTTTTTAGCCCAGATTATTTTGAGTGCTACAGTTGTGCTTGGGGCCCACTTCGGGAAATTTAGTCGATCAAAAATTTTAAACATGTTAGTTCACAGTATTTACATTATATCTGCAACCGTGAATGTCATTTGATCGATAAATCATGTCTAACTGCTATAGCCCTTTTAGACGGATTTGCGAACATGACATTCACGTTGATGTTCTGTGTTGTGATGTGATGTTGCGAATCTATCATGGTGGATAGCCTGGATGCAATGGTAGTACAGTTTGGTTGTATATGTACATTTGATAGTGCGGGGCGAGCGTCCGACATGTGGACTGCCGTTACTGCATGTTTGTATATTATTCTTTTGGGGCACGACCGGGCTGAGATCTGTAGGGTTGCTAGGCAAGCGCACAAGGGTCTACGAGGCATCAACCATGCCCGATTAAAAATTTAGCCGTGCCGAACAACCCGAATACGGAACTTTAAACTAGAGATTAGGCGAAAACTAACATGTTAACAACTTTAACACTAAGTGAGAGGGATTACAACCTTTGTAGATCCGGTCCTTCACTTCATATGCTTCGTGTTGTGGTCCCTTCGCTGCGATCATCGGGATCCGGACTCTCGAGAGGTTCCACGAAGAGAAAGACGCAACCATTGCTTCCGATCTTCGATACTAAGATGATCTACCTCGAAGTTTCTTTAACACAAGCTAACACTCATGAAATGATGTGAACACCCTCATCTAAATGGCAAGGGAAGATGAGGATGATGAAGTAGGATTTTTGCTCTATTTATTTATCTTTTTCTCATATTTATTCATCACCTTTGAAAAAACAAGCAAGCTTTTTCATGGAAGAATGAAGGAGGAAGAAGAAGAATAATCATTTTTGATGAATAGAAAGAATGTTACCATAATCATTTATGCAACCATGGTTCACTTAACCATTGTAGAGAGTTTACTAGGGTTAGGGTTTGGGTTGGGTTAAGTGTGAGTCATGGATAAAGATCAACACAAATATCTTTATCATGACAAAGTAAAAGCTTCTAGAATCAACTAGAAGGTTTAACCCTAATCCAAACCCTAATCATGTTTAAACTCCTCTAATCATGTTGCATTAATAATTATAATATGTTACAATATTATATATCACATATACAATATTTATTGTAACAAAATAAAATAATACATTTAACATATATCGCATATATATCAATGTATTACCCGAGTGAGAAAAAGAATCTTTTAGTGAGCAAATATTAGTTAATGTAATTTAATATATCAAATATATTATTATACATTAAATTATCGAATCAACACTTGATCCGACAATCCGGCTATATCGCATATAACCGACTAATATTTATCCGTACCGATTTATCGAATCAACACTTGATCCGATGACCCGGCTGATATCAAATATCGCGAGAATATAATACGGTATCACATATCGCATTATCCTCGGTCCCGCACATATCACATATGTGCTCCTACTCCGTTTTGCCTGAGTCAAGAAACCTCTATGTAGGACTCTAAAGAATCGTCAATACGCCGGCAGTAGGTGATGATCATATCAAACACCTACAAGATGCAAGCGGTCAGCTAAACGTAACAGCTACCCAGGTATTGAGCGCTCAGAAGATCAGCAAGCAAGCCTGTACATTCTCCTGCGAATCCAAACAGTAACACTCCCGTACAGTCCGGTCTCGTCGTCTGATATGTTGCATATCTCGCCTAGGGGTGGTAAACGTCAGACCCCAGTAGCTCGATAAGTCGTGTCGATATGAGGTCTATAACAGTTCGAGAAACTACTGATAACACTTACCAGTAAATCTCAGCAACCCTGGCCAGGGATTTCCGGTTATAGCCAATCGAACACAGCACAACATCAACTCCCTATACCGGGAGAGACGAATCCCCTCCTATCGCTCATTGCCTCCATATGATTCGGGACTGTACCCAAAAGCCACCTTTTTGCACGCCCTCATGGACGTGGTATGATGGAAATCAAAGCACAGTGGGAACCACACAAGACTCTATGACGATCTCGGGTCAACAGACTACTATGTACCAATGTCACCGGAGAACTGCCATCTGACGTATGGTATAATACCATCTGGGAGTTCTCGGCGAGTCCGTCCAGTGTACCCAGTCTCCACTGAGCACCCGTACACCATCCTTGATGTCAAACACCGATGGATATGGGATCATCCATCGCCCATCTTATGGGTCAAGATGCGTATACGCTAGTCTACTCTGGTGCATCGATGCCCTGTCTCGATACACCCTCGACTAGGAACAGTTATAGGATGTACTCACCGACTACCGTGGCCCCACTAGTATGATCTCATCATAGTCCCAGTAGTCGAGTACATATCCTAAGGGCTTTATCAACATGTAACATAGAGACAATCAGAGTACATGTTAAGATAAAGTACAACCAGATAGCATACTATCATGTCGAGCAAGAAAGTCCTCCCTATATATGTCCTAGCATCCACTACAATATATATCGTATGTACAGTAATGGCCTCTAGGGCATACATATAACTAACAATCTCCCACTTGCACTAGGGCCATCTGTTATGGTATCGCATACCCAACAATTAGCTGCGGTTGAGGTATCTCATACTCAACCATCCCATAAAAGTCTCTACTGGGATAAAGGCCTTCGTGAGTGGATCCGCGCTGTTGTCCTCTGTGTCTACTCTCCTAACCTCGATCTCCCTGGAGATCAACCATCTCCATGATCAGGTGATACTGCCTAAGAATTATATCTGGATTTCTGATGGGACGGTAGTTCCTTGGCTAAAGCCACAACTCCATTGTCACACAATGGTAGGAACGAAGTTCATCTTATGAACTTATATATATATCCAGACTGCCTCTTTGGTAGCATCCTTGGTAACGATGTATCTTGCCTTTAATCGTCTAGTATGTCACGGTATCTAGCTTGGAACTCTTCCAACATACCGTCCCTCCACTGAGGGTAAAGACAATGCCTGCGACTGACATTCAGTCGTCCTTATCACCCTGGAACCTTTCCAGTGATTCTCCCCAGGATCGATTGATACCATCTCACTACAACTAGTGAGTATCCTAACATCCAATTAGATCTATCTCATAGATCCAAAAACCCCGGATTTAGGAGGTATCACTTTGATCCTATATAGAGAATCCTTGTGATAAGCGGAGATCGACCGAGCGTAGCATAGGAAACTCCTTCCCTATCAAGAGTATGTCATCCACGTACTCTACGAGGATCACCACCATACTCTCTACTACCTTTTCGTATATACAAGGTTCATCTACCATTTTGATGAAGTCAAACTCTTTGACTACCACATCAAAACAGATGTTCCAACTCCGCGATACCTGCTTTATCATATAAAACATCTTGCACACGTTTCCGCTGCTCCCACTGTCTACGAAGCCCTCTGGCTGTGTACTTATAGACGCTCTCTTCTAAAACATCATTTAGAAAAGTAGTCATGACACCCAACCACTAGATATCGTAGTCATGGTATGTAGCCGTGGCAAGTAGGATCTGGATGGACTTAAGCATAGCTTTGAAAGTCTCAACTTTTCCATGTACACCAAGTAATCTTCTCAAGATATACTCGCTCATGATGGGGATTTAACCCTTCAGATTAAGCAACCAAAGTCCATACTTTGTCGGTGTATAAGGATTCCATCTCAGATCGATAAGCATCCAGCCATTCTTACAGAGTCCCACTCCTGATGGCCAGCTCGAAACTAGTTGGGTCATCATCTCATGATGCAATCCTCGCTCCCACTGTCATAGAGAAACCGAAGTATCTCTCAGGTGGGTGAGGAACCCTACTAGATCGGCGGAGAGGCTGAGGTTCGTTGGAAACTATTGAATCCTTTGGTTCTACCAAATCATCAGCTGCATTTTGTATAGATGGAACCTTTCCAGTTGTACATAACAGACCTTGCCTCGAGCTTGTCCGGATTTTGCTTTTAGACATAGGCCGGACAACCCAAATCTTAACCAACTTAAGATATGGGCTCTTCCCTTTCCATATCACATATGAAGTGGTAGGTAATTGATTTGATTTGAACCCTATTCAATAGGTATGCAGCTTCTCAAGTGCATAACTCCCAAAAGGAAACAGGCAACTCAGTAGTACTCATCATAGAGCACACCATATCACATAGGGTGCTATTGCTCCGCCCCGATATACCATCGTGCTATGGTGTATACGGAGGAGTAATGCTGAGAGAGAATCTCATTCTCCTTTAGAATAGTCCAGGAATTCCGTGCTCAAGTATTCTCCTCCTTGATCTCATCAAAGGACATAATACTTATACCCGTATTGTGGTTCTCTACTTCTAACTTATATTCTGTGAATATCTCAAAAGGTTCGGACTTATGTTTCAACAGGAACACATGTCTGAATCTTGAGAGATTATCTGAGAACGTAATGAAGTAAAAAGAACCTGTCTTGGCATGTGTAGACAGGGGACTTTCATACATCAGCATGTATCAATTCCCAAGAGTTCACTAACTCTTTCTCTGTTTCCAATAAACAGAGCTATGGTCATCTTATCTTTGTGACATGACTGGCAAGTTTCATAAGATGTAAATTCAAACTAATTTAAATATGCATCTAAATGCAACTTTGGCCAGTCGGGTCGCATTGATATGACCTAGTCTACAATACCTCAAGAAGGATTCATTCATATCTGAACTCTTCCTCTTGTGTGTGTTCTGTATACTAAGAACTGTGGTTTGATTTAGAACGTCAATGCTTTTAGATAACATGCCTGAACCGATCAACTCTTGATATAGGAAATGTTCAAAACATTATCCAACAATACAAAATTATATCCTTTCTTTACTAATAAAGAGACTGATATGATTTTGTATATCAGGTTCGGTATCTAATAACATTTGTTCAGAATCAATGTATTCTGCTAATACAGGGTGATAGTGACCAACAGACTTGGCTGCAACACTTGCACCGTTTTCTGTCTCATGAAACTTATCACCCGTTCTCAGTTCTCTACCTATCTGTAGCCCATATAACAAATTACATATGCGGGATCCTGATGCGGGATCACATACCCAGGACGTAAAGGATACTGAGAAACAGTTCTCTGTAATGAACACACCCGAAGATGATGCATCAGCATGCACTTTCTTCGTTTGGGCGGCACGGGAAATCTGGTATTCCCCAATTTCCTGCTCTGTCTTATAACAATTATAAGCTGGAGCGGGACCAACGTTCCCCAGCTCAGTATAACAAGTGGGTTCGGTCAATATATCCGTTTTATTATCTTGATTAAGGCGTGATATGGTCGCTACCTGGAGAGAGAGAGAAGAAAACACTCAGCGTATGCTCTTGTAAGATTAGATTGGTTATCTAATATATCTAATCAGGATGTCTCCCACTGTTTTTGTCAAATCTTCCTTCAAACCTTAAAAGGAAAGACTAGCCGGGATTAATTACACCCTACAAGTTTGCCAATCTTTCAGCCAGGCCAGTGTCGGTACTTTGAGGGAGGTCCCCCGTGCTTTCGCACGAACCTAATTATAGTAAACCTCGTTTTCCCAGAGGCGTAACCCCGTTAACACCTTTCTAGACACCTACTTGATCGGCTAATTGTAATGTGTAAAACTCTCCCAGGAGTAACTCTTACTCGCAGCGGGTATCGGGATCCAACTATCTCATAGAAAGTATGCAATCTCATTGCAAATTTCAACACTTGAAATTCCCAATAACATTTTACCCCTAGCGTGCTATGACCTTGACGTATGCCAAACAACCCATAGTCCGCTAGTCAAGTTCAACCCGTACATTTCTTGATTGAATTAAACCCACCCGCACGACCCTTGACGCATGCCAAACAACGCCGTACGAATACCCTAATCCAATCGCATCGTATGCTAGCAGATAAGCACTAGTTAGCTACCGTACACTACGCCTTGACGCATGCCAAACTACCGCAGCACGAATACTAACTAGTACTTATCTGAAATGACGGAGGGCTACGACAGGTTTTTAAGAAAACCCTTTGCGTAATGAACTTGATATCGTTGTAGAATCGAGTGATTTTAAAATGGAGTGCTTTTGAGGCTTTTCTAGTTTTGCTAAAGGAGTCACTCCTGGTGAAGGGATCGTCGGTCCTTTCCTCGTCGAATGAGGTGCGGGATATATCATATATATCACTGTTCAAAGCAGAAACTATAGAAGCAATCAAAAGACAAACCGAGTTTGTAGCATCTGCCAGTTATCGCTAAAGGCTTCACTCCCGGTGAAGGGATCTCGGTCCTTTCCTTATCGAATAAGGTGCTGGATGTTCTACAAGGAACACCGCTGTGCAAAGCAAGAACTGTAGCTACCAGTTTTTATAAACAAGTTTCTACAACATCTTAGGTTTCTTTTATTTCATTAATCTCATTAATGAAGTCCTATTTTATTTTGCTTCACAAGCATCTCTTTTGAAACGAAATCTGCAATATAACATATATCTCATATATATATATAGTATAATCATTCGTCTCAGGCAGTAATATGATCTCATCACAGAACATAGCAGCAGAAGAAACATATATGAAATATTGGATATACTAGGACGTCCGTGTTTTCAATACGAGCCTGTATAAAACACGGATTCCACGGTCGCGATGAATAGCCAAACCCACATCCCTAGACCCCTACGAGAGCGGCAAGTAACACTGCCAATTCTAGGGTTAGGAGACCCGGTCTCGACTCCTCGAGATGGTCTCCCACTGGACCCTAGAACCCGGTTACTTGTGCTCCCCTCCTTGGGTCTACCTAATGCGGAAAAGTAAATAATATACAACGGTGACAGCTTCCGCTACCTGGAAGTGCCCCAATAAAAGAATATTACATACAAATGAATTTTACATGAATGAAAAAGGAAAAACTCTCATCTCACATAAAACCCCCGGCTATTCAAACGCGACGATCCAATATAACATATCACAGCAACACATAATATCTCATATCATCAACGTAAGAAAGTATGCGTATCCCGATTGTCGTTGATGTATAGCAACGAAGCCGGCGATACACCACATACTACGCTTACGGTCACAGAAAAGAAAGTGTAAAACTACAACAGTTGGAATCCGCAACCTCCTTAGATATCGCATGCCTAACCAAATGAATTCCTTAGACATCTCATGCCTAACAATTATAAACCCCGCATTTTAGTCTCATTATCAAAAACTCTTTTCAATTTCAAGTCGGGCAATTCAACAAGATTCCCGACGTCCTGATCGAATGCTCGTCGCAAACTTTAGTAGACGGCCGCACCCCCGATACCGTCGACGAAGTGCACCAAGGCGGAACACCGCTACCGGGAGCACCCGAACGGATGCTTTCGGCGACGGGGTTCTCCTTCAGTCACTTAGTCGGGGCTATGGAGTGAGGCTGTCTATTAAGTTTACCCGGCGAGTATCCGCGTATACTACGTGATTGCGACGGACTTTTGATCGCATCAAAATTCCGTGGCAACCGATCATTTGAGACTAAACTGCTATGTCTATAATATTCAAATTAGTTATCTCATAACCACCTGTGGATTCCAAATATTGTATCACATTCCAGATAAATAGAAAAAGTTAAACTTTCCGATCGAATCATCAAACACCCAAGATTTCCCCAATATATCTCAACACTTGAAATCAGTTTAAAAACATCCATTACATGCCACAGTACCAATGGTCCAGCCGTAGAAGGGTCAAGCCAACGCCTCACATGTGGCACGCCGTACTGCCCCAAACCCTAAGGTTCAAAGGGCAGTTCAAGACGGTCACATAATCGAGTTAAGGTTTGTTGTCTTCTAGAGGGTCCATCGGGTTACTTGCACGACTTAGAACGTTCTTAAACACGAGAAAAAATCCAACTTTTGAAAAATTTTCCGACAGGGGAAAAAGTGAGTTATTGATATCCGTTCGAACTTTTTAACAGTTTCTAAAAGTTATCCGGACAAACTAAACAAAGTTAAATTATCCGATCGAATCAACGATTCCCCAATACAACCCTTGAAAACTCAACACTTGAGTGGAATTAAAATATTCACAGAAAAAAATAACAAGAAAGGGCCTAAAATTAATTACATGAAATTTCAGGGACTAAGTCAAATTTTGGCCGCGGAAGGGCCGCAAAACCCATGGTTTCGCGGCGGTTCCGCGGTCAAATTTTCGAGTTAGAGGTCCGTACTTCACAGTAATTCTTAGTTTTTCCTGCTTAATTTTTTGAGAATTTTTAATTCAGAAAAAACCACATTTTTGAAAAATGTCCAGAGAAGGGGTTTCATCGGGGTTTCGGCGTTCGATCGGACTTTAAACTTCGTCTAGACTTCGCCTAAAGCTCTAACTTGGCTCTGATACCACTGTAGGGTTGCTAGGCACGCGCACAAGGGTCTACGAGGCATCAACCATGTCCGATTAAAAATTTAGCCGTGCCGAACAACCCGAATACGGAACTTTAAACTAGAGATTAGGCGAAAACTAACATGTTAACAACTTTAACACTAAGTGAGAGGGATTACAACCTTTGTAGATCCGGTCCTTCACTTCATATGCTCCGTGTTGTGGTCCCTTCGCTGCGATCATCGGGATCCGGACTCTCGAGAGGTTCCACGAAGAGAAAGACGCAACCTTTGCTTCCGATCTTCGATACTAAGATGATCTACCTCGAAGTTTCTTTAACACAAGCTAACACTCATGAAATGATGTGAACACCCTCATCTAAATGGCAAGGGAAGATGAGGATGATGAAGTAGGATTTTTGCTCTATTTATTTATCTTTTTCTCATATTTATTCATCACCTTTGAAAAAACAAGCAAGCTTTTTCATGGAAGAATGAAGGAGGAAGAAGAAGAATAATCATTTTTGATGAATAGAAAGATTGTTATCATAATCATTTATGCAACCATGGTTCACTTAACCATTGTAGAGAGTTTACTAGGGTTAGGGTTTGGGTTGGGTTAAGTGTGAGTCATGGATAAAGATCAACACAAATATCTTTATCATGACAAAGTAAAAGCTTCTAGAATCAACTAGAAGGTTTAACCCTAATCCAAACCCTAATCATGTTTAAACTCCTCTAATCATGTTGCATTAATAATTATAATATGTTACAATATTATATATCACATATACAATATTTATTGTAACAAAATAAAATAATACATTTAACATATATCGCATATATATCAATGTATTACCCGAGTGAGAAAAAGAAGCTTTTAGTAAGCAAATATTAGTTAATGTAATTTAATATATCAAATATATTATTATACATTAAATTATCGAATCAACACTTGATCCGACAATCCGGCTATATCGCATATAACCGACTAATATTTATCCGTACCGATTTATCGAATCAACACTTGATCCGATGACCCGGCTGATATCAAATATCGCGAGAATATAATACGGTATCACATATCGCATTATCCTCGGTCCCGCACATATCACATATGTGCTCCTACTCCGTTTTGCCTGAGTCAAGAAACCTCTATGTAGGACTCTAAAGAATCGTCAATACGCCGGCAGTAGGTGATGATCATATCAAACACCTACAAGATGCAAGCGGTCAGCTAAACGTAACAGCTACCCAGGTATTGAGCGCTCAGAAGATCAGCAAGCAAGCCTGTACATTCTCCTGCGAATCCAAACAGTAACACTCCCGTACAGTCCGGTCTCGTCGTCTGATATGTTGCATATCTCGCCTAGGGGTGGTAAACGTCAGACCCCAGTAGCTCGATAAGTCGTGTCGATATGAGGTCTATAACAGTTCGAGAAACTACTGATAACACTTACCAGTAAATCTCAGCAACCCTGGCCAGGGATTTCCGGTTATAGCCAATCGAACACAGCACAACATCAACTCCCTATACCGGGAGAGACGAATCCCCTCCTATCGCTCATTGCCTCCATATGATTCGGGACTGTACCCAAAAGCCACCTTTTTGCACGCCCTCATGGACGTGGTATGATGGAAATCAAAGCACAGTGGGAACCACACAAGACTCTATGACGATCTCGGGTCAACAGACTACTCTGTACCAATGTCACCGGAGAACTGCCATCTGACGTATGGTATAATACCATCTGGGAGTTCTCGGCGAGTCCGTCCAGTGTACCCAGTCTCCACTGAGCACCCGTACACCATCCTTGATGTCAAACACCGATGGATATGGGATCATCCATCGCCCATCTTATGGGTCAAGATGCGTATACGCTAGTCTACTCTGGTGCATCGATGCCCTGTCTCGATACACCCTCGACTAGGAACAGTTATAGGATGTACTCACCGACTACCGTGGCCCCACTAGTATGATCTCATCATAGTCCCAGTAGTCGAGTACATATCCTAAGGGCTTTATCAACATGTAACATAGAGACAATCAGAGTACATGTTAAGATAAAGTACAACCAGATAGCATACTATCATGTCGAGCAAGAAAGTCCTCCCTATATATGTCCTAGCATCCACTACAATATACATCGTATGTACAGTAATGGCCTCTAGGGCATACATATAAATAACAAGATCGATGTACCCGTTGTATATATTTTACTTTCTGTACTAGGATTACCCCATGGTGGGGTGCACAGATAGCCGGGTTCTAGAGGGCAACGGGCCCGCATCTCATGGCTTTGAGACGGAGGGGGCTTTACTCTAGAATTGGTGGGCTATTCGCCGCACTCGTAGGGGGTACAGGTTGACCCAAGGAGGTGTGCACAAGTTACCGGATTCCGTGAAGTGCTGGGTGGTCCATTCACGTTGTTGAAGGGGGCTGCCTCGCTTCAGGTTTTGGCGGGTAACTTGCCGCACCCGTAGGGGTCTAGGATTTCATTGCACAGGCTATCCACACGACCAAGGGAATGTCGGGTTTCAGTAGCGGCTCTATGAAACCCGGGGATCCCAGATATCTGTATTGTTCTGTGATGCTTATTACATTTCTATGATGTTGCATTTTATCACGCCTTGAGCGAATATTATATATTGATATATATACTAGTAGATTTTGTATATGTTTTGCATCCGCGCTAGTCCAGTCCCCGCTCTGTCGTTAGTTAAGTAACCTAACGGGTGATAACGGGACCCAGTGGCGAATGCGGATGGCATATACGTACATCGTATTTTCGTTCTTTATTGGTGTGATCAATTGATGGGACTGCATTGATTCGGATCAATGCAAGCTAAACAAACATATTTTGATGTTGTTGGAACATTTTTCGAAAAGCTGTTATTGCAAGGAAGTTCTCTTTTGTTTTTCACAGTGGTATTCGGTTATGAATATCCAGCACCTCAGTCGACGAAGCAAGGGCCGAGATCCCTTCACCGGGAGTGACCCCTTGGACAGAAATTTGCGTCACTATAGCCGATTGCCTTTTACTTTGCATCGTGGTATTCCGTTGGAATATCCTGCACCTCATTCTATGGGGAAAGAGCCGAGATCCCTTCACCGGGAGTGACCTCTTTACCAAAGGTTTTCGTCGCTATATTTTTATAAAAAGCTATGCAGTTCCTTCAACGATATCAAGTTCATTACGTTAAAGGTTTTTCGCCAAAAACCAACCGTAGCCCTCCGTCATTTCAGATTAGTATTGCTTAGTATTCGTGCTACGTATGTTTTGCTCAGCCGAGGCGTAGTGTGCGGTAGCTCTGTAATGCTTTTCTGTCTTATGGATATGTGATTGGTTAGGACAGTCGTACGGTCATTTTGGCTCAGTCAAGGACTCGTGCGGGTGGGTCTAATGCAATCAAGATAATGACGGGTTGAACTTGGCTAGGATCCTTTGATATGTTGGCTCAGTCAAGGTCACTTGGGTCCTAGGGGTAAAAATACACATCGGGAGTTTCTAAAGAAACTGAAACTTGCCAGATATGCGCATACCTTCTGGAGTGTGATAACGTGAGTGGATTCCATCGCATTATCATGCGATGATAGTTGGATCCCGATTTCCACTGATGAGTTGGTTTACTCTTCGGATGATCCCGACTAATTCTTCTTTCAGGTTTGGAAGAGAATTTGAGGTTACAGTGGGAGGTTTCCTGATTAGATAAAGTGACAACCATTCTGATCTAGGTTAGAGTGCACGCTGAGTGTTTCTTTTCTCTCTCTCTTTGGCAACGACCATAACCCGACCCTTGACTATGACTCAGTGACCAAGTTAACCAAACCTTCTTAAAACACTGGCTTTTGGATTGTCTGGGTTGCATACCTCATCGCCACTCCTGCTTTTACCCTTTTCTCCAGAACACCCCGTATTACTACGAACGTCCACTTCCATTGGATAAAACCATCGTATGGTTATATACGAACTCGAAGGAACTTGTTCCAGATTCGAGGAAGGTTTCCGGTTCTGGAGAAAATGAATAGGACTATTCAGTTGTCTTTTCCTTTTACCTTCTCTCTGGTTATGAGTGCTCCTTGGATTAGGGGATAGTACACCCGTTACGCTTATTGGACAGTCTTCTTCCAAACCATAGGCTGGTGCCGAACGATATGGAATGAATAAAGTCGATTAGCCTAAGTGTGGTGTACAGAAGGTATTAAGTAAAGACAAATAAAGGGATTAGAAGGAGGGCAAAGTAAATTGCAACTGCTATTCACGACCAAACCAAGTATTTTATTACCACTCCCACTTCACCTTTGTATTTCTCCAGGACACTCCGTATCACTACGAAGATCCACAGTTATTTGGATTCTCCATCGTATGGTTATATACGAACTCGAAAAGAACTTGTTCCAGTTCGGAGATGGATTCTGGTTCAGGAGAAATAGGAATAAGGTTTATTTAGGTGTCTTTTATCTTCACCTTCTCTCGCATTGCGAGTGCTCCTAGGATTAGGATAGTACACCCATTATGCTTATTGGATAGTCTTCTTCCAAACCATAGGCTGGTGCCGAAAGGTAGGGAAGGAAGAAAGCCATTTAGCCTAAGAGAGTGTACAGAAGGTAGTGACTAAAGACATATGAAGGGATTTGGAGAGATGGCAAAGAAATATATGGTTACAGTTGTGAATCTGATAATAGAAGAGGCATTACTTAGAATACCCGGATACCCCTACGAAACATTTACATGTTTCAGTTTCACTGTATATTGTTAAAAGAAAACTGATTTCCCAATTAGTCCTTGCTCCAGGGTATGTATTTACCAGGTATGATTCTCACATCTGTATGGTTTTACAGATGCTGAGTGGGAGTAAGGTATTGGGAATTGGGTCATTATCCTCATTATATCGGGATTCGTTGTAATTGGTGATATTTGAGGAAATCACCTGGGTTGTTTGCCGGACGGCAAATATTTGGTTTTGAATATCCGTTGTTGTGCACCAATTTCAAATTGATATATCTATAAGTCTATTTTATAGAGTGAGATATACTTTTTTGAAATTATGTCCATGACATTTACCTATATCAGTGGATAGTTAGGTAAGGAGTATTAAACAGCGGTGTAATACTTCTTAACCATAAGTACAGTTTTCAACCTACGACTCACAGGGAATGAGTTATTAAACTCAATGGACTTATATAGAGTATTGTATGTTGTCCAGTATCCATTAAGACAGAGGGGTTGGTACTCGTACTATATTCTATTTACTTATGACTTCTCTAGTTCTTAGACAAGTGTTTCGTAGAGACACAATGTCTAAATTTTAAGAAGTTATAGGTATAAGAGTAAAGTAGAGAACCAGATGTTGCAAGTATCGGGATTCTTCAAGATGATCGAAGATGTAGATACTTGTGTATGGTATTCAGTTGATAGTAATGATTTTGAGAAACTTGTTTCTTTTTTCAGGTTACTCATATGTGGATGGATTCCTAAGTTGAGTAATGCTGATCGGCCTCTCTCCATTTAGTTGACATGCACTGGAGATAGCTGCATGATTTGAATCTGGTTCCAATTGAATCAGTGCCTCTGTTTCTATATTGGATATAGGATAGTTCATATCTTAACGATGTTAAGGTACGGGGAGTTATCCGGCTTATGCTTAAAACCAGACTCTGGATAAACTCAAGGCACGTTTCTGTAATGGCTGTTTGTGGGTTGACCCGGGCTATGACGAGTGTTGACTTTCTACCATCTGGAAGATCAATAGTGATATTGTTCTAGACTCGCCACAGTTTTAATAAAAATGGATTTTTTCAGAAAACAGAAGTGGGAGTATGGTAGAACTGGAAGTGATTCCAGAACTGCAAACGATTACTGAAAATTTGATAAGAACCTAAAGATTCAATCTGGTTTGACATTCCATTGGCCACTCCGCAGATATGGTGGGTAACCTCAGGCACCCGAGAGGTACTCCGATAGCCTCAAGGACGGTGACAGGGAGGTTCTTGTTTACCCAGACTTGCCATTGCAGTTGTTCCAGACTGTGAGACCCGGCAGGAGGATGAGTATAGCGTCGTTCTAAACAAGCTTTAGAAGTGCACGTGTATATGACTCTGCCAGAGGGTTGTCGTGGTCAGTGGGAGTAGCAGAAGCATAGTGTACTAGTGTCTTATGTCTATTTTTAGACTAAAGCAGATATAGCGGAGATAGATCATCTATTTCTGATGTGACGGTCATAGGTTTGGCTTCATCAGAATAGGGGATGGATCTGTTAAGAAGGTAGTAGGGTGTGATGTCCTGATATTTGGATGGCATACACAGAGTAGGAAGTGATGTTCCTATACTACGATCGGTTATACTTTGGTTGTCACACAGTGGTTTCTCAACACAGGAGTTGGATATTATATCAGACATTCTGATTACTAGATCTATGGTTTTAGATCTAGATTTGGGTAGTTTCCCAATCAGGGTACTTAGACACATTCTAAAAGTATTTAGAATAGACGACTCCAGGCATGGTAGTGTACCTGCAGGTGATGGAGTCACCCTCTCTAAAGGTGTCTTATAGACTAAAGGGGAGAGGGATGTGCATGATTGGCAGATCACTTGCTTAGGCAATTGAGTCAATCATGAGATGTCAAGTACTACACCAGATGTTGTTTTTGCAGTAGATGCAATAAGTTGATATTGATCCAATCCTGGAGAAACGGTCGGAAGAAGTTTTAGAACATAAGTGGATGTTCTAGGGATATGATAACGACAGCCTCATTCGGGAGACAGTTATCATTCCAGGCTTCCAAGGTGACCTGGATGACAGAGTGGCTGTCGGAATTATAGTTTTCCCTCTAACGAGGGGCAGTATTTTGGACAGGTGGTCCAGGTGGATACTGAGGGAGACATGGCGCAGGATACTGATTAAGTTCAGTTGACGATACAGTCTAAGAAGTTTGGATTTGGAGTTTATTTATGAACTAGGTCCCATCAGATATCCAGACATATTCTAAGACAGGTATTGCTCATTTCGGAAGATGGTTTTCTCCGCGAACTTGAGATAAAGATAAACATAGAAAGAAACATCAGGGTGGATCCACTAGTTGAAGCTATTCCTCGAACGCAATAGTTTCGTAAATGGGTTTTGTGAAACTTATTAGTAGAGAAGTTGGGTGTTCGGTATCACACGGGGTGTGAGTATACGACATCGCAATAATTAGACTTGAGTGCAAGTGGGAGATTTTTGGATATAGTGCCCTCAGAGTCAATTATTGGATCACGGGCACGTGATTGCAATCATTGAGGGAGGACATATACCGGTAGGACAGTCTTACTCAAGATGATAGTATGCTATCTGGATTATCTTTATCATCGTGTACTGCTTTAGTTGACCTTACAGGTCACTATTGCGCGTTGAGAGAGCCCTTAGGATTCTTGCTTGACGGCCAGCATTATGATGGCAATCATATATGTGGGAGCTGGGGTCTATAAGCACATCCTTAAAAGGTCCCTAGTCGAAGGAGTTTTCGAGACAGGGCTTCGATACTCCAGAGTAGACTAGTGTATACAGTCGAGACCCCGACGAGGGGCAGTGGCCGGTCTCACAAGCCACTGGTGTCAGTTGGTTCACCTAAGATGTATATAGATGCTCATTGGGTTATGAGTACACCGGACAGGACTCGCCCGGAACATGCTAGTTGGTCTTATACCTGACGTCAGATAGCAGTTCCCTGGTGACATGTGTACAGGTTAGTTCATCGACCTGAGATCGTCATTTGTCTCGTGTGAGTTCCCACTGTGCTTTGATTACTACCCTACCACGGCTCAAAGGAGTCATGCAAACAGGTTTTAGTTGGGTACAGTCCCGAGCCACATGGAGGCAGTGAGCGGATCTGCAGGGGTTCGTCTCTCCCGATATTGGGGGTGAGGTCGCGCTGTGTCTAGGAGAGCCATTACACAAAGCCCTCGGCCGAGGCAGGAGATTTACTGGTAGGTATTCCAGTAGTATCTTGGGGTGTTCTGGGCTACACTCCGACACGACATGTACCGCTTTTGGGGGTCTGATTTTACCAACCCTCTAGGCCCGCTATGCGACACTCATAGATGAATGGACCGGACTGTACGGATATTGTCACTGACAGGCTCGGTAGGGTGTCACGATGAGTTCGCTCATCGACCTCCCTTTTGGTCAATACCTGGTAGCTCGTTACGTACGGCTAATACCTCTGACGTGCTACTGGTTAAATCCACAGCCAAAGTATTGACGAGTCTTTAAAGTCCCCCACAGACAGTTTCTCAAGTTTCGGGCGAAACGTTGTAAAGGCCGTATGATATATGGCAGGGTTCGATCTTATACGTGCAGTATTGCACGGATCATGATCGGACGGATCATACTAGTGGGCTTTGGTTTAAGCCGGATCCTAGTATTAGATTTTTTGGATTGCTTTAATCTCATCGCATTCGCATTCAGTCGGGATGCGGGTGCAGGTATGTATATACAGGTGAGGGGTATCCTTGTGATCCGTCACGAGTTTACTTTAGATGTTGCCGGATCTTTTTGTCGTGGCAAACATTTGGATTAAGCTTAAGGAAATAATGAGCTAGATTTTCATCATGACAATGCATTAATGTGACATGGACTTGTATCATGAGTCATGGTCTCTTTTTTAGCAAATGTGTCACATTAATGAATTGTTTTATGTCATGGAATGAGAAGGAGAGAGAGGGGCTGCCATATGTGTGAGATTAGTCTTGTATTTTTCTTGATCTCACTCTCTCACTCTCATTATTCATAGCATCACAACAAAAGTAAAAAAGATGAGAAAAGCCTCTCTTCTTCTTCTTCTTCCGCTAGCTCGTTGTCTCCTCCAATGGCAACACCTTCTACCTCCATCCAAATCCATGGATGAAAGAGACAAAGTGACCACAACATACTCTACTTCAACTTTGGGCACGTCGGCTAGCACACTTCGTGCCCGAGTTGCTTCGGACGAACCGGGAGCCCGTAAAAAGACTTCTCGATGTGGTGCCCTTTTCGACGAGGAGATGAAGACCGGAGATGCCGCATGGAGCTTGGGATGGTGGCCGAAGACCGAAGGACACGGATCGCTCGGTATAGCCCTCTACCCTTTCTCTTGTTGGCTAGTATTAGGTTAATGGTCCGATCCGGTTTTTTAAGCATACGATAGCGCCGGTTTTCAAGTCAAGAAAAAATTTCGTTTCCGCATTTTGGCCTCGGAAAGACGGCCGGGGCGCTACCGTAGTCTTACAGGTACTTGGCGTCCAACTCCTCCAATCACCAAACCTCCTCAAAACCCATTGAGACCCACACACAACAGGGGATCCCCTTCAGAATCCATCGGAGATCGACGGAAGACAACATCTGAAGGAGATCTGAAAAGCACCTCCATCAATGTTGGCGATCCAATCAGGATATTGAACCTCTTGGATAAAACCGGAGTCGATTAGTTTCTTGACCTCGGCATTGATGCTCATCTCAAGCTCGAGCTGCATTCTTCTCGGCGCTTGTTTGATCGGCTTGACGTCCGGAGATATCGCCAATTTGTGTACAGCAATCTCTGAATCCAGTCCTAGCATCTCGGAATAGTTCCATGCGAAACAGTCTTTATGCTGCATAAGCACGTTATTTAGTGTAGCCACCCTTTCTTCAGACAGCAGCTCACTGACGAATGTCGGCCGCGAGTCACTTGCCGTCACCAAATCCATTTTCTTGAGGTTATCTGCAGTAGTATGTATTCCATCTTCCAGCTCTTTTGGGGCCGGTGGAATTCTGAGATTAACTCATCTTCGCCGTTTTCAAAGCACCAAGAGAGGTCATTTATATTCTCTGGTTCTTCTTCTGATAGCGTTATCATATGACAAGTACGAGATCGCTTCCAAGACCGATGTTGATCTGGTTCTACTCTCGCTGCAGGCACGGCTTTTGGTTCATGCTTCTGCGGTGGGGTTACCCTCCAGCTACTGGATAGAGCAAACCTGCCTTGCTGATACTGGTCTTCTATCCGGTCCTTGAACGTGAAGCAGTCTTCGAGAGGATGTCCTATTGCTCGGTGATAGGAGCAATAATCCGGATGATTAACTTCACCTGCTTGTCCGGGGTGCTTGGACTCTGGGAGGGTAATCATTTGATGTTTTATGGCAAGATCAAGTATCTTCTGTGTTTTGTCCTGGGGAAAAGAGTATGCTCGACCCATCTTCTTTGTAAGAGATGAATCTGGGTTGCTCGATTCCCGATCGCATGGCTTCTTGGTCCCGCTTTGTCGCTGTCTAACACCTTTCCCGCTTTGCCGCTGTCTAACACCTTTCCCGACCGATGTTGATCTTCTGTGTTTTGTCGGGCCTTTTGTATGACGGGTTGACAAGGAAGAGCATTTTCATTTTTCGCAACCTGCTGAAGGAGGCATTGCGTTCTGGCTTTCTCATAGATGGTCATTTCGTGATTATGATCGTCTCGAACCTTTTGACCCGCTTCCCTTATAAGCTTGTCCATCTGTTCTTCAAACGACGGACTTGGCATTTTCACGGCGGGAGCTCATTCTGGTTCAGGATTAGCATCTTCCCACAGAGCATCTCCTTCTTCATCAAAGTCATGTATGACGTAGCAGTCGTGGAATAGCTCCCGTTTCTTGGATCGAACATATCCAAGCCCGATCGTTTCCATTCTCCCGTTGGGCAACTTTCGTTGAGTTCCGGGAACGTTCCAGATCCTGTTATAGAACCGTGCTTGTCGCGCAGTTTGCTTAAGGGGTACACCTTGGCGTCTCAAGAGTCTCTTTAGTCCTTCTGTGTAATATCTGGGCAAATGAATGGGCTGGATCCTGTCAAGTGTAGAATCCGCACCATGCTAAATTTCTTTCTCCACTTTGGTTTCTCCGGATCGGTAGAATAGGATCTCCTTTTCACCTTTCGCCTGGGAAGGACATAAAATGTATGCAGTTCTTCCACCCTGTAGGTATCAAGCGTGTCTAGCTCTTTATGATGCATTGGCGGAACCATGGCAACTTGCAAACTTTGATATTCATCAGCGAAGGCTTGTATTGATGGCCGAGCAGAGAATACGGCATTGACCTCATCTTCCGAGTCGCTGCCGAAGATCAACATAGGAGTGGACGGTCCCGGCTTGTTGCACTGGGGTGGCCCTAAATAAACTATCTCTTCTTCTTCCTCGGTATCACTTCCGAAGACCGGAATAATGGTGATAGCTTTGTTCTTTAGTTTGTGACATCTTTCCGTGTCCTCGAAATCCAGTAAGAAGTATTTTGCATCTTCGTACTTTCGGACTTCGCTCCTGGAGAATGGGTTCGGCTCTCCTATTACGGTATACTCGAGACCATCCTTAAAATACTTCATACACAGATGTTGTGTAGAAGGGATGATGTTGTACTCGTGTAACCAAGGCCGGCCGAGCAAAGCGTTATAGCAGGTCTTAGCATTAATGACGTGGAACTTGATGTCCGTAACGAGCAGCCCTAAGCATAGTGTCAATATTACAGACCCAAGCATCCGTGACGACTAGGAGTCAAACCCGAAAATAGTGATCTTATCCCGAGCGAGGTGCTGAACGCTCATGCAGATTTCCTTCAACACTTTCACATTGAGGAGATTGACGGAGGACCCATTATCAACCAGGATTTTGCCTATCTTGATGTCATGATAGTATCCGGAGACATAAAGGGGACGGTTATGCTCGCATGTCCCAAGGAGAAGATCTTCATCGCCGAAGGTGATATCGGCTGTGTGCACTTCTTCCAACTCGTCCTTCATCTTTTCTTCGGCGAGGAAAGCTTGGAATTGTTCCGGCTCTTGTAATGCCTTGATCAGCGAATCTCTCGCCTCTTTGGATAGCAGAAGAGTGTCGAGAATGCTTAGATGTGAAGGTAGCTTTCTCAAGTGTGCCAGAACGTTGTAGTCCATCTTGTTTTTCTTTGGCGGGTCCTTGGCTGTCAGCTCTTTGATGGCTTGGTCATCAAGGATGATATCCTCAGGGACTTTTTCTTTTCCCTTATCTTTTCTATTTGACCCACTGTTCGAGGGCCCAAGATTCTTTTCGGGCAGTGTGCGATTACGCAGCTGAATGTTCTCGCAGTTCTTCGGTCCTCTTTTCCCGGCGTGGATTCTTTGAAGAGAGGGCCAAGAGTCATTTCTTCGTCAGAGTCGCTCCCGAAGGTGAGAACTTGCGGTCCCCCAGTGTCGACCATGTGACAATTGCCGGTAGTTCCTTTACGCTCTTCGGTCGTATTTCTTTGCTCCCGACGAGTTTTGTGTTTCATTCGCTTAAAATGTTGCCGGTGAGCAACATATCCCTGCCACCATCTTTTAAAAGCGTTGCACTCTTCTGTGGGGTGCGCAATCTTTCAATGATATAAGCAGTAGCTAGGATGTGTTTCCGCTTCACCAAGAATGTTTCCTTCGGAGGGTGGCAACTTCATTCCCATTGATATGGTTTTGGCGAACCTCTTCTTCGTCTTGAACCTGCTTTTACTTGCGGCGGATGTAGTTCGATCTGGCAGGAGTGTTTCAACCATTTCTTCCAGTCGCCGGCATTTAGCCTTTTCAAATATAGCCATCTCACACTCCCGATCAGCTTTGCTTTTCGAAAGAGCTCCATTCAGGAATGCATCAATCATTTCTTCTGATGGTCCTGGAAATTCAGGCTCAGGATCTGCCCTCAGTTTCTCTGTGTAAGGAGTTTCTTCATCATCTATCGACGAATGAGAGATCATATGGCAACTTACCACATAATCCTCAGATTCATCCGACGAGTCTTCTCCATTGTCGTCATCTCCGTCCTCAAGGATGTGGCTGAGAAACTCTTGAAGTGTGACTGGAGTCCGCGCCTTCTGATTATATTCTTCCAGTGCGTCGATATATTTTTGCAGGTCCGTGCTCTTGTCACCAGGCTTCACGGGCTTTTTGGTCTTCTTCTTTTTCTTTGAAGACTTTGACGGCTGGGTGTGAGCGCTTTGGCTATCACCACCAATCTTTGGAGTCGGGCACAGTTCCAGCATTCCCTCGATGATCTCAGGTTCCAATGGATTTTTCCACCTAATCGCCGGACATGTTTGGAGATCCTTCAGCATTCTTTTAGTCTTGGCTGAAAGAACGACCTCCCATGGAGCTTCTTCTATGAAGGAGCATGATGCCCCTGATGTATCCGTCTTCTTGGGAGCGTGTGGCTATGGTGGGTTCACCTTCTAATTTTTGGACATGGCAAATTTTCCCTGTTGGTATTGATCTTCAATCCATCCTTTAAAGACAAAGCAATCCTCAATTGGATGGCTTACCGTTTGATGGTAGGGGCAATAATTGGGACTATTAATCTCGCCGGGTTGCAACGGTCGTTTTGGATTCGGCATATTGATGAGCCTGTTGCGCACCACCAGCTCAAACAATCTCCTTGTTTTGTCTCGGGGAAACGAATAAGGACGCTTCATTTTCTTATTATAGTATCGTCGTCTCTCGTCCAGTTGATCCGTTAGTTTTGGGCCACTGGGCTGCTGATGAGTATTCGCAATGAATGTCGCCTTCCCTTTACCTTTTTCGTTCCGTGGCTCCGGCTTTGAAAGAGACGGTCTGTGACCCATCTGGTCCATTTGGGCCAGTTTGTCGATCAAGGCCTGGAACGTGGTCGGCTTGAAGAAAATCATAAATTGTGAGATGGTTGCTTGAGGGTTAAGAGTGTCCAAGAACATGCCCACTGTCGGCGCTTCCTCAATGCGCTGCTCACATTTTGACCATAAATTTCGCCATCGTATTGCGTATTATACCCACGTTTCACTTGGCTTCACCCTAGCATTGATAAATGTCGTTATTGAGGTGCGTTCACTAGCACTTGCGAAACGCTGGGTGAACAGTAACTCCATTTCTGCAAAAGTCTTGACGGAGTCGTTTGGAAGTTCAAAATACCACTCGAATGCTGTCTCCGACAAGCTACCAACAAAGGCCTATTATTCTGTTTTCAACAATATCCTGGGTCCTGGCAGAGCAGAAGTTTATCATCACCCCCGGTGTTGCCGCACAAGGCTCTAAATTGAGCGACGTGCTGATGCGGATTTCCCGTCCCTTTATATACATGAAATTTAGGGATCGTATATCCCGGTGGGTACTTTATTTGGTCATACCAGCCTGGATAAGGCCGTCCAGCCTTAACGATCTGTCCAGCCGCTTCGTTTGCCTGGTGAGCTCGTATTTGCTGAGCGATGTAGTCTTCCAAGGCGGCCTTAGAGATTGTCTCTACTTTGGCTGCTGAAAGAGCCGGAGGAGGGCTCAATGTTTCCCCTCTGTCGTCTTCAATGATGATCAGGGGGTCTTCAGCTGAAGGTTCCGGCTGTAACATCATCCCAGCCATGTCTTGGAACAAAAGAGCCATTCGTTTTATATTGGCTGCCTGCTCCGCAGCCTCTTTTTCTTTCCTCTCGAGCATTCTTCGGAGGAACTCAGTATCGGTTTCTTGTTCCCGACGCTGCTCCGAGGTCTCTAGATTTTCTTTTGGCCCAGTGAGTGCGGCCATTGCATTCAGCATCTCCTGGAGTTTCTTCTGCTGTTGTTCCTGAGCCTTCGTTATCGATCGGGTAAGCGGTCGATGACCCGTAGAAGCACGGCTTTCCTCTTTTCCGGAAGCCATATAAACGGTATGCACCATCATACCCCCAGACTTGGGGAGTTTTGATTCAACGTCCTTGCAGTTTACCGCGGTCACAGGGGCTTTCTCTGGCCTCCTTCTCTTTTAAGCGGTTGACGTTGAGGGAGCCGTTGCAGTGAGCACCCAGACAGCTGTCGCCTTTGGTGGCTTGACAAGACGATTTTCTCCTTGTCGAGCTTTAAGCTTCTGAGAGTAGTCCTGGTCAATCACCGATTCCTAGACCTGTCGCAAGACTTTATAAATTTTGGAGGACAGCCACTGAGGGGGTTGCTCCGTCTTCTTTTCTATAACAATCTCCATAGGTGGAGGAGATCTTTTCAGCACGGCAGTCGGAGAGTTCTTGCGAGCCCTCCTAAGCGGTTCAAAGTTGTTCCCAATTGGAACAGCAGCATTGATTTCCACCATGGGAGCTGGCAGAGTTAGCCCAGAGGGGGAGTTGCCCCCGACCTTCCTCGCTCGACGCCAGTGGCGACGTCGAGCATGTCGTGCGTATAGGATCGTCTCGGCTGTAGGGTGACTTCGTCACGCCCCCTGTCTTGACGGAAGGTTGTCGTCGGTGCCAGCCTTTTGAAGACTGACGTTAGCCGAGAAGTAATGTCCAACCTATCGAATACAGATCTCTGGGCAGAAGTGACTTCTCCTGGAGCGGGAGCCGGAGTGGCCAGCCTTGTAAAGACTGACTTCTTGTCAGGAGAAGCCTTTCCAATGATTTGGTCCACTTGAGCCGGGATGGTTATCTGCTTTGGGATGGCTGCTTCAGGTATTGCGGGCTTGTTGGCGTTCTGGCTCAATCTGTTGAAAACTGCGTTAGACTTAGGCGACCCGTTCAGAGGGGTCGCGGCAGTGGTAAGTCGATCAAAGACCAACTTCTTTGGGGCTTCTTACGGCAGCATCGGGGCACTGAAGCTCATGGGTGGGATCATACTCCCAAAGAACAGCACAGTGGTGGCCTGAGTTACTTAGTCCACCGGCATTGTGAACAGGCAGGCCGCCTGGGGCCCGTAAGTTACACCTCCGGATGAGACGGAACGGGAGTTGCAGTTGCAGCTGGAACATTTTGTGCAGGAAGATGCCATTGATCTTTCATTTTCTGCACCGAGCAAGACACCAAATCTTAGTACCTCAAACCCAAGGGCAACCATATCAAACCGTGATTCGTTCACGAACACGACACACGAAGTGTGGAGTGGAAAGAGGAAAAGGTCCCACCGGGCGTGCCAGAATCTGTTCCCCGCCGAAACACGGAGACGCGACCGCGCAGGTCCGTTTTGCCTGAATTCGGGACAGATGCTAATTGGTGCTATCCGTCCACCTCTCCGAAGATGCCAAGTTGATTTATGACATCACGTATTGAAGGTTTAAACAGATGCGGCCGATATAGCAGACTTCATCAGATTCCCCCTTGTTGAGGGGTTTTTGATTGTGGGGACACTCTTCCCTGCAGGCGCAAGCCCCTGCAGTTAATTACGCTACCGCATCGCGGCAACCACTTTCTCCTTCTCCGGATGGTCACTTCGTGTCGTAGGTGTTTTTTTTGTTAGTTATATGTATGCCCTAGAGGCCATTACTGTACATACGATGTATATTGTAATGGATGCTTGGACGTATATAGGGAGGACTTTCTTGCTCGACATGATAGTATACTATCTGGTTGTACTTTATTTTAACATGTACTCTGATTGTCTCTATGTTACATGTTGATAAAGCCCTTAGGATATGTACTCGACTACTGTGACTATGATGAGATCATACTAGTGGGGCCACGGTAGTCGACGAGTACATCCTACAATTGTTCCTAGTCGAGGGTGTATCGAGACAGGGCATCGATGAACCAGAGTAGACTAGCGTATACGCATCTTGACCCATATGATGAACGATGGATGATCCCATATCCATCGGTGTTTGACATCAAGGATGGTGTACGGGTGCTCAGTAGAGACTGGGTACACTGGACGGACTCGCCGAGAACTACCAGATGGTATTATACCTCACGTCAGATGGCAGTTCTCCGGTGACACTGGTACAGAGTAGTCTGTTGACCCGAGATCGTCATAGAGTCTTGTGTGATTCCCACTGTGCTTTGATTTCCATCATACCACGTCTAAGAGGGCGTGCAAAAAGGTAGCTTTTGGGTACAGTCCCGAATCACATGGAGGCAATGAGCGATAGGAGGGGATTCGTCTCTCCCGGTATAGGGAGTTGATGTTGTGCTGTGTTCGATTGGCTATAACCGGAGATCCCTGGCCAGGGTTGCTGAGATTTACTGGTAAGTGTTATCAGTAGTTTCTCAAACTGTTATAGACCTCATATCGACACGACTTATCAAGCTACTGGGGTCTGACGTTTACCACCCCTAGGCGAGATATGCAATATATCAGACGACGAGACCGGACTGTACGGGGGTGTTACTGATTGGATTCACAGGAGAATGTATAGGGTTGCTTGTTGATCTTCTGAGCGCTCAATACCTGGGTGGCTGTTACGTTTAGCTGACCGCTTGCAGCTTGTGGATGTTTGATATGATCATCACCTACTGCCGGCGTATTGACGATTCTTTAGAGTCCTGCACAGAGATTTCTTGGCTTAGGCAAAACGGAGTAGGAGCATATATGTGATATGTGCGGGACCGAGGATAATGCGGTATGTGATACCGTATTGGATTCTCGCGATATAAGATATCGGCCGGGTATATGTGATACAACCGGGTCATCGTATTAGTCGGTTATATGCGATATAGCCGGATTGTCGGATCAAGTGTTGATTCGATAATTTAATGTATAATAATATATATGATATATTAAATTACATTAATTAATATTAGCTCACTAAAAGATTCATTTTCTCACGGGATAATACATTGATATATATGCGATATATGTTAATTGTATTATTTTCTATTGTTACAAAATATATTGTATATGTGATATATAATATTGTAACATGTTAGGGTTACAAATTTAACAATGGTTTAGGGTTTAAACTTTGTTAGGGTTTGGATTAGGGTTAGCTTTTGCATGAAGCTTCATGAAGCTTTGACTTTGTTTTTAGCTAGATATTTTGTTGACCCAATCCAAACCATTAACTCTAGTCAATTCTCTACATGGGTTAACTCCTTCATGCTTAACCATTGGTTAGATTTGTAACCACTACAATAATTCATTATTCATCACAAAAGGATTCATTCATTCTTCTTCTTCCTTCTTCTTTCTTTCATGAAAAAGCTTACTAGCTTTTTTCCAAGTGATGAATGAGTGTGAGAAAAAGATAATAAAAGAGAGCAAAAATCCTACTTCATCATCCTCATCTATCCTTGCCATTTAGATGAGGGTGTTCACTTCATATTATGAGTGTTAGCTTGTGTTAACGAAACTTCAAGGTAGATCATCTTTGTATCGAAGATCGGAAGCAAGACTGCATCTTTCTCTTCGTGGAACCTCTCAAGAGTCCGGAACACGATGATCGCAGCGAAGGGACTTCAACACGGAGCTTAAGAAGTGAAGGACCGGATCTACAAAGGTTGTAATCCCTCTCACTTAATGTTAAAGTGTTTAACATACTAGTTTTCGCCTAAACTCTAGTTTAAAGATCTCGTATCGGGTTGTTCGGCAAGGCTAATTTTTAAATCGGGCATGGTTGATGCCTCGTAGACCCTTGTGCGTGTGCTTAGCAACCCTACAGTGGTATCAGAGCCAAGCTAGAGCTTTAGGCGAAGTCTAGACGAAATTTAAAGTCCGATCGAAACCCGAAACCCTAATTTGAACCCTTCTCTGTACATTTTTGGAAAATGTGATTTTTTATGAATTAAAAATGCTCAGAAAAACAAGCAGGAAAAACTAAGAATTACTGTGAAGTACGGTCCACTAAGTCGCTCACGTGACCGCGGAACCGCGGCGGCGGTTCCGCGGCCAAAATTTGAATTATTCTCTCATATTTCATATATTTATTCTTAGGACCTTTCTTGTCATTTTTTTCTGGGAATTTTTTAATTCCACTCAAGTGTTCAGTTTTCTAGGGTTGTATTAGGGACTCGTTGATTCGATCAGATAATTTAACTTTGTTTAGTTTTGTCCGGATAATTTTAGAAACTGTTAAAAAGTTCGAACGGATATCAATAACTCACTTTTTCCCCAGTCGGAAAATTTTTCAAAAGTTGGATTTTTTTCTCGAGTTTGAAACTTTCTAAGTCGTGCAAGTAACACGGTGGACCCTCTAGAAGACAACAAACCTTAACTCAATTATGTTACCGTCTTGAACTGCCTCTAAACCTTAGGGTTTGCGGCAGTACGGCGTGCCACATGTGAGGCGTTGGCTTGACCCTTCTACGGCTGGACCATCGGTACTGTAGCATGTGATGGATGTTTTTAAACTGGTTTCAAGTGTTGAGATATATTGGGGAAATCTTGGGTGTTTGATTATTCGATCGGAAAGTTTAACATTGTCTATTTATCTGGAATGTGATACAATATTTGGAATCCACAAGTAGTTATGAGATAACTAATTTGAATGTTATAAACATAGCAGTTTAGTCTCAGATGATCGGTTGCCATGGAATTTTGATGTGATCAAAAGTCTGTCGTAATCACGTAGCATACGCGGATACTCGCCGGGTAAACTTAATAGACAGCCATGCCCCATAGCCCCGACCAAGTGACTGTAGGAGAACCCCGTCGCCAAAAGCATCCGTTCGGGTGCTCGTGGCAGCGGTGTTCCGCCTTAGTGCACTTCGTCGACGGCATCCGGGGGTGCGGCTGTCTACTAAAGTTTGCAATGAGCATTCGATCAGGATGTCGGAAATCTTGTTGAATTGCCGACTTGATATTGAAAAGAGTTTTCGATAATGAGACTAAAATGCGGGGTTTATAATTGTTAGGCATGCGATGTCTAAGGAATTCATTTGGTTAGGCATGCGATATCTAAAGAGGTTGCGGATTCCAACTGTTGTAGTTTTACACTTTCTTTTCTGTGACCGTAAGCGTAGTATGTGGTGTATCGCCGGCTTCGTTGCTATACATCAACGACAATCGGGATACGCATACTTGCTTACGTTGATGATATGAGATATTATGTGTTGCTGTGATATGTTATATTGGATCGTCGTGTTTGAATAGCCAGGGTTTTATGTGAGATGAGAGTTTTTCTTTTTCATTCATGTAAAATTCATTTGTATGTAATATTCTTTTATTGGGGCACATCCGGGCTGAGGATGATGTCATCATTGTATATTATTTACTTTTCCGCATTAGGTAGACCCAAGTCGGGGAGCACAAGTAACCGAGTTCTAGGGTCCAGTGGGAGACCATCTCGAGGAGTCGAGACCGGGTCTCCTAACCCTAGAATTGGCAGTGTTGCTTGCCGCTCTCGTAGGGGTCTAGGGATGTGGGTTTGGCTATTCATCACGACCGTGGAATCCGTGTTTTATACAGGCTCGTATTGAAAACACGGACGTCCTAGTATATCCAATATTTCATATATGTTCTTCTACTGCAATGTTCTGTGATGAGATCATATTACTGCCTGAGACGAATGTTTATATTATATATATGAGATATATGCTATATTGCAGATTTCGTTTCAAATGCGATGCTTGTGAAGCATAATAAAATGGGACTTCATTAATGAGATTAATGAAACTAAAAAAAACCTAAAGATGTTGTAGAAACCTGTCTCAAAAACAGGTAGCTCTAGTTCTTGCTTTGCATAGCGGTATTCCTTGTAGAACATCTAGCACCTTATTCGATAAGGAAAGAGCTGAGATCCCTTCACCGAGAGTGACCTCTTTAGTGAAACTAGCAGATGCTACAAACTCGGTTTGTCTTTTGATTGCTTCTATAGTTCTTGCTTTGCACAGTGATATTTGTGAAATATCATGCACCTTATTCGATGAGGAAAGGGTCGATGATCCCTTCACCGGGAGTGACCCCTTTAGCAAAACTAGAAAAGCCTCAAAAACACTCCATTTAAAATCACTCGATTCTACAACGATATCAAGTTTATTACGCTCATGGTTTTCTCAAAAACCTGCGTAGCCCTCCATCATTTCAGATAAGTACTACTTAGTATTCGTGCTGCGGTAGTTTGGCATGCGTCAAGGCGTAGTGTACGGTAGCTAACTAGTGCTTATCTGCTAGCATACGATGCGATTGGATTAGGGTATTCGTACGGCGTTGTTTGTCATGCGTCAAGGATCGTGCGGGTGGGTTTAATTCAATCAAGAAATGTACGGGTTGAACTTGACTAGCGGACTATGGGTTGTTTGGCATGCGTCAAGGTCATAGCACGCTAGGGGTAAAATATTATTGGGAATTTCAAGTGTTGAAATTTGCAATGAGATTGCATACCTTCTATGAGATAGTTGGATCCCGATACCCGCTGCGAGTAAGAGTTACTCCTGGGAGAGTTTTACACATTACAATTAGCCGATCAAGTAGGTGTCTAGAAAGGTGTTAACGGGGTTATGCCCTTGGGAAAACGAGGTTTACTTTAATTAGGTTCGTGCTAAAGCACGGGGGACCTCTCTCAAAGTACCGACACTGTCCTGGCTGAAAGATTAGCGAACTTGTAGCGTGTAATTAATCCCGGCTAGTCTTTCCTTTTAGGGTTTGAAGGAAGATTTGATTAAAACAGTGGGAGACATCCTGATTAGATATATTAGATAACCAATCTAATCTTGCAAGAGCATACGCTGAGTGTTTTCTTCTCTCTCTCTCCAGGTAGGGACCATATCACGCCTTAATCAAGATAATAATACGGATGTATTGACCGAACCCGCTTGTTATACTGAGCTAGGGAACGTTGGTCCCGCTCCAACTTATAATTGTTATAAGACAGAGCAGGAAATTAGGGAATACCAGATTTCCCGTGCCGCCCAAACGAAGAAAGTGCATGCTGATGGATCTTCTTCGGGTGTGTTCATTACAGAGAACTGTTTCTCAGTATCCTTTACGTCCTGGGTATGAGATATCGGATCAGGATCCCGCATATGTAATCTGTTACATGGGCTACAGAAAGGTAGAGAACTAAGAATGGGTGATAAGTTTCATGAGACAGAAAACGGTGCAAGTGTTGCAGCCAAGTCTGTTGGTCACTATCACCCTGTATTACCAGAATACATTGATTCTGAACAAATGTTATTAGATACCGAACCTGATATACAACATCATATCAGTCTCTTTATTAGTAAAGAAAGGATATAATTTTGTATTGTTGGATAATGTTTTGAACATTTCCTATATCAAGAGTTGATCGGTTCAGGCACGTTATCTAAAAGCATTGACGTTCTAAATCAAACTACAGTTCTTACTATACAGAATACACACGAGAGGAAGAGTTCAGAAATGAACGAATCCTTCTTGAGGCATTGTAGACTAGGTCATATCAATGCGACCCGACTAGCTAAGTTATATTTAGATACATATTTAAATCTGTTTGAATTTACATCTTGTGAAACTTGCCGGTCATGTCACAAAAATAAGATGACCATAGCTCTGTTTATTGGAAACAGAGAAAGGGTTAGATTGATACATGATGATGTATGAAAGTCTCCCGTCTACACATGCCAAGACCGGTTCTTTGTACTTCATTACATTCTCTGATGATCTCTCAAGATTCAGACATATGTTCCTGTTGAAACACAAGTCCGAACCTTTTGAGATATTCACAGAATAGAAGTTAGAAGTGGAGAACCAAAAATGGATATAAGTATTATGTCCTTTGATGAGATCAAGGAGGAGAATACTTGAGCATGGAATTCCTGGACTATTCTAAAGGAGAATGAGATTCTCTCTCAGCATTACTCCTCCGTATACACCATAGCACGATGGTATATCGGGGCGGAGCAATAGCACCCTATGTGATATGGTGCGCTCTATGATGAGTATTACTGAGTTGCTTATTTCCTTTTGGGAGTTATGCACTTGAGAAGCTGCATACATATTGAATAGGGTTCAAATCAAATCAGTTGCCTACCACTTCATATGTGATATGGAAAGGGAAGAGCCCATATCTTAAGTTTATTAAGATTTGGGGTTGTCCGGCCTATGTCTAAAAAGCAAAATCCGGACAAGCTCGAGGCAAGGTCTGTTATGTAGAACTGGAAAGGTTCCAGCTATACAAACCGCAGCTGATGATTTGGTAGAACCAAAGGATTCAATAGTTTCCAACGAACCTCAGCCTCTCCGCCGATCTAGTAGGGTTCATCACCCACCTGAGAGATACTTCGGTTTCTCTATGACAGTGGGAGCGAGGATTGCATCATGAGATGATGACCAAACTAGTTTCGAGCTGGCCATCAGGAGTGGGACTCTGTAAGAATGGCTGGATGCTTAGTGATCTGAGATGGAATCCTTATACACCAACAAAGTATGGACTTTGGTTGCTTTATCTGAAGGGTTAAATCCCCATCAGGAGCAAGTATATCTTGAGAAGATTACTTAGTGTACATGGAAAAGTTGAGACTTTCAAAGCTATGCTTAAGTCTATCCAGATACTACTTGCCACGGTTACATACCATGACTACGATATCTGGTGGTTGGGTGTCATGATTGCTTTTCTAAATAATGATTTGGAAGAGAGCGTCTATAAGTACATAGCCAGAGGGCTTCATAGACAGTGGGAGCAGCGGAAACGTGTGCAAGATGTTTTATGTGATAAAACAGGCATCGCGGAGTTGGAACATCTGTTTTGATGTGGTAGTCAAAGAGTATGACTTCATCAAAATGGTAGATAAACCTTGTATATACAAAAAGGTAGTAAGGAGTATGGTGGTGATCCTCGTAGAGTACGTGGATGACATACTCTTGATAGGGAAGGAGTTTCCTATGCTTCGCTCGGTCAATCTCCGCTTATCACAACGATTCTCCATATAGAGTCAAAGTGATACCTCCTAAATCCTGGGTTTTTAGATCTATGAGATAGATCTAATTGGATGTTAGCATTCTTACTAGTAGTAATGGGATGGTATCAATCGATCCTGGGAAGAATCACTGGAAAGGTTTCAGGGTGATAAGAACGACTGAATGTCAGTCGCAGGCATTGTCTTTACCCTCAGTGGAGGGACGGTATGTTGGAAGAGTTCCAAGCTAGAAACCGTGACATACTAGACGATTAAAGGCAAGATACATCGTTACCAAGGATGGTACCAAAGAGGCAGTCTGGATATATATAAGTTCATGAGATGAACTTCGTTCCTACCATTATGTGACAATGGAGTTGTGGCTTTAGCCAAGGAACTACCATCCCATCTGAAATCCAGATATAATTCTTAGGCAGTATCGCCTTATCATAGAGATGGTTGATCTCCAGGGAGATCGAGGTTAGGAGAGTAGACACAGAGGAGAACAGCGCGGATCCACTCACAAAGGCCTTTTTCCCAGTAGAGACTTTTATGAGATGGTTGAGTATGAGATACTTCAACCGAAGCTAATTGTTGGGTATGTGATACCACAACAGATGACCCTAGTGCAAGTGGGAGATTGTTAGTTATATGTATGCCCTAGAGGCCATTACTGTACATACGATGTATATTGTAATGGATGCTTGGACGTATATAGGGAGGACTTTCTTGCTCGACATGATAGTATGCTATCTGGTTGTACTTTATCTTAACATGTACTCTGATTGTCTCTATGTTACATGTTGATAAAGCCCTTAGGATATGTACTCGACTACTGGGACTATGATGAGATCATACTAGTGGGGCCACGGTAGTCGACGAGTACATCCTATAATTGTTCCTAGCCAAGGGTGTATGGAGACAGGGCATCGATACACCAGAGTAGACTAGCGTATACGCATCTTGACCCATATGATGGGCGATGGATGATCCCATATCCATTGGTGTTTTACATCAAGGATGGTGTACGGGTGCTCAGTAGAGACTGGGTACACTGGACGGTCTCGCCGAGAACTACCAGATGGTATTATACCTCACGTCAGATGGCAGTTCTCCGGTGATACTGGTACAGAGTAGTCTGTTGACCCGAGATCGTCATAGAGTCTTGTGTGATTCCCACTGTGCTTTGATTTCCATCATACCACGTCTAAGAGGGCATGCAAAAAGGTGGCTTTTGGGTACAGTCCCGAATCACATGGAGGCAATGAGCAATAGGAGGGGATTCGTCTCTCCCGGTATAAGGAGTTAATGTTGTGCTGTGTTCGATTGGATATACTGGAAATACCTGGCCCGGGTTGCTGAGATTTACTGGTAAGTGTTATCAGTAGTTTCTCGAACTGTTAGAGATCTCATATCGACACGACTTATCAAGCTACTGGGGTCTGACGTTTACCACCCCTAGGCGAGATATGCGACATATCAGACGACGAGACCGGACTGTACGGGGTTGTTACTGATTGGATTCACAGGAGAATGTACAGGCTTGCTTGTTGATCTTATGAGCGCTCAATACCTGGGTGGCTGTTACGTTTAGCTGACCGCTTGCAGCTTGTGGGTGTTTGATATGATCATCACCTACTGCCGGCGTATTGACGATTCTTTAGAGTCCTACACAGAGGTTTCTTGGCTTAGGCAAAACGGAGTAGGAGCACATATGTGATATGTGCGGGACCGAGGATAATGCGGTATGTGATACCGTATTGGATTCTCGCGATATGAGATATCGGCCGGGTATATGTGATACAGCCGGGTCATCGTATTAGTCGGTTATATGCGATATAGCAGGATTGTCGGATCAAGTGTTGATTCGATAATTTAATGTATAATAATATATATGATACATTAAATTACATTAACTAATATTAGCTCACTAAAAGATTCATTTTCTCACGGGATAATACATTGATATATATGCGATATATGTTAATTGTATTATTTTCTATTGTTACAAAATATATTGTATATGTGATATATAATATTGTAACATGTTAGGGTTACAAATTTAACAATGGTTTAGGGTTTAAACTTGGTTAGGGTTTGGATTAGGGTTAGCTTTTGCATGAAGCTTCCATGAAGCTTCATGAAGCTTTGACTTTGTTTTTAGCTAGATATTTTGTTAACCCAATCCAAACCATTAACTCTAGTCAATTCTCTACATGGGTTAACTCCTTCATGCTTAACCCTTGGTTAGATTTGTAACCACTACAATAATTCATTATTCGTCACAAAAGGATTCATTCATTCTTTTTCTTCCTTCTTCTTTCTTTCATGAAAAAGCTTACTAGCTTTTTTCCAAGTGATGAATGAGTGTGAGAAAAAGATAATAAAAGAGAGCAAAAATCCTACTTCATCATCCTCATCTATCCTTACCATTTAGATGAGGGTGTTCACATCATATTATGAGTGTTAGCTTGTGTTAACGAAACTTCAAAGTAGATCATCTTTGTATCGAAGATCGGAAGCAAGACTGCATCTTTCTCTTCGTGGAACCTCTCGAGAGTCCAGAACACGATGATCGCAACGAAGGGACTTCAACATGGAGCTTAAGAAGTGAAGGACCGGATCTACAAAGGTTGTAATTGTAAGTCCACGTTACCTCTCCCGGTTCTTTCGGGCTTGCGGAAACGGTAAAAAACGATTTTTTAGGCTTAGGTAACATGGACTACAAAAACGGATCTTTGCTAAACAACACACTAGCAACTAACAAGAGAGTTATCTACTCGGTTAGGGGTTATACCTCACTTGAACTCCTTCTTCTTGGACTCTTTGTAGTGGTCGGATGGTGCTTTCCTCGTTGCCTTCTCTTGTCGAAGATGGATCCACCTGAGGGTTTCTTCCTTGAGCTCCTTTCTCAAACTTTGAGAAAACTAAAGTCTCCGGCTTGCTAGACCTTCAACCTTAGGAAGAGTAGAGAGTAGCTTTGGGTGTTTTATCTTCAAGGAGATGTTTCTCAACACATGAGAATTGTTCTCCTTGAACTAGAGGAGGAAGAAGAAGAAGAGAGGAGAGAGAGTGGTTATGATAGAATTGAGATGGTTTTTTACAACCATAACAAATATATGTGAATTAATCAATTAAAAAAATTAATCAAAATGAAAAAGGTGATGGTATGTTGAAATGATCATTATCATTTCACATTAAATGAGTTTTGCAAAGATCAAAGAGCATCTTTGCTTGAAATGATGATGGTCAACCTTTCAACCTTGGTCAACTAGTCAACCTTGGTCAATAAGTCAACAACCCTAACCATGACACAATTTCATTTAATTAATATTATTAATTTATATTTCATATATCCATTAGGGTTTGGAAAAAGACAGCTGTCAACTGTGCATACACACCCGTTCCGAAACCCTAATGAAAATCCTCTTCCTCCGCCTCAAACAACTGTGCATACACACCCGCATTCGTGTTCCGAGAAACATGAATACTATGAGATAAAACTAACCCCAAAACATATACCAGGATCTGGCTCAAACCAGAGCCCGCTAGTAATGTCTGTCCGGACGCCAAACGTGCACAAGTGCGCGGATGTGAACGAACCCTGTCGCAAAACCATGCGACCTCTACTCTGTTTTGCCCAAAAGCGAATAACCCTCTCTGTGGGACTCTAAAGACTCGACACTATGCTGGCAGTGGGTTTAACCACAGACCGCAAGCGGCACTAGCTGTACGTAACGGTCCCCAGGTAGATGCCGATAAGAAGACTGACGAGGTAAACCCATCTGAACTCCTACTGAGCCTGAATGTGACAGTCTCCGTACAGTCCGGTCTGTTCGTCTAAGAACATCGCCTGGCGGGCCTAGGGGGCGGTAAACGTCAGTCCCCTACTAGCGGTACAAGTCGTGCCGGAGTGTAGCCCTGAACACCTGAGATAACACTGGAAACCTACCAGTCTATCTCGCTTGCCCTGGCCAGGGACTTTGTGTAATGGCTCTCCTAGACACAGCGCGATATCAACCCCCAATACCGGGAGAGACGAATCCTGTCTAACCGTCACTGCCTCCAAGTGCTTCGGGACTGCACCCAAAAACTACCTGTTTGCACGACTCCTTTGAGCCGTGGTAGGGTAGTAATCAAAGTACAGTGGGAACACACTCGAGGCGAAGTGACAGTGTCAAGTCAACGGACTAAGCTGTACTCATGTCACCTGGGAACTGATAACTGACGATAGGTATAATACCAACCAACAGTTCCCGACGAGTCCTGTCCAGTGTACTCGTAACCTAACGAGCACCCGCATACTATCTCAAGTACGACGTACTGACGGCTGTAGGACAGACCGTCTCCCAAGCTGGGATAAGAAGCGCATACGCTAGTCTACTCCGGAGTATCGATGCCCTGTCTCGATAGTCCTGCGACTAGGGACCTGCATAAGGATGTGCTTATAGATTACCCAGCCTCCACGAGTGTGACTGCCATCACAACACTGGTAATCAAGCAAAGATCCTAAGGGCTCCACTAATGTGTCAAGGCGATATGCTAAAAGAAACACATGCACACATTAAAGCAGAAACAAACCAAGTAGCATACTACCATTTTGAGCAAGATTGTCAATACAAGATGAATATCCCAAGCTTCCATTAAGTAATATACATACTAGTATGATACAGTAATGGCCTCTAAGGCATATACACTAACAATCTCCCACTTGCACTAAGGCCATGTACTGGCGTATCGAAGACCTATCATCTCGATCAGCCGCTCGAACTGATTCTGGGGTAAGGCCTTCTTGATTGGACCAGCGGTGTTATCTTCTGTAGCAACTCTCCGAACCTCGATCTCCTGGCGACCCACGATCTCCCTGATCAGGTAATACCGCCTCAAGATGTGTCTGGACTTCTGATGGGACCTGGGTTCCTTCGCTAAAGCTATAGCTCCGTTGTTGTCGCAATACAGCGGTATTGGATCAACAATGGTAGGAACCACCTGAAGCTCCGTAAGGAACTTCTTCATCCAGACAGCTTCCTTTGCGGCATCAGCAGCAGCAATATATTCCGCTTCCATCGTCGAGTCAGCAACGGTTTCCTGTTTGGAACTCTTCTAACACACCGCTCCTCCATAGAGGGTAAAGACATAACCCGACATGGACTTGGAATCATCCTTGTCACTCTGGAAGCTGGAGTCAGCAAAGGCCTCGATCTGGAGGTCTTTTCCGCCATACACCAAGAACATCTCCTTAGTCCTTCTCAGGTACTTGAGAATGTTCTTTACCGCTATCCAGTGTTTCTCCCCAGGGTTTGACTGATACCGGCTTACCACACTCAGTGCATAAGCTACATCTGGTCTGGTACACAACATCGCATACATTATAGAGCCTACCGCAGAAGCGTAGGGTATAATAGACATGCGATCCCTTTCCAAATCAGTCTTGGGAGACATCTCTTTGGAGAGGGTGATCCCGTGACAAGCCGGTAGATTACCGCGCTTGGAATCTTCCATACTGAATCTTTTCAGTATAGTGTCGATGTACCTGGACTGTGAGAGTCCCAGTATCCTCTTGGATCTGTCACGATAGATCCGGATCCCCAGAATGTATGAAGCATCACCCAGGTCTTTCATGGAGAACCTGTGTGACAAGAACCATTTGACAGATTGTAGCATAGGAATGTCATTTCCTATCAAGAGAATGTCATCCACGCATAAAACGAGGAATACTACAGTTCTCGCTACAAATCTACTATAGATGCATGGTTCATCTGGATTTTTGATAAAGCCAAATTCGTTGACCGTCTCATCAAAACAGATGTTCCAACTCCACAATGCCTGCATTAGTCCATAGATGGACTTAAGCAACTTGCACACCTTTCCGCTGCTCCCAATCTGAATGAAACCCTCTGGCTGGTCCATATAGACACACTCCTCTAAATTTCCATTTAGAAAAGCAGTCTTTACATCCATTTGCCAGATCTCATAATCGTGGAAGGCAGCAATGGCAAAAAGGATCCGAATGGATTTCAGCATAGCCACTGGAGAAAAGGTTTCGTCGTAGTCCAAGCCAGGTCTTTGACGGAAACCCTTTGCAACAAGTCTAGCTTTATAGGTCTCAACCTGTCCATCTACACCAATCTTCCGTTTGAAGATCCACTTGCATCCTACGGGTTTTACCCCATCTGGAGCAATGTTCAACGTCCATAATTTGTTGGTGTACATGGACTCCATTTCGGTCCGCATTGCATCCAGCCATTTTACCGAGTCAACACTCTGAATGGCCTGCTGGAAGCTAGTCGGCTCATCACTATCAATGATGCAATCCTCTCTATCCCCGTCTATGAGAAAACCGTAGTATCTCTCGGGCGGATGAGACTGCCTACTACTTCTGCGGAGCGGCGTAGGAATGTCCTGATCTTTCGAACCCTCTGGTTCTACTAAGCTTCAATAATAGCTCGTGGTTCTGGAATTTCTTCCAGTTCTATTGCGCTCCCACTTATCTGGTTCTCCAAAAACTGAGTTTCCAAGAAGTGGGCATGCCAAGAAACAAAAACCTTTTGTTCCTCTTCGCAATAGAAGAAATATCCCTTAGAGTTCTTTGGATATCCTACAAACTTGCATTGTACTGAGCGTGCCTCGAGCTTGTCCGCATGCTGCTTTTTGACAAAAGCTGGACATCCCCATGTCTTAATGTGATTAAGATAGGGTCTCTTCCCACACCACATCTGATATAGTGTAGTAGGCACAGTCTTAGTTGGAACTCGGTTCAAAAGGTATGCAGCTGATTCTAGCGCATATCCCCAGAATGATCGCGGTAACTCAGCGTTACTCATCATGGACCGTACTATATCCAATAGGGTTCGGTTCCGTCTCTCCGATACACCGTTATGTTGCGGAGTGTATGGAGGAGTAAGCTGAGAGAGAATTCCATTCTCTCTTAAGTAATCCAGGAACTCGGCACTTAAGTATTCACCACCTCGATCAGATCTCGGTGTTTTGATACTTTTGCCTGTTTGTTTTTCTACTTCATTCTTATATTCCTGGAATTTTCCAAAGGCTTCGGATTTATGTTTCATTAAGAAAACATAACCGTACCTTGAAAAGTCATCCGTAAAAGTAATGAAGTAAGAATAACCGCTTCGTGCATGCGTAGACATTGGACCGCACACGTCGCTGTGTACGAGTCCCAAGAGCTCGCTCTCTCTCACTCCGTGTCCAGTGAACGGAGTCTTTGTCATCTTTCCTTTGAGACAGGATTGACAAGTTGCATATGATTGATATTCGAACGGATCCAAATATCCTTCTGTATGTAACTTCGTCAACCTTCTCTCATTGATGTGACCCAGTCTACAATGCCATAAGAAAGTCTGATTTATTTCCGGAGACTTTCTTTTGTGTGTATTCTGGACATTGAAAATCTGTGGTTGGTTTAATACGTATATACCATTGCTCAATGTACCTAACCCAATCAGAACTTAATTAAGGTGAATGTTTACAGCATTACTTACAAACGCAAATTCATAACCTTCTTTAGAAACTAAAGATACAGAAATGATATTACAAGTTGCATTGGGTACAAAAAAGCAATTACGTAAAACCAAAACATGCCCATCTGACATTCCCAGGTGATAGTCCCCCACGGCCTCAGCATCCATGCTAGCTCCGTTTGCAACTTTGAGGGTCATGTCACCTGCTTTCAAAAACCTATGCTTTCTCAACGCCTGCAAAGAATTACAGATATGAGATCCTGATCCAGTATCCAATACCCAGGACGTAGAGTTTATTGATAGACAGTTTTTAATAACATACACACCTGAAGCTGAAGCCGCAACCTGCTTCAGATCCTGTGTTCTGGCTTTCCAAGCCCTGCAATCTTTCTTCCAGTGTCCACTCTTGTGACAGTAAAAGCATTCTTCCGTATCCATAAGTTTTCCCGCTACCTTTGTTGCTTTTGCCTTTCCCTTCGTATCCACCTTACTAACACCGCCCCTTGATTTGGTGAGGGTTTTCTTCTTCTTTCCCTTGGCTTTCGCCTTGGACCCAGAAGAGGAAGATCCTCCTACAAACAAAGTGGATGTTTCCCTACCTTTCTGTAGGGTGCCCTCTGCACTCCTTAGCATGTTGAGGAGCTCTGAAAGTTCAACTTCTTTTTCTTGCAAGTTGAAATTCAGAATGAACTGGGCGTAAGTGGAAGGAAGGGACTGAAGAATCAAGTCCGTATAGAGCTCATTCTCTAACGTGGTCCCAAGGTCCGTGAGCTCCTCTATGTATCCAATCATCTTAAGCACGTGTTCCGCTACCGATGATCCGACAGCCAATCTTGCCGAAAACAACTTCTTCGACACTTCGTATCTGGCGATACGAGATTGCTCTCCATACAGTTCTTTTGTATGGAGAAATAGGGATTCGAGGTCCATATTCTCATGCCTCCTCTGATGTTCGTTGTCCATAGAGGCAATCACGAGGCACTTGGCCTTCACGCAGTCGATCTCCCAAGTCTTAAAGATTTCCTTATCCGCGACGCTGGAGGTGGGACCTGGGACAGGGGGAGCTTTGGTGGTAAGAAAATACCCCAACTTGTCATAAGTGATTGCCATTTTGACATACCTGAGCCAATCTTTGTAGTTTGGCCCTGTCAGTATGTTTTTATCTAGTAGTAACTTAAGTCCAGTCATGATGTTTGGTCGCTGCAATTAGGAGAGAGAGAAGAAACACTTTAGCATGATGCTCTTGCAAGTTTAGAGTGGTTTTTAATTTGTCTAAACAGGATGGCTCCCACTGTCTCTCGAATCCCTCCTTAAACCATAAAGGAAGAACTAGTCGGGATCAATCTCACCGTACAATACTTGCTTAACCGTTCAGCCAGGGCAGTATCAGTACTTCGAGGGAGGTTTTCCAATGCTTTCGCGAAGTTCCTTAATTAAATAACCTCTTTTCCCTGTAGGCGTAGCCCCGCTAACACTTTTCTAGACACCTACTTGGTTTATAGCATTGATCGTTAAGTGAGAAAGTTCCGGAGGAGTAGCATATACTCACAGTAGGATCGGGATCCAAATATCATCGCGTGACAAAACTGAAGGAATACTACCAGAATCATCACACTCCAAATGATATGCAGCGCTAGCAAGTTTCAGTTCTTTTGAAACTCCCGATGTGGATTTTTGCCCCATGATCTTATGACCTTGACTTTGGCCAAAATATCATAAGTCACATGTCAAGTTCTACCCATCATTCTCCAGGTTAATTTGAGCCCACCCACACATACCCTTGACTTTGGCCAAAATGGTAGAACGACTGTCCCAAACCAACACATCTATCTATGATGCACATGAATACCCAATAGCTACCAATCACTATGCCTTGACTTTGGCCAACATACATAGCTTGAATACTTATTGGCCATTCATGTGAAATGACGGAGGGCTACGAATGGTTTTGGCGAAACCGTGAACGTAGTGAACTTGATATAATCGAAGGAACGAGATAGCTTTCAAAAAGGAGTGGTTCAAGCTCCGCATTTAAAAGTTTGGTTTTGAAAAGAACCGAGTGGTTTTCAAAGTGTTCCAACGACTTTTACTTGGTTTATTTTTTCTTGCATTAATTCCAATGCGTCCCATCATTTAATCCTACCATTGCAGAAAACAACGAAAATATGACGTACGCTTATGCCATCCGCATTCGCCATGAGGCCCCGTCATCACCCGTTAGGTTACTTAACTAACGACAGAGCGGGGGCTGGACTAGCGCGGATGCAAAACATAAGCAACGCCTAAATAGATATCATATAGATATATATAAACATTCGTCACATGCAATGATAGCCATTCCAGATCACAGATGAATACATTGGATATACTAGGAATCTACAATTCGTACGAGCCTGTAACGAAAAGCGGATTACACGGTCACGATGAATAGCCAAACCCCACCCTAGACCCCTACGGGTGCGGCAAACTACCCACCAAGTACCCAAAGCGAAGCAACCTCCCTCAACTCGTGAGTAGGCCACTCGGCACTTCGAGATATCCGGTAGTTTGTGCACCCCACCTTGGGTCTATTCTAGGAGCAAAAACAGTAAAAAGAAATTATACAATGACGGCTACAACCCCGACCCAGTTGTGTGGCCATACAAATAATATTACATCAATTTACATATTACAAAAATTGAAAGATAAACAAAACACTCATCTCACAATTCCCCCCGGCTATTCATCCGCGGCAATCCAACGAATTCATATACACAAACCATCAACATTGCAGATCACAGATATGTATAACCCCCACTAATCGACGTATAGCGATTAGCAGACGTTCAATACATATAAAACATTACAGATACAACCCATTAGCCAAAGTCTACAGAAAATGCCAAAATACGGATTTGTAACCACCCCAAAAACAAATTTGTTCTCTGGAAAATCTGGGTAGAAACAAACTGTATTAAAAATCCCAAAACAACACAATAAGGACACTGCAGCAAAACGGAGTAGCGGCCGAGTCACCTCGGCCGCGGATCCGTGGCCAAACGCATTGTTTGGCCGCGGTTCCGCGGTGAGTTGGCCGAGTCAGCGGCTCATTTTTGCTGTGTGTTCTATAAAAACCCTGAGACGATTTTTCATGTATGTTAAATATTTTTTTGAACGGTATAAAAAATCGACAGAAAATGGATTTTTCCCGGATGTGTTTTTTGTGATTTTTTCCGATCGATATTCTAAATACTTTGCTAACATGCTAGGGTGTGTTTAGTTAGGCTCTGATACCTCTGTAAGTCCACGTTACCTCTCCCGGTTCTTTCGGGCTTGCGGAAACGGTAAAAAACGATTTTTTAGGCATAGATAACATGGACTACAAAAACGGATCTTTGCTAAACAACACACTAGCAACTAACAAGAGAGTTATCTACTCGGTTAGGGGTTATACCTCACTTGAACTCCTTCTTCTTGGACTCTTTGTAGTGGTCGGATGGTGCTTTCTTCGTTGCCTTCTCTTGTCGAAGATGGATCCACCTGAGGGTTTCTTCCTTGAGCTCCTTTCTCGAACTTTGAGAAAACTAAAGTCTCCGGCTTGCTAGACCTTCAACCTTAGGAAGAGTAGAGAGTAGCTTTGGGTGTTTTATCTTCAAGGAGATGTTTCTCAACACATGAGAATTGTTCTTCTTGAACTAGAGGAGGAAGAAGAAGAAGAGAGGAGAGAGAGTGGTTATGATAGAATTGAGATGGTTTTTTACAACCATAACAAATATATGTGAATTAATCAATTAACAAAATTAATCAAAATGAAAAAGGTGATGCTATGTTGAAATGACCATTATCATTTCACATTAAATGAGTTTTGCAAAGATCAAAGAGTATCTTTGCTTGAAATGGTGATGGTCAACCTTTCAACCTTGGTCAACTAGTCAACCTTGGTCCACAAGTCAACAACCCTAACCATGACACAATTTCATTTAATTAATATTATTAATTGATATTTCACATATCCATTAGGGTTTGGAAAAAGACAGCTGTCAACTGTGCATACACACCCGTTCCGAAACCCTAATGAAAATCCTCTTCCTCCGCCTCAAACAACTGTGCATACACACCCGCATTCGTGTTCCGAGGAACATGAATACTATGAGATAAAACTAACCCCAAAACATATACTAGAATCTGGCTCAAACCAGAGCCTGCTAATAATGTCTGTCCGGACGCCAAACGTGCACAAGTGCGCGGATGTGAACGAACCCTGTCGCAAAACCATGCGACATCTACTCTGTTTTGCCCAAAGGTGAATAACCCTCTGTGTGGGACTCTAAAGACTCGACACTACGCTGGCAGTGGGTTTAACCACAGACCGCAAACGGCACTAGCTGTACGTAACGGTCCCCAGGTAGATGCCGATAAGAAGACTGACGAGGTAAACCCATCTGAACTCCTACTGAGCCTGAATGTGACAGTATCCGTACAGTCCGGTCTGTTCGTCTAAGAATATCGCATGGCGGGCCTAGGGAGGCAGTAAACGTCAGTCCCCTACTAGCGATACAAGTCGTGCCGGAGTGTAGCCCAGAACACCTGAGATAACACTGGAAACCTACCAGTCTATCTCGCTTGCCCTGGCCAGGGACTTTGTGTAATGGCTCTCCTAGACACAGCGCGATATCAACCCCCAATACCGGGAGAGACGAATCCTGTCTAACCGTCACTGCCTCCAAGTGCTTCGGGACTGCACCCAAAAACTACCTGTTTGCACGACTCCTTTAAGCCGTGGTAGGGTAGTAATCAAAGTACAGTGGGAACACACTCGAGGCGAAGTAACAGTGTCAAATCAACGGACTAAGCTGTACTCATGTCACCTGGGAACTGATAACTGACGATAGGTATAATACCAACCAACAGTTCCCGACGAGTCCTGTCCAGTGTACTCGTAACCTAACGAGCACCGCATACTATCTCAAGTACGACGTACTGACGGCTGTGGGACAGACCGTCTCCCAAGCTGGGATAAGAAGCGCATACGCTAGTCTATTCCGGAGTATCGATGCCCTGTCTCGATAGTCCTGCGACTAGGGACCTGCATAAGGATGTGCTTATAGATTACCCAGCCCCCACGAGTGTGACTGCCATCACAACGCTGGTAATCAAGCAAAGATCCTAAGGGCTACACTAATGTGTCAAGGCGATATGCTAAAAGAAATACATGCACACATTAAAGCAGAAACAAACCAAGTAGCATACTACCATTTTGAGCAAGATTGTCAATACAAGGTGAATATCCCAAGCTTCAATTAAGTAATATACATACTAGTATGATACAGTAATGGCCTCTAGGGCATATACACTAACAGTAATCCCTCTCACTTAATGTTAAAGTGTTTAACATATTAGTTTTCGCCTAAACTCTAGTTTAAAGATCTCGTATCGGGTTGTTCGGCACGGCTAATTTTTAAATCGGGCATGGTTGATGTCTCGTAGACCCTTGTGCGTGTTACTAGCAACCCTACAGTTTTGTTTTTGGTTGCCCATGGATTGTATACGGAGACTAATTTATGTGTCGCCCGTAGGGCGTGGATTAGTCCAAATCCGTATCTTCTTAGATTTGGGTTTGAGGGTTGGGTTTAAGGATACGTTAGCCTCATTTGAGACTAAGATCAACTTAAACGTTAGTTAAGGATACGTTAGTCTAATTTTAGACTAAGATCAACTTAACGGGATCATTTAGATCCAACAAAAGAGCATTTGGGCTCTATTGTTTAGTTTAGGGACATTGCGGTCGATTAGTTTAAGGACATTACAGTCTAATGTTAGTTTAAGGACATCTCGGTCCAAGGTTAAGGACATCATAGTCCGTGAGTTTAAAGACCTCACAGTCAAGGTTAAGGACATCATAGTCTGTGAGTTTAAAGACCTCACAGTCAAGGTTAAGAACATCATAGTCCATGGGTTTTAAAGGACCCCACAGTCCGTAGATTGTTTGGTTGTCGGGACCCGTCACCTCTCTGAAGACGTTGAAGGATTACAACGACAAATATCAGAGGAGTAAAGAGATGTACCCTCGAACCGAAGTGAATTGGTTGAAAGATCTGTAGTCCAATTTAGGGCTAAGATCTGTTAAAATATTTATGAGCAGATGGGCTCAGTTAATATGAGTTGAGGACTTATGGCCAATCTTGGCTTAAGTCCAACAAATGTTTAACATTCTATTTTGGGCTGTTGAGCCTTTATTTGGGCTTGGCCCTTTTAACAATGATGAGTATTGACAATGTTTTTGTCTTTTATTGAATGTTGAGCATTCATCAGAGCACCGGGCTTATTAAAGAATAATTTATGTTCTTTTAGCGCAACACGTAGTGCGCTAGGCGCTTTGCGCCAGTCAAAGAGCGCAATGCGCTTCTGCTAAGTAGCACACATGTAAGGAATATGTGTCGCGCTCAGCGCTAGGCTCCAGATGATGAGCGCATGATGCCAATTTATAAGCGCTGAGCGCTAATCCATGAGCGCATTGCGCTTTCATTTTAGTGGTGCATACGTGAGTGACACGTGGTGCGCTTGGCGCAGAGCGCCAGCCCATGAGCGTAGTGCACTATTTCAAGAGCGCAAAGCGCTAGTGCTTAATTGGCGCATATATGATTGACACGTGGCGCATTTGGCGTTGAGCGCCAGTCCAGAGAGCGCAGAGGCGTAGTTCAAGAGCACAAAATGCATTTGATCAATTTTATGATCTGGGAAACAAATTTATGTTCTTTTAAAAGAGACTCTGTCTCAAGATCTAAGAACAACAGTTCTTATTTTGCAGGAGATATTTCCAATCTCTTATATTGATTAAAGGCTTTGCCTTTATAGATCCATGATCTGTGAGAAGAATTATGTTCTTCTTATTATTATTTTATGATGAGGTCTCTTGATCTTTTTGTGAGAGACCTTGGTTTTGTAGATCTATGATCTTTAAAGAAGTAAATTCTTCTTTTTATGAGATGATTTCATCTCTATGTTCATCATTATCATTTTTATCTTGAAGAAAGATCTTCTTGCAAGAACTTGCTCTTTATCTTTGAGTTTCTCAAAGTTTATGGGGGGTTTCTCTGTACAAGACTTGAAGTCTCGGGGCCTTTATATAGGGCAAGCTGATCAGTTCGATCAGTTAAAGAGATCTTTTCTCTAATTGATTTGGGAATTTTCCCATTGTTGGATCTTTGATCCAAGGGCTTCTGATTTACAGAAGGTAATCTTCTTGTTTTCAAAAAAAATTGGAAAATCTTCTAAACGGAATTTATTCTGTATTTTTTAGTGATTTTTAATCACCATTGGATCATTGATCCAACGGTGCTCTGATTTACAGAGCATAATCTTGTTGTTTGGAAAGATTTGAGAGATCTTTTCCTAACAGAATTTAATTCTGATCAATTAATGATTTATCATTATTATTAGATCTTTGATCTAACGGTGAGGAGCTTTTAGTTCCAGCGCTAGCGCACCCGTGCTTTGCACGTGGTGCGCTGCTTAGAGCGCATCGCACCTAGCGCTAGCTCACCTCACCTAGCGCTAGCGCACCTGTGTCTTACACGTGGTGCTCTACTTAGAGCGCAGCGCACCTAGCGCTAGCGCATCCGTGTCTTACACGTGGTGCGCTGCTTAGGGCGCAGCGCACTTGGCGCTGCATCTGAAGCGTTGCTTCAATTTGAAATTTAAATTTCAAACAGAGTTTTGCTCTGATTGGGGCAAACAAAGGATCTCACGCAGGTATTTTCTCCTTACATGGTCGAGAGGACCTTGCAAGCGTCTTTTAACGAGATTGCGCCCTTTCCGGTTTTCACAAAACTCACCGGTAGCCCTACTGTTTTTACTCACGGAGCCCTTTCGGGTTTTCATCCGTGCCCATTTCGCTTGTGGACGTACGCATTTTTTGTTACCACGTCAGCCTGCGGACACCGCGGGTTTGTAGTAGTTTAACAACGTTTCGGTCAGGCGTTAGTTTAGGGACGTTTCGGTCTGTTGTTAGTTTTAGGACATCTCGGTCCGTTGTTAGTTTTGGGACATTTCGGTCCGGCGTTCATAGGTTGGACATGTTTGAAGATCTTTCAGTATTCTTTTAGTTTTTGCCGAAAGAACAATTTCTCATGGAGCTTCCCCTATAAAAGAGCATGATGCCCCGGGCGTGTCCATCTTTTTCTGAGCATGTGGTTGTGGCGGGTTCACCTTCCAGTTGTCAGACAACGCGAATTTGCCCTGTTGGTATTCATCCTCAATCCAACCTTTGAAGATGTAGCAATCTTCGAGTGGGTGACCCATTACTCTGTGGTAGGGACAATAGTTAGGATGGTTAACAACGCCCGGTTGCGACGGACGTTTTGTATCTGGCAGAGTGATGAGCCCGTTGCGCACGGCCAGTTCGAACATTATCCTTGTTTTATCCCTGGGAAATGAGTAAAGACGTTTCAACTTCTCATCGAGAGATCGTGGCTTGTTGCTTTGATGAACAAACGGTCTCGGGTTACTCGGCTGTTGCTGAGCGTTGGCGACGAAGGTCGCTTTCCCTTTGCCTTTTTCATTCCGAAAATCCACTTTTGAAAGGAAAAGCATATGGCCCATCTGGTCTATTTGGGCCAGCTTGTCAATCAAGGCATGGAAGGTGGTCGGCTTGAAGAACATCATGAACTGGGATATGATCGCCTGCGGATCAAGAGTACCCACGAACATGCCTACCACAGGCGCTTCTTCGATGCGCTGCTCGCACTTCGACCATAGATTCCGCCACCTATCGCGTATTGCACCCATGTTTCGCCTGGCTTTACTCTGGTGTTAATTAATGCGGTGATTGGGGTGTGTTCGCTACCGCTTGCAAAATGCTGGGTGAACAGCAATTCCATCTCTGTAAAAGTTTGACGGAGTTGTTGGGAAGCTCTGAGTACCATTCGAACGCCGTTTCCGCCAAGCTACCAACGAATTGGAGAAGCAGTAGCTTATCATCCCCTCCAGTGTTCCCGTAGAGAGCCCTAAACTGAGCGACATGATGATGGGGATTGCCTGTCGGAATTTAGAAATCATGTATCCTGGCGGGTACTTTATTTGATCGTACCAATCCGGATAGGGCCGTCCAGTTCTGACGACTTGGCCAGCCGCTTCATTTGATTGATAAGCTCATATTTGTTGAGCTATATAATCATCGAGCGTGGCTTTGGAGATGGTCTCCTCCTTGGCAGTTGACAGAGCCGGCAGAGGATTTGATGTCTCTCCTCTATCATCTTCAATTATTATTGGAGGATCTTCGGCTGGAGGGTCCAGCTGGATCATCATGCCCACCATATCTTGGAATAGAAGGGCCATTTGTTTTATATTGGCCGCTTATTCCGCGGCCTCTTTGTCTTTCTTCTCAAGCATTCTCCGAAGGAATTCGGCATCAGTTTCCTGCTCATGGTGCTGCTCCGAGGATGTCTCCAGGTTTGCTTTCGGTTCCGTAAGTGCGGCCATAGCTGTTAGCATCTTTTGGAGCTTTTGTTGTTGTTGCTCTTGAGCCTTAGTCACTGATCGCGTAAGCGGTCGATGACCTATGGAGATACAGATGTCCTCTTTTCCAGATGCCATATAGATGGTATGCACCACCATGCCCCCAGACTTGGGGCATTTAGGCTCAGTGCCCTCGACATTTGTCACAGACAAGGGGATTTTCTCCGGCCTTCTCTTTATATGGGCTGGTGAAGTTGAGGGGGCCGTTGCAGCGGGCACCCAGGTAGACAACACCTTCTGTGGTACGATAGAATGGTCCTTCTCTTACCGAACCTTTATCTTTTTCTGTCGGCGGGAGTAATCTTGATCAATCACGGAGTCTTGGACCTATCGCCAGACCTTGTGAATTTTGGAGGACAGCCGCTGAAGAGGCTGCTCTAGCTTCGCCTTTGTAGCGCTCTCCATAAGTGGAGGAGACCTTTTCAGCACAGCCGTCGGAGAGTTCTTGCGGACCCTCCTGAGTGGTTCAAAGCTGTTCCCGGTTGGAACAGCAGCATCAATTTCCACCATCGGAGCTAGCAGAGTCAGTCCAGAAGGAGAGCTGCCGCTAGCCTTCCTTACTCGGCGCCAGTGACGACGGTGAGCATGTCGTGCTGACGGGACCGGCTCAGTTATAGGGGTGGCTTCGACATGCTCCATGTTTTGGCGGAGGGTTGCTGCCGGCGTTAGCCTCTTGAAAAATGATGTCAGTTGAGTGGGGATGGCCAATCTATCGAAAGCAGACTTTCGCGCAGGGGGAGCATTTTTGATGACTTCTCCTGGAACGGGAGCTGAAACGGTCAGTCTTGCAAAGACCGACTCCTTAGCAGGGGAAGTCGCTCTGATGACTTCAGGAACAGAAATGACTATCCTCTTTGGGATGGCCGCTTCAGGTATCGCGGGCTTCTTCATAGTCCCATCTGAGCTTTGGCCCAGTCTGTTAAAAACTGAGGCAGTGGACTTAGACGGCCCGTTGATAGGGGCTGCACTAGTTGCAAGCCGATCAAAGACCGACTTTTTCGGAGCTTCTTGCGATGGTAAAGGAGCGCTGAAGCTTGTTGGCGGGATCATGGTCCCGAAGAATAGCCCGGTGGTGGCTTGAGTCACTTGTTCCACCGGTATTGTGAAAAGGGAGGCCGCTTAGGGCCCGTAAGTCACTCCTCCGAACAGGACGGAGTGAGAGTTGTAGTTGTAGTCAGTGCAGTTTGAGGCCATTGATCTTCCGTTTTCTGCACAGAGCAAGACACCCAATATTAGTACCTCGAATCCAGGGACAATCATAGCAAACCGCGATTCGTTCGCGAAACACGACACACAAAGTGTGGAGTGGAAAGAGGAAAAGGTCCCACCGGGCATGCCAGAATCTGTTCTCCGCCGAAAAACGCGACCCGGGACGTTGGGACGTCCGGCCTGAATTTCGAGGGCAGATTCTATTTGGTTCTATCTGTCTACCTCTCCGAAGATGCCAAGTTGATTTATGACACCATGTATCGAAGGTTTACACGGATGCGGCCGATGTAGCAGACTTCGTCAGATTCCCCCTCGTTGAGGGGTTTTTGATTGTGGGGACGCTCTTCCCTGCAAGCGCAAGCCTCTACAGTTAATTACGCTACCGTATCGCGGTAACAACTTTCTCCTTCTCCAGATGATCATTTCGTGTCGTGTGTGTTTGTTTTGTTTTTGGTTGCCCGTGGATTGTATACATAGACTAATTTATGTTGTCGCCCATAGGACGTAGATTAGTACAAATCCGTATTTTCTTAGATTTGGATTTGGGGTTGGGTTTAAGGATGCGTTAGTCTCATTTGAGACTAAGATCAACTTAAACGTTTGTTAAAGATACGTTAGTCTAATTTTAGACTAAGATCAACTTAACGGGATCATTTAGATCCAACAAAAGATCATTTGGGCACTATTGTTTAGTTTAAGGACATTGTGGTCCATTAGTTTAAGGACATTACGGTCCATGGAGTTTAAAGACATCATAGTCTGTGAATTTAAGGACCTCACAGTCCAAGGTTAAGGACATCATAGTCCATGGGTTTAAGGACCCCACAGTCCGAGGTTAAGGACATTATAGTCCATGGGTTTAAGGACCCCACAGTCCGAGGTTAAGGACATCTGTTCTCCGCCGAAAAGACGCGACCGGGATGTTGGGACTCCAGGCCTGAATTTTGGGGGCAGATGCTATTTGGTGCTATCCGTCCACCTCTCCGAAGATGCCAAGTTGATTTATGACACCATGTATCGAAGGTTTAGACGGATGCGGCCGATGTAGCAGACTTCGTCAGATTCCCCCTCGTTGAGGGGGTTTTGATTGTGGGGACGCTCTTCCCTGCAGGCGCAAGCCCCTGCAGTTAATTACGCTACCGCATCGCGGTAACCACTTTCTCCTTATCCAGATGGTCACTTCGTGTCGTGGGTGTTTGTTTTGTTTTTGGTTGCGGAGACTAATTTATGTTGTTGCCCGTAGGGCGTGGATTAGTCCAAATCTGTATTTTCTTAGATTTGGGTTTGGGGTTGGGTTTAAGGATGCGTTAGTCTCATTTGAGACTAAGATCAACTTAAACGTTTGTTAAGGATACGTTAGTCTAATTTTAGACTAAGATCAACTTAACGATTTGTTAAGGATACGTTAGTCTAATTTTAGACTAAGATTAACTTAACAGGATCATTTAGATCCAACAAAAGAGTATTTGGACTCTATTGTTTTAGTTTAGGGACATTGCGGTCCATAATTAATTTAAGGACATTACGGTCCAATGTTAGTTTAAGGACATCTCGGTCCAGTTTAAAGACATCATAGTCTGTAAAGGTTAAGGACATCATAGTCCATGGGCTTAAGGACCCCACAGTCCAAGGTTAAGGACATCATAGTCCATGGTCTTAAGGACCCCACAGTCCATGGAATGTTTGGTTGTCGAGACACGTCACCTCTCTGAAGACGTTGAAGGATTACAACGACAAATATCAGAGGAATGAAGAGATGTACCCTTGGACCAATGTTGGTTAGGGGATCTGTAATTGGATTGATTTAAGGATCGTTAATCCCGTTTGAGATTAAGATCAACTTAAATGTTTGTTAAGGATACATTAGTCTAATTTTAGACTAAGATCTACTTAACAGGATCATTTAGATCCAACAAAAGAGCATTTGGGCTCTGTTGTTTAGTTTAGGGACATTGCGGTCCAAGTTCAGATGCAAATATGTGTTTGGAAATGCACTAGATAGTTATTGGCCATTGGGACTCACCACCTCTCTGAAGACGTTGAAGAATTACAACGACATGTATCAGAGGTGTGAAGAGATGTACCCTTGAACCAAAGTTGATTGAAATGGCTCTGGGAATTATTTTGAATGTCAAGAGTATGGTTGGAGTTCAATTTCAGGAGATCTTGCCTCTGGAAGACTTAGCTAGTTTAGGCTAAGATTGGCTTGAATATTGTGTTAAACACTAGAGTATACTCTTCTATCACGTGCTACCATGTGACAAGCTTAAAATAGTGTTGAACACTAAGGATGCAGCGCACAAAATAGTGTTGAACACTAAAAAGGAGCGCTCACGTGGGAGCACGTGAGACGCTTGAATGTTGGGCCCAAACTTCCTTTATTTTATTCTCAGAATATTCAAATAAGTGTTAAACACTTGGCCTTTATGACCATCACGTCCGGGCACGTGATGGGTATCCATGATTTGGATATTAAAGTGTTTGCTAGGGGGTCACGTGGAGACACGTGAGGACGCCCAAAGTCTGTTCTGACTTGGCTCTGTTCTCTTTATTTTGAGGGATTTATCTAAGGGTCACGTGGGAGCACGTGACTCCATCTCATTCATCCTTTTTTGATCATTGAGGGGGAGAGTCATGTGTTGCCACGTGATCATGCTGGGTACTTTGATCTCTTTACGTGCATGAAAAGTCTGAGTCCGTTGTTTAAAAATTCTTTTATAAGGTTAAACCCCAATCTTATTTAGAGGAATTAAATTCCTATATATTTTGTGGGAGAATATAATTCTCTGAACTTAGTTCTTCTCTTAGGTTTTAGATCCGCATGGCAGAATCTCCCCGGTGAGAATTAAATTCTCAACTTATGGGGAGATCTGCTTCTGCAGACCTTCAACCAAAGAAAAAACTAAGTTCTTGTTCAGAAGAGTTAAACTCTTAGTTTGAGAATTAAATTCTCTTTTCTTTTGTATTCTTTCTCTGTTATTGTATATCCTTTTTTTCTTGGCTCCTATTTATAGGAGAAAGAAAAGAATCAGTTTGTTTAGTCAATCTTTCATTGAAAGATTTTGATTGATTTTGTAACCAACATGATCTTTTAGATCACTCGGTGAATTTTACTCACCATTGGATTTTTAATCCAAAAGATATTTTATTTGTTGTTCCTGGCAGATTTTAGGAAAATATTTCCTTGTATAGAAACTTTCTATAAATTGGTGATTTTTAATCACCATTGGATTTTTTTATCCAACGGTGCTCCACTTTACAGAGCACAATATTTTTTGTTTGGAAAGATCTAGAGAAATATTTTTCCAATTAGGGTTTTTTATTCCCTCTTAAATAGAATTTAATTCTATTAGTTTAGAAGGTTTAAGAGCATGTCACGTGTTGTCACGTGACCCTACTAATTGACCATTTAATTAGAATTTAATTCTCTTATTTCAGAGATCTTAGGAACCCATCACGTGTTGGCACGTGACCCCCTGTCACGTGTGAGCACGTGATGCCCCATTGGGGATTTTTCTTACTGTTTTATTATACCTTTTAATTCCTGTCAGTGGGTTTAAACGCCCATCACGTGTTGGCACGTGACTCCATCTCAAATTGTGTATCTCAGCGCCTATAACTTTGCCCATAAAAGGTCATGTGTCCCAACGTGATGCCCAATCACGTGTGGACACATGATGCTTCTCTTGTGTATTTCTTTGCTGCTTTATTCAGTTCCCATGAGGGAACAACATCATAGTCCATGGGTTTAAGGACCCCGCAGTCCGAGGTTAAGGACATCATAGTCCATGGGTTTAAGGACCCCACAGTCCAAGGTTACGGACATCGTAGTCCATGGGTTTAAGGACCCCACAGTACAAGATTAAGGACATCATAGTCCATGGAATATTTGGTTGTCGGGACCCGTCACCTCTCTGAAGACGTTGAAGGATTAAGCCGATAAATATCATAGGAGTGAGGAGATGTACCTTTGAACCAATATTGGTTGGGATTTGTAGACTAATTTGGGACTAAGATCAAGGATTTATGAGCATATGGGCTTAATTAATCTGAAGTAGGGTTCTGTGACCACTTTGGGCTCGGCCCATTTAGTTAAAATGTTAAACATTTAACAATGCTGAGCATTGGTTTGAGTTCTGACAATCTTTTTGTCTTTTATTGAATGTTGAGCATTCGTCATAGCTCTGGGCTTTATTTATAGAAAATTTATGTTCTTTTAGCGCACACGTGAGGAGCACGTGGCGTGCTTAGCGCTTTGCGCCAGTCAAAGAGCGCAGAGCGCTTCTGTTAGGTAGCGCACATGTGAGAAGCACGTGGCGCGCTTGGCGCTGTGCGCCAGCTTTGGAGCGCTAAAGCGCTTCTGCTGGGTAGAGCACACGTGAGGAGCACGTGGTGCGCTTGGCTCTGAGCGCCAGTCCAAAGAGCGCAAAGCGCTTCTATTCAAGTAGCGCACACGTGGGAAGCACGTGGCGCGCTTGGCGGTGAGCGCCAGTCAAAGAGCGCAATGCGCTTCTGTTTAAGTTTAGAGCGCTAAGGCTCTGCAGCACTGTGCGCTAGATTTGGAGCGCTGAGACGCTCTTCTTTAATTGGAGCGCTAAGTCTCTTTTAAGCAGCTTTGCGCCCTGAGAATTAAATTCTCTTTCTTATAAGAGACTTTGTCTCATGGATCTAAGAACAAATTTCTTATTTTTTTATAGGAGATATTTCAATCTCTTATATTTTTTATGAAAGGCTCTGCCTTTATGGATCTATGATCCTAAGAGAATTGAATTATTCTCCCCCTTTTTATAATGAGATATTATAATCTATTTTGTGAAAGACAATTTGTCTTATAGATCTATGATCTGAAGAAGATTAAGTTCTGCCCTTTATTTTTATGATGAGATACTTTGATCTCTTTGTGAAAGACCTTGGTCTTATAGATCTATGATCTTAGAAAAAGAAGGAAATTCTTCTTTTATATGAGATGATTTCATCTCTATGTTCTTTTTTCTTTTTACCTTGAAGAAAGTTTTCTTCTTCTAAGAGCTTGCTCTTTTTCTTTGAATTTCTCAAAATTTATGGGGGGATTCCTCTATTTGTCTCTGTATATCAGACTTGAAGTCTTGGGTCCTTTTTATAGTGAAGGCTGATCGGTTAAAGAGATCTTTTCTCTAATTGATTCGGAGATATTTCCCCTGTTGGATCTTTGATCCAAGGGCTTTTGATTTACAGAAGTCAACCTTCTTGTTTTTAACAAGATTGGGAAATTTTCCCAATACAGAATTTATTCTGTATTTTGGTGATTTTTAATCACCTTTGGATCATTGATCTAACGGTGTTCTGATTTACAGAGCACAATCTTTTTGTTTGGAAAGATTTTCAGGAATCTTTCCTTAACAGAATTTTATTCTGGTCAATTGATGATTTATCATCTTTATTGAATCTTTGATCTGACGGTGGAGAACATTTAGTTTCAGCGCTAGCGCACTCGTACTTTGCACGTGAGCACTGCTTCAGAGCACTGGCGCTCTTTGCACTAGCACACTCGTGCTTTACACGTGAGTGCTGCCTCAGAGCGCTGGTGCGCTGCTTATTTCAAATTTTGAAAATTTGAACTGAGGTTTGCTCTGATTGGGGTAAGTAGACCACTAAATATTAACAAAACATATTGAACAAGTTTCATAGCAAAAGAATGTATACTGTAATTTTTATCGCATTTTTTAAGAAAAATACCATATAGTTTAGTTTCGACATAAAAATATCATTACCATTGGTATACCTATAGACAGTTCACGAGGTAATGACCAACCTCTTCACAACACTCATATGTAATAGCACGATGATATTGGGAAACATATATTTGGGAAAATTCGGTTTTATATAAAACTACCTCTGACTTATATAAAAATCATTTTCTACAAGATTATGTATTTTAAACAAATTTTTGCAAAACGCCGCTACAACCCATTTTGGGGAACCCATTCGGGATGGTGCGGATTATCGCACATCCTCAGGCTTAGTAGTGCGAGATGTAGACCTCCGCAAGGAGCATACGGTCTCGAAAGATTTTAAAATACACATATCTTAAGAAAATAAGATTTCTAGAAAAATAATAAATTAAAATTATTTTATATAAATATATATATATATGTATGTATGTATGTATCATCAAAATATCTAATTTTTGATATAATATAAATATTCTAACTTTTCTAAATCAAAAGAATCACTTTACATGAAAATACCATGCAATTTCATACAAGTTCAATACTTTACAATTAAATACCATATATTATGAAATTCGGTTTTATTCACTAGAAATGTCACATATATAAAATCTACATCTATGAAAACTCTAAAGACGATAATTAAATACTTGGGGTGTATTTTGAAAATTATACAAAATTATTTTTACATAAAACCCGCTCAAGTTTTATAAATTACAATAAGGACCCTAGTAAATATAGGTTTAAGCGGGACAAGTCTCTTGAGCCTAAGAGAGCCGGAGATATGGGTGCTTGCCTATTTAAGGTAGACAACTTAATAAACGGTATTATCAACACGGTAATCGTCTTTGAAAAAGACACAAATCCTGCCGTCCATGTGCAGCGGTTACCGATAACACCAAAACCTAATCCAGGATTCAATTTCTTTTCTAATTGTCTGACTTAAACTGAGTCTCGATATAATCAATCTGACTTGAATGAGATTCAAGTATATATAACAAATCAATATGAATCCATGTATTCAATCTGTTCAATCTATCAATCTATACAACTTGACTGAACCGAACCATGGATATACATCCATCTACATGATTCTCCAGTTACATCCATTTACTGATATCATGGTTTCGGCAAGTCATCCATCTATACAATCTATAATACAAGACAATACAATTTAAAATACAATACCAACAATACAATCAAGACATCGCGGGGTTTAAAGGATAGATTGGTACGGAAGGTGTTAAAAGTGGCATGAGACTACGACCATTAAGACACCTAACCTGTATTCCATTGCCGTTGTACCGTGGTTGAACGGTTCCTTGTACTTTCCGTCCACCTTAGTCTCTGATCTACTGAGACTCCTCTCGTATACACTGGCCTCTTCTGTACCTAGCTACAAACAACAGCGTTAACGCTAAATACAATATTATAACAATTTAATACAACTTTAAAAGTTACACTCTCTCTGTATATTCTATTTCTCCCTCATCTTTAGGACTTACCGAGCGTTTGTTCGCTGACGACATTCCTTCTCTTTCTTCTTTGGAATGTTGTCAGGTGATTCGGACCTTCCGGAGATCGAGCCCACCAGCGAGGATTTGGACCAGCTAGCTTATGACCCAGAGCTTTAGATTCTTGTACACATTTACATTCTGTATTTTCCATTTATGTTACGCCACTGTTTAGGCATTGCTTTCCATTCCATGTATTTACTTTTCAGATGCATTGTACAAAAAAATATTAATAAATAAAGTTGTTGTTCATTACATTTGTCTCCTGTGTATATTTCTTTTATATTGCTTAGTTATGCTTAGCGTATTTACTTCTGAGTAAATACGTAGCGGCCAGTCACGTCCCCTTTACCGTACACCGAGAAGCGGGGCGTGACAATTTTATTTTATAATATGAATATCTTGTTAGAATTTTATATTATCATATGAATTTCTTGTTAGTTTAACAAGATTAGAATTTTATTCTATCATATGAATATCTTGTTAGTTTAACAAGATTAGGAATATATTTTCCTAAGATAGAATTTTATTCTATCAAATAATCGATGGGTGATTTTATAATCACCATTGGATTTTTGATCCATGGGTCATCTGTTTAACAGAGAAGATCTTTCTAGTTTGAGAAAGATAAGGAAAATATTTCCCACATAGAATTTAATTCTATCAGATAGTTTAATTGGTGATATTTTATCACTATTGGATTTTAAATCCAAGATTCTCTGTTAGAAAAAGATCTTTCCATATTAGAAAGATCAGGGAAAATATTTCCCAAATAGAATTTAATTTTATCACATAGAATTTAATTCTATCAGATGAGATCATTTTAAATTGGGGCGCGCTGCCAAAGAATGAGGCAAGAGAACTCACGTGTTTAACATGTGACCCCTAGTGTTGGTTTTACCCTGTTTATTTTCAGTGCCCATATGCTTTGCATATGAGCGCTCACGTGAGGCCTATTTGGTCATTGGTTATTTATGTTCAGCGCTCATATGCTTTGCATATAAGCGCTCACGTGTTTAACACATGAGGCCAATTTGACCCTTAGTTATTTGTTTTCAGCGCTTATATTCTTTGCATATGAGCGCTCACGTGTTTAACACGTGAGATCAGTTTGGCCTTTAAGTTTATTTTATTTAGCGTTCATATGCTTTGCATATGAGCGCTCACGTGTTTAACACATGAGCCCAATTTGACCCTTAGTTATTTGTTTTTGGTGCTTATATGCTTTGCATATAAGCGTCCACGTGTTCAATACGTGATGCCAAACTATGATGATTATTGTCATCTTCCCTTTTTTTATAAGGGAACAAATAGCTCTTTGCCAAAAAATTTGGCGGGAACAAATGTCCCCCACTACTTTGCCCACGTAAATATGTACGTGGATGATGTAGTGCAGAGTTATGCATAGCCGTACAATTGATGGCTTAGGAGACAAGTTTAGGATCCTTGTAGCCTAAGGCTATTTTTTATCTTCATGAGCCATAAGGGTCTCAAGAAGGTTTTTTTTCCTATGGGTTTTAAGGATCTCATAGGTGTGTATTCTCCCTAGAAATCGTGAGGATTTCTAAGTGTTCATCACCTCCGTGAGTCGTAAGGATCTCACTCGGGTATTTTTTTTCCTTACGAGTCGTGAGGTCCCGTAAGTAGTTTCTTCATTTCATTGGCGAATGTAGCCCGTGGATAGTATACAAGAGTCAGTTTGGACCTCCTTATAGGGTAGCGATGGCTTAGGAAACAGGTTTAGATCTGTCGCCTAAGAATTTTCAATTTTATGAGACGTGAGGGTTTCATAAAGACTTTTCTCTCTACGAGTCGAAAGAATCTCGTAGGTGTATTTTCTCCTTAGAAGTCGTGAGGACTCCTAAGTGCATTTTCTCTTAAGAGTTGTAAGGATCTCAGAAAGGTATTTCTCCCTACGGGTCGAGAGGATCTCGTAGGTGTATTTTCATCTTAGAAGCCGTAAGGACTCCTAAGTGTGTTTTCTCTTGTGAGTCGTAAGGATCTCACAAGAGAATTTTCTCCTTACGGGTCGAGAGGACTCGTAAGTGGCTTCTTCTCCTCATTGGTATTCGAGTTTAGAGAATGTGTCCCATGAATAGTATACAAGAGTCATTTTAGACCTACTTGTAGGGCGGCGATGGCTTAAGAAACAGGTTTAGATCTTCGCCTAAGGCTTTTCAACTTTATGAACCATGAGAGTGTCATAAAGAATTTTCTCCCTACGAGTCGAGAGGATCTCATAGGTGTTTTTTATCCTTAGGAGTCGTGATGGCTCCTAAGCGTGTTTTCTCTTGAGAGTCGTAAAGATCTCACAAGAGAATTTTCTCCTTACGAGTCGAGAGGACTCACAAGTGGTTTTTCTTCCTTGTAGGTATGCGACTTTGGAGAATGTGGTCCGTGGATAGTATACAAGAGTTATTTTGGACCAACTTGTAGGGCAGCGATGGCTTAGGAAACAGGTTTAGATTTGTTGCTTAAGGCTTTTCAACTTTATGAACCATGAGGGTCTCATAAAGAATTTTCTCTGTACGAGTCAAGAGGATCTCGTAGGTGTATTTTCTCCTTAAGAGTCGTGAGGGCTCCTAAGCGTGTTTTCTCTTGAGAATCGTAAGGATCTCACAAGAGAATTTTCTCATCACGAGCCGAGAAGACTCGCAAGTGGTTTCTCCTCCTCGTCGGTATGCGACTTTGGAGAATGTGGCCCGTGGATAGTATACAAGAGTCATTTTGGACCTACTTGTAGGACAGCGGTGGCTTAGGAAACATGTTTAGATCTGTCGCCTAAGGATTTTCAACTTTATGAGCCGTGAGGGTCTCATAAAAACTTTTTTCCCTACGAGTCGAGAGGATCTCGTAGGTGTATTTTCTCCTTAGATGTCATGAGGGCTTCTAAGTATGTTGTCTCTTGAGAGTCATAAGGATCTCACAAGAGACTTTTCTGCTTACGAGTCGAAAGGACTCGCAAGTGGGTTTTCCTCCTCGTCGGTATGCAACTTTGGAGAATGTGGCCCATGGATAGTCTAAAAGAGTTAATTTGTACCTACTTGTAGGGCCACAGTGCTTAGGAAACATGTTGATATCCCCGTCGCCTAAGGCTTTTCACCTTCATAAGCCATGAGGGTTTCGTAAAGTTGTTTTTCCCCACGAGCCGAGATAGTCGAGAAGATCTCGCAGGTGTATCCTAACGTGAAATATAGATAATTCATATTCTTTATGACAGAGGTCCGTCGGGTTTTGTGGTACTAGGGTTTTAGTCAGTGGTACCGTCGCGTTGCCTGATGTATTTCTCGATATACAATCTTTAAACTGTTGTTCGAGTAACCCCGCGACTGTCGTGTTTCTGATTTCTTCGGGGGCTGGACAAGACGTCTTCAAGTAATCTCTTTAGGTCATATTACCATCGGAAGAGCAAGCATTAGGAATTTTCCATGACGTATTTTACTTGAGGTTAGGCTCAGTTTGCAGCCACGATGAGTCATAACCACTCCGCGCTGGTGTGGGATGATCTCCAATAGTCTTTTAGGTTTTATATGAGTTGCTGTCAAGACCCTGAAGTTGGGATTTTGCCGTCGCTTCATTCTTTGTTTTGACGATGTCGCGCCGATTTTTTTTTTTTTGAAATAGGGTAGACATCTGGGTGATCTCTATGCTGTAAGTATTGCAATCGATATCAGGAGCTACGGATATGCCATTGATCCAATTTCATTTGAAAGTTGCGTCCGTTTCCTCCTGAAATGAGGGAGAACGCCGAGATAGCCTTTAAGTTGTATATGCACCGTCGAGACTTAGAGCTAGGATTTTGCCATTACTCCACTTTTGTTTCGACCCTTGGGTATTTTGTTGAAGTCGCGTCTGCATCTTGCCAGAATGAGAAGAAACGCCGGGATTGTCTCTAGATTGTATATGAACCATCAAGACTTGGAGCTAGGATTTTGCTGTCACTCCATTTTTGTTTCGACCCTTGGGTCTTTTGTTGGCGCTGCGTCTGCATTCTGCTGGAATGAGAAGGAACGCTGGGATTGTCTCTAGGTTGTATATGAACCATCAATACTTGGAGCTAGGATTTTGCCATCACTCTATTTTTGTTTCGACCCTTGGGTCTTTTATTGACGTTGCGTCTACATCCTGCTGGAATGAGAAGGAACGCCGAGTTGGAGTTAGGATTTTGCCGTTACTCCTTTTTGATTTGGCTCCTTGGAGCCTTTGTCGACGTTGCGTCTGTACCTTGCTGTAATGAGAAGCACGTCGAAATAGTCTCTAGGTTGCATATGAACCGTCAAGACTTGGAGTTAGGACTTTGCCGCTACTCCATTTTTCTTCGACCCTTAGGTCTTTGTTGTTAGTTATATGTATGCCGTAGAGGCCATTACTGTATATAGGATGTATATTGTAGTGGATGCTGTGACATATATAGGGAGGACTTTCTTGTTCGACATGATAGTATGCTATCTGGTTGCTCTTTATCTTAACGTGTACACTGATTGTCTCTCTGTTACATGTTGGTAAAGCCCTTAGGATGTGTACTTGACTACCTGGACTATGATGAGGATCATACTAGTGGGGACATGGTAGTCCATAAGTACATCCTTCAAGGTCCCTAGTCGTGGGTGTATCGAGACGGGGCATCGATACACCAGAGTAGACTAGAGTATACCCTCTCGACCCATACAGATGGGCGATGGATGATCCCATATCCATTGGTGTTTGACTTCAGAGATGATATACGGGTGCTCAGTGGAGACTGGGTACACTGGACGGACTCGCCAAGAACTCCCAGATGGTATTATACCTTACGTCAGATGGCAGTTCTCTGGTGACACTGGTACAGGTTAGTCTGTAGACCCGAGATCGTCATAGAGTCTTGTATGATTCCCACTGTGCTTTGATTTCCACCTTACCACGTCCAAGAGGGCGTGCAAAACGATGGTTTTTGGGTACAGTCCCGAATCACATGGAGGCAATGAGCGATAGGAGGGGATTCGTCTCTCCCGGTATAGGGAGTTGATGTTGTGCTGTGTTCGATTGGCTATAACCAGAAATCCCTGGCCAGGGTTGCTGAGATTTACTGGTAAGTGTTACCAGTAGTTTCTCGAACTGTTATAGACCTCATATCGACACGACTTATGGAGCTACTGGGGCCTGACGTTTACCACCCCTAGGAGAGATATGCGACATATCAGATGAAAAGACCGGACTGTACGGTAAGTGTTACTGGTTAGATTCACAGGAGTGTGAGCGGGCTTCCTCGTTGATCTTCTGATCGCTCAATACCCGGGTGGCCGTTACGTTTAGCAGACCGCTTGCGGCTTGTGGGTGCTTGATATGATCATCACCTGCTGCCGGCGTATTGACGAGTCTTTAGAGTCCTACACAGAGGTTTTCTGGCTCAAGCGAAATGAAATAGGAGCGCATATGAGATATGTGCAGGACCGAGAATAATACCAGAATGTGATACTGTATTCTATTCTCGCGATTTGTATCATTGGACGGTTATATATGATATAGCCGGGTTACCGAATCAAGTGTTGATTCGATACATTGATACACTTGATATTAGTCGGTTATATGCTATATGACCGGATCATTAAATCAAGTGTTGATTTAATGATTTAATGTATAATTATATATTTGATATATTACTTTACATTAACTAGTATTTGTTCACTTAAGATGGATTTTCTCACTTGATGTGCACATTGTATATATGATATAGTTTTGTGCACTAGTTTGTATCATGTTTGATGATACATGCAAACTTGGGTGTGTGTATGCTTTGATCCATGTTTAGGTAAATGGTTAGGGTTTTAATTTATTTATTCATTTATTTATTTATTCATTTTGGCAAGAAATAAAATGGTGGCTTTCTTTGGATTTTATTTGAAGCTTCATGAAGCTTTGAATAGCTTTGACCATTTTGTTTCTTTCCTCAACCTAACCATTCACCTAAACCCTAGTTTAGTCTCTACACAAGTTTACTCACCCATGGTTGCATTATGATAAGTATTCACTTGAATTATTATTTTGAAAATTAATTCATTTTCTTTTCTTCTTCTTCTTCTTCTTGATGAAGAAAAGAAAAGCTTTCTTGAAAATTCCAAGTGATGAATCCAAGTGAGAAATCCAATTCTAAAGTGAACCCACTTCCTATTTCTTCATCCTCAACCACTTTCCATGTTGTATGGGATGTTTTCTTCACAAGTTTCGTGACCTAGTGAAGATGGAGCTTGAGTTAGAGTTGCCTCGACATAGATCATTCTCGGCATCGAAGTCAACGACCTAGCCCGCTCATTTCTCCGATGAAACCGACGCTAGAGTCCGGGATCCCGATGATCGCAGCGGAAGGACGTCATCTCGGAGCTAAAGAAGTGGTGGACCGGATCTACAAAGGTTGTAGCCCCTTTCACTTTGTAGCAAAGTAGTTTGCTTGCTTGTTTTTCGCCTTTACCTTTAGTTAACGATCTAGCATTAGGGTTTCTCGGCACATAATTTTTGAATTTGGCATGGTTGATGCCTTGTGGAACCTCTTGAGTGTGCCTAAGAACCCTACAATGGTATCAGAGCCTAGCTAGAGCCTTAGGCGAAGCGTAGACGAAGTTAGAAATCCGATCGAACCCCGAAACCCTAACTCAAACCCTTCTCTGTACATTTTCTGTAAATGTAGATTTTTCCAAATTAAAAATGCTTAAAAAATTCAGCAGGCAATTATAAGAAATACTGTGCAAAAAGACAAAAAGTTGCGCTCAAACCGCCGCGGAACCACGGCAGAAGCTTGGCTTCTGCGGCAGTTCCGCCGCCATATGATGACGTAATCCTTCACTTTTTGCACAGTAATTTCTTTCTGAAGGTGCTGTATTTTCTGGGAATTTTTAATATTTACTCAAGGGTTGAGTTTTCTGGGTTGTATTGGGAGTTCGGAAATTCGATCGGATATTCTAACCTCGTTTGTGTTTTTCCCGATATTTTAGAACATGTTAAAAAGTTCGACCGAATATAAATACCTAATTTTTCTCCTGCCGGGAAATTTCCAACTGTTGGATTTTTCCGTAGTTTGAGAACGTTCTGAGTAGTGCAAGTAACGCGATGGACCCTCTAGAAGACAACAAACCTTAACTCGATTATGTGACCGTCTTGAACTGCCCTTTGAACCTTAGGGTTTGGGGCAGTACGGCGTGCCACATGTGAGGCGTTGGCTTGACCCTTCTACGGCTGGACTGTTGGTACTGAGGCATGAAGTGAATGTTTTTAAACTTATTTCATGTGTTGAGCTGTTTCGGGAAAACTTGGGTGTTTGATTGTTCGATCGGAAAGTTTAACATTTTCTATTTATCTGGAATGTGATACAATATTTGGAATCCACAAATAGTTATAAGATAACTGATTTGAATGTTATAAACATAGCACTTTAGTCTCACTTGATCGGTTGCCACGGAATTTTGATGTGATCAAAAGTCCGTCGCAATCACGTAGCTTACGCGAATACTCGCCGGGTAAACTTAATAGATAGCCACGCCCTATAGCCCCGACCAAGTGACTGTAGGAGAACCCCGTCGCCGAAAGCATCCGTTTGGGTGCTCGCGGCAGCGGTGTTCCGCCTTAGTACACTTCGTCGACGGGATCGGGGGTGCGGCTGCCTACTAAAGTTTGCGACGAGCATTCGATCAAAATGTCGGGAATCTCGTTGAATTGCCCGACTTGATATTGAAAAGTGTTTTCGATAATGAGACTAAAATGCGGGGTTTATAATTGTTAGGCATGCGATGTCTAAGGAATTCATTTGATTAGGCATGCGATGTCTAAGCAGGTTGCGGATTCCAACTGTTGTAGTTTTACACTTTCTTTTCTGCGACCGTAAGTGTAATATGTGATATCGCCGGTTTTGTTGCTATATGTCAACGACAATTGGGATGCGCATATTTACTTACGTTGATGACATGTGATATTATGTGTTGCTGGATATGTTATATTGGATCGTCGTGTTTGAATAGCCGGGGGGGTTTTATGTGAGATGAGTGTTTTTCATTTTCATTCATGTAAAAACTTGTATGTAATATTCTTTTATTGGGGCACTTTCAGGTTGCGGATGATGTCACCATTTGTATATTATTTACTTTTCCGCACTAGGATAGACCCAAGGAGGAGGGCATAAGTAACCGGGTTCTGGAGTCCAGTGGGAGACCAACTCGAGGAGTCGAGTCCGGGTCTCCTAACTCTAGAATTGGTAGGGTTGCTTGCCGCTCTCGTAGGGGTCTAGGGGTGTGGGTTTGGCTATTCATCGCGACCGTGGAATCCGTATTTTATACTGGCTCGTATTAAAAACACGGACGTCCTAGTATATCCAATGTTTCATATGTTTCTTCTGCTGCGATATCTGTGATGTGATCATTTGATGTTCTGTGATAAATACTGTATATAGTATATATGATATATTATATAGATGTTACTTATGTTTTACACCGGTGCAAGCCCTGCCCCGCTCTGCCGTTAGTTACCTAACCTAACGGTGCATGAGGGGGCATCGAAGCGAATGCGGATGGCATAAGTGTACGTCATATTTATCTGTGATGTTTAGGTGACTTAAATGATGGGACTTCATTAATATGATTAATGAAAGAAAAGAAACCTAAAAGATGTTGTGGAATCGAATTTTCAAAAACAGGTAGCTACAGTTCTTGCTTTGCATCGCGGTGTTCCTTGTAGAACATCCTGCACCTTATTCGATAAGGAAAGGGCCGAGATCCCTTCACCGAGAGTGACCCCTTTAGCAATGACTGGCAGATGCTACACCCCTCGGTTTGTCTTTTGATTCCTCCTATAGTTCTTGCTTTGCACAGCGGTATATATGATATATCCTGCACCTTATTCGATGAGGAAAGGGTCGATGATCCCTTCACCGGGAGTGACCCCTTTAGCAAAACTAGAAAAGCTTCAAAAACACTCCATTTCAAAATCATTTGATTCTACAACGATATCAAGTTCATTACGCAATAGGTTTTCAGAAAAACCTTTCGTAGCCCTCCGTCATTTCAGATAAATCCTGCTTAGTATTCGTGCTGCGTTTGTTGACCTTGTCAAGGCGCAGTGTGCAGCAGCTAACCAGTATTTATCTGCTTATGCATATGATGCAGATTGGGTTAGGGTAGTCGTACGGCCTTGTTGACCTTGTCAAGGGTCGTGCGGGTGGGTTTGATTCAATCAAGAAATGACGGGTAGAACTTGACTTACGGTCTATGGTTTGTTGACCTTGTCAAGGTCATAGATCGTTCGGGGCAAAATTATCTGGAATTTCAAGTGTTGAAATTTGCAATGAGATTGCATACCTTCTATGAGATAGTTGGATCCCGATACCTACTGCGAGTAATTGTTACTCCTGGGAGAGTTTTACACATTACAATTAGCCGATCGAGTAGGTGTCTAGAAAGGTGTTAACGGGGTTACGCCTCTGGAAAAACGAAGTTTAAATTAATTAGGTCCGTGCGAAAGCACGAGACACCTCCCTCAAAGTACCGACACTGGCCTGGCTGAAAGATTGGCGAACTTGTAGCGTGTAATTAATCCTGACTAGTCTTTCCTTTTAGGGTTTGAAGGAAGATTTGATAAAAACAGTGGGAGCCATCCTGATTAGATAAAATAATAACCAATCTGATCTTGCAAGAGCATACGCAGAGTGTTTTCTTCTCTCTCTCTCCAGGTAGCCACCATATCACGCCTTAATCAAGATAATAATACGGATGTATTGATCGAACCCGCTTGTTATACTGAGCTGGGAAACATTGGTCCCGCTCCAACTTATAATTGTTATAAGACAGAGCAGGAAATTGGGGAATACCAGATTTCCCGTACCGCCCAAACGAAGAAAGTGCATATGATGCATCATCTTCGGGTGTGTTCGTTACATAGAACTGTTTCTCAGTATCCATTACGTCCTGGGTATGTGATACTGGATCAGGATCCCGCATATGTAATCTGTTACATGGGCTATAGATAGGTAAAGAACTGAGAACGGGTGATAAGTTTCATGAGATAGAAAACGGTGCAAGTGTTGCAGCCAAGTCTGTTGGTCACTGTCACCCTGTATGACCAGTACATTGATTCTGAACGAATGTTATTAGATACCGAACTTGATATACAAAATCATATCTGTCTCTTTATTAGTAAAGAAATGATAAAATTTTGTATTGATGGATAATGTTTTGAACATTTCCTATATCAAAAGTTGATCGGTTCAGGCACGTTATCTAAAAGCATTGATGTTCTAAATCAAACTACAGTTCTTAGTATACGGAACACACACAAGAGGAAGAGTTAAGAAATGAACGGATCCTTCTTGAGGCATTGTAGACTAGGTCATATCAATGCGACCCGACTAGCTGAAGTTACATTTAGATGTATATTTAAATTAGTTTGAATTTACATCTTGTGAAACTTGCCAGTCATGTCCCAAAGATTAGATGACCACAGCTCTGTTTATTCGAAGCAGAGAAAGAGTTAGTGTACTCTTGGGATGATACATGTTGATGTATGAAGGTCCCCTGTCTACACATGCCAAGACCGGTTCTTTGTACTTCATTACATTCTCTGATGATCTCTTTAGATTCAGACATATGTTCCTGTTGAAACACAAGTCCGAACCTTTTGAGATATTCACAGAATATAAGTTAGAAGTAGAGAACCAAAACGGGTATAAGTATTATGTCCTTTGATGTGATCAAGGAGGAGAATACTTGAGCACGGAATTCTTGGACTATTCTAAAGGAGAATGAGATTCTCTCTCAGTGTTACTCCTCTGAATACACCACAGCACAACGGTGTATTGGGGCGGAGCAATCACACCCTATATGATATGGTGTGCTCTATGATGAGTACTACTGAGTTTCCTATTTCCTTTTGGGAGTTATGCGCTTGAGAAACTGCATACCTATTGAATAGGGTTCTAATCAAATCAGTTGCCTACCACTTCATATGTGATATAGAAAGGGAAGAGTCCATATCTTAAGTTTGTTAAGATTTAGGGTTGTCCGGCCTATGTCTAAAAGAAAAATCCGGACAAGCTCGAGGCAAGGTCGGTTATGTAGAACTGGAAAGGTTCCAGCTATACAAACTGCAGCAGATGATTGGGTAGAACCAAAGGATTCAATAGATTCTAACGAACCTCAGCCTCTCCGCCGATCTAGTAGGGTTCCTCACTTACCTGAGAGATACTTTGGTTTCTCTATGACAGTGGGAGCGAGGATTGCATCATGAGATAATGACCCAACTAGTTTCGAGCTGGCCATCAGGAGTGGGACTCTGTAAGAATGGCTGGATGCTTATCGATCTGAGATGGAATCCTTATACACCAACAAAGTATGGACTTTGGTTGCTATATCTGAAGGGTTAAATCCCCATCAGGAGCAAGTATATCTTGAGAAGATTACTAGGTGTAGATGGAAAAGTTGAGACTTTCAAAGCTAGACTTGTTAAAGGTTTTCGTCATCAATCAGGCGTGGATAATGATGAAACCTTTTCAAGTAGCTATGCTTAAGTCCATCCAGATCCTACTTGCCATGGCTACATACCATGACTATGATATCTGGCGGTTGGGTGTTATGACTGCTTTTCTAAAATGATATTTTAGAATAGAGCGTCTGTAAGTACATAGCCAGAGGGCTTCGTAGACAGTGGGAGCAGCGGAAACGTGTACAAGATGCTTTATAAGATTAAAGCAGGCATCGCGGAGTTGGAACATCTGTTTTGATGAGTTAGTCAAAGAGTTTGACATCATCAAAATGGTAGATGAACCTTATATATACAAAAAGATAGTAGGGAGTATGGTGGTGATTCTCGTAGAGTACGTGGATGACATACTCTTGATAGGGAAGAAGTTTCCTATGCTACGCTCGGTCAATCTCCGCTTATCACAAGGATTCTCCATATAGGATCAAAGTGATACCTCCTAAATCCTGAGTTTTGATCTATGAGATACAAGTAATTGGATGTTAGGATTCTCACTAGTTGTAGTGAGATGGTATCAATCGATCCTGGAGAGAATCACTGGAAAGGTTCCAGGGTGATAAGGACGACTGAATGTCAGTCACAGGCATTGTCTTTACCCTCAGTAAAGGGACGGTATGTTGGAAGAGTTCCAAGCTAGATACCGTAGCATACTAGACGATAAAGGTTGGATACATCGCTACTTAAGATGCTACCAAGGAGGCAGTCTGGATGTATATTAGTTCATGAGATGAACTTCGTTCCTCCCACTGTGTGACAATGGAGTTGTGGCTTATGCCAAGGAACGCCCGTCCCATCAATGATCCAGACATATTCTAAGGCAGTGTCACCTGATCATGGAGATGGTTGATCTCCAGGGGGATCGAGGTTAGGAGAGCAGACTCAGAGGACAACACGGCGGATCCACTCACAAAGGCCTTTTCCCAGAGAGAGACGATTATGGGATGGTTGAGTATGAGATACTGCAACTACTGGTACAGATGGCCCTAGTGCAAGTGGGAGATTGTTAGTTATATGTATGCCCTAGAGGCCATTACTGTACATAGGATGTATATTGTAGTAGATGCTGGGACATATATAGGGAGGACTTTCTTGCTCGACATGATAGTATGCTATCTGGTTGCTCTTTATCTTATCGTGTATACTGATTGTCTCTCTGTTACATGTTGGTAAAGCCCTTAGGATGTGTACTTGACTACCTGGACTATGATGAGGATTATACTAATGGGGACATGGTAGTCCATAAGTACATCCTTCAAGGTCCCTAGTCGTGGGTGTATCGAGACGGGGCATCGATATACCAGAGTAGACTAGCGTATACCCTCTCGACCCATACAGATGGGCGATGGATGATCCCATATCCATTGGTGTTTGACATCAGAGATGATATACGGGTGCTCAGTGGAGACTGGGTACACTGGACGGACTCGCCGAGAACTCCCAGATGGTATTATACCTTACGTCAGATGGCAGTTCTCTGGTGACACTGGTACAGGTTAGTCTGTAGACCCGAGATCGTCATAGAGTCTTGTGTGATTCCCACTGTGCTTTGATTTCTACCTTACCACGTCCAAGAGGGCGTGCAAAACGGTGGTTTTTGGGTACAGTCCCGAATCACATGGAAGCAATGAGCGATAGGAGGGGATTCGTCTCTTCCAGTATAGGGAGTTGATGTTGTGCTGTGTTCGATTGGCTATAACTGGAAATCCCTGGCCAGGGTTGCTGAGATTTACTGGTAAGTGTTACCAGTAGTTTCTCGAACTGTTATAGACCTCATATCGACACGACTTATCGATCTACTGGGGTCTGACGTTTACCACCCCTAGACGAGATATGCGACATATCAGACAAATAGACCGGACTGTACGGTAAGTGTTACTGGTTGGATTCACAGGAGTGTGAGCGGGCTTGCTCGTTGATCTTCTGATCGCTCAATACCCGGGTGGCCATTACGTTTAGCAGACCGCTTGCAGCTTGTGGGTGCTTGATATGATCATCACCTGCTGCCGGCGTATTGACGAGTCTTTAGAGTCCTACACAGAGGTTTCTGGCTCAAGCGAAACGAAATAGGAGCGCATATGAGATATGTGCGGGACCGAGAATAATACCAGTATGTGATACTGTATTCTATTCTCGCGATTTGTATCATTGGACGGTTATATATGATATAGCCGGGTTACCGAATCAAGTGTTGATTCGATACATTGATACACTTGATATTAGTCGGTTATATGCTATATGACCGAATCATTAAATCAAGTGTTTATTTAATGATTTAATGTATAATTATATATTTGATATATTACTTTACATTAACTAGTATTTGTTCACTTAAGATGGATTTTCTCACTTGATGTGCACATTGTATATATGATATAGTTTTGTGCACTAGTTTGTATCATGTTTGATGATACATGCAAACTTGGGTGTGTGTATGCTTTGATCCATGTTTAGGTAAATGGTTAGGGTTTTAATTTATTTATTCATTTATTTATTTATTCATTTTGGCAAGAAATAAAATGGTGGCTTTCTTTGGATTTTATTTGAAGCTTCATGAAGCTTTGAATAGCTTTGACCATTTTGTTTCTTTCCTTAACCTAACCATTCACCTAAACCCTAGTTTAGTCTCTACACAAGTTTACTCACCCATGGTTGCATTATGATAAGTATTCACTTGAATTATTATTTTGAAAATTAATTCATTTTCTTTTCTTCTTCTTCTTCTTCTTGATGAAGAAAAGAAAAGCTTTCTTGAAAATTCCAAGTGATGAATCCAAGTGAGAAATCCAATTCTAAAGTGAACCCACTTCCTATTTCTTCATCCTCTACCACTTGCCATGTTGTATGGGGTGTTTTCTTCACAAGTTTCGTGACCTAGTGAAGATGGAGCTTGAGTTAGAGTTGCCTCGACGTAGATCATCTTCGGCATCGAAGTCAACGACCTAGCCCGCTCATTTCTCCGATGAAACCGACGCTAGAGTCCGGGATCCCGATGATCGCAGCGGAGGGACGTCATCTCGGAGCTAAAGAAGTGGTGGACCGGATCTACAAAGGTTGTAGCCCCTTTCACTTTGTAGCAAAGTAGTTTGCTTGCTTGTTTTTCGCCTTTACCTCTAGTTAACGATCTAGCATTAGGGTTTCTCGGCACATAATTTTTGAATTTGGCACGGTTGATGCCTTGTGGAATCTCTTGAGTGTGCCTAGGAACCCTACATTTTTTGACGCTGCGTCTGCACTGAGAAGGAATGTCAAGCAGAAGCAGGGATTTTGCCGTCACTCCTTTTTTATTCGGCTCCTTGGAGCCTTTGTCGACGCCGTATCTGCACCTTGCTGGAATAAGAAGGACGTTAAGTTGGAGCTAGGATTTTGCCATTACTCCGTTTCTTGTTTTAGCTCCTTGGAGCTTTGTTGACGTTGTATCCGCATCCTATCGGAATGAGAAGAACGACGTGATGGAACTAGGATTTTACCATCACTCCTTTTTGATTTGGCTCCTTGGAGCCTTTGTTGACATCACGTCTGCACTCTGTTGGAATAAGAAGAGCGTCAAGTTAATCTCTAGGCTGTAGATGTTGCCATCGAGATCTAGCTTTCCCTTTGACGGAGTCTGGTGAGAAAATATAGTTCCCTTTCTTTCATTTATGCCCATGGACCATATACAAGAGTCAATATGTACATACTTGCAGGGACGAGGAAATTTTATTTTCATTTTCTTATTATATATTTTTTTTATTTTTCCCCGATACTCTATCTTTTCATCTTTTCATATTGCGAAAGTCGCGATTGCCCAATCATATCGGCTATTTTTCGCAGCGCCCAATCATTTCAGCTATTTTTTTGATATATTTTTACTCGCTGCTTTTTATTGCGAGTTGCCCAAACATTTCGGCTGTTTTTATATCTATATATTTTTTTACTCGCTGATTTTTATTGCGAGTTGCCCCATCATTTCGGATGTTTTTATATGAATATATATTTTTTTACTCGCTGGTTTTTATTGCGAGTTGCCCCATCATTTTGGCTGTTTTTATATGCCTTTTTCTTTTTGCTACTCGATGTTGTTTCTATTGCGGGTTTAGAATCTGATACCAACCTTGGCATCAGCATTGCTACGACTAGAATATTGCCAGGAGCGAATCATCATTTACCGTGAAAGGTCTTAGAGTTTGACACCTATTTAGGTATCAGTATCGCTACAACTGGGATATTGCTATGAGCGAATCATCATTTGCCTTTATTGATTTGAAAAAAGATGGCTTAGCAAACTGGGTTAGAATCCTATCGACTAAGGCCATTTGACTTTATGAGCCGTAAGGATCTCATAAAGGTGTTTCTCCCTATGAGTCGTGAGGATCTCGTAGGTGTAATTTCTCCATAAGAATCATGGAGATTCTCAAGTGTGTTGTTCTTTTGTGAGTCGTAAGGATCTCACGCAGGTATTTCTCCTCACAAGGTCGAGAGGACCTTGCAAGTGCCCATGAATTTTTATTTTACGAGTTCGCACCCTTTCGGGTTTTCACAAACTCGCCGGCAGTCCTGCTGCTTTTACTCACGGCGCCCTTTCGGGTTTTCATCCGTGCCCATTTTGCTTGTGGACATAACTTTTTTTAACACAAGATTGCGCCCTTCCGGGTTTTCATAAGCTCGCCGGTAATCCTGCTGTTTTTACTCACGGCACCCTTTCGGGTTTTCACCCGTATCCATTTTGCTTGTGAACATACCGTTTTTTTAATGACTTATCTGTTTGTGAGTGGGACTTGGGGGTGACTTCACCGCTGGAGTAGCTGTGTAGCCAATGAGACTTGAGTTGCAGTCTTCGCTGTTGGGGCTTCGATTGCAATATAGATCTCAAAGGGGCATATCACATGTTCCCCTCCGAAAGACGCGGCAGAGACGCGATGGACGTCTTTGCCTGAAATTCAAGGCAGATGCTAATTGGTGCTATCCGTCCACCTCTCCGAAGATGCCAAGTTGATTTATGGCACCGTATATCGAAGGTTTAAACGGATGCGGCCGATGTAGCAGACTTCGTCAGATTCCCTCTCATTTGAGGGGGTTTTTATTGTGGGGACACTCTTCCCTGCAGGCGCAAGCCCCTGCAGTTAATTACGCTACCGCATCGCGATAACAACTTTCTCCTTCTCCATATGGTCACTTCGTATCGTAGGTGTTTGTTTTGTGTTTGTTTTGTGTTTGGTTGCCCGTGGATTGTATACGGAGACTAAGTTATGTTGTCGCCCGTAGGGCATGGACTAGTTCAAATCCGTATCTTTCTTAGATTTGGGTTTTGGGGGGTTGAGTTTAAGGATACGTTAGCCTCATTTGAGACTAAGATCAACTTAAATGTTAGTTAAGGATACGTTAGTCTAATTTTAGACTAAGATCAACTCAACGGGATCGTTTAGATCCGACAAGAGAGCAATTAGGCTCTGTCGTTTAGTTTAATGACATTGCGGTCGATTACCAGTATAAGGACCTGGTGGTCCAATGTTAGTTTTAAGACATCGCGGTCGAGGTTAAGGACATCATAGTCCGTGGAATTAAGGACTCCACAGTCCAATGTTAGTTTTAAGGCATCGCGGTCGAGGTTAAAGATATCATAGTCCGTGGAATTAAGGACTCCACAGTCCAATGTTAGTTTTAAAACATCGCGGTCGAGGTTAAGGACATCATAGTCCATGAGTTTAAGGACCCCACAGTCCGTTGTTAGTTTTAAGACATCACGGTTGAGGTTAAGGACATCATAGTCCATGAGTTTAAGGACCCCACAGTCCGTAGTTTAGAGACGTCATAGTCTATGAAATATGTGGTTGTCGGACTCGTCACCTCTCTGAAGACGTTGAAGGATTACAACGACAAATATCAGAGGAGTGAAGAGATATACCCTCAAACCAAAGTGGGTTAAGTGACCTGTAGTCCAATTTGGAACAAAGATCAGTTAATTAAATTATGAGCACATTGGCTCAGTTGAGTCTGAATTGAGGACTTATGGCCAACTTGGGCTAAGTCCAATTAAGTTTGAAGTATTAGCCCTCTGTTGGACCATTAGACATTTGTCTGGGTTCAAGCCCACATTATTTAGCAATGCTAAACAAAAGTTTGAGGGCTTTGATAATATTTTTATCTGAGATTGAGCAGTAGATATTAGAGTTCTAATTTTTACTCAATTTTGAGTGGGAGGCTTTGCCTCTGGAAGATTAACCCATCTGGTTAAAAGTAGTGTTAAACACTAAAGAACGACAGTGTTAAACACTAGAGATAGAACTCTCAAATTAGTGTAAAACACTAAAAGACAATCAGTGTTAAACACTGAAAATGTTAAACACTGGAAATAAGGTTTTGGAATTAGTGTTAAACATTAAAAGATAATCAGTGTTAAACACTAGGAACAAAGCTCACGAATTAGTGTTTAAACACTAAATGGGAATAGGTCACGTGGGGCCACGTGAGGGCGCCCAAAGGTGGGACCAGATCCTTTTACTTTGTTATGAAAACGAGTGTCAAGCACTTTTTTATATTTTATTTTAGAGCATCATGTGCTAGCACGTGAGGAGGGTTCATGCACTGATCGTTAAAGCGTCCACCAAGAGGTCACGTGGGAACACGTGAGAGCGCCCAAGGCCTTTATTTCTTTTACTTTTTCTTTCTGTGTTTCGGGGGTCACGTGGAGCACGTGAGGCGTTGCCTCTGAGCTCTTTCCTTCTCATTTCTGGGGATATTTTCAGGGGTCGCGTGGGGATACGTGACCCTGATTCTTTGCATGCTTGACGATCTCTTTATCTTTTAAGAATTAAATTCTTCATAGGGTTAAACCCTAATTATGATTCTGGGGGGATTAAAACCCCTATTATGAAAGAGTTAAATTCTTATGTAGGGTTAAACACTAATTTTCTTTTAAATGGATTAAATTCCCATATATGTAAAAGAATTAAATTCTTATATAGGATGAAACCCTAATTTCATCATTTTAGGGGAAATTAAATTCCTAAGATCTGAGAGAATTAAATTCTCAATTAGGGTTAAACCCTGATTTTGTCCATCTTGAAGGAATTAAATTCCTATAATTTTAGGAGAATTAAATTCTCAGATAGGGTTCAAACCCTAATTATGATTTGCGAGAATTAAATTCTCTAAACTCAATTCCCCTTCTAAGTTTTGGATCTGCATGGCAGGATATCGACCCAATGAGAATTAAATTCTCAACTTGTGGGGAGATGTGCTCTTGCAGATCCTCAACCAGAGGAAGAACTAAGTTCTTTGCAAAAGAGTTAAACTCTTAGATTTTTGAGAATTGAATTCTCTTTTTCCGAAGTTTTGATCCCCTTTCTTTTTCTCACCTAGGGTTTCTTTTCTGAATTTTCAAGATGCCAAAATTCTCTCCAAAGTTTTCTCTCCAAAATTCTCTCTCTCTCTTCTCTTCTCTTGGCTCCTATTTATAGGAGAAGGAAAAGAATCAATTTGTTTAGCAAATCTTTCATTGAAAGATCTTGTTTGTTTTCATAGTTAATATGAGCATTTAGATCATTAAGTGAATTTTATTCACCGTTGGATTTTCAATCCAAAGATATTATGTTTGTTATTTCTGGTGAGATTTAGGAAAATCTTTCCTTGTTTAAGATTTTTCCATAAATTGGTGATATTTAATCACCCCTGGATTTTTAATCCAACGGTTCTCCTTAATCCTTTCCCATTTGGAAAGATTTTGGAGAAATTCGGAATTTTAATTCAACTAAACTGTAAGGCTTTCAAAGCCTGTCACGTGCTGGCACGTGACCCTTGGTCACGTGTGAGCACGTGACCTGCGTTGAGGTATTTTCTGATTATTTTTAGAATTAAATTTTATTTAAGCTACAGGGCTTTCAAACCCTGTCACGTGCTGGCACGTGACCCTTGGTCACGTGTGAGCACGTGACCCCCAATTGAGTCATCTTTCACCCTTTCTTTTGTTTTTCGTCTTTGTTTAGTGAGATTTTAACCATCACATGTCCTCATGTGACCCTTGGTCACGTGATACCTCATTGAGGTAATTCCTGATCTTTTAATCAGGAAACATCACCGTATATGGGGCGATGCGCTAGTTTAGGGACATTTCGGTCCATTATCACCATGTTTGAGGTGAATTTTTAGTTTAAGGATTTTTCGATCCAGCATTCCCATTTTTTGAGGGAACGCATTAGTGTAAGGACATTTCGGTCCATTATCGCCATGTTTGAGGCGAAATTTTAGTTTAAGGACTTTTCGGTCCAACATTCCTATTTTTTAGGGGAACGTGTTGGTTTAGGGACGTTTCAGTCCACTTTATCATTCGGTTGGGGAGTTGCATAACTCATCCCTTCCAACTCTTGTTTTCTGAGGCGCTACTGCCTGTCCTTTTGTTTGCATGGACACTTCACGCCTTAGACTATCTTCGCCTTCTTGGACTGCTTCATCTATCATCGTGCCAATCGGGTTGTTTTGCGGGAAGTACCGGGCATTTTACATGGCATCTGCCCCCTGCTCATCAATGCCGCTTTCCGATACTGATGGAGCGTCTTCTTCATATACGAAGGAACGAGATATCACGTCATTCCTTCCGCCGAGTCCTCCTCTTCCTTAGAAGAATGAACTTGACTTGGGGGGGTCTTCCCCTCATCGTCTGATTCGGAGTGGGACATGGATTTCACATCCCTCCCATGGCCTTTTTTGTTCAAGCAGGATATTCTACTTGATTGTAGGACCCGTTTGCAAGTCCCTTGATATCCTTTCTGTTCTTTGAGAAGAAAGGACCATCCCACGTAAAGATTCTTTTGCCAGTGAGAAATATTTCCTCTGTGTATATCTCAGGGGAGAGCAAGTACCCACGCCGTCGCTATTTTGGCAACAGGTTGTTTCAGAGAAGCTCATTTTTTTTGTTGAGCATTGGCGACAAACGCCACCTTGCATCCTCTTTTCATTCATCTTCATCGGATGATGAAGGGTCATGACCCATCTGATCCAATCGAGTCATTTTATCCATAAGCTCTTGGAAGGTCGTCGGCTTGAAGAGAGCCATAAATGGGAACACCTTTGAATTTGGGTCAAGGGTGGCTATGAACATTCCCATGGCTGCAGCCTCATCGATGCGTTGCTCATATTTTGACCAGAGATTTCGCCATCGGTTAACATATTGGACCCAGGTTTCATTCAGTCCAACCCTTTCATTGACCAACGCCGCCACGGTAATGTGTTCATTTTCACTAACAAATCTCTAACAAAAGAGAATATCCATCTCGTCGAAGGTCTTCACGGAATCATTTGGGAGTTCCACATACCATTTGAAAGTGATGCCCGCCAGACTGCTGACGAACTGTCAAAGGAGCAGTATATCATTTCCTCCAGTATTTTCGCACATGGATTTAAATCTTGCAATGTGCTGGCGAGGATTCCCAGTTCCTTTGTATATGTGGAACGTTGGAAGTGTACTCTGGCGGGTACTGTATTTGATCATAACAGGCCGGATATGGTTGACCAGTCTAGATTGACCTATTTGCAGCTTCAATGACATAGTAAGCTTTGACTTGCTGATCGATATATTCGTCCAGTTTTTCTTTAAGAATCATTTCCTCTTCGGTCGTTGATGAGACTTGCAGAGGATTTGAAATGTCACCCTTGTCTTTAAGAGCAACTACCGGCGGTTCATCTGCCAGTGGTTCCGATTGAACCATCATTCCATCCATATTCTGGATCAGAAGGGCCATCTAGTTCATTTTAACGGACATTTCTGCCGCTTCTTCATCTCTATTTTTGAGAGCACGTTTTAGGAAGTCAATATCCGACTCGTGCTCTATTCTTTCTCCAGGTGCGTCTTCAGGATTTGCCTTAGACGATGGATTAGCGAGTGCTTCCGCCTGAGCAAGCACTTCCTGCATCTTTTCACGTTGCAGTTGAGCCATTTTCAGGGACCGAGTATGCAGTCCGTGTCTAGTGAAAGCTTGAACTTCGTCTTTGGAGTTCACAATATAGACTATATGAACTACCATGCCCCCAGGCTTGGCATGTTTGGAGTTTTGGCCTTTGAAGTTTGCCTCGGGCGCTTAAGCCTTATTAGGTCTCTCTTTTTTCTGAGAAGCCGCTTTGGGTTCAGGAGAAACCGTTGTAGCAGGAACCGTCTTGGGATGAGTCCCTTTATATTTGAAAGGGGATCTGTCAGAATTTGGCTGACATTTCGGGGAAGAGCCGTAGACGAAGAATGAGTCCTTCACTTACTTCCATACCTTATATATATATGAAGAAAGTTATTTTAGTGAGCAAACTACTCTCTGCTCGCATCAGATCTCTAAGAGCTGCGGAGAGTTCTTTAATACTGTGGTAGGAGAATTTTGTCTGACCCTTCACAGCAGTTTGAAGCTGTTCCCAGTTGGAACAGCAGCATTCATCATCAGCGTTGAAGCAGGTGGAGTCAACGCTAATGGAGAACTACCCCCAGCTTGTCTTGTATGACGCTGATATCGACGTCGACCGTTTCTTACGGCCGAAATTTGATTAGCCTCAGGATTTTGCTGAGCCTGCCCCCTGTTTTTTTCGAGAGCTTGAGTATTTTACCCCCTGCGTCGACCATGGCTTTTGGAAGGTACCAAATGTTTGGAGACCGATTCCATCAGCAAAGCAGAAGCTTGAGAAGCCAGCCTGTGGAAGACAGACTTCTTCTGGGCTTCCTCCTTCGGTGTTGAGGTACCGAGGGTGGGAGGTGGGAGCATAGACCCAAAGATAAGGCCATTGATTTCTTGAAGAGCTAGAATGCAGAGATTTCAGACTGCAAGTGGCTCATACTTGACTCTACCAGGTGTGATAGAGCCTGAGTTGTCGTGAGTGGAAGCAAACGCCATTCTACAAAGAGACGAAACGCCGGCTTCATTATCTCATCACCCAAGGGAAACTACAAACAAATATACCGCGATTATTTGATCGCGGAAAAATACGACACAAGTGTAGGGTGTTTTTTGTCACCCCATTGAGATGGGAATGAGCGCGCGCTTGTCAGGCGTATTACAGATTCCCCCTGCCTAGGGTAGGCTGGGGTTTATTGATTGTGGGGATCCAAATCTCCGCAGCCGCGGAGTAAGCTGTCGTTAATTACCCCTCGCCTTTGGAGCGAGAGAACCTCCGATTGACGGGTCAAACAGGTCATGCGAACTCAATGTGCAATGTTGTGCTTTGAAGGGATTTTGGATATATCGGGGGCCCCGTAAGTTTTTACGGGGGTCCCGCTACCCGGATAACGGGCTGAAGGTTAAGGGGGCTAGCAGCCCCCTTACGGGGTGCGGGGCAGCGCCCCGGTAAAATTTTTTTAAGGGAGGGACAGTGTTGTGGAGTGTGTGTATGTATACATATATATATATATATATAAAAGGGAAAAGCGCCCAAAAGACACGTGGGGCCAGCACCTCACGTGTCTAGCACGCGAGCGCTGGGCGCTTGAGCATTGTGCACTTAGGCGCTAGCACATCACGTGCCCGGCACGTGAGCGTTGGGCGCTTAAGCGCTAGGCATTCGAGCTCTACCGCTTCATGTGCCCGGCACATGGACACTGGCCGCTTGAGCGCTTGGGCGCTGGGCACTCGGACGCTTGAACGCAAGGCGCTCGAGCGCTAGCGCATCACATGCCCGGCATGTGGGCGCTGGGCACTTGAGCGCAAGGCGCTCGAGCGCTAGCGCTTCACGTGCCCGGCACGTGGGCACTGAGCGCTTGGGCGCTAGGCACTCGGGCGCCAGCGAGAAAAAGGGGCTTTTATCCCCATAAATAGGATTTAAACTCCCGAAAGAGGATTTAGAGTGGAGTTAAACTCCTAAGATGTTTTTGAAGATGATGAAAGGGGATTCTCCCTTGAGCTCTGGATCTTCCCAAAGTGGAATTTTTGGGAGATGGATCTCCTTCTTCTTCCTCTCGGTTGGCCGGATCTTGGATGAAAAGGGGTGATTTTAAAAATCTCTCCTTTTTAAGATCTGATGGTAGATCTAAGATCCCCTTTATGGGTTTTGTGGTGAAAAACTATTTAGTTTTGGAAAAGGAAGAGTAAAACTCTTGATTTAATTCAAAAGAAAGAAGAAGGTTTTAGAATCTTGAGGAAGGAGAAGATCAACAATCTTGATTCTTTTTGGGAGAGAGCAAAAGTTTTTTAGATATTTTCATTATTTTTGCCTTTATAGGCTATACACTTTACATATAACCCCTTGGCCTTTACAAAATGGCATTTTGCTCATCTCATGGCTCATGTACTATTTCTTTTTGCACATAAGCCATGGGCTTTACAAAAATTTGGTTTTATGCCCATTCATGCATAAAAAATTACATCAAAATTATTTATTACATGATTTTTTTATTTCAGCATGGGGGAGGCCGGCCCCTTCATGTTCGGGCTCAACTCGGGCATGAGCCCACTTGATCTGGGCTTGGGCCCACCTGGTTTAGGGTTGACCTAGACTTTGCCTTGGTCAACCGGGGTGCAATTTTCGACCCCAACAAAGTGCCCCCATCAATAAATGCACACCACATATGTGGTTCGTATACATGAAATTGATGGATCTTCTATCGCGTGGAGGCGACTTGCTTTGGTTCCTACTTTTTGGGATGCACCGCCCTTTTTACGACATGAACGGTCGATGCTGCCCTTTTTACGACATGGATGGTCGATGCTGCCCTTTTAGCGACTTGGACGGTCGGTGCTACCCTTTTTGTGACTTGGACGGTCGGTGCTTGATGCGTCTCCGAGGCAGAGTGTCCGTCGTAGACTTTTCCCTGGCCCGAAGCGATTTGGTTCCCGATCTGTGGGAAGCCTGCACTGCCCTTTTTACGACATGGACGGTCGACGCTTGACGCGTCTCCGAGGCGGAGTGACCATGGTAGACTTTTCCCTGGCCCGGAGCGATTTGGTTCCCGAATTGTAGGAAACCTGCACTACCTTTTTTACGACATGGACGGTCGACGCCCTGGCCCAGAACGATTTGGTTCCCGATTTGTGGGAAGCCTGCACTGCCCTTTTTACGACATGGACGGTCGACGCTTGACGCGACTTCGAAGCGGAGTGTCCGTGGTAGACTTTTTCCTGGCCCGGAGCGATTTGGTTCCCGATTTGTGGGAAGCCTGCACTGCCCTTTTTACGACATAGACGGTCGACGCCCTGGCCCGGAGCGATTTGGTTCCCGATTTGTGGGAAGCCTGCACTGCCCTTTTTACGACATGGACGGTCGACGCTTGACACGTCTCAAAGGCGGAGTGTCCGTGATATACTTTTCCCTGGCTCGGAGCGATTTGGTTCCCAATTTTTGGGAAGACTGCACTGCCCTTTTTACAACATGGATGGTCGACGCCCTGACCCGTAGCGATTTGGTTCCCGATTTGTGCGAAGCCTGCACTGCCCTTTTTACGACATGGGCGGTCGACTCCCTATTTGACTTGCTCTGCTTCTTGCAGTGTCAGGGGTGAACTTGACTTGCTCTGCTTCTTGCGGTGTCGAGATTGGATTCTGACTTGCTCCGCTTTCTGCGGTGTCGGAGTTGAAGTTGACTTGTTGATTGTGATTTGGGTTGACATCAGCATGCTACACTGGAATATGGTACCAGGAGCGAATCATCATCTATCATGAGAGGATTTGGGGATTTGGTTTTGATTTGGCATCTGCATTGCTGCACTGGAATAATGCCAAGAGCAACTCATCATTTGCCCCGGTAGGATTTGGGAATTGGCTTTTGGGCGGCATCTTCAACAGTGTTGTGGAGTGTGTGTGTGTGTGTGTATACATACATACATACATATATATGTGTGTGTGTGTGTATAAAAAAGGGGAAAGCACCCAAAGGACGCGTGGGGCCAGCGCCTCACGTGCCTAGCACGCGAGCGCTGGGCGCTTAAGCGTTGGGCGCTTAGGCACTAGCGTATCACGTGCCCAGCACGTGAGCGCTGGGCGCTTGAGCGCTGCACATTCGAGCGCTGGGCGCTTGAGCGCTGCACGTTCGAGCGCTGGGCGCTTGAGCGCTGTGCGTTCGAGCGCTGGGCGCTTGAGCGCTGTGCGTTCGAGCGCTAGTGCTTTACGTGCCCTGCACATGGGCGCTGGACGCTTTAGCGCTAGGCGTTCGAGCGCTAGTGCTTCATGTGCCCGGCACATTGGCGCTGGGCGCTTGAGCGCTAGGCGTTCGAGCGCTAGTGCTTCACGTGCCCGGCACATGGGCATTGGGCGCTTGAGCGCTAGGCGCTTGAGCTCTTGGGCGCTGGGTGCTCAGGCGCTTGAACGCAAGGCGCTCAAGCGCTAGCGCATCATATACCCGGCACGTAGGCATTGGGCACTTGAGCGCAAGGCGTTCGAGCGCTAGCGCTTCACGGCCCGGCATGTGGGCGCTGAGCGTTTGGGCGCTAGGCACTCGGGCGCTAGGCGACGGCGAGAAAAAGGGGCTTTTATCCCCAAAAATAGGATTTAAATCCCGAAAGAGGATTTAGAGTGGATTTAAACTCCTAAGATATTTTTGGAGATGATGAAAGGGGTTTCTCCCTTGAGCTCTGGATCTTCCCAAAGTGGGATTTTTAGGAGATGGGTCTCCTTCTTCTTCCCCTCGGTTGGCCGGATCTTGGATGAAAAAGGGGGTGATTTTAAAAATCTCTCCTTTTTAAGATCTGATGGAAGATCCAAGCTCCCCTTTGTGGGTTTTGTGGTGAAAAACTATTTAGTTTTGGAAAAGGAAGAGTGAAACTCTTGATTTAATTCAAAAGGAAGAAGAAGGTTTTAGAGCCTTGAGAAAGGAGAAGATCACAGATCTTGATTCTTTTTGGGAGAGAGAAAAAGATTTTTAAATATTTTCATTATCTTTTCCTTTATAGGCTATACACTTTACATATAGCCCCTTGGCTTTACAAAATGGCATTTTACCCATCCCATGGCTCATGTGCTATTTCTTTTTGCACATAAGCCATGGGCTTTACAAAAATTTGGCTTTATGCCCATTCATGCATAAAAAATTACATCAAAATTATTTATTACATGATCTTTTTTATTTCAGCATGGGGGAGGCCGGCCGCTTCATGTTTGGGCTCGACTCGGGCATGAGCCCACTTGATCTGGGCTTGGGCCCACCTGGCTTGGGGATGACCTTGACATTGCCTTGGTCAACCGGGGTGTAATTTTCGACCCCAACAAAGTGCCCCCATCAATAAATGCACACCACATATGTGGGTCGTGTGCATGAAATTGATGGATCTTCTTTCGCGTGGAGGCGACTTGCTTTGGTTCCCACTTTTTTAGATGCGCCGCCCTTTTTACGACACGGACGGTCGATGCTGCCCTTTTAACGACTTGGACGGTCGGTGCTGCCCTTTTTGTGACATGGACGATCAGTGCTTGACGCATCTCCGAGGCGGAGTGTCCGTGGCAGACTTTTCCCTGGCCCGGAGAGATTTAGTTCCCGATTTGTGGGAAGGCTGCACTGCCCTTTTTACGACATGGACGGTCGACGCTTGACCCGTCTTCGAGGCGAAGTGTCCGTGGTAGACTCTTCCCTAGCCCGAAGCGATTTGGTTCCCGATTTATGGGAAGCCTGCACTGCCTTTTTTACGACATGGACGGTCGACGCCCTGGCCCGGAGCGATTTGGTTTCCGATTTGTGGGAAGCCTGCACTGCCCTTTTTACGACATGGACGGTCGACACTTGACGCGTCTCCGAGGCGGAGTGTCCGTGGTAGACTTTTCCCTGGCCCGGAGCGATTTGGTTCCCGATTTGTGGGAAGCCTGCACTGCCCTTTTTACGACATGGACGGTCGACGCCCTGACCCGGAGCGATTTGGTTCCTGATTTGTGGGAAGACTGCACTACCCTTTTTACGACATGGACGGTCGACGCCCTGGCTCGGAGCGATTTGGTTCCCGATTTGTGGGAAGCCTGCACTGCCCTTTTTACGACATGGACGGTCGACGCCCTGGCCCGGAGCGATTTGGTTTCCGATTTGTGGGAAGCCTGCACTGCCCTTTTTGCGACATGGACGGTCGATGCTTGACACATCTCCAAGGCGGAGTGTCCATGATAGACTTTTCCTTGGCCCAGAGCGATTTGGTTCCCAATTTATGGGAAGCCTGCACTGCCCTTTTTACGACAAGGATGGTCGACGTCCTGACCCGGAGTGATTTGGTTCCCGATTTGTGGGAAGCCTGCACTGCCCTTTTTGCGACATGGACGGTCGACGCCCTATTTGACTTGCTCTGCTTCTTGCAGTGTCAGGGGTGAACTTGACTTGCTCCGCTTCTTGCGGTGTCGAGATTGGATTCTGACTTGCTTCGCTTTCTGCGGTGTCGGAGTTGAAGTTGACTTGCTGATTGTGATTTGGGTTGACATCAGCATCGCTACACTAGAATATGGTACCAGGAGCGAATCATCATCTATCATGAGAGGATTTGGGGATTTGGTTTTGGTTTGGAATCTGCATTGCTGCACTAGAATAATGCCAGGAGCAACCCATCATTTTCCCCGGTAGGATTTTGGAATTGGCTTTTGGGCGGCATCTGCATTGCTGCACTGGAATAATGCCAGGAGAAACTCATCATTTACCCCGGGAGGATTTGGAAATTGGTGGCTTAGGAGACAGATTTAGATCCCTATCACCTAAGGCTTTTCAATTTTATGGGTCATGAGGGTCCCATAAAAGCATTTTCTCCCTACAAGTCGAAAGGATCTCGTAGGTGTATTTTCTCCTTAGGAATCATAGGGACTCCTAAGTGTGTTGCTCCTTTGTGAGTCGTAAGGATCTCACGTGGGAAATTTCTCCTCACAAAGTCGAGAGGACTTTGCGAGTGCATTTCATCTCTTTTTCACGAGTGTGCGCCTGATTGAAAGATTTATTTTAAATCAAAGAATTAATTACCGCAATCAAGAATGGCGTCGCTTGGTAGCTAGCCGGTGAGTACGGGTCGGTCCACAGGGATTTTGTGTATTCTCAATTTATTCTAACGAGTTAATTCCAAACGGTGTTGGATTGATTATCACTAAAAACTAAGTTGATTTAAACTAGGATTAGAATCTTGCTAGGGTTAGGTTTAGGTTAAGTTTGGAAATTTAAGATTTCCTACCGCTTTCAATGCCCTAATTTAGATCTATTTAGGTGTTATGGTAATAATTAATAAAGTGGATTAGTACCATTCGGGAAGAAACTGGGTTTCTTCCTCTAGGTTCTTGTCCTTCCTTTCTTAATTCTTACCCTAACCTCCATGGAAAACATATACAACCGGTCTTTTAAACTACGGTATCACCGCTACCTCGTAGGATAGGGTGCCATAATGAGCGGTATGTGTATGTATGCATGGAGTCCTATAAAAATATGTGATGGGCAAGAAAGGGGTGAGAGATTTTCATCTCTCAAACCTCTCCTATTCCTAACCCTAACAAGTGAGGAATTGCTCACTCATTAGAGAATTGATAAACATGTTCTAAACTAATTAACTAGGGCAGATAATAAAAGTTATACTAGGGCAGATAATAAAAGTTATACTAGGGCAGAAAGAAAATTAACTAGGGCAATAAAAAGAAAACTTATTCTAATTTTTATTTGATGCTCTCTTCAAATATTTATAGGAATTGAATTCTAAATTTTGATAAATACAATAAGGCATAAGAAGAGGCATACCTCAAAAATGAGGTTTAGGGTTTCTATTTATAGATCATAGAAACCCTAGGGTTGCATTCGACTCACATCTGCATTTACAAATATACCCTAAAGAAGACTAGTCAACACACCGTCGCACCGACACGAAATCGCACATAAACTAATGGGACGAGAATGTTCTAGTTTAGAAGGACCCAGAAGACGTTAACGAGACGAGACTTGGTGAACTCAAAAGCACTCGCATTATACTCAACGATTCACAAACCAACACGAACCGCGGCCAAAACCCATGTTTGGCCGCGGATCCGCAGCCATATATAGGGCGTTGGCTCTGTTCTTCTGGGCTGCTTCCTGTTGCTTTTTACTTGGCTTTTCTTCACTTGGTTCTTCAGAATGTCTTCTAGTTTCTTCCAGATTTCCACAGTGCTTAATATCGTCGACTTTTACCCTTTGCTTCGTGTCGAAGTCTTAAATCTTTGCACTGCCTTTGCACTTTGTGAAATTGTTCAGATCTTCGTTTGTTCTTCAAACTGTAGGCATGATAAAGATTCTCTATTTGTTGGTCGAAGTCTCACTTTTATAGCGTCTTTTCATCATTTTCACTGTTTTGTTCCGAGAACCTGTAACCTGCAACTATGTAGTAGACATGGATCAAAAGCACCTGTTTATTTGTAAAATGAATAAGAATGGGGAGTATAAAAATGCAAAATTATGATATGAAATACGTCCTTTCACGTTTTAACAAACTCGCCGGCAGTCCTTCTGCTTTTACTCACGGAGCCCTTTCAGGTTTTCATCCGTGCCCATTTTGCTTGTGGACATACCTTTTCTTTTTGAATCTTCACCGCCGGTGGGACTTTGAATGTGGTCTCGCCGGTAGGACTTGGGAGGGATTGGGATCGTTTTATGCCCATGGATTGTATACGGTTTTGCAGGATGTATGATCCAGACCGTAGGACCGGAAAAATTTTGGGACTTTGTTGGCGTCTGCATCACTGCACTGGAATATGTACCAGGAGCGACTCATCATTCACCGTTGGGGTATGGGATTTGGAATTTGGTTGGCGTCTGCATCGCTGCACTGGAATATGGTACCAGGAGCGACTCATCATTCGCTACTTGGGGTATGGGATTTGGAATTTGGTTGGCGTCTGCATCGCTGCACTGGAATATGGTACCAGGAGCGACTCATCATTCGCCATTGGGAATTTAAGTTTTGGACGGCGTCTGCATCGCTGCACTGGAATATAATACCAGGAGCGACTCATCATTCGCTGTTGCCTATTGGGAAGCGATGGCTTAGGAGACAGGTTTAGATCCCTATCACCTAAGGCTTTTCAATTTTACGGGTCGTAAGGGTCCCATAAAAGCATTTTCTCCCTACGAGTCGTAAGGATCCCGTAGGTGCATTTTCTTCTTAAGAGCCGTGAGGACCCCCAAATGTGTTTTTCCTTTGTGAGTCGTAAGGATCCCACGAAGGTTTGTTCTCCTCATGCATCGTGAAGACACATGAGTGGGTCTTCCCAATGGAGCATAATTCCAAGGGCGAAGACCAGCCGCGTAACTGGTGATTACGGTAGGGCATGGGTATGATGAGAATTATTTGAGCCCGTGGATTGTATACGGTAGTCAATTTGGGGACTGGCCGTAGGGCTGGGAGAATTTTAGGAAATTGGACTTTGGTTGGCGTCTGCATCGCTGCACTGGAATATGGTACCAGGAGCGACTCATCATTCGCCTTTTTTTACCGCGATTACTCTATCACTTCAGTTTTTCTTATCGCGAAGGTCGCAATTGCCCTATCGGTTAGGCTATTTATTCACGGTTGCCCCATCATTTCGGCTTTATTTTCATTTTTATTTTTACTCGCTGATTTTTATTGTGAATTGCCCCATCATTTCAACTTTTTATTTATATATACATATATATGTGTGTGTGTGTGTGTGTGTGTGTATACACACACATTTTTACATCCCAGTTTAACGACTTAAAAGTCGACTGTTCCCGGTTTAATGACGTGGTGGTCAGCGGTTCCCGGTTTAAAGACTTAGAGGTCTATCATTCCCAGTTTAACGGCGTGGTGGTCAGCTGGTATTCCCAGTTTAACGACGTGGTGGTCCTCTTTGCTTATCCCAGCTCCTTGAATTTTGAACTTGGCGGAGCTGTGTTGATGACCGTAGCTCTGTGGCTTGCCGATACATCCGAGGACTGTGAGGTTTTTCCAAGCTTGTATTGTACCTCTGCCCAATCCTTGAAAACACAGCAGTCTTCAATGGTATGACTCACCACCCTATGGTATGGGCAGTATACGGGATTGCCGGTCATATTCATTTCATATGGCCTTTTCAGAATAGGCAATTGCAGACCGTTGTTCAAGGCTTCCTCGAATATATTGCGGACCTCATGCCTCCTGAAGGAGTACACCTTCTTCTTTCTCTCCATTAGAGTAGGTGCCCTTACCGATGCTGGTCCTTGAGGCCGATCAGTCTTTGGTTCGCCCTTTTCAAATAATGGCACATGTCTGGGAGGATTAGGTTCCTGTTCCGTCTCCATTTGTATGAAATCGGTGGTCGTAGTTTGACTGTTTGCTAACACGCCTTTAGAAAGTTCTCTCTCTCCCGTATTGTATTGCCTTTCGACCCAATCTTTGAAGACGAAGCAGCTCTCAATGGCATAACCTATCACTCTGTGATAGGGGCAATATTTTGGGTCGTCGGTCATATTCGCTTCTTGCGGTCTCTTTGATTCTGGTAGTTGTAGACAGTTTCTTAGGGCGTCCTTGAATATCTTGTAGACTTTGTCCCTTTTGAAGGAATAGACCTTATCCAGTTTCTCTTTCAGAAGCGATTCCCCTTCGGTGTATATATCGGAGGGACTGGAGGCTAATCGCGACCGTTTTTCGCGAAGGCGCTCCGCTCTTTGGTTGAAGGGGGTATCAGTTGGCTGCCTCTGGGTATCAATCCCTGGCTCATGAACCAAAATTTGATTCTGCTATAATTGCAATCGGGCGACTTGGGTCGCGAGATCTACCGCAACGTTTGCCAATTCGTCGACCTTAGACTGTACCTTGGCTAACTTCTCATCCCTGTCCTGAAGCCGCCTCTGAAGCCATCGGAATAATGCTTATTCTGTAGTTCCGGTTATGACAACCGGGTTATCCTTATTGCCTGAGCTCAACTCTGCAGGAACCCCGGGATCTTTTGACTTATCGGCCTGAGCGAGCTCTTCATCATTTAGACCAAGTTGACGTTGGGTAGCGTCCACCTTATCATCACCCTGGCTGTGAAGCATAGGAGGGTTCATTTCTTCATGTTTGACCATGTAGACAGTGTGGACCACATATCCAGCCATCTCTTTATCTTTGGCGGGGTAACCCCATCCTTGGAGCCTCATGAAGCTCAGCCTAGTATGAGCCCTAGCCCTTTTGTTGGCTCTGTATCTGAGCCTTTTCTGCCTTAGCTTCTTGATTTTGAGGGCTTGGCGGGCATCCGTTTTCTGTGAAGCCGCCGTGAGTCGATTGATAGGGAGCTTAAAGAAGATACCCGATCGAGCAGTTGTCGAGGGTACCGCTGGAGCTTGCCCGAGATGCCCCATTGCTTTGTTGACGTTGATGGCCTTGCCCCTGGCTGGAGCGATGGAGGGTCGTTTGGAAACGGATTTGTGCTTGGGCAGAGGTGCCCTCGCAACCATGACATTCGGCATTTTCCCTTTTGAGACCGGTTTGTCTGTTATCGGAGCTTGAGAAGCTGGGACAGCATTAGCTTACACGAACATTATAGAGCCAAATGGTAGCGGTGGTTCCTCCCATTGTCGCCCGAGACTGGCCGGGAGGACCGTTCTGGCATCCATCTTCATCGTGTAGGAGATAGGAGCCGTGTCGATAGCTGAGCTGATCCTTGGAGACATCTTTGCTGCGTCCGAAGATTGCAATTGAAGAACGTTAACCTGCACAAAAAAACATGTTTTCAGTACAGGCAATTGATATGCATATTAATTGAGTTCGCATGAATGCTTAACCCAAAATATGGGAGGAAAGATAGGTCCCACCGGGCGTGCCAGAATCTGTAGGGTGTTTTTCGTCACCCTATTGAGATGGGAATGCGCGCGCGCTTGTCAAGCGCATTACAGATTCTCCCTGCCTAGGATAGGCTGGGGTTTATTGATTGTGGGGATCCAAATCTCCGGCAACCGCGGACTAAGCTGCCGTTAATGACCCCTCGCCTTTGGAGCGAGAGAACCTCCGATTGACGGGTAAAACAGGTCATGCGAACACAATGTGTAATGTTGAGCTTTGAAGGGATTTTGGATATATCGGGGGGGCCGCAGAGTTTTTACGGGGGTTGACAGTGTTGTGGAGTATGTATGTGTGTACATATATATATGTATATAAAAAAAGGGAAAAGCGCCCAAAGGACGCGTGGGGCCAGCGCCTCACGTGCCTAGCACGCGAGCACTGGGCGCTTGAGCGATGTGTGCTTAGGCGCTAGCGCATCACGTGCCCGACACGTAGGCGCTAGCGCATCACGTGCCCGAGCACTAGCGCTTCACGTGCCCGGCACATGGGCGCTGGGCGCTCGAGCGCTGGGTGCTCGAGCACTGGGCGCATCACGTGCCCGGCACGTGGGTGTAGGGTGTTTTTCGTCACCCCATTGAGATGGGAATACGCGTGCGCTTATCAGCCGTACTACAGATTCCCCCTGCCTAGGGTAAGCCGGGGTTTAATAATTGTGGGGATCCGAATCTCCGGCAGCCGCGGACTAAGCTGCCGTTAATTACCCCTCGCCTTTGGGGCGAGGGGACCTCCGATTAACGGGTTAAACTGGTCACGCGAACTCAATGTGCAGTGTACGTGTGTTTTGTTTTGGAGGGGGGTTTTAAATATATCGGGAGCCACGCAGAGTTTTTACGGGGGTCCCGCTACCCGGATAGCGGGCTGAGGGTCAAGGGGGCTAGCAGCTTTCTTGCGGGGTGCGGAGCAGTGCCCCGTTAGAAATTTTTTCTAACAGGGACAGTGTCGTGGAGTATGTGTGTTTGTACATATGTATACATATGTATATATATACATGTATATATATATAAGGGGGAAAAGACATCCAAAGGATGCGTGGGGGCAGCACCTTGGGCGTTGTGCGCCTAGGTGCTGTGCGCTCAGGCGCTAGAGTGCCACATGTCGGTACGTGGGCGCTCTGCGCTTGAGCGTTGGGCGCTTGAGCGCAAGCGCGCCACGTGTCGGCACGCGAGCCTTTTGCGCATCAGCGCCTGACGCTCGAGCGCAAGTGCGCCACGTGTCGGCACGGGGGCGACTTGCGCTTGAGCGCTGGGCGCTTGAGCGCAAGGGCGCCACGTGTCGGCACGGGGGAGACTTGCTCCTGAGCGCTTGCGCTCGAGCGCAAGCACACCACGTGTCGGCACGGGGGCGACTTGCGCTCGAGCGCTTGCGCTTGAGCGCAAGCGCGCCACGTGTCGGCACTGGGGCGACTTGCGCTTGCGCTTGAACGCAAGCGCGCCACGTGTCGGCACCGGGACGACTTGCGCTCGAGCGCTTGCGCTCGAGCGCTTGCGCTCGAGCGCTTGCACTCGAGCGCAAGCGCGCCACATGTCGGCACGCGGGCACTCTGCGCTTGAGCGCCGGCGAGAAAAAGAGGCTTTTAGTCTAAAAAAAATTCTCGGAAGAGAAATCAGAGGGGAGTTGGACTCCTGAGTGTTTTTTGGGGGGGGTTTAGTTTAAGATGTTCTTCTTCTTCCTTCTCTGTTAGCTGGATCTTGAAGATCAAGAGATATGGGATTTTTAAAAATCTCTTCTTTTTGAGATCTAATTGAAGATCTGAGTTCCCCTTTATGGGTTTTGTAGTGAAAAACTAATTTGTTTTATAAAAAGAAGAGTAAAACTCTTGATTTAATTCAAGAGAAAGAAGAAGGTTTTGGAACCTTGAAGAAGGAGAAAAGATCTCAGATCTGAAAAAAATTGAGAGAGAGAAAAAAGTTGTTAGGATTTTTTTTCATTATCTTTGCCTTTATAGGCCATACACTTTACACATAGCCCCTTGGGCTTCACAAAATGCTATTTTGCCTATCCCATGGCTCATGTGCCATTTCTTTTTGCACATAAGCCATGGGCTTTACAAAAATTTGGCTTTATGCCTATTTTTCTTACATTTATCCATAAAACAAAATAAAAGAAATACAACAAAATTATTTATTACAAAATTTTTATCTTGGCATGGGGGAAGGCCGGCCGCTTTATGTTCGGGCTCGACCCGGGCATGGGCCCACTGGATCTGGGCTTGGGTCCACTTGGCTTGGGGTTGACTTTGATTTTGACTTGGTCAACCGGGGTGTAAATTTTTACCCCAACAAATTTCCCCCCATCAATAAATGCACACCACATATGTGGGTCATGTGCATGAAATTGATGGATCCTCTTTTACTTGGAGGCGGCCTGATTTGGTTCCCGCTTTTTGGGAAGCTGGCACTGCCCTTTTTACGACATGGACGGTCGTTGCTTGACATGTCTCCGAGACGGAGTGTTCGTGATAGACTATTCCCTGTCCCGTAGTGATATGGTTCCCGCTTTGTAGGAATCCTGCGCTGCCCCTTTTACGACACGGACGGTCGATACTGCCCTTTTAGCGACTTGGACGGTCGATGCTGCCCTTTTTGTGACTTGGACGGTCGGTGCTGCCCTTTTTGCGACTTGGACGGTCGGTGTTGCCCTTTTTGTGACTTGGACGGTCGGTGCTGCCCTTTTTGCGACGTGGACGGTCGATGCTGCCCTTTTTGCGACTTGGACGGTCGGTGCTGCCCTTTTAGCGACTTGGACGGTCGGTGCTGCCATTTTAGCGACTTGGACGGTAGGTGCTGCCATTTTAGCTACTTGGACGGTCGGTGCTGCCATTTTAGCGACTTGGACGGTCGGTGCTGCCCATTTTAGAGACTTGGACGGTCGGTGCTGCCATTTTAGCGACATGGACGGTCGATGCTGCCATTTTAGCGACTTGGACGGTCGGTGCTGCCCTTTTTGCGACTTGGACGGTCGGTGCTGCCATTTTAGCGACATGGACGGTCGATGCTGCCATTTTAGTGACGGGGACGGTCGATGCTCTGATCCGGAGCAATTTGGGGATTGGTTTTGGTTTGGCATCAGCATCGCTGCATTGGAATATGGTACCAGGAGCGAATCATCATTTGCCATGAAGAGATTTCCCTCGTTCCCAGTTTAACGACTTAGGGGTCATCTGTTCCCATTTTAACGACTTAGGAGGTCATCTGTTCCCAGTTTAAAAACTTATGGGTCTATTGGATTAGAGTTTGGGATTTTGGGGTTAGGACAGGCATCAGCGTTGCTAACACTGAAGTACACGTGCCAGGAGCAATTCATCATTTGCCTATTCCTCTTGTGGGAGCGATGGCTTAGGAGACAGGTTTAGGTCTCTATCGCCTAAGGCTTCTCAATTTTATGGGCCGTGAGGGTCCCATAAAAGCATTTTCTCCCTACGAGTCGTAAGGATCCCGCAGGTGTATTTTCTCCTTAGGAGTCGTGAGGACTCCTAAGTGTGTTTTTCCTTTATGAGTCGTAAGGATCCCACAAAGGTTTGTTCTCCTCATGTATCGTGAGGATACATGAGTGGGTCTTCTCAATGGAACATAATTCCAAAGGCGGAGACCAGCCGCGTAACTGGTGATTGTGGTGGGGCATGGGTATAACGAAAATTATTTGAGCCCGTGGATTGTATACGGCAGTCAATTTGGGGACTGGCCGTAAGGCTAGAGAATTTTGAGAAATTGGATTTTGGTTGGCGTCTGCATCGCTACACTGGAATATGGTACCAGGGGCGACTCATCATTCGCCGTTTAGGGACTTGGAATTTGGATCTTGTTTGGCATCAGTATTGCTGCACTGGAATAATGCCAGGAGCAACTCGTCATTTGCCTTGGGAGGACTTGGGATTTGGGTTTTTGGTCGGCATCAGCACCGCTAACACTGAAGCGAAATGCCAGGAGCGACTCATCATTTTCCGTTGCCCGTTGGGGAACGATGGCTTAGGAGACAGGTTTTGGTCCCTATCACCTAAGGCTTTTCAATTTTATGAGCCGTGAGGGTCTCATAAAAGCATTTTCTCCCTACGAGTCGAGAGGATCTCGCAGGTGTATGTTCTCCTTAGGAATCGTGAGGATTCCTAAGTGTGTTGCTCCTTTGTGAGTCGTAAGGATCTCACGCAGGGGTTTTCTCCTCACAAGGTCGAGAGGACTTTGCGAGTGTATTTCATCTCTTTTTACGAGTTTGCGCCCTTTCGGGTTTTCACAAACTCGCCGGTAGTCCTGCTGTTTTTACTCACGGAGCCCTTTCGGGTTTTCATCCGTGCCCGTTTTACTTGTGGACATACCTTTTTTCTTTCTTTTTTTCTTTTTTCTTTTTTTTCTTTTTTTTGCCGCTGATGGGACTTTAAAAGTAGTCTCACCGGCAGTATTTGGGAGAGATAGGGGTCATTTACGCCCGTGGATTGTATACGGTTTTGCAGGATGTATGATCCAGACTGTAGAGCTGATGTGCTCAATTCGCCTGCGACTTAGAGTATTCACGTGTAGTATTTCTTGAGATATCGGCCATTGATGGGTGGCATGGGCCTTTCTCCCTCGGCACTTATTAGTTGGTAGGATCCTCCGTCAAACACTTTCTCGATGACGTATGGTCCTTCCCAGTTTGGCTCGAATTTTCCCTTAGCATGTCGATTGGGAATGATCGATATTTTGAGGACCAACACCAATTCACCTTTATTGAAAGTGCGGAGACGGGTTATCTTGTCATAGGCCCATGACATTTGGGCTCGGTATAGCTCCAGATTTTGCTGCACCGCGAGCCTCCTTTCTTCAAGGGCGTCGAGCTCTTCAAGTCGAAGGAGCACGTTTTCCTCCTCCGTCAACTCGTGCTGAACGGCCATTCTTAAGCTTGGAACTTCGACTTCGAGGGGGAGGACCGCCTCCACTCCGAAGAGCAATGAGTATGGAGTGGACTGGGTTGGAGTACGGTGCGTGGTACGATATGCCCACAACGCCTCGTGAAGTTTGAGATTCCAGTCTCTCTTGTTGGCTGAAGCATTTTTTCTCAGAAGCTTGCATAGAGTCTTATTGAAGGCTTCGGCTAGCCTATTAGCTCTTGGATTATAGATAGAGGAATATCTCCAGTATATTTTGTGCTGAGTAGCGAACTTTGAGATATTGAAGCTCTTGAAAGAAGGCCCATTGTCAGAAATGATTCTTCTTGGTGTACCGAAGCGGTATAGAATATTGTGCTGGAAGAATGTCAGAATATCTTTTGTCTTGACTTCTTTTAGCGGGACAGCTTCAGCCCATCTGGAGAAGTAGTCTGTCGCGGCCAGTATGAACCGGTGGCCTTTGGATGACGGATGATCAATTAGGCCAACAATGTCAGTGCCCCAGACTTCGAAGGGCCACGACGCCACCGTAGGATGCAACGGATTGGGATGCTTGTGAATGAAATCACCATGGATTTGGCAGATCTGACATTTCTTTGCATGCTCTCTGCAATCCCGTACCATGGTGGGCCAGTAATACCCAAGCCGTTTGATTTGAAGTCGCATCTTGGGGCCAGATTAGTGAGCACCGCAAACGCCCGAGTGAACATCTTTCATGACCTTTTGGGCTTCGGCCAATGACAGACATCTGAGCCAGAGTTGGTCATATGACCTGCGGTATAACGTGTCATTTACAAACACGTATCGGAGAGCTTTTTTCTTCAGCTGAATCCTCGCAGATTTTTCTTCGGGCAGCTTGTCGTATCGGAGGTACTCTATGAAGGGTTCTCTCCAATCGGGCTCGTCTTGGATGACCGAAGCTTTTTCGGCAGGACTGCTCTTCTGTTCCATGTTTTCCTCTTCTCGTAAAGAGACTGGGGGTAGAATTTACCGGCTCCTGACTGTGATCAGAATTTCGTCCATGTCAGGATCAGCCAGCTCCTTGGCTAAGCGAGCGAGTACGTCAGCCTTTCCGTTCAACGCTCTAGGGACCCTTGTTAGTTCAATATGAGTGAACCGTTTCATGAGTTCCACCACTCGGCCTCTGTACCGAGCTAATTCAGGTTTGTATATCTTATAATCGCCGCTTACTTGGTTGACGACAAGCTGGGAGTCACCGTAAACCCGTAGCCGAAGAATTTCCATTTCTATGGCGAGCTCCAAACCAGCTATCAGGGCTTCATACTCAGCTTCATTGTTTGTCCGAGGCTCGGTGAGAGCGAAAGAACGCCGTAGGGTTCCCATTGATAGCGTGATGAACACCAATCCTATCCCCGCTTTTACCTCCAGGACGCTTGATCGGCCGGAGCTTCTTATTGATGAGGCCCCATCGAAGTAGAGCTCCCAACATAGCTCATCATTCTCTAGGTGCAGCACTTGTTCGTCGGGTAACTCGCAATTGAGTGGTGACCCCTCTGGTATAGGATGAGCAGCGAGAAAGTCTGTAAGAGCTTGCCCTTTTACTGCTTTCTGAGGAGTATATACTATGTCAAACTCAAGTAGCATGACAGCCCATCTTGCCATTCTGCCAGCAAGGCTTGCTTTGGTCATCAAGTGTTTGAGCGGGTCGAACTTGGAGATCAGCATAACCCGATGAGCGAGCAGATAGTGCCTCAGCTTCTTCACAGCAAATATCAGAGCCAGGCATTGCTTTTCGATTGGGGAATAGTTGTGTTCCGCCCCGACTAGAGTTCGACTGAGGTAGTAGAGGGCATTTTCTTTTCCCTCCTCGTTATGCTGGGCAAGGAGCACACCGAGTGACTCATCTAGCGCGGCGGTGTAGAGGATCAGCGGTTTATTTAGAATGGGAGCGGCCAGCACTGGAGGGTGCAATAAGTATTGTTTGATGCTTTCGAACGCTGCTTGACATTCGGCATCCCAGATAAAAGGAGCTCCTTTCTTCATGAGCTTTGAGAAGGGCCTACATCTCCCCGATAAATTTGAGATAAACCTCCGTATATAAGCAAGCTTGCCTTGAAAAGATCTTAGCTGCGTCAGACTCTTCGGAGGGGGCATCTCCATGATGGCCTTTATCTTTGACGGGTCAACTTCGATCCCTCGATGTCGGACTATGAAGCCCAGGAATTTTCCCGATGACACACCAAAAGCGCATTTCAGAGGATTCATCTTCAGATCGTATTCCCTCAGTCTGGTGAGAACGGTCCTAAGATCTTGGATATGATCGGCCTTGGTTTTAGTCTTGACGACCAGATCATCAACATAACATTCAACGACTTTATGAATTAGGTCATCGAAGATATTGGTCATTGCCCTTTGGTATGTAGCACCTGCGTTCTTCAGTCCGAACGGCATCACCTTGTAGCAGTATATTCCGATCGGGGTTCGGAATGCTTTGTGTTTCTCATCCTCAGGCGACATCTTGATCTGATTATATCCAGACGAGCCATCCATAAAGGTGAACAACTCGTAATTTGAGGTGTCATCGACCATCATTTCCATGACCGGTAGTGGAAAGTCGTCTTTAGGACATGCCTTATTGAGGTCCCTGAAATCGACACAAACTCGGATCTGCCCATTTTTCTTCTTCACTGGGACTATGCATGCGATCCAGTCCGCATATTTCTCTTCCCTGATGAAGTCGGCATCGATGAGCTTCTTAGTTTCCTCGATGACCTTTTCTTCTAGTTCCCTTCTCATCCTTTGAGGAGCTTGTTTGACTGGCTTAGCATCAGGAGATATAGCCAATTTATGTACGGCCACTTCAGGGGAAAGGCCAGGCATTTCTTTGTATGTCCACGCAAAGCAGTCGACAAACTCATGCAGCAGGGCAATTAGATGCGCTTTCATTTCCTCTGACAAGAGCGAGCTGATGTAGGTCGGCCTTGGATTATCGGGCGATCCTAAGTCAATCTCGGTTATCTCGTCAAAAGTTGCTTGTCCGCCATCTTCGAGCTCTTGAGGAGCTTCTTCTGGCTCGGCCATCTCGTCATCACCATTTGATCTTTCGCTGGCCTCACCAACATGGACCATGTAGCACGCTTTGGAATCAGGTTGAATGTAGCCTATGCCCCATCTATCTGGAGTTCTTCCATCGATGAGCGCTCGGACCTAGGGCGGATACCATAGCCCTTCGTAAAACTTTGCTTCGGACTCCGTTTGATATAACCGGCATCCGCACTTTTTAAAGTATTCCCGCATCTCGGACGCATAGTATCTGGGATTGAGGACGGCTCTTATGCCTCTCTCATAAGGAAGGCACGCGACAGAAAGATCGTCCGGGTGCACAACGGGGTTTGAGCCGTAAAACAGGATGCCCTTCTGTCCATTTTTCCTCCCGAGCACGTAGAAAGTTTTCAGCTGGTCCACGGTAGAAACTGACAATGCGTCGAGCTCTTTGCACATCTGTTCCGGCACCCTTGTGATGGCCAGGGACCCTTCTGCAACTTCGAAGGTCTCTCGTAGTTTCGCTTGCTGCATGGGGGTCCAATCTACACAGCTGTTGCACGGCAGGTCCTCTTCTTCTGACTCTTCAGTGTCACTGCCAAGATGAGGGCGGACATTGCTGCTAGATGTGCCTTCAGTAACAGATTCTTCTGTATCGCTGCCGAAACGAGGGCGGATTTTACGGAAGGACGGGCTTCCAGCATCGGACTCATCAGTGTCGCTACCGAAATGTGGGCGCACTTGGGCGTTTTTACTTTTGAAAGTGACAACCAGCGCAGATTTGCTTTTGAGTCTTGGGGCCGGTCTATCCTCAGTCAGTTGTGGCTTAGCATTTTGGTGGTTCGTAAAGTACCGAGAATCTTCATAGCGGACTTCATGCACACCGAATGGCTGGATGTCTCCGTCAATGCGTCTTTCTTCGCCATTTTTAGTATACTTCATGCATTGATGGAGAGTTGACGGAATGATGCCGTAATCGTGGAGCCACGGCCGCCCAAGAGAATCTTATAAGACGTGTCGGCGTCGATAACGTATATCTTAGCTTCAGTTTGCAAATCCCCGAATTTGATTGGCAGAGCTATGGACCCCAGAACTTGCTGGCAATTTTGGTTGAAGCCTTGAATGACAATCCTTTCCCTTGACAGGTGTCGGACGTCCATTGACAAACTCTTCAGCGTCCGCAAGTTCATGATGTTCACTGAAGACCCCAGATCAATCAATATGCGATTAATCCGATCTCCGTCGCTGTACCCAGTCACGTAAAGCGGCCGATTATGCTCAACCGTTCCCAGTAGCAAGTCTTCATCCTTAAATATGACTGCGGCGGCATGCAAAGCGTGCTGGGCTTCTTTCATATTAATTTCCGCAAAGTGAGCCTGATACCGCTCGGGGTTTTGTAGAGTGTGAATGAGAACATCTCTAAGCTCCTTAGATAGGACCAAGGCGTCGTAGATGCTCAGGAAAGACGGAAGCTTCCGGAGATGTGCCAAGACATTATGTCCACCGAGGAAGGACTTATGTTTTCATCAGTCGGTTCTCTGCCATCTTCTTCATTAGCGACTTGTTTTTCCTTCCCTTTTGGGGCGTTGCCCTGATTTGGCGGTAACGCCCTGCCGCTTCTGAGCTAGATTTGATTGGCCTTTGTGGCGAGCTCCTCGTACTCTTCGGGAAAACAGAGCTCATCCTCGGAGTCGCTGCTAAGATGGATGGCGTAGCAGGTCACTACTGGGATCTCTTCATTGGAGTCTTCTTCTAACTCCTCCAGAATTTCAGCCGCTTGTACAGGGAGGAACTCTTTTAATTGAACCAAAGTTCTTTCCTTCTGTTCGTATTCTTTGAGGGAATCCGCTTTGAGGACCCGAAACTGGCTATAGATATTTTTGGATGGTCGATCTCCCTGCAGACTCCTTTTCGCGCTGAGCCGCAGTTTTCTTCTTCTTGAGCTTCTTGGATTTTGAGCGTGATGGAGCCGCATTGGCAGCTGGACTGGTAGGCTTCTTCTGCCCTTCCCATTCTGTCATGGGCTCTTTCCGAAGTAGCTTTATCATCTTCTTCGTCTTATTAGATATGTGCGTACTCCATGGAGGCTGCGGCGAGTCGGTCTCATTTCTCAGGGCAGCGGGTTCGGCTGTTTGCTCCCAGAAGGCTTCAGCTTCTGTCTGTATAAAGTTGGTGGTTGCAACTTGATTGTTCACCAACACACTTTTGGACAGCTCGATCTCTCCAGCCTTGTACTGCTTCTCGACCCAGTCTTTGAAGATATAGCAATCCTCGATCGCATGGCTCACTACTCGGTGGTACAGGCAATACAGAGGATTGTCGGTCATTTTTGCTTCTTGGGGTCTTTTCGACTCCGGCAATTGTAGGCCGTTGTTCAAGGCATCTTTAAATATCTTGCGGACCTTGTCCCTTCTGAAAGAGTAAATCTTGTTCTTTTTCTCCTCTAGGGAAGGCCCATCTCCTCCCAGCAATGGCTTTCGAGACCGATTAGTTTTGGATTCGGCCGCCCTTCGCTTTTCTTCATTGTCGGACGCATTGAAGACATTGGTACTGCTGGAACTCCCGCTTCTATGGTTGTCGTCCCGCTTGCTTTTCCAAGTTTTCTCTCTCTAAGAATCCGGCGGGGACTCTTGCTTCGAGCGTTCCAGCATTTGGACTATCTTGGTTAGCTCCTGAAATGTCTTGAGGCCCGCCGTACACAAGAATGGGACCATCCAATTGCTGAGGTTCCCAATGAGAAGGCTGACGGACTGGACCTGCTCCAGCGGCGGTTCGCACTTGACTGTGAGATTACGCCATCGAGCGATAAATTCGGTGTTGCTTTCATTCTTCCCTGGCTTGGTCCTCACAAGGTCGGTAATGGAGATTTTATCACTGACACTCATAAACCTTTGCCGAAACAGAGATTCCATTTGGGCAAAGGTAATGACGGACCCGTCTGGTATGCTCGCGTACCAGACGAAAGCGACACCGGTCGGGCTGTTGACAAACTGACGAAGAAGGAGCGCGTCATTGCCCCCTGTATTTCCGCACGATGCTTTGAAGTGGGAGACATGCTGATTTGCATTCCCCGTTCCATCAAATCTTCCGAACTTAGGAATGACGTAGCCGCTTGGGAACTTAATCAGATCGTATTGCGCGGGATATGGTCGCCCGCTACTGCCGATTTCTTTCTGAGCTTCAGCTTTGGCCACCAATGTTTTAACCTTGCCGGTGACCAAATCCATTATCCGATCCTGTGTTAGCGGGATAGTGCTATCTGGGACCAAGGCGCCCCCAGAAGCGGAGTGTGGCCGGCTTTCATGCGGCTCGACCAGTCTTGGTCCCAAAGGAACAGGCATTGGCTGCCTCGGATTGTCATCACCTGGCTGATTAGTAGTGGCTTGTGCTTGATTGGGAGGCGCTCGAGCAATTTGAGCCATAAGCTGCATCACCATGTTCGTTAAGTCTTCAATCTTCGAATAGAGCTTGGCCATCTCTTTATTTTTGCTCCTGAGCTGTTTTCGAAGCTCTTGAAGCAGCTCTTGTTCCGCAGTCCTGGGGCGGAAAGTCGGCTCTTCCTCACTGTCCGAGCTTGACTCTGCATGGACCGAGGGGTCTTTCTTCCTATCATCCTCATCGAGAGGGTTTTCTTCATCCAGCGGGGGCGGCTGTTCTTGGGCAGCGGCAACCACATTCAGGCTAGATTGGGCTTGGGATGTGGTGGTCCCATCCTTTCTTTTGCTGCGAAGGTTGTCGCTGGGGCGCCCGCCCACCATATAGACCGTATGGATGATATATCCGGACGTCTTTCTATCATTGGCAGCTGATTTCACAGATCGCTGTCTTGACCCCCTTGTTTCGGTAGCTGGTAGTCGATTGAAGGCGGCTGGCCTAACCAGGTTCTTGAATGGTGTTGGCGCTTCTTTTCTGGGTTTGCCCCGCTGCTTTCGTGCGGCACAGAGTGCTTGATAGACTCTTGAAGAGACAGTGTCATACTTTTTCTGTTGGGACCGGGACATGTCTCTTTGTAGCACTGTTCGGACCGCTGTTTTCTTGATTCTGGCGGTCATGGCATTTTTCTGAACCCACTTCAGAGGCTCGAAGGAATTGCTGATTCTTACATCCGACTCAGCCGTCATCGCGGGGCAACCCTGCACTTGGAACTTCACACGATTCCATTTGGCCGAAGCCTTGGCCCTCTTGTTGGCTCGATACCTGAGCCGCTTCTGCCTTAACTTTTCTGTTCTAAGCACCTGGCAGACTTCGGCTCTTTGGGAAGACGCCGCAGACCGGGCGATGGAGGGCCTTGGAGATACGCTCGATTGTGCATTTGTTGGAGTCATCGCCTGAGCTCGTCCGCAACATTTGATGTTGCCCTTTGTACCGAAGTTCTTACCCCCCGCTGGAGCACCAGAGAATCGTTCAGATACAGTCTTAAGTTTCGGTTGTGGTGCCTTGGCAATCACGACATTCGGCCTCTTACCCCTTGAGACCGGCTTGGCCACCTGTTCCGCCGGGATCTCCGCCAGATGAGCGCTTCCGGCAGGGTAGATAATGACGGAGCCAAACTGGCGGGGCGGTTCCTACCACTGTCGACTGAGGCTTGCGGGGAGAACCACACGAGCATTGATCTTGACCACGTACGGAATCGGGGTCACGTTGGAAGCTGAATTCGTCTGGGGAGACATTGTCGTCGAAGGTTGATTGCTGCACGGAAAAAAGAACATCATTTCAGTATAGGCAATCGATATGTAAATTGATTGAGTTCGCATGAACGTTTAACCCGAAATATGGGAGGAGAGATTGCGTCCCACCGGGCGTGCCAGAATCTGTAGGGTGTTTTTCGTCACCCCATTGAGATGGGAATACGTGTGCGCTTGTCAGGCGTACTACAGATTCCCCCTGCCTAGGGTAGGCCTGGGTTTAATGATTGTGGGGATCCGAATCTCCGGCAGCCGCGGACTAAGCTGCCGTTAATTACCCCTCGCCTTTGGGGTGAGGGGACCTCCGATTAACGGGTTAAACTGGTCACGCGAACTCAATGTTCAGTGTACGTGTGTTTTGTTTTGGAGGGGGTTTTAAATATATCGGGAGCCACGCAGAGTTTTTACGGGGGTCCCGCTACCCGGATAGCGGGCTGGGGGTCAAGAGGGCTAGCAGCTCCCTTGCGGGGTGCGGGGCAGCACCCCGTTAGAAATTTTTCTAACAGGGACAATGTCGTGGAGTATGTGTGTTTGTACATATGTATACATATGTATATATATACATGTATATATATAAAAAGGGAAAAAGACATCTAAAGGATGCGTGGGGGCAGCACCTTGGGAGCTGTGCGCCTAGGTGCTGTGCGCTCAGGCGCTAGAGTGCCACGTGTCGGCACGTGGGCGCTCTGCGCTTGAGCGCAGAGCGCGCCACATGTCGGCACGCGAGCGCTTTGCACTTCAGCGCCTGACTGTCACGCCCCGCTTCCCAGAGTACGCAAGATTGGGCACGTGACATAGCCAACCATGCTACCTGTGGGTAGGAAATATCCATCCACAGTCACATTACGGTTGTAGAGATATCAAGAACAAAAATAATAAACTAATCTAATACATGTCCAAATCCATAATAACAAGAATCAATAAACAATAAGTGCGGAAGCGAATGATCCAATACAATGAATAAACAGTACGTCCCATAATGCGGGCTCACATCTGGAAATGAAATGGAAATAAATAAACTAAACTCTAAAGAACTCACAGTTCAGCCTGCTGGCTGAAGTACTCCGGCTCGGTCGTCGACTGTGGTACGGAATCTGGGCCATGCAAAACCCAGACGTCAGCGCGTCATGACATCAAGTAATATAGTATAACATGGTAATGAGCAATGCAAGTATGAACATGAATAAAGCAGTACTAAGAAATAACAGAGCAGGGTAATGTGGAACGGTAACTAAACTGTCTTATCAGGTTTCTACTCTATAGTCTTTGAAATCAATTGATGAATCGTCGATGTAACTCAATAGTATCCCGTACATACCCGGGACCACGGCCACAATATTCTCGGCTGCAGCCGAGACATGCCGTTAGACACAGAATAGGAATGTGTACACTCGGTATTACCCCGTACATACCCGGGATCACGGCCACAATATTCTCGGCCGAAACCGAGACATGCCGCTGGGCACAGAATAGGAATGTGTACACTCGAACGGTAGTGAACTGTCGAGTTACAAGTCAGGTTCATCTTTGATTTCCCCATACCCCCAAGTTATATATATCAGGTCAGGTATTCAGTAGTCAAGGATCAATGCCAACACATGATCAAAGTAGGTCTGTCTGGATAGACAGCAGGAATGGTCCAAAAGGACCCCAAGTCATGTTGTAGTCCAATAGGTTGGGTCAGTATGTATAGGGTGTCTTGTCCGGTGTATCAGTACATGTGTCAGGTGTATCAAAATCGGGTTAATATGTAATGCAATCAAATGTATACTGATAACAGGTATAGTAACGATTAAGGAAACAACAGCAGGAACAGTAAATAACAATATTACTCCATGTAAACACAGTGATGCTTTGTATTCTCTTATTAACAGGTTCACGCACCTTTGGGGTGCAATAGTCACAAGGTAAACGATATTAATAACACGAAGCAATGAAGCTATTAAAACTACAGCATGGATAATAGTCACAAGGGTGATCTAGCAAGTTAAGCAAGGACGTTCTAATTGGTTTAATTAGTTTAAAGCGAGGATTGATAGCATACCGATTAATTACACGAAATTACCATACTGATTTAATGTTAAGGCTTATTGTGACCGTCGGTTTTAAGTTATAAACTAATATGATAATCAAGAGTAAAGCAAGACTTGATATTGTGTGCTAGCATGTTAAAGCAAGTATTCGGATACTTGCCTCGACGGTTTCGCAAACCGGAAAGCAGGGATGCAAAGTCGGCAGAAAGCACGAGACGGGTGCACAGGCCACGGATCGAGTCCCAACAGAGAACAACGGGATCACACGGACCAAGGTACTTCGCTGGAGCATCGGGTTCAAAAGACGGCACGGTCGGATTCCGGCAAAAGTCATCGGCAACGAGTTAGCAACATGATATATGGAATAAGATCAGCGGGGGGGATTTGCACAAAAGGAAAGATGAGGAAGGCTTACCGGGAGACACCAGGGGTAACCCCGGCGAGCTCGACGGCGCTGGAACGCCGGCGAGGCAGCGACGGCGGCTGCGAAGGCTTGAACAGCCTCGGGTTCGCTGGAGAGGGTAGTGCGACGAGTAGAGGAGGGTGGTGGTCGGCTCTGGTGGTCGAGGGGGAAAGGAGGTGGTCGGAGGTGGCGCGGGTGACGTCAACGAGGGTCGACGGCGCGTTCTCCGGCGACCCGGGGATGGTGCAGGGTCGGGCTCGGGTCTGCTGGTGGTCCGGCGAGGGGAGGATGAAGGCGTCGACGAGGTCGGGACGAGGAGGGAGAGAGGGAGTCGCGGGAGTCGTCGGCGACGGGAGGCGGCGTCGACGGCGAGAGTTGCGGCCGGGCGAAGTCGTCGGGGTTGGGTGCAGGCGCGGAGGATGAACGGAGGAAGGAGGAAGAGGGTGCGGCTAGGCTCGTGGTGGTGATGACGGCGACGGCGAGGTCGCGGGGGGTCGGCGGTGAGGTCGCGGCGAAGCTAGGGTTAGGGTTCAGTTTCTCGTGGTGGGTTTCAGCAGGGGGACGTAGGGAAAAATATAGGGGGATAGAGAGAGAGAGAGGGGTATTATTAGAGGAGAGAGAGAGAGATTGTAGGAAGAGAGAGAGAGAGAGATTATTAGAGAGAGAGAAAGAATGGAGAGAGGCAGAGAGGGAAAGGGGGGGCCCACGAGAGGAAACCCAAGCTCGCGATTGGCTGGCAAGGATAAAGGAATTTTTAAAAATAAGATTTTGAAAGGATTTGAACGATTTTAACTGTTAAGGAAATATATATACGTATAATTTTAGTTTTAAGATATTTAATTAAATGGGCCCTTTTGGCGCTAAATGAAACATTTCCAAATCGCGCCCGGATTGCGCCCAAATGTTCCAAATTCAAATTATAGGATTTTAAGCGGGTTCCAAATTTTGAAAAGAGGTGTTTAATGATTAAAATGCATGCCCCCAAGTCGGACACTTGCACGCGCGCGTAGTCGTCCAAGTTTGCCCGTTTAGCCGAACGGGACGGAATCTCGACACGCGGACGCTACCACGCGACTAGTGGCGACGAGTAGGCCAACAAGGACACTTTTAATTTCATTTTAGGAGTTAAAATTTGTTACGTGCCAAAATGACTTAACCGGTTAAAATTTAGCAGTAAACACCAGAAAATCAGAATAATTGGAAATGAGCAATATATGACATTCAACCAGTAATATAAATAGTATTATTGGGCTCGGGTGTTATGACGCTCGAGCGCAAGTGCACCACGTGTCGGCACGGGGGCGACTTGCGCTTGAGCGCTGGGCGTTTGAGCGCAAGTGCGCCACGTATCGGCATGGGGGCGACTTGCGCTTGCGCTTGAGCGCAAGCGCGCCACGTGTCGGCACGGGGGCAACTTGCACTCGAGCGCTTGTGCTCGAGCGTTTGCGCTTGAACGCAAGCGCACCACGTGTTGGCACCGGGGCGACTTACGCTCGAGCGCTTGCGCTTGAGCGCAAGCGCGCCACATGTCGGCACGCGGGCGCTCTGCGCTTGAGCGCCGGCGAGAAAAAGAGGCTTTTAGTCTAAAAAATTTCTCGGAAGAGAAATCAGAGGGGAGTTGGACTCCTGAGTGTGTTTTTTTGGAGGGGTTTAGTTTAAGATGTTCTTCTTCTTCCTCCTCTGTTAGCTGGATCTTGAAAATCAAGAGATATGGGATTTTTAAAAATCTCTTCTTTTTGAGATCTAATGGAAGATCTGAGTTCCCCTTTATAGGTTTTGTGGTGAAAAACTAATTTTTTTTATAAAAAGAAGAGTAAAACTCTTGATTTAATTCAAGAGAAAGAAGAAGGTTTTGGAACCTTGAAGAAGGAGAAAAGATCTCAGATCTGAAAAAATTTTGAGAGAGAGAAAAAAGTTGTGATTTTTTTTTCATTATCTTTGCCTTTATAGGCCATACACTTTACACATAGCCCCTTGGGCTTCACAAAATGCCATTTTGCCTATCCCATGGCTCATGTGCCATTTCTTTTTGCACATAAGCCATGGGCTTTACAAAAATTTGGCTTTATGCCTATTTTTCTTACATTTATCCATAAAACAAAATAAAAGAAATACAACAAAATTATTTATTACAAAATTTTTATCTTGGCATGAGGGAAGGCCGGCCGCTTCATGTTCGGGCTCGACCCGGGCATGGGCCCACTGGATCTGGGCTTGGGCCCACTTGGCTTGGGGTTGACTTTGATTTTGACTTGGTCAACCGGGGTGTAAATTTTTACCCCAACAGTGGGTGCTTGGCGCTTGAGCGCTTGGGCACTGGGCGCTTGAACGCAAGGCGCTCGAGCGCTAGCACATCACGTGTCCGGCATGTGGGCGCTGGGCGCTTGAGCGCAAGGCGCTCGAACACTAGCGCTTCGCATGCCCGGCACGTGGGCGTTGAACGCTTGGGCACTAGGCGCTCGGGCGCTTGGGCGCCAGCGAGAAAAAGGGGCTTTTATCCCCAGAAATAGGATTTAAACTCCCGAAAGAGGATTTAGAGTGGAGTTAAACTCCTAAGATGTTTTCGGAGATAATGAAAGGGGCTTCTCCCTTGAGCTCTGGATCTTCCCAAAGTGGGATTTTTGGGAGATGGGTCTCCTTCTTCTTTCCCTCGGTTGGCCGGATCTTGGATGAAAAGGGGGGTGATTTTAAAAATCTCTCCTTTTTAAGATCTGATGGAAGATCCAAGCTCCCCTTTGTGGGTTTTGTGGTGAAAAACTATTTAATTTTGGAAAAGGAAGAGTAAAACTCTTGATTTAATTCAAAAGAAAGAAGAAGGTTTTAGAATCTTGAGAAAGGAGAAAATCACAGATCTTGATTCTTTTTGGGAGAGAGAAAAAGTTTTTTAGATATTTTCATCATCTTTGCCTTTATAGGCTATACACTTTACATATAATCCCTTGGCTTTACAAAATGGCATTTTGCCTATCTCATGGCTCATGTGCTATTTCTTTTTGCACATAAGCCATGGGCTTTACAAAAATTTGGTTTTATGCCCATTCATGCATAAAAAATTACATCAAAATTATTTATTACATGATTTTTTTTATTTCAGCATGGGGGAGGCCGGCCGCTTCATGTTCGGGCTCGACTCGGGCATGAGCCCACTTGATCTGGGCTTGGGCCCACCTGGCTTAGGGTTGACCTTGACTTTGCCTTGGTCAACCGGGGTGCAATTTTCGACCCCAACAACACGAAGTGTGGAGACGAAAAAGGAAAAGGTCCCACCGGGCGTGCCAGAATCTGTTTACCGCCGAAAACAAAGACGAACTATGATAGATCGCCTTGCCAGAATTTGGAGGCAGATGCTACTTGGATTTATCCGTCCACCTCTCCGAAAATACCAAGTTGATTTATGGCACAATATATCGGAGGTTTGAATGAATGCGACCGTTGTAGTAGACTTTATCAGATTCCCCCTCGTTTGTGAGAGGTTTTTGATTGTGATGACGCTCTTCCCTGCAGGTGCAAACCCCTACAGTTAATTACATTACCGCATCACGATAACCACTTTCTCATGCTTTGGAGGTTCACTTCGTGTCGTGTGTATATTTGTTTTTATTTTGGGTTGCCTGTGGATTGTATACGGAGACTAATTTATGTCGTCGCCCGTAGGGCGTGGATTAGTCCAAATCCGTATATTTTTAGATTTGGATTTGGGTTGATTTAAGGACCATTGGTTTGAGATTAAGATCGACTTAAACATATGAGCATTTGGGCTCGATTATTTTTAGTTTAAGAAAATCACGGTCCATTGTCGCCATGTTTGAGGCGAATATCTAGTTTAAGGACATTTCGGTCTTTTATCACCGTATTTGGAGGCGGATATTAGTTTAAAACATTTCGATCCATCATTCGTCCTGTGCGCACGTGTATTTGTTACGTGACGGAGTGAATGACATTGATATAGAATGTGCCCAATTTGGGGCACGATCCGATTTGAGGCATGTACGTCAATTTGGAAGTGCATTAAGAGGAGCTGTTGGTCGTCGGGACACGCCACCTCTCTGAAGACTTTGAGAAATTACAACAACGTATATCAGAGGTGTGAAGAGATGTACCTTTAAACCGAATCCCGTATTTGAGAGAAAGACGGTGATGTACTCAAGATTCATTAGTCATATTTGAGACTAAGATTAACATAGGAGATATGAATGAAGATCGGTTTGGATATCACAAACATAATCTTAGCCAATTTGGGACAGGATTGGGTTGCCATGTTTGAGGCGAATATTTAGTTTAAGGACTTTTCGGTCCAAAGTTCAACTTGCGCGCACGTGTATTTATTACGTGACGGAGTGACGATGTTGATATGGAATGCGCCCAATTTGGGGCGGTCATGCACATCAATTTGGAAGTGCATCAACGGAAGAAATTGTTGGTCGTCGGGACCCGCCACCTCTCTGAAGACGTTGAGGAATTACAACGACATGTATCAGAAGTGTGAAGAGATGTACCCTTAAATCAAATCCCGTATTTGAGAGGGGAAATGGGGGGTTGTTGTAGACTTAAGAAATGTTAGCGTTATTTGAGACTAAAATTGTCTTAGGAGATATGGAATGAATATCATTTTGAATATCATCAATGAGAGATCATTAGTCATGTTTGAAAATAAGATCAGTTTGGATATCACAAACATAAGCTTAGACAATTTGGACTAAGATTGGGTTTCTGTAACACACAACAGTGCTAAGCACTCAGCTGCATATAGCGCTCATGTGTATATCATGTGAGGCGCTCCCATGGTGCTAAGCACTAACTTTTGTGGCGCACGTGTATTTCACATGAGGCGCTCCAATAGTGCTAAGCACTAAGTTTTACCGGCGCTCATGTGTGTTTCACGTGAGACGCTATGTTTTTAGAGATTTAATCTCTGTTGATGTTTTTAGAAAACTTAAATCTCTGTTAATGGTATTTTAACCATTAACGATCACCAAGATCATTATTTTGAGAATCTGGGATCATGTTCTTTAAGAACTAAGTTCTTGATTTGAAAGAACTAAGTTTCTGGAGTATTATGAACTCTATGTTTTCCATGTTTATGATTTCAGAGAGGTTAAAGCTCTTTTAAAGGTGTTTTGACCATTAAGAATCACTAAGATCACTATTTTGAGGATCTGGGATCAGGTTCTTTTAAGAACTAAGTTCTTGATTTGAAGGAACTAAGTTCCTGGAGTATTATGAACTCCATCTTCTTCATATTCTTCTATCCATGTTCTCCACTGAATCTTTCATTCTCAAGAACAATATCTTCCTGATGAGAATTAAATTCTCAATTTGTGGAAGACTTGTCTTGTGGATCTCAGATCCAGAGAAAGAACTAAGTTCTTTGAGAAGGGTTAAACCCTTTTAATAGGTAAAGGAGATATTTTTTTATCTCTTCTTTTTTCTTTACCTAAGCTTTTTAGGAGGAAAATCTTCTTCTTTGAGAGAATTAAATTCTCTGTTGTTTGAGAGCCTTCTGTATTTTTACAGAAGCTTATGGGGGTCTCCTTTTTTCTTTTCATCCTTCTTTTCTCTTTGTGATCTCTTTGCTCCTATTTATAGGAGAAAGAAAGGAATCAATTTGTTGAGAAAATCTCTCATTGAGAGATCGTGATTGATTTTATAATCAATCAAAATGATCTTTTAGATCAATCGGTGAATTTTATTCACCGTTGGATTTTTAATCCAAAGACTCTATGTTTAACAGAGAAGATTTCTTGTTTATTTTATAAGATTAGGAAATGTTTTTCTAAGATAGAATTTTATTCTATCATATAAATATATTGTTAATTTAACAAGATTAGAATTTTATTTTATCTTATTAATATCTTGTTATTAGAATTTTATTCTATCATATTAATATCTTGTTATTTTAACAAGATTAGGAAGATATTTTCCAAACATAGAATTTTATTTTATAATATGAATATCTTGTTAGAATTTTATTTTATCATATGAATATCATATTAGTTTAACAAGATCAGAATTTTATTCTATCATATGAATATCTTGTTAGTTTAACAAGATTAGAAATATATTTTTCTAAGATAGAATTCTATTCTATCAAATGATTGATGGATGATTTTATAATCACCGTTGGATTTTTGATCCAAGAGTCCTCTGTTTAACAGAGAAGATCTTTCTAGTTTGAGAAAGATCAGGAAAATATTTTCCACATAGAATTTAATTCTATCAGATGGTTTGATTGGTGATATTTTATCACCATTGAATTTTAAATCCAAGATTCTCTGTTAGAAAAAGATCTTTCCATATTAGAAAGATCAGGAAAAAATTTCCCAAATAGAATTTAATTCTAACACATAGAATTTAATTCTATCAGATGAGACAATTTTAAATTGGGGCGCTCACATGCTTTGCATGTGAGCGCTGCCAAAGAATGCGGCAAGAGAACTCACGTGTTTAATACGTGACCCCTAGTGTGGTTTTTAGCATGTTTATTTTCAGTGCTCATATGCTTTGCATATGAGCGCTCACGTGTTTAGGCATGTTTGGCCATTGGTTATTTATGTTCGGTGCTCATATGCTTTGCATATGAGCGCTCACGTGTTTAACACGTGAGGCCAGTTTGATGTTTAGTTATTTGTTTTCAGCGCTTATATGCTTTGCATATGAGCGCTCACGTGTTTAACACGTGAGGCCCGTTTGGCCTTTAAGTTTATTTCATTCAGCGCTCATATGCTTTGCCTATGAGCGCTCACGTGTTTAACACGTGAGGCCAATTTATCCATTAGTTATTTATTTTTAGCGCTTATATGCTTTGCATATAAGCGCCCACGTGTTCAACACGTGATGTCAAACTATGAGGATTCTTTTCCTCTTCCCTTTTTTTTATAAGCGAACAAATAGCTCTGTGCCAAAAAAATTGGCAGGAACAATCCTCGAAGCCGATCAGTTTTTGGTTCGCCAGCTGTCCGCTTACCACGTTCGATGTACGTATCATAGGGACTGAAGGCTGATCGCGGCCGTTTTTCGCAAAGGTGTTCCGCTCTTGGGCTGGAAGGGGTATCGGTTGGCTGTTTCAATATATCAATCCCTGGCTCATGAACCAAATTTTGATTTTGCTACAATTGCAAGCGGACGACTTGGGTCGTGAGATCTGCCACGATATTTTTCAGCTCGTCAACTTTGGAATGGACCTTGGCCAACTTCTTGTGTCACGCCCCGCTTCCCAGTGTACGGGGAAGGAAACGTAGCGAGGCCGCGACGTATTTACTCAGAAGTAAACACGTTAAGCGTAAATAAACAATATAAATGAAATAACACAAGAATAACAAGAAATGTAATAAAACAACAACTTTTTATTTATATTCATTCTTTACATACAACTGAAAAGTAAAATACAATGATAGAAAGCGATGCCTAACCAATGACATATGAACTGAAAGAAAAGTAGGTACAAGTAGGAACTAGAACTTTGACTCCTCTGTAAACTGCTCCAAATCGTCCTGGCTGGGATCGATCTCCTGAGAGTCTGGTCCTCCTGACAACATTCTAAAGATAGAAGAGAAAGGAATATCGTCAGTGAACTAGCGCTCGGTAAGTTCCAAAAGATAGAATGGAATAGACAAGTGAAGAAAATAAAACTGGTAAATTATCTTTTTTTTATGCTAACGTAGTTGTTTGTAAATTGGTACAGAATGTATCAGTGTTTACGAGAGAAGTCCAACTAACCCGTGGAATATAGGAAACGGAAAGTACAAGGCCCCGTCAATACCCACGGGACAACGGCATGGATGTACGGTAGGTGTCTTTTAGTGTCCTTCTTCGTGCTTATAATACATTCCGTACCAATCCACCCCATTAATACCCCGTAATGTATATTGTATTGTTTTGTAGTATAAGACTTGCCGCAACTATGGTATAAGTTGATCATGTAATTGGTTTAGGATGTAAACGGATAGTCATGTAGTCAAGTTCAAGAAATAGCCATGGTTCGGTCAATTCAAGTCATGTTGCATGTTCGTATTGTTCGGTATTCATATTCAGGTTCAAGTATATATTGGATTCATACTGAATTGGAGTTATAATTGGATTCATGTTTGGATTGTATTCAGATTAGACTGAGACTCGTATTGAGTCGGACCCTTTAAACAGAATTGGATCCTGAATTAGGTTCTGGTGTTATCGGTAACTGTTGGATATGGACGGCAGGATTTGTGTCTTTTTCCAAGACACTTACCATTGATAACCCAGTTTTAGTTTTTTACCTTAAATAGGCGAGCACCCACTTTCTCCGGTTCACTGAAACTCAAGAGAATTGGTCCCGCTTAAACCTATATTTACTAAGGTCCTTAATGTAAATTTAATATAACTTGAGGGGGTTTTATGAAAAATATTTTAAATATACTTTCAAAATAAACCTCAAGTATTTACTTATGTTATTTATGGTTTTCATCGATATAAATTTTATAGAATGAGGTATGTTAGTGAATATATATATATATATATATATATATATATATATATATAACTTGAATAGTTCAAGATATTTTAATGTAAAGTTTGACTCGTATTGATTCTCGGTGGTATTTTCATGAAACTTATAATTCTTTTATATTCTAGAAAACATGGAATTTTATTATATATTAAAAATAGATGGTTTGATAATATTTATATAATTATTAAAAATTAATTTTTATTATTAAATAGAAATTCTCGTTTTTCTTAAAAATTGTATTAAAATTCTATCAAGATCGTATGCTCCGTGAGGAGGTCTGTATATCGCCCTACTAGCCCGTGGATGTACGATAATCCGCACCATCCCGACCGGGTTCCCCAAAATGGGTTACAGAGGCATAATCGCAAGAAATTTAAATAATACTATTTACAAGAAAACGGTTTTTTTTATAGTTCGAGCTATTTTATTGAAAAGTCGTATTTTGCCACAAGATATTGGTTTCAAGTGAATCATGCTATGTCAAGATGTATGTATATAAGAGGTGGGCCATTACCTCGTGAGGTTTTCTAAAGGTATGCTAAACAAAAGTATTAAAAGATGTCGTATGTAAACTTCATGGTATTTAAACGAAAAGGCTTAAATAAAACTGCTTTACATGGAGTTTTAAAGTGAAACATGTTTCAAAACATTAGTTAATGATTAACAGGTAAAGTATAGTGATATGGATGAGTGGTTATTAAGAAAAATTGTAGTTTTCAAGGTTTTAGAAACAAAAGCCGGTATAACTCCACTTACCGACATGTTTTGAAAAGAGATCATTTTAAGGTAGGAAGAGAGGAAAAGAGATGGGACTTACTTGCTAGAAGTTTAGAGGAGAGGTATACGAAGAATTTGGTAGCTTCGTGGAGTCGCGGGGTTCCCGAAAATGTCTCGAATTCTCGCCGGAAAGTGATATTTGGGTAACTCCACTTGTACTCTTCTTTGACTTAAGAAATTTTGAGAATTTTTTACAAGAGATTTAAGAATGAAGAGAGCTAAGATATGGGGTTGTATTTATAGGGTAAAATTAGGGTTTTGGAATTGAAAAGTGAATTAAAAATGCATTAAAAATAGGATTAAAAGGTGAATTTAAACTCTCTGGATAAATGCAGGAAAAATAAACAGAACAGGGGTGGTGGAGTAGGCCAAGGGGTGTTGTATGCAAAGCACATGGGAGTATTACCTGTCACGCCCCGCTTCCCAGAGTACGCTAAAAGGGGCACGTGACATAGCCAACCATGCTACCTGTGGGTAGGAAGTATCCATCCACAGTCACATTACGGCTGTAGAGATATCAAGAACAAAATAAAATTATCTAAAACATGTCCATAATCCAAGATAACATGAGTCAATAATAAATAAATGCGGAAGCGAAAGATCCAATACAAAATAACTGGAATGTATGTCCCATAATGTGGGCTCACATCAGGAAATAAATGCAGGAAAGAAAACTAACTACTGCTGACACTCACAGCTCAGCCTGTCGGCTGAAGTACTCCTGCTCGGATTGCGACAGCGGTACAGAATCTGGGCCATGCAAAACCCAGACGTCAGCGCGTCAAGTCATCAAGTAATAACATAATAAACAGGCAATGTGAATATAAACATGAATAAAGCAAGGGTAACAATAATATGAATCAGAGCAGTGCAGGGTAGTGTGCAGTGGGTAAACTAAACTATGTTATCAGGTTCTCTGTTCTAAAGTCTTTGAAACCAAATTGATGAATCATCGATGTAACTCAATAGTATCCCGTACATACCCGGGACCACGGCCACAATATTCTCGGCTGCAGCCGAGACATGCCGCTAGGCACAAAACAGGAATGTGTACACTCGATAGTATCCCGTACATACCCGGGACCACGGCCACAATATTCTCGGCTGAAACCGAGACATGCCGCTAGGCACAAAACAGGAATGTGTACACTCAGGACAGGTAGTGAACTGTTGAGTTACAAGTCAGGTTTCACCTTTGATTTCCCCACACCCCCAAGTTATGTGTGTATGTCAAGTCAGGTATCCCGAAATCAAGAAACTAATGCCAACACAGGATCAGGTAAACAGGTTTGTCTGGATAGACAACAGGAACGGTCCATGAGGACTACATGTCAGGTTTGTTGGCATTAGACACAAGATCAGGTAACGGATCAGTCATGGTACATCAGGTCAAGTCAAGCAGTGTACGGTACCATGTCGGGTCAATCAATATGCAGGTGTCAAGAAGCAAGCGATATCATTGGTGTACTCAAAACCAGTTATATAATCAAGCATGGGTATCAACAACATGAGATAAGCAATGAATTAAGCAATAGGCAGATTCATTCGATTTGCAATACAGTTATCAATTGTGTCACAGAAATGGTTTCAACATTATAAGAATGCAGTAAGACAATTATGGCATTTTAATCATGTTAACAAGTTTAAGCACTTTAGAGGTGCAATGATTTATATAAAGGTTCAATACAGCTATTACAGCTTAAAATGCATACGAGTGTCCGAATGGCACAAAACTATAGAGATAAATGCCATAAGCTATGTCAATATTAAAAGTGTGATTAAACAGGTAAATGCGGTTATTAGGTTCAATTGCAAACTGTGGGTTCCAAGTTTAAAGATAAAATGATATATAACAATATTGTACATGAAAATGAGAAATGATCGTAACAAAGTTAAATTTACAGGTTTAGGGTATCATAATATATATGTAAATATTGTATAGCATGTAGCAAGGGGTACTTGCCTCGACGGGTCGCGAATCGGGAAAACGGAACGTAGAATGTCGGCGGGGAAAACTCACGACGGGCGCACGGTTCACGGAATGAACCCAAACGACGAACAGTGGAACCACACGGGTCGAGGTACCTCGCTGGAACATCGGGACACGTCGCCGGCATCACCGGATTCCGGCCAAGTTCAGAACAGTAAGAGATCAAGACTTGCAAACAAGAAGAGAAAGGAAAGTAGAGAAGAAAGGAAGTAGGATCAGAGAAGGGGTGCTCACGATGATCCGTGGGACGGGTGGTGACGGTCGACCTTGTTGACGGAGCTCCGGCGGCCGGCCAACAGTGACCGCGACAGGAACCTGCAATTCAAGAAAACCTCAACAGAGAAGGGAAAAAGAGAAGAAAGGAAAAGAGGAAGGAAGCAATGCTCACTGGGGGGACTTGCGAGGCCGGGGCGGATCGAGATCGCCGGCGGCGATCCCACGAGGCGTAGGCTATGTGCAAGCGGTGTGCAGGCGGCTCGTGCAGGCGCTCGGGAAGTCGACGAAGGAGGGAGGAGAGATGGATGTGGAGGCGACGAAGGCGAGGAGGCGAGGATGCTGGTGATGTTCGCGTCGGCGTTGGTGCTGCAGCGGCGAGGATGGAGGCGGCGGTAGCTAGGGTTCGCTGGGGGTGATGGGTTCGCGTTATGAAAAAAAGAAAAGGAGGGGAGAGAGAGATTTAAATATATAGGAGAGGGAGAGATACGGGGGAGAGAGGAGAGAGAGAGAGAGAGACGGGGATAGAAAGAGAAGGAGAGAGAGAGAGACGTGAGAGTGGTGCCCACGGAAATCAAGAAGAGGTTTTGATTAGCTGGTGAATTAGTTTATTAGGAAAAATTTTAAATTAAAGATTTATTAGATATGAAATAGTATATAGTTAAGGGAATATATTCGATGGTTTAAGTATATTAAAATTTGGGATTTTGGCGCAAAGTAAAACATTTCCAAATCGCGCCCGGGTCGGGTCCAAAAATTTGAAATTGAAATAATAGAATTTTAAGAGGGATCCAAAAGTGAAAATGAAGTGTTTTATGATTAAAAAGCATATCCCCAAAACGGACACACGTACGTGCATGTAGCCGTCCAAACTCGCCCGTTTCACTGAACGGGACGAGGACATGACACACGGACGCTACAACGGGGTTAGGGGTGTCAAGCAGGCCAAGATGAATATTTTTAATTTTATTTAAGATGCCAAAAATTGTTATATGCAGAAATGAATTTGCCGGGTAAAATTTTACAGTAAGCAACAGTCAGCACGATAAATGAAACGAGTGCCACACTACGTTCAAACGGTAACAGAAATTAGTAGCATTGGGCTCGGGTGTTACATTATACCCAACTACAAAAAGAATTTCGTCCTCGAAATTCCAAGAATACAAAGATAGATAGCTACAAGAAAATGTGAGGAAACTTCTGCCGGATTTCATCTTCTCGTTCCCAAGTGAACTCTCCATACGAGCGATTACCCCAAGAAACAAGTACAAAAGGGATCACCTTTTCTTAAGAACCTTTTCCCTTCGATCCACAATTTCAATCGATCGCTCCTCAAAAGTCAAGTCTTCTCGTACTGTTAGCTCCGAATGATCCAATACGTGCGTTTCATCTCGAACATACCTTCGCAGTTGAGATATGTGAAACACATCGTGCACACTCGCCAAGGACTGCGGTAATGCCAAACGATACGTTACCTCACCAACACGCTCCACGATCTCAAAGGGTCCGACGAATCGAGGACTAAGCTTTCCTCGACTTCCAAAATGAATCACCCCTCTAGTCGGTGATATCTTCAAGAATACCAAATCACCCACGGTGAACTCTAGAGGTCTTCTTAACGTGTCTGCCTAACTCTTCTGTCGGTCTTGCGCTGCCTTTATATGATTTCTGATAGTGTTAACCTTCTCAACTGTCTGCACAATCAAATCTGGTCCCAATAATCTTCGTTCACCGACATCGTCCCAACAAACAGGTGAACGGCATTTACGACCATACAATGCTTCAAATGGAGCCATCTGGATAGTTGCCTGAAAACTGTTGTTGTAAGAAAACTCCACCAAATGTAGATGATCCTCCCAAGAACCCTTGAAGTCCAACATGCATGCTCTCAACATATCCTCGAGAGTTTGGATCGTTCTCTCCGACTGACCATCAGTTTGAGGATGATAAGTTGTGCTAAACTTCAATCGAGTCCCCAAACTTTCTTGTAAACTCCTCCAAAAGTGTGATAAGAACCAAGTGTCCCAATCGGACACAATGCTCACCGGTACTCCATGAAATCTCACAATCTCTTGTATGTACCGCTCCGCCAAGGTCTCTGTTGATTGACCAACCCGAAAAAGAATAAAGTGAGCTACCTTGGTCAACCGATCAACAATCACCCATACAGCATTGTTGCCTTTTGGACTCCGCGGTAAAGCCGTCACGAAATCCATGGTTATATGTTCCCACTTCCACTGAGGAATCGGAAGTGGTTGCAATAAACCAGCAACCCTTTGATGTTCAGCCTTAACTTGCTGACACACCAAGCACTTAGCCACAAAGCAAGCAATCTCCCATTTCATGCCTTCCCTCCAGAAATGCTGTCAAATATCTCGGTACATCTTTGTGCCTCCTGGATGTATAGAATAAGATGAACTGTGTGCCTCCTTCATAAGCTCTTCGTGAATATCTCCCTTTGGCACACACAAACGGCTACCATACCTCAACGAACCATCTTCGTGGATCAATAAATCTGTTCGTAGTCCGGCTTCAACCTGTCCTCGAAACTTTTGCAGTCTAGGGTCCTGCGATTGTGCTGCTTTAATATTCTCGATCAACGATGACTGTACTTGCAGCTGCATCAACTGTCCCGTAGAATGCGGTAGCACAACCTCCAAGTCAAATCTTCGAAAATCTTCAACAAGCTCTTTCTGCGTAGTTAACACCTGAATTGCTGGTAACCGACTAAGCGCATCCGGCACGACATTAACCTTCCCCGGATGGTACTTAAGATCAAGATCGTAGTCAACCATCAGCTCCAACCATCTACGCTGCCTCATATTAAGCTCATTCTGTGTGAACACATACTTCAAGCTCTTATGATCAGTAAAAACTTCGACCCTTTCGCCCAAAAGGTAGTGTCTCCAAATCTTCAAAGCGAAAATCACAGCCGCAAGTTCCAAGTCATGAGTTGGGTAATTCTTCTCATGGGTCTTCAACCGTCTCGATGCGTACGCTACAACCTTCCCATGCTGCATCAAAACACATCCCAATCCTTTCCCAGATGCGTCGCTGTGAATCACCAATCCTCCGGAATTGTCTGGCACGGTCAGAATAGGGGCGGTTATCAACTTCTGCTTCAACGTCTCAAAAGCTAACGCACATTTGTCCGTCCATACAAAAGGTACCTCCTTGTGCGTAAGCTTGGTTAACGGCTCCGCCAGACAAGCAAAGTTCTCTACAAATCTTCTGTAATACCCGGCGAGTCCAAGAAAACTTCTTATCTCCGCAACATTCTTTGGAATCGGCCAATTTCGAACTGCTGCAATCTTTTCTGGATCGACGGCAATTCCATCTCCAGACACAACATGCCCCAAAAACTTTACTTCCTCCAGCCAAAACTCGCACTTACTCATCTTCGCATATAACTTCTCCTGTCTCAACGTTTGCAGTGCGATCTTCAAATGCTCAGCATGCTCTTCAAAACTCTTCGAGTAAACCAGAATATCGTCAATGAATACCACAATGAACTGGTCCAAGAACGGTGAAAAGATTCGGTTCATCAAGTCCATGAATACTGCCGGCGCATTCGTCACTCCGAAGGGCATCACTAAGTACTCGTAATGTCCATACCGAATTCGGAACGCCGTCTTGCAAATATCTTCGGTTTTCACTCGGACCTGATGATATCCGGATCGCAAATCCAGCTTCGAGAATACCCTCGCGCCACAAAGCTGCTCAAAAAGTTCGCCAATGCGAGGGATCGGGTACTTGTTCTTAATAGTCACCCGGTTTAATTCTCGATAGTCGATGCACATCCTTCTTGTGCCATCCTTCTTCTTTACTAGAAGAACTGGAGCTCCCCAAGGCGAGTTACTGCTTCGAATCCAACCTTTTTCAAGCAATTCAGCAACCTGTTTCTTGACTTCTTCCAACTCTACTGGTGCCATTGGATAATACGCTTTGGATACTGGCCGCTGCACCAGGAATAAGATCAATTGCGAACTCCACGTCTCGCTTCGGCGGTAATCCCGATATATCTTCAAATACGTCAATAAAATCACGAACAACAGCCGACACTTCACTTAAATCAACTTCCAATGTTGCTAGAATATCATTTGTCGGCCTAGCCCTAAACTCGACTGGCCCGACAGAACTGCTTCCTCCAGTGAAGGTAAACTCGGGATGTCCGGGAATCTGGAAAATTACTTTCTTCGCCCTACAATCAATGTGAGCGTGGAAAGTGCCAAGAAAATCCATTCCCAAGACGACTTCGTAGCTGCCCATATCAATCACCAAGAAATCTGCAAAATCTCCCGTCTGCACACAACAACTGTACAATCCTTACATTCCCTACTAGCTATGATTTTCCCATTCCCAGTGTGTATGTCCCAGAAACTAGACAGGGTCGTGCAGTCAATCGAGTGTGTAGTTAAAAACTTGGATGACATAAAGCAATGGGATGCACCAGAATCAAATACCGCTAATGCGGGAAAACCACGAACGAGTAGAGTACCTGAAACAACTTCTCCTGACGCCTTAGCTTCTTCGGCTGTCGAGGTAAAAGCTCGAGCCTGATTAGGTCCTTGAGTCAGCTGTTTCTGTCCTTGGAACGGTCTCTGCGGAGGCTTCTGAAAATCATCTCTCGTACGAAGCTTCGACGGACAAGCACCAACGGCGTGATCAGCCGCTCCACAAACCAAACAGAGTCCCAGCCTCCTTCGACAATCCTTTTGCATATGGCCAGGTAAATTGCAATATTTACAGGTCATGCTCTTTCTTCGATCGACGATCACTGGCTTCTTCATGGGTGCTACACCTCGACGGTCCACTGGAATACCTCTGCGACCATGAACTCGGTTAGGTACAAATGCTGGCTTCTTTACCGCAACCGCTGTCTGCTGCGAACTCCCCTTCATCCCAGATAAACTCTGCTGCTCTCGGGCTGCCGCAAGTACTTGTGAGAAAGTGGTCAAACCCAGGGAGACAATCTACCGCTGGATATCCACGTCCAAGCTGCGCATGAACCTTCGTGCCCTGTCTGCATCGTTGGCAACTAAAGGTCCAACGAATCTACTGAGTCTTGTCCATTCTGCTGCATGCACATCTACGGGTGCTCCCTTCTGCTTTAGCCCGATGAATTTCTCTTCCATTTCCTCCCGTACAGTCCGCGGGAAGAACTTCTCCAGGAAACTCTTTGAGAAATCCGTCCACTTGATCGGCTTGGGAAAACGGTTCTCCTCCACAAGCCACCATTCTCGGGCATAGTCTACTAACTGAATGCGTACCATATCAACTCTTTTCTCATCCGGAATCTGTGCCGCAATAAGCAAATTCTCTGTGTCAACCAGCCACTGCTCCGCTGGCAACGGCTCCTCCAAACCAGTAAATGTAGATGGACCCAAACGTCTGAAATCTACTATGGTCCCTACTCGGTCGACTGGTTTAGCTCCAGCATTGTTCACAGACTGCTGAACGATCTGCAAACCTTCCTGAAACGAGTCCGCTTGCTGCTGGATCAGCTCGGTCTGTTTCTTTTGATTCTCCAGCATTCCTCTTATCACTCCAAGCATGGCGGCTTCGTCCACACGCCTCTGGTACGTCTTCAAATTCTTACCGGCCATATTCCTGAAATCAAAACACCCAACATTAGCATGATGATAGATTCTGAATATAGATCAAGGCTAGAACTCCAAGATACTTAAATAGAGTGCCGCATTGTAACTATGCCGCGGTATCATAGCCACAATTACATAACTCCACCCAAGTCGCCTAAGTCCTAGAGATAACAAGGAATCAGGTTTCGAGTTGATAAGCAAAGGAAGTTTGCACATCGTAGAAGATATAATCAGGAAGAATGTGATTCAAGAATGGTAAACGGCAAGGTGGCAGGACATGTTTCCTAAACAGGGGTATTCTGATTCGTGTATTGGGTACAATACCCAACTACAAAAGAATCAACCCAACTAACCTATGGCTCTGATACCAAAAGAACCATGTCACGCCCCGCTTCCCAGAGTACGCTAAAAGGGGCACGTGACATAACCAACCATGCTACCTATGGGTAGGAAGTATCCATCCACAGTCACATTACGGCTGTAGAGATATCAAGAACAAAATAAAACTATCTAAAACATGTCCATAATCCAAGATAACATGAGTCAATAATAAATAAATGCTGAAGCGAAAGATCCAATAAAAAATAACTGGAATGTATGTCCCATAATGCAGGCTCACATCAGGAAATAAATGCAGGAAAGAAAACTAACTACTGCTGACACTCACAGCTCAGCCTGTCGGCTGAAGTACTCCTGCTCGGACTGCGACAGCGGTACAGAATCTGGGCCAATCAAAACCCAGACGTCAGCGCGTCAAGTCATCAAGTAATAACATAATAAACAGGCAATGTGAATATAAACATGAATAAAGCAAGGGTAACAATAATATGAATCAGAGCAGTGCAGGGTAGTGTGCAGTGGGTAAACTAAACTATGCTATCAGGTTCTCTGTTCTAAAGTCTTTGAAACCAAATTGATGAATCATCAATGTAACTCAATAGTATCCCGTACATACCCGGGACCACGGCCACAATATTCTCGGCTTCAGCCGAGATATGCCGCTAGGCACAAAACAGGAATGTGTACACTCGATAGTATCCCGTACATACCCGGGACCACGGCCACAATATTCTCGGCTGAAACCGAAACATGCCGCTAGGCACAAAACAGGAATGTGTACACTCAGGACAGGTAGTGAACTGTTGAGTTACAAGTCAGGTTTCACCTTTGATTTCCCCATACCCCCAAGTTATGTGTGTATGTCAAGTCAGGTATCCCGAAATCAAGAAACTAATGCCAACACAGGATCAGGTAAACAGGTTTGTCTGGATAGACAACAGGAACGGTCCATGAGGACTACATGTCAAGTTTGTTGGCATTAGACACAAGATCAGGTAACGGATCAATCATGGTACATCAGGTCAAGTCAAGCAGTGTACGGTACCATGTCGGGTCAATCAATATGCAGGTAGCAAGACAGGTCAAGAAGCAAGCGATATCATTGGTGTACTCATAATCAGTTATATAATCAAGCATGGGTATCAACAACATGAGATAAGCAATGAATTAAGCAATAGGTAGATTCATTCGATTTGCAAAACAGTTATCAATTGTGTCACAGAAATGGTTTCAACATTATAAGAATGCAGTAAGACAATTATGGCCTTTTAATCATGTTAACAAGTTTAAGCACTTTAGAGGTGCAATGATTTATATAAAGGTTCAATACAGCTATTACAGCTTAAAATGCATATGAGTGTCCGAATGGCACAAAACTATAGAGATAAATGCCATAAGATATGTCAATATTAAAAGTGTGATTAAACAGGTAAATGTGGTTATTAGGTTCAATTGCAAACTGTGGGTTCCATGTTTAAAGATAAAATGATATATAACAATATTGTACATGAAAATGAGAAATGATCGTACCAAAGTTAAATTTACAGATTTAGGGTGTCATAATATATCTGTAAATATTGTATAGCATGTAGCAAGGGGTACTTGCCTCGACGGGTCGCGAATCGGGAAAACGGAACGTAGAATGTCGGCGGGGAAAACTCGCGACGGGCGTACGGTTCACGGAATGAACCCAAACGACGAACAGTGGAACCACACGGGTCGGGATACCTCGCTGGAACGTCGGGACACGTCACCGGCATCACCGGATTCCGGCCAAGTTCAGAACAGTAAGAGATCAAGACTTGCAAACAAGAAAAGAAAGGAAAGTAGAGAAGAAAGGAAGTAGGATCAGAGAAGGGGTGCTCACGATGATCCGTGGGACGGGTGGTGACGGTCGACCTCGTCGACGGAGCTCCGGCGGCCGGCCAACAGTGATCGCGACAGGAACCTGCAATTCAAGAAAACCTCAACAGAGAAGGGAAAAAGAGAAGAAAGGAAAAGAGGAAGGAAGCAATGCTCACTGGGGGGTGCTTGCGAGGCCGGGGCGGATCAAGATCGCCGGCGGCGATCCCACGAGGCCCAGGCGATGTGCAAGCGGTGTGTAGGCGGCTCGTGCAGGCGCTCGGGAAGTCGACGAAGGAGGGAGGAGAGATGGATGTGGAGGCGACGAAGGCGAGGAGGCGAGGATGCTGGTGATGTTCACGTCGGCGTTGGTGCTGCAGCGGCGAGGATGGAGGCGGTGGTAGCTAGGGTTCGCTGGGGGTGATGGGTTCGCGTTATGAAAAAAAGAAAAGGAGGGGAGAGAGATTTAAATATATAGGAGAGAGGGAGAGATACGGGGGAGAGAGGAGAGAGAGAGAGAGAGAGAGAGAGAGACGGGGATAGAGAAAGAAGGAGGGAGAGAGAGAGAGAGAGAGACGGGGATAGAGAGAGAAGGAGAGAGAGAGACGTGAGAGTGGGGCCCACGGAAATCAAGAAGAGGTTTTGATTGGCTGGTGAATTAGTTTGTTAGGAAAAATTTTAAATTAAAGATTTATTAGATATGAAATAGTATATGGTTAAGGGAATATATTCGACGGTTTAAGTATATTAAAATTTGGGATTTTGGCGCAAACTAAAACATTTCCAAATCGCGTCCGGATCGGGTCCAAAAATTTGAAATTGAAATAATAGAATTTTAAGCGGGATCCAAAAGTGAAAATGAAGTGTTTTATGATTAAAAAGCATACCCCCAAAACGGACACACGTACGTGCACGTAGCCGTCCAAACTCGCCCGTTTCACTGAACGGGACGAGGACACGACACACGGACGCTACAACGGGGTTAGGGGTATCAAGCAGGCCAAGATAAATATTTTTAATTTTATTTTAGATGCCAAAAATTGTTATATGCAGAAATGAATTTGCCGGGTAAAATTTTACAGTAAGCAATAGTCAAGCACGATAAATGAAACGAGTGCCACACTACGTTCAAACGGTAACAGAAATTAGTAGTATTGGGCTCGGGTGTTACATTACTTATGGATGGCCGGCGTCGCCGGGCCTTGGGCCGTTCCCGCCGATTCGATGGGGGCTTTAGGTGCTGGGATTTGAGCCACGTGTCCTAGTCTATACATATAACATTGTGCACATGCTTGTTTTATCTGATTTTTCATTTTTACGTGTATTACACTTGTAAACTTTTGTGCTTCCAAAAAGTTTAAAATAAAAATCAGAAAAAATATATGTGGCTAATGGGATTCGAACACAGAGACTATGTCACAGCAGTGTAAGGCTTTACCAATGAGCTACAAGTGCTTTCTTGCTGTTCTTAAACAAATTAAATTTATAACTTGTGCTCAGCTTAGCAAACTCCATTCTGTTCATTAATTTTTAAAAAAATTTCTACAATGAAATTACGGTCGTTACATCTTGTTTCTGTCTTGAAACTGGTTTTGAAACCATTGGAATAATACTTGCTCTATAGTTCCGACTGAGTCATCCTTAATGCCCGAGCTCGATTTCGCAGGAACCACGGACTCATTTGGCTTAATGGCCTGAAAGGGCTCTTCATCATTTAGACCGAGCCGATGTTGGGTAGCAATAGCCATGTCATTGTCATGTGTATGAGGCATAGGAGGACTTGTTCTTCTGGGCTCCACCATGTAGATCGTATGAATTGTGTACTCGTCTACTGACCCTTCATTGGTAATGTTGCTCGTTGGGCTTTTGGCTTGTTGCCTTGGCCTTCTCCTTTCCAAGAAGGGTAGACGATTGAGAGAAGCAGATTCCCAAAGGGCTTCGGTCTCCGTTTATATGAAATTCGCGATCGCGGCTTGATTGTTTGCTAATACGCTTTTAAACAGTTCTATCTCTCCTGCCTTGTATTGCTTTTCGACCCAATCTTTGAAAATGAAGTGGTCCTCAATTGTATGATCTATCACTCAGTGATAGGAGAAGTATTTGGGGTCGCCGTTCATATTCGCTTCTTGCGGTCTCTTTGATTCTGGCAATTGTAGACTGTTCCTTATGACGTCTTTGAATATTTTACAGATTTTGTCCCTTCTGAAGGAATAGACCTTATCCAATTTCTCTTTCAGTGGAGATTCTCCTCCTTCACCCAACACTAGCCTTCGAGGCTAGTTGGCATTAGGCCCGCTTGTCCCTCGCCTACTTCGGTCGACCAAAGTGTTAAAAGATTCGGTATCGTCAGAAATTCCGCCTTTGCGATTATCGTCCTTTCGATTTCTCCAGGATTTATTGCTGTTTTGGGAATCCGAGGAAAATTCCTGCTTTGAGCGCTCCAGCATTTGAACTTTCTTGTTCAGTTCTTGGAACGTCTTGAGACCCGCGGTGCATAGAAAAGGATCCATCCAGGTGCCGAGATTTCCGATGAGGAGATTGACGGATTGGTCTTCTTCCAACGGTGGCTCACATTTGACGGAGAGATTGCGCCATCGGATTATAAAATCCATGCTGCTTTCGTTGTTCTTTGGCTTGTTCATTACGAGGTCGGCGATGGTGATCTTATCGCTGACACTTATAAACTTTTGTCGAGACAGATATTCCATTTGGACGAAAGTAGTAACGGATCCATCCGGAATGCTCGCGTAGCAGTCGAAAGTGACATCGGTTAGGCTATCAACGAACTGGCGGATGAGAAGTGCATCATTGCCCCCAGTATTCCCACACGAGGCTTTAAAGTGGGCAATGTGCTGGTTTGCATTTTCCGTCCCATCAAATCTTTCGAATTTGGGGATGACATAGCCACTAGGAAACTCAACCAGATCATACCGAGCAGGATATGGTCTCCCGCTACTGATGACATCTTTTTGCGCTTCGATTTCGGCTACCAATGTTTTGACTTTGTTAGCGACCAAATCCATGATTTGATCTTACGTTAGCAGGTTGATATCATCAGTAGTTAAGACATTTTCCGAGATAGGCTGCGGCCGACTTCCATGCGGCTCACCCATCTTTGGATTTGAGAGAACAGGCGTTGGCTATCTAGGGACACCATTTCTCGGTTCATGAGCAGAGCCCTACGCTTGATTGGGCAGATGAGAGGCAACTTGGGCCGTGAGCTGTAAGACGACGTTTGTCAAGTCGTCAATCTTTGAGTAAAGCTTGAACATCTCCCTGTCGTTATTTCTGAGCCGCTTCTGGAGCTCTTGGAGAAGTTGCTGCTCTGCGGTCCCGGGAGCATGACTCCTCATGAACCGAGGGATCTCTCTGCTTATTAGCTTCACTGGGAGGGTTTTCATTATCTTTCAGAGGAGGCTGGTCTTGGAAATTGGCAGCCACATTCACATCAGATTGGATTTGAGATGTGGTGGCCCCATCCTTACTTTTGTTGCATGTGCCCGCCATGTAGACAGTGTGGACCACATATCTAGCCATCTCTTTATGTTTGGCGTCTGATTTTTCGGACTGTCGTCGTGGCCCGTCCTCTTCTGGAAAGGATAGGCGACTAAAGACGGTTGGTCTGACTGGGTCCTCAGATGACGTTGTCCAGATCGCAGCTTTCTTGACTCTTGCGGTCATGGCATTTTTCTGAATCAATTTCAACGGTTCAAAAGAGCTGGCGAGCTTCACAGCCGATTCAGCTGTTGTTGCAGAGTAACCCTATTCTTGGAACATCATGAAGCTCAACCTAGCAGGAGCTCTAGCCCTTTTGTTGGCTCTGTATCTGATCATTTTCTGTCTTAGCTTCTCAATTTTGAGGGCTTGGTGGGCATCCATTATCAAGGAACCCATCGTGAGTCTATTGAGGAAGTGCTTAAGAAGATACCCAATTAAGCAGTTGTCAGAGGCACCGCCGATGCTTGCCCGAGACACTATGTTGCTTCGTTGGTGTTGATGGCCTTACCCCCAGCTGGAGCAACGAAAAGTCGTTCGGAAATGGATTCGTGCTTGGGCTGAAATGCCTTCGCAACCACGAAATTTGGCCTTTTTCCTTTTGAGGCCGGTTTATCTGTAGCTTGAGAAGCAGGAATGGTGTTAGCCGAGACAAATAAAATAGACCCAAATTATAGCGGCGGTTCCTCCCACTGTCGCTCGAGACTGGCCGGAAGGACTGTCCTGGCGTCCATCTTCATTATGTAAGAGATGAGAGCTGTGTTAAGAGCTAATTTCATGTTTGGAGACATTGCTGAGAATTGATCGCTTGAAATCCAGCATGAAAGAGCATTATTTTAGTATAAATATCGATATATATGCTGATTGAGTTCGCATGAACGTTTAACCCGAATATGGGAGGAGAGAAAAGGTCCCACCGGGCGTGCCAAAATCTGTAGGGTGTTTTTCATCACCCTATTAAGATGGGAATGTGCGTGCTTGTCAGGCGTATTATAGATTCCCTCTACCTAGGATAGGCTGGGGTTTATTGATAGTAGGAATCCGAATCTTCGGCAGCCGCGGACTAAACTGCCGTTAATTTCCGCTTGCCTTTGAAGCGAGAAAACCTCCGATTAACGAGTATAACTAGTCATGCGAACTCAATGTGCAGTGTGCATGTGTTGTGTTTTGGACGAATCAGGGGCCTCGCAGAGTTTACGAGGGTCCCGCTACCCGGCTAGAGGGCTATGGGTCAAAGGGGCTGGCAGCTCCCTTGCGGGGTGCGGGGAAGCGCCGCTTTAGAAATTTTTTCTAACTGGGGAGGTATTTTTAGTGGGGAATATAAGAAAAAAAAGAGGGGTGGGAAGCGTCCTAAAGACGTATGAGATGGCACGTGTGTCACGCCCCGCTTCCCAAAATACGTAAATACGATACGTGACAGAGCTAACCATACTACCTATGGCTATGAATAATCCCTCCATAGTCATATTACAGCTGTCAATCAGATATCAAGAACGGTAAATAAAATGTATCTAACACATATCCATCTGCCACAGTAAATAAAAGTCAAGAAATGCATATAGCGGAAATGAATCAAGTTCCAATAAAAAATATAATCCAAATCATGTCCCTTATAGGATCACATCGATAAAATAAAACTACGGAAATAAAATGACTAAACATCTCTAAAACTAATCATCGAGCTCCTGATTGTTCGGCTTGCTTGCTAAAATATTCATGTTCTGCCTGCGACAAAGTCAAATGAATTGGGCCATGCAAAACCCAGAACTCGGTGCGTCATAAATATCAAAATAATAGTAATAACCATAATAGGATGCTATGATTAAACATGAGTGTAAATAATAAACATATGTGTAAAACAGTGAGGTATGGTTATGTGGTGTGTACCCTAAAGTCTGTGCTTCTAGATTATCTATTCTACAAGTATTTGAAATCAATTAAATAGAATCGTCGATGTAATTCAATAGTATCCCATGCGTGCCCGGGACCATGGTCAAGACTCTCGGGGCTGAATCTGAGACGTGTCGCTAAACAGTAAAAATAGGTATCATGTACAGACGAATGATGTCAGCAGCATCATTCCAGGGCCGGCCGAAACCCGTATCGACTGATCAGTCTCTGGAAAGTATCGAACTGTTGAGTTACAAGTCAGGTTTCATTATTGATTTCCCCTTTTCCCCCAGATTTTGTGTTCAAGTCGGGTATTGATGATATAAATCTAATGCCAGCACAGGATCAAGCAGGTATGCGTCTTATCTATCTAGACAACAAGTTATGTCTGTCAGGACAATAAATCAGGATTATCGGCATTAGTAAAAGATCCAAGTAACAGGTCTGGTAATGTCTTGTGCACAAGTCATGCAATATATTTTAACCAAAATAGATACCCAGTATAAACCGTAACCAATATCTAAACAGAGTAAACATAACTAACGCCAGGATGTATATGTATCTATCTATAATAACCATTTTACGTCAGTTACCAGGTATATTGCAATCTAGATAAAATACTGAACTAATATAGTAATATGATAATATTATGATGATCCGGTATGCAACTAGATAAACCATTATTGGTACGGATGCAGACTTATACCACAAAACTGTAAATCGATAATATTTGTTGAATATTAAAATACATACACTATCATTAATCATATAAATATAAACATAAACAAAATAGCATGTTGTAAGTTTAGAACTTGCCTGATCAAAATCTCACGACAAGTATCCGGATATCACATTCCGAACGCCGAATAACGTCACGAAGCAAAACCCACGTACGTAGAACTTGACCTGACTGAGAAACTGCGTGACGTGGTAACTGGGTTAGACGGCGACGGTAACTAGGTCGTCTGGATCGTGCTCATCAGCAATGAACAACTCCGGTGAACTAGTCGGAAAAGAGAAGAAAAGAAGAAGAAAGAAGAAGAAAAGAAGAAGAAGATGGAGGGGTTGCTGGGTTCTGGGGTTAGCGAAGACAGGGAGGAAGAGAGAGATACGAGGTGACGGGGAGACGAAGTCGGCGACGAGGTGAAAGGGAGACGAAGTCGACGACGAAAGGTCATGGCCGATGGGGGTTGATGGTGATCGGGGAATGAGAAGGAGAAGAAGAAGAAGAAGAAGGTGCGGTGGTGGGGTGTGGGTGCTCTGGTGTTGCCAACGAGACGAGGAAGGTGATGAAGGTGGTTGGATTCAGGCGACGGCGAGAGAGGAGGAAGAGAAAGGTGGGTTTTTGGCGTCGGGGTCGGCTCGGCGAGCCTACATGGAAAGAGGAGGAAGGAGATGCTGATGGCGAGGAAGAAGAGAAGACGAGGAAGTGAGGACGACGACGAGAGGGGTTTTGCACGGGTTAGGGTTCGGCATGAGCGGGGGTGTGAGAAGAAAGAGGTTAAAGACAAGGGAAGAGAGAGGGGGGTTTATAATAAAAATATTTTATATATATATGTATATATATATATATATATATATATAAAGAGAGAGAGAAAGATAGGGACGGAGAGAGAGATAGAAGAGAAAATAATTTATTTATTAATATATATATATATATAAATTGTAAAATAAATATTATAGTTATAGAATATTATATATATATAGAGAGAGAGAGGGATAGGGACGGAGAGAGAGATAGAAGAGAGAATAATTTATTTATTAATATATATATATATATATATATATATATATATATATATTGTAAAATAAATATTATAGTTATAGAATATTATATGTGTGTGTGTATATATATATTGTAGGATTTTACAGATAATACCAGATTACTCCGAATATTACCCGTATCCCTTTAAAAATATAGTTTTTAAATATAAAGAATATACGTAAGAATTTTAACCATAATGCAATATTATGTACTTAAATACATATACCCCCCATAAAAATCTACGTAGATATCTTAAATTATTTTGCTGTTTATAATAGAGGATATAACATGATATATAGCGCGACAACCTGATATGGGGTGATTTGCAATGCAAGGCTAGATAGGAAAAGGATGCTATCTGTTTATATCGTGTATTATAAAGAGATATGTAGGGCTTATATATATATATATATATATATATATATATATATATATATATATATATATATATATATATATAGTACTCGGTTCACATAGTACTAGTAAATATTTGATATAAGCCCGTGCCATATTGGGTTTCAAACATGCGGGTCGGGTCGGATAATAACCACAGCTATTGATTGCATTATTCGCAACCCAATAGCAACAATAGCAAAGAATTTTACCGCAGGATTTAAAATACAAAAATATATAGTATAAATGTACTAGAGTGTTACAAAGTCCCTTCATCTCTCTCTCTTTTCACTTCAATATAATCTTTAAAATATATCGACAAAAGCGGAGTTAGCGTATAAGCTTTGTCTTTAAAACAAATTTTTGTCACTTTGCCATATTTAAAAGTTCATATCAATTCCCTAATGTCACTTCAAAGTAATATTCACATCAAAAACCTTTTTCGTAACCAAAAATTTTATATCCAATAATCGTATAGTGAACTTTTTTCATAAAAATGCCATAAATTTTAATGTAACCGTATTTTCGATAATTAGAGTATATATCTTTAGATCGTTGACGAGGTAACAACCTACCCCACACGTACACTATGGTTTCATTGCACGGTATTCTAAGTATATGGTTAATTCAAAGAGTAAGCTTTTCATTAAAATACCACAATTTTTGCAAAAAGGATTTTCTTTTTAATCGATATTCTTAAATTCTTAGCAATTGAGCTTCTACAACTCTCGTTAGAAGACCGGCTAACGGATGGTGCGGATTATCGCACATCCTTGGGATAGTAGAGCGAGATACAGAACTCATCATGGAGTATTCGGTCTCGAAAGAAAATAAAAATACGGTTTTTAAGAAATACGATTTTTCTAAACAAAACAAATTTTGAAAAATTTATATAAAACTACAAATCTGTATTTTCAATAAAAACAACTTGTGAAAATATATATTTTTAGATGAAGATTGAAATTTTAATAAAATACCACCAAGTTTACAAAATGAGATGGTTTTCATTAAAATACCATAAACTTTTAAAAAGCTAGATTTTATCACTAAAATACCACTAAAACTAAAATATATCTTCATAAAAACTCTAAATATTATAAATCACTCTCGAGGCTTATTTTAAAACAATATTAACATATTTTTCATAAAACCCCTCGAGATATACAAATAATATTTAAGAACTCTAGATTAATATAGGTTTAAGCGATATCATTTCTCTTGAGCCTGGGAAACCGAAGAAAGTGAGTGCTTGCCTATTCAGGTTAGACAACTTAACGAAGTTACCAATGGCAATTGTCTTGGAAAAAGAAACAAATTATGCCGTCTACAGCAGTTGTTGATTTCTCCCGAACATAAGATATTTAACAGTTAAATCAATTCATATGAAAAAGATTATAAACCGAATCTAAACTTGAACTCGAACCCGAACTCGAACCCAATCTACTCAAACCAACTTGACTCGAACCAAGATTGCAATTGATATGACTCGCATCTTACTCGACTCGCTCAACTTCATTCTACATCTTTTGCAATCTATGATTTCGATCATGACAAGTTATTATCAACCAATCAAATTAATTAAGTATGTTATAAGGTTATAGACTATTTATACTCGGGGTGCTTGGGATAGTTTCTTATGTGAATCCAACGGAGCTTCAGGAGTCCCGTATTAATCTTTTTTTATTTTACTCGAATATCAATCGAGTCGACTCATTCCAACCTAGAGCCCCGATGCTAACACATGAAATGGGCCCGTATTTCCTTGCTACTGGGGCCCACTCTTGAGCTCGTGAATACATCTGCGGCTGTATTGGCATTCACACTTGGAACTTAACATTAACATTGTTGGGTTACGATAGCGTCCTGACCATCAACCGTGGCCGATGCGGAGCAAAAATGATGTTTAAAAACTTTGGCGCTAAAGAACCCATCAAGATCGAACCATAAACATATACTAGCTACAATATACATACAAGCTAAAAATTTAGAAATGGTTATACCGAACGAACCATGTCCTTCGGTCTTCCACCATCATCCTTAGCTCCTTGAGGTGTCCACGATTGAGTTTGGCCTCCGGTCTTCCTCTATCGAAGATGATCCACCCGAGGAAGACGATGCAGGCTCCAGCTTCGCCAAGCGAAGCAACCGATGCTCCAAACTTGCTAGCAATAGAGAGTGGGGTGTGTAGGAATATCTCACTATCTTTTTCTCTATGCATCATACTCAAGTGAGCAATCAAAGAAGAAGAAAGAGGAGGTGAGGAAAACCATGGGCATGAGCAACTCAAGAAAATGACTAAGTGTGGAAGAGCTCACTCTCATCCTTGAATCAAGTGAGTGTTGAAAAAAATGAATGTGGATGGCATGTAGAAAAATATCTCACTATCTTTTTCTCAACCATGGAAAAATCTCATCATATTTTTCAATAAACAATTAAGAGTCATACTTCTCAACATGCCACCACCATGCTCATGCCACCTCACCCTCCACCTCATTAACAAATGACAAATGATTTTTTAAAAAGAAATTCATATAATGAGGTGTCCAACTTCTAAATGATATTCCGTATAAATATGGAATACAACCCGGTATACGTATCGAAATACATATACGCGAATTCGTATAAAAATACGAATAGCAAAGAGAGAAAATGAATAGTGAACAATAATACTAGAATACATATATATATATATTATTTAATCAAAACTTGATTTAATAATCCGGCTCAGTCCTAAGCCGCTAGTATTATCAACCGTCCGATAAAAGTCTGTGTAGCCTGTACACATATTTAATCGGACACATGTATGTACCAACATACGTCATCTACATCATATCGCCTGAACCGTGAAAACCCTCTGTGTGGACTCTGAAGACTCGTCAATACGCTGACAGTGGGTTTAACCATAAGCACGTCAGCGGCACTAACTGTACGTAACGGTTACCCAGGTATTGAGCGAAAGGAAGGCCGGCGAGCAAACTCATCCGAACCCCTATTGAGCCTGTCCATAACAATCTCCATACAGTCCTGTCAGTTCGTCTATATCGAGTCTAGGGGGTGGATAAAGTCAGACCCCTAATAACACGATATTTCGTGTCGGTATGAAACCCATCACCCACTGAGAAACTACTGATCCAAATCAGTAATTCTTGTCTACCTTGGCCAAGGATTTCTGGTGATGGCCACCCGTGCACTGCGCGACATCAACCCCCAATACCGGAAGAGACAAATCCCCGACGATCCGCTCACTGCCTCCATGTGGCTCGGAATTGTACCCTACTAAAACCTGTTTGCACGACTCCTTTGAGCCGTGGTAGGGTAGTAATCAAAGCACAGTGGGAACTCACACAAGACAAATGAAGATCTCGGGTTGACAGACTAACCTGTACCTATGTCACTTAGAAACTGCTATCTGACAATAGGTATAATACCAACTAGTATGTTCCCGGCGAGTCTGTCCAGTGTACTCATAACCCAATGAGCACATGTATACTATCTCAGGTGACTGACTGTCATCAATGGCTTGTGAGACCGGCCACCGCCCCTCGTCGGGGTCTCGACAAGTATAAACTAGTCTACTCCGGAGTATCAATGCCCAGTCTCGATACTCTCTCGACTAGAGACATTTAAGGATGTGCTTATCGACCACCCAGCTTCCACGTATATGATCGTCATCATAATGCTGGTAGTCAAGTAAGAATCTTATGGGCTCTATCAACATATAATAGTGATCTGTAATACCACATAATGCATGTACATGATGATAAAGGCAAACCAAATAGCATACTATCATCTCGAGTAAGACTGTTCTACCCGTATAGGTCCTCCCTCAATCATCACAATCGCGTGCCTGCGATTACAATAATTGACTTAAGGGCACTATAGCCAACAAACATAATGACCATATAGAAACCTATGGTACATATTTACCCATGAACATATACTTTAATTTGTTCAGGATATCATCAGGTGAAGGTCAAGGGGTCCAATATTCCGAAGACGGCATTTAGGACTCGTTATGGTCATTATGAATATCTCGTAATACCATTTGGAGTGGCCAATGCACTTGCCATCTTTATGAACTTGATGAACCAAGTTTTCCGAGAGTGCTTAGACATGTTTGTTGTTATCTTCATCGACGACATCCTGGTGTATTCAAAGAATCGGAAAGAGCATACCAAGCACTTACGGATTATCCTGGAGATATTACGACAATATCAGCTCTACGCCAAGTACAGCAAGTGTGAATTTTGGCTAGATCAAGTCAGATTTCTCGGACACATCATTTCAGGCGAAGGAATCTCTGTGGATCCAGCTAAGGTGTCAGCTGTCAGCGAGTGGCCGATACCAAAAACAGTGAAAGATATAGGAAGCTTTTTGGGCTTAGCAGGATATTATAGACGCTTCATCGAAGGATTCTCAGAGATCGCAGCATCCCTGACCAAGCTCACACGTAAAGACAAAGCATTCGTGTGGTCAGAAGAATGTGAGAAGGCTTTTGTAGAACTCAAGTCGAGATTAACCTCTGCACCTATTCTTGTAATACCGGATCAATCTGGCGGATTCAATGTGTATTGCGATACGTCCGGTAAAGGATTAGAATATTCTACACCAGCATGGAAAAGTTGTGGCTTTTACATCAAGACGGTTAAAGGTCCATGAGCGCAACTATCCAACACATGATCTGGAACTGGCAGCAGTGGTTTTCATACTCAAGATTTGGCGACACTATCTTTTGGGGGAACGAGTGGATATATACACTGACCACAAGAATCTGAAGTATGTATTTACTCAGAAAGAACTCAACATGCGGCAGAGAAGATGGCTATAACTCATGGCGGACTTCGACATCAACCTACAGTATCAGCGTGGGAAGATAAACGTGGTTCTTGATACACTTAGTCGCCAACCATGAGCAATGAACCTCACCGCTCAATAGAAGCTACAGCAAGAAATTGCACGGATTGGAGATCGAAATAGTTATGCCAGGTAACGCTTCATATTTGATGAATTTACACATCCAGTCCACTCTTGTAAATCAGATCAAGGTAGCTCAAGCAAATGATGCCAACCTACAAAAGATCCGAGAATAAGTAGAAAGCGGAGTTTGAACTGACTTCATCATCCACAAAGATGGATCCTTGCGATATGGAAGCCGTTTATGTGTGCCAGTCGGCCCTGTTCAAGAAAAGTTGATGAAAGAAGCTCACAGCTCTCCGTATTCGGTTCACCCCGGCGGTACGAAGATGTACAAGGATCTACGGAAACACTACTGATGGTATGGAATGAAGCGTGAAGTAGCTAGAAGTATAGCAAAGTGTTTGGTATGTTAGCAAGTGAAGGTTGAATATCACAGAACCGCTGGTCTACTTCAGCCATTACCAATCCCAGAATGGAAATGGTAACACATTATCATGGACTTCGTGACTGCTCTCCCTCGCAACACGAAGGGTAACGATGCAATTTGGGTTATTGTGGATCGACTCACCAAGTCGGCTCACTTTATTCCATTCCAAGTTGGCCAGTCAACCGAGACGTTGGGAAGAAAGTACATGGATGAGATCATAAGATTACATGGTGTACATGTCTGCATCGTCTCCGATCGTGATACAAGATTTCGATCACAGTTTTGGCAGAGCCTGCAGGCTAGCCTGGGAACGAGTCTGAATTTTAGCACGGCGTATCATCCACAGACAGACGGACAGTCCGAGCGAACAATTAAGATTCTGGAAGACATGCTGAGATCCTGTATACTAGACTTTGGAGGTTCGTGGGAAGATCGCCTACACCCGGTGGAGTTTTCATACAACAACAACTATCAGGCAAGTATTGGGATGGCACCATTCGCATCACTCTACGGACGGAAGTGTCGTTCCCCACTGAGTTGGGACGACGTGGGAGATCGTGAACTCCTTGGACCAAAGATGATCGTGGCAACTGTAAATGTGGTTCGCACGATTAGGGAAAAGATGCGTATAGCCCAGAACCGACAGAAGCATTGGGCAGATGTAAAGCATCGATATCTGGAGTTTTAACCTGGAGAGCATGTATTCCTGAAGATATCTCCAAACAGAGCAGTGATACATTTTAGTAAGAGGGGTAAACTAAGTCCAAGGTATATAGGACCCTTCGACATACTCGAACGGGTTGGAGAAGTGGCATACCGTTTAGCACTACCATCCTTATTGGAAGGAGTGCACAACGTGTTTCACATATCCCAGCTACGACGATATGTGCGCGCCCCCAGCCATATATTTGATCACTCAGAACTCACGGTACAGACTGATATAACGTGCAAGCAGCAACCGGTTGAGATTCTGGACCGAAAGGTGAAGATATTGCGGAACAAGGAGGTGAACTTGGTCCAAGTGATGTGGAGAAAGGATTCTCCGGGAGAATCAATTTGGGAAAGAGAAGAAAATATGCGTGCACGATACCCTTACCTTTTTGAAAATTAGTCTCTATGTAAATTTCGAGGACGAAATTTTTATAAGGTGGATAGAATATAACGACTCTGAAATCCTTATACATAATTATTTGTTTAAATGTATATAAAAAAAGGTATTTCAGCCTGTATAGGAGTTATAAGTCATTTTTGTTTAATAAAATCAAGAAGCAACTTGTAGCTCATTGGTAAAATCTCTACATGACTCGTATTTTACTCGACTCACTCGACTTCATTTTACACCTTTTGCAATCTATGGTTTCGATCAAGACAGATTATAATCAATCAATCAAATTAATTAAATATATTATACGGTTAAAGACTATTTATAATCGGGATGCTTGGGATTGTTTCTTGTGTGAATCCAACAGAGCTTCAGGAGTCCCATATTAACTTTTTTTTATTTTACTCGATTATCGGTCGGGTTGACTCATCCACAGTCTAGAACCCCGATGCTAACACATGAAATGTGCATATATTTCCTTGCTTCTGAGACCCCACTCTTGAGCTCGTGAAAATTTCTACGGCTGCGTTGACATTCACACTTGGAACTTAACGTTAACATAGTGACCATATAGAGACATATAGTACATATTTACCCATGAACATATACTTTTACTCGTCATATATATATATTCTATACTTGTTTTTTACTCTTACTTTATCTTTGGGACTTACCGAGCGCTAGTTTGCTGACGGGCATTCCACACACCCTTGTTTTCTTGGAATGTTCGTCAGATACGGTCGAGACGAAGGAAGTGAAGGTCACAGAGGAAGATTACAACTGGATTGTTACTCATGATTAGCTTAGCTTCACTTTTTATTAAGCCTATGTATGCCACATGTTTAGGCATTTTCCTTTATTGTATTTACTTTTCAGTTAAAACTCTGGACTTGTAAATATTTGAAGTTGAATGTAAAAAAAGATATTTGTTGGAAATTTTACAGTCTCCATTTATTCTTGTATTGTGTATTATTGTTTCAATATACTTAGTATATTTATTCAAGAAACAACTTTCTCTGAATAAATATGTCGCGGGCTTAACACGTCATCGTTTCGGTCTATTGGAAAGCGGGGCGTGAAAAATGTTACAGGCAACTTTTATAGAAATTACAGGCAACTACTTATATGTTAAAGGCAAAAAATTTGCACGTATTATGTTGCCAACAACAAATGAAAATAAGCACTTGTCTGTAGTATCTCTGAAGTTACATGTAATCTGTAAGAAGTTGCCTTAACCTGTAAGCAGTTGCCTGCAACTTTGGTAGATGTTACAAGCAGTATTATAGATGTTACAGATATGTGCTCATTTTCATGTATCATCCAAGCACTTGACTGTAATATCGAACCATTTGCCTATAATATCTTAGCAACAACAAATAGCATGATGAAGATGAGAATTTAAGCAATTTTACCTATAAACAAACAGGTTCTCATTTCATGCATCATTTAAACAATTGATTGCAATATCCAATTTTACAAACCCAAAATCAAGTATCGACGAAATATTCACAAATTTTTAGGAAAAAAAACAATTTCGAATTGCGGTATATGATTAACAAAAAGGATATCAATTTTACCTATTTTCTTTCTCGACCCTTATCGATTTCTCGGCCGCTATCGATTTCTCGGCCGTTTTCGATTTACCTGACGTCGTTTTCTCCAATTCTAGAACCATTGATTTAGCCGATGTCTTTTTCGCCAGTTTCTCGGCCAATGTCGATTTAACCGCCTTATCTTTTGATTTTGAAGCCATTCTGCAGAGAGTGGTGGTAATAAATTGTTCTCGTGACAGAGGAGCGGGGTCTAAGAGGCCGACGAGAAGACGGCGAAGGTCCGGAGTTTTGGTGTCAACTTGAGGCCGACGAGAGGACGGGCAGAGGCTCTAGGGTTAGGGTTTTCGACGACGAGAGGCGATTTGGGTCGTGGAGTTTTGGTGTCGATTTGGGAAGGCGAGATTGCGACGAGGGCGACGAAGACGGGGACAGCGACAACGACGAAGAGAGGCGTGGGTTCTCTGAGTTCGAGCGACAGAGGAAGAAAGAGAGAAAATTTTGAATGGAGTATTTTCGTCCATCCACAAAAATATAATACCCATGCCTTATTTGGTATTAAAACAAGAGGACCAAGATTTTTAAAAATAGCTCCCTAATTAGAAACTTTTTGACAGGTTTTAATTGTACAGGAGGCTTTTCAACAATTTGCCCAAAAAGGAAAACAAATGAACCCCCTCAAACCGCAAAGGACCCAAATATCCTCGCAGCTAGAATCAAAAATTAGCTGGTACTCATGTCTAAGCTCAAGGCCTGGGGCTTTTTAGCAATTCTAAAAATTCAGATCATTTTTCAGCATTTTCTGCTGCTCACTGAACCAAACAAGGGCTAACCGCACACTAAGCTGGCTCAAGTTCGGCCTTCTAGTTCAAGTTTGATTTGTTATTAAACGAACCAAACTTGAATTAACTCGTTAGGTTAATCAGCCGAATTAAAGCCGGTCTTGGCTCATTCGTTTATAACTTGAGTTCGGCTCCTTTATGAATTGTGCTATATTTTATATATTTGAAATGATAGTCAATATTTCAATGCATAAATATCAATTCAAAAAAGTCATAGATTTGGTGAAATCATGGTGTGGGAAAATTCTCTTTTGTATTGATGGCGTTTTGGTAATATCGGTTAATAAACTCTACTCAAACCGAACTTGCGAACAAGTTGCAGCCTCATTTATAACACGTCATGTTTTGTAATCGAGCCGTTAAAGAGCCAAACTCGAGCTGTGGTAAAAGAGTCAAACCGAACTTGAGCGAGCCAAACCCAGCTCTAAACAAACTCAAGCCGAACCAGAGCCAAGCCGAACATAAACGAGTCAAACTCAAGCCGAGCCTATCTCGCTCAGCTCTTCTCGTTTACATCCAAACTAAAATTCATAGAATTTCCTATAAGGAAAATCAAAGTTCTTGAAAGCAATGACATGATGCATCGTGTTCAATTTTGCTCTCCTCAATAAAGCCTTGTATGCGGACACCATTTTATTTCAAAATTTTGACATGCATGATATATCCATGTAATTCTTTATCATTTCGACAAAATTAAAATGCATCTTGCTCTTTCATCAATAGATTAATTCGAGCCAGGGCGCCCAATGGAGACTTAGGTAAGGGATTAGGTGTGCTTGCTTTTGTAAATTGCAACCACTCCATCTCGTATGTCTCTATCCCTTGCATCTCCTCAATTTATTTATTGGGGATGTTCATGTGTTTTCGTTCAATTAGATTATTTTTTGAAATTCTTAGAGTGTAATTTAACAAAACAAATTTTCAAGCAAGAAAAAGTAAAATTCTGTTTGAGCCAATTGCATAAATAGTCCGTCGTTTAATGAATCAATATTTCAGTTACATAAAAACTATGTTCTTTTTATCCAAAACTGTCTTCAAAAGTTTTTTCATGAGGATAATAATTTTTCTATGCCTTTTACCAATATGATAAAACAGAGTAAATAGAATAAACTAAAATAGAGTTTGACATCTGTTTTAAATATTGCAATCTATATGGCAGGTAAAAGCGGCCTACGGTGTCCTTGTAGGGTGCAGCCTACAGCGGAGCATATGTAGCATGCATTTATTGGGGTTTGTATGGTGTTTTTGCATTTAAGTGTAAGAACCAATGGAAAGGAGGAAGGACTTAAGTGAAAAATCACCATGCTTATTCCAATACAAGGATACCGGTGTACCACATATGTTCAGCGATAGGATGCATCCGATCGGAACGCTCCAGGGCCTAGGTACTTATATGACCGTGATATTTTCTTCTTCTTTTTTATGCAAAGAACAGGCTCCAAAATATATGACCGTCATATTAAATTAGATGGCATGCGATTTTGAAATATCTGCAGAATTGATGTCACACGTTTTGGATTTTGCATGTTGGAATTTCTAGAAATCCCATGGGAAGGGCGTCAACACAAGAAATCAATATAGAGCAATGGAAAAGAAATAAATTATGAAATTGGGCAAATCGTCAACAAGCCCCCGGCCGACTCGGGAGTTGTCTTAAAACCCTTATAATTTTTAAAATGATGGGAAGGACCTACTGTTCAAAATCTTTGTAAAAAAACTCCGTGCTTTAGTTCATTTAGGTCTTGTGTTTCCTCAACTACTTTTTACAAGCATTGTTTTGGATATTTGAGGTAATTATTTAGATATTACTGGCAACTACAACCGCTTAGATATTACATTCAACCGCTTAGATTTTAAAGGCAACTAGTTTACAAAGGGTTTTGATTGGGTTCATCAGTTTTTTAACAAGAGTAAAAAGCCGAGGGGTCTTTAACAAGTTTGAAGAGGGCTGGGGGCTTTTTTACAATTTACCCTATGAAATATACAGGTGTTTGTGATTATTAATTTGTTAACCCCTAACATACTCCAAAATTAATCACAATCAATCATATCATGCCTATATATAGGTCCCTATCTTTCTTTCCTTGCTCTTGAATCAACCCAGTGTTTATGTTGCACATGGTCTCTCCACTACGTTCTAGTCCTATATATTAATCACAACCCAGTGTTTATGTTTCTTTTAATTTCTCTCTTTCTATGATTCTATCAATAAAATATTCTAAATTAAAACTTATATATAAATTGCTTCATTCTTGTGCTCCATATCTCCCCCTCTCTCTCTCTCTCTCTCGCTCTAATAAAACTTTTGGTCAGAAGATGAGCGATCCAAAATATGCCTACCCATACCCTTCACAAGGTAATATATATGCAAATAAATTTTATTTTTCCTTACATGTTTTTCAGAAATATTATTGTTCATTAATTTTATGTAGGATTTTGTTAAACTTTTGTGTTTGTTTTGAATAACCAAAGGGTACTACCAAGGGCCACCAGTGATGGCACCACCTCAGTATCAGTACGCGGCTCCGCCTCCACCACCGAGACGATACGATGGCGGATTCATCGAAGGATGGTATATTTTCTCTTACTCGTCCATTTAACATTTGATCTATAAAAAATTCAACACTGAGATTACTATAATTAATCATTTTACCAGAAAATTAACTGATGTTTATTTTATTTTTATCCATAATGTGATGCAGTCTAGCTGCTCTGTGCTGTTGTTTCCTGGTGGATGAGTGTTGCTGTGATCCCTCCATTATTTGTGTTTGGTGATGAAGAACTCTTTTTGCAAGTAATGGCTCAAGATTAATTAAATGCTTGCTGCTTGTACTAGTAGCTTGTATGTCATGTGCAAATTAGTGTGGCCTTTCACTTATGGTGAAAGCTTTGTAAACTGATGAGATTAGTTTGAGTATTTATTGTTCTGCTGTTTTTGATTGTTTTGAGTTTTGAGCATTTTCATATTGGAAATTTTAGTTGTTTTTTCATTAATTTTGATTTGTATTTTCAATAGAGAGACGAAAAAGAAAGAAATGCATGCCGTTGCTTTAGTGCTTGCAACTCTCATCTCTCCCGATTCCCCAATAAGGAGGAGCCGCAAAGCCTCGGTGCCTTCATATACATAGCATTAACCTCATCTAATAATAGCGCATACTAATATATAATTTTGGCCCAACCGATCCATGTACAAGATGAACTTACAATCGTCAAATAGCTCTAGCTTGGACGGCAAAGACACTCTTCCACCAGACGAGTGATCCTAGGTTCAAACACCCTCCCCCCTCCAAAAAAATATAATAATAATAATAATAAAATACAGTGACAAAGGCAATTTTCGATCAAATATGTGAAGCAATTTTCAATGTTGGGCCGAGGAATGCATGACTCATTCCATTCTTTGTTTTATATGTTGGTTACATGTATTAAAGTTATGCGCTCACAATTCATATGCTTCTTTTGTTCTAACTCTCTCACTCCCTTCCCTTAACTTTGTCATATAATTATTTGCTCAAACCTTAACTATGATCAACCTCTGAACTTCAAAAATTGAAATCGTAGCTTGTTTAGCGGCCCAAATAGAGTTTTCCACCAACGAACGGTAGCTCGGTTGGTATGGCGCTTCTTATCCCGGGAAGAGTGCGAGGTTCGATTCCCGGGAGAGGAAACGGCCACACTTTAACCCTTTCGGGGAAATTCGTGTCCCTTGGACGCGTGTGTGTTGTGTGTTGGTATGCGTGGGTGTGTTGTGCATAGATTAGTCTTTGGGGCCAGGTTTAAAAGAAACTAAATAAAAAAAAGAGTTTTCCAAATCAAATTTCAAAACGTTTCGCGAGCCCGTAACCCCATTTTTCTAAGCTCTAAAAAGAGTAGAGTTTCAGAAGTTTGGTGTTGTCTCTATTTATTCTTTCTTTCTCTCGCTTAAAAATAAATTAATTTTTTTTCCTTTTCTTTTGAATAATAAACCGTAATAGAATGCAAACGGAATTTGAACCCCAGGCCACCCCAGACCTCCCGCTCACCTGCAAAAGGGTTTTACCACTATGCTATAATAGCACCTGCAAAATAAGTAAAACAAAACTTAGTTTCATAAACTAAGGGTAAATTTTACAAAACCTCATCGACCTTTTAAGATTTTTGAGATAAACTCATTTAACTTTAAAAATGCTATAAGCCTCCATTGAAGGGCATTTTCGTAAGAAAAATTGAAAGGTATTTTTGTCAAAATTTATCTAATTGTGACATGCACGGGTTAATCAAACTAATGATTCCATACAATATTAGCAATTCAGTGGGATTTTATAGCATTTTCAAAATTTAATAGGGTTACCTCAAAAGCCCCAAAAAGCGGATGAGATTTAGTAAAATTTACCCCATAAACCAATCTTATAGGCTGTTTGTTTGCTGGAATAAAAAAACAAGAATGGAAATTGCGGTTTTACAAACAAAATTTTTTGTTTTCTGGAATTGGCATTACCTTGTTTGTTTGTAAAGAATTGCAATGGTTTTTGTCCCTTTCAATCTTTTCCTTTGTTTGGCTGAACAAAGAAAAATGGAAATTGAGTTTTGGGAATTGGATAAAGAGGAGAGAGAAAGTAGGCAACCATAACTTTTCCCAAATAAAATAACACTTCTAATCCTATGCATCTTTAGAAATGGGCGATTCCATCCAAAAAAAGCTTGGATTTAGAATTGCGAAAAAGATGCATGATGTCAATTTCCAAAACTTGCAATTCCTATTAAATGCAAACAAACAAAGAAATGGAAATTCCATGCTTTTTTGTTTTGATGAATAGTGGCCCCCAAGTTTTGACAATTCTTTGCAAACAACCAGCCCCATGGTCTCAATCCTCTAACATCCAGCATATTTTCTTGGCAAAAGTTTTACAAAATACGGATCCTCTTGATCAATACAAGTCCAATTCTTGGGGCTACAAATCATATATCATTCAAACAATCGATCAGAGGATCACAAAAGTCCATTCATGCATCTTGTAACTAAAGCTTGCAGCACCTGCCCTACAGCTTTGACCCAGAATTTTCCATACGTACGCAACGAGGCCCAGTCTTTGTGGTTTACTTGGTCTCTTCTCCTTTCTTTCTCAAATCAAACAGGCACTTGTAATTATATATAGTTCCATACTTATAATTATTTATCATTTATATCTACTTTTGTGTTCTTTTCTCTTCATCTCCCTCTTTCTCTTTGTGCCAAGGATTTTACAGACACGTATAAATCACCATTGATTTGAAAATGAGTGATACCAACACAAAACCTTCTCAAGGTAATATAATACGCAAAAATGGGCCTTCCTGTTTTCCCCCTTTTGGTGCTGCTGCGACCTCAGCGAATTAGCTGCAATCGACTTGTGGCGCCATATATCTGAATAAAATACAGCATGCTTAATTTTTATTTTAGTCTAATATTTTTATGCCTTGTTTATGAAGCCTCCAACCAAAAGCCGCCTGTGATGGCACCTCCTCAGTATCGGTCAGCAAAAGCTCAGGCATCTAACAATGCCATAGCTGAATTCGTCGAAGCATGGTTAGTTTCTTATGTCGAACCTAGCCTTCGATTATTCTTGGCTCCATATTGCATTAAAACCCATAATTTTGTGTTATTTTTTCTAGTTCAGTTGTTGATAATTGATTTTGTTTTTGGTGGATACAGTTTAAATGCCTGTTTCTTAGTTGGGTGTGCCTGTGATCCCTCTGTTTGCTGTGCGGCCTGCGCCTGTTGAGGAAGAACTCTGGTTGATTTGGATCAAGACCATGCACAGCCTTTTACTAAAAGTGTATATAAATTGTGTAATTGTTAAGTTTTGCTAGGATTTTGGTGGGATTATTTTGTAATAATTTTTTTAAAAATTGGGTATATTTCAACAACATATTGTCATTTTGGTAATTATTTGATTTGTTTGATGAATTTTATGTCGGGTTTGATGTATTCATTGTTTGGATTTGTTTCAAGGTCTTTGTAGATTCTTTCCATCCAGTGTTTGAGCAGTAGTTTTTTCTTCCTTGCACTCCGTCTCTCAATACATACTGTAATTTTGGTGATTATTCATTTGTCGTTCTTCTTCTTCTTCTTTTTGGTTTGCCAAAGCTCTCCAATTTGTTTTGATGATCATTGTTGAACTTCAAGGCCTATAAGAGGTGTACACTAATTTTCATATCATTTTGACACTTTATGCTTGTTGATTTGGTTGTGGAAAATATTCAATTGATAAATTCGCTAACATCCGAAGTACATGAAGTGTAAAAAAAATTCAGCATGTTAGCATGTTGACCAAGATGATGAACCCTGTTCGATCATTAAAAATATCAATAAATCATTGATTTCTGACTGACCTAGGACAGTTTTCTCTCCTATATTAACCGACCCCACATTCCTCAAAAGATATGGTATGCAAAACGAAAGTTTAAACTGAAAAGTGAGAAAAGATGAAGGCGGTTTATGGAAAAGATCATCAAGAGAGACATGACAAAGGAGCACTGACCAATGAAACATGAGACCATAAATCCAAAAGGAACTGTTTGGGCCTTGAGCTCCATTGAGAGAGAGAGAGAGAGAGATGAACGTGGAAGAAGAGGTGGGTCGTCTCAAGGAAGAGATCCAAAGATTGGGTCAGCCCCAACAAGATGGTTCCTACAAGGTTCTTTCCCCATTCAATGCTCCATTCTCTCTTTTCAATTGCATGGAGATCTTAGTTTTTTCTCTTTTCTGTTTTTTCCCTTAAATTCTTGGGAGCAAAATGGACCTTATACTATATGTCATTCCGAAAGGTTTGATTCATTGTTTGGATATGAGATTCGGCCGCAGACAAAACAGAGAGAGAAAAAATCAGATCTGAAGATCTAGGATTATGATAAGTTATTGAAAGAGAGCGTTGGCAATTAGATACGACTATGATGATATCAGTGATTTAAGATGATTTCATAACGAGATTTCATAAGCTAATGGTGATCTAGGAGGCATTGTGTTTTATTTAGTTATCAAAACTTTTGTTGCAGATCAATGCAAAGTCTATAATTCATTAGAAAATATAGGAAGAAAAATCCATCTATTGTAACAAGAATTAAAAAATCTGATAAATTTAATATATGTTGATGATTAGTCATCATACCTATCTATATACTTCAGTTACGAATTCCTTTCTGCTTATTCTTTTCCTCCTGCTCTTGCCTTTTCCGCATATCTGATATTTGCCTTCTTTAGTTTACGAGCTTAAACGACACTAGCTAATCTGGAAAAGGATAAAACAAAGACACGAGAAAAGATTAAATTGTTAGAAAAGTGAAAAAAGATACGCAATAATCTTTTATTAGATCAAACATGTAAATAAGTCTAAATGGACGATATTATCACTAGTTATAAGTAGAAACAAAGAAAGTGATTTTCGTTGCTTTAGTTATATGGAAATATCTATAAGAACTAGATACATGACAAGAATTGCTAGGAATTATATATATCTAAGAAAGAAAAATGACACAATGCACTGGATGGTTTAGGCATAACTTTATTTGCTAACCAATTTGCCAAATAATGAGTCTATTTCTATGATGTTTTCTCAAAAACACCCACACACAAACAATCGCACGCTCGCCTTACGATTGAACTGAAAATCTTTTTTGGAGATATTCATATTCTCATGGAGACAGATGAGATATGCAGACACGCTGCATTTTGATACCCATTTCATATTTTTTTGGAGATATTCATGTTCCAGAAAATAGTTATAGCAGTTACGCATCAACAATCATGCCCTTCTCTCCACATTTGCATTCTCAGCATTTCAATGCTAAATAAAAATAAGTAGGTTGTCGAGATCTAAGCTTATGGCTATATTTTTCTCCTGGAATAAAACTTTGTCTTAACTTACAATCTGAACCAAACTAGCCATTAAAAATATTTCAAGTTTAGCCTTCATAAATACAAGGGTGTTGTGTTCGTTCAATATCTATACTATAGGTGAAGTTCGGGGTGCTATTCAACGATGATAGGTGCGCAAACATATTTGAAGCACTGGTCGGTACATTAAGGGCGGCCAAAAAGAGGAAGATTGTTCAATATGAAGGTGAGCTGCTACTGCAAGGTGTTCATGACAATGTGGAGATAATCCTCGCTCCCCCTGTCTCTACCTAACATAACCGAGATGCACTCGATGAATATGAAAACTATTTCTTGTAATATGTGGCATGTTCTTGTTCCCTAGATTCTCAAAGAGATGCTCCAAAATAAATTATGCAGTTTTCATTTAACAAATTCTAAGCCCTCATCACTTGGATGCTTTTCTTATGAGATCTATATACCTAACGCAGTTAATATATAGTAGGTTTCCTTTTCTGGTGTTCAGAAAGAAGTGTGCGGTTTGATTCAAAATTATTAGTTATAATTGCTGATTATGCAACAGATTACAGCAGCAATTAAAATCTGTATTCATTTTTATCTATCCTATAGAAGAAAACAAAGTAAATATGGTTTAAAATATATACGATTCATTTGAATCTCTGTTCATGTGGGAGAATTCCAAATAATTATCTCCATCTTAAGCATATTCATCAGTTACTTTGAATATATGTAATTGCGTCATTTGATATTTTATAAGACTTAGGCCTATATTAAGAAACTGAAATTAAATTTGTTGAAATTAAATTTCTTCTATCGAAAAAATAAATTAAGGATAAAAGGAATATCAAATGAAGATGAGAGAAGAATACTAACCATATCCAATGCATAGAGATCCATTTGGTTCCTTTTAAAATTGCTTGAGCAGCACTTTGAACTCCTGGTTGAGATTCTCATGCGGCAAAAGTCCTTCAGTTCCTTTTTCTTTGATTTCCTAATCAAACTCATCAGAGCTATTACCTTGCTATTCAAATTTGTAGGAATATGTTCTGTTCTGCTCGTGGCTATAGCTTTGCATTAAAGGTTGAATAATTTTCGATTCCGAATATATCTCCTTCCCCTTCTTTAGACTTTCCTCCAATTAAAGAGAACTTATCAAATAAACAGTGAAAGATCTGATCGTTCAAGCCCCTCTCCTATCTACAATTTTGTCTGGCATGAGTTTGTGTCAGGTTCGCTAATCGGGTATAAAATCACGTATGTGCATCTGATCCTCGATCAATTCTAATACATTTCGAATCTCTGTATCCTTTGGATGCAAACTCCCTCCGGCTACAAACTCATGGACCTCGCCATTTACTTCAACTGAACTGCAACCAGGCATCTTCCTCAGACCCTTCATCTCCTTCCTCACCCTAATCACCCCACGCCAATTAGAATCGTCAGCATACAAATTAGACATCATCACTCTCACCCAATGATCGCTCGGATCCAATTCCACCAACTTCGAAGCCACAAACTCACCTAGCTCTGCATCGTTATGAACCTTGCAACCACTTAACAACGAACCCCAAACCACCGCATTAGGCACCATGGGCATCTCCTTTATAAGCAAGCATGCATCTTGTAAATGACCCACACGGCACACAAGATCAATCATGCATCCATAGTGCTCAATTTTCGGAGAAAGGCCGTAGAATTCCGTCATTGAGCGGAAGTAACTATACCCTTTATCTACTAAACCGCCATGGGCACATGCACTAAGAACTCCGATTAAAGTAACATCATCGGGTTGAACACCAACTTCTTGCATTTGAGAGAATAACTCAATTGCTTCATTGGCTCTCCCATGCATTGCGAGCCCACATATCATCGTGGTCCATGTGTACAAATCCTTTCTCACCGGAATCATCCCAAATACTTGGATAGCCTTCTCAATGCTCCCACACTTGGAGTACATATCGATAAGGCAATGGTCCAAATTTCCTTTTCGGTTCAAAGCATTCCTCTCTATATACGCATGAACCCAAATTCCCGTGTCCAAAGCACCCAGACCCGCACAAGCCGAAAGAATCATACACATAGTCAACCAATTAGGCATCATTTGTGACATCACCATTTCTCTAAACAAATCCAATGCATCTTTAAACTTCGTTCCTCGACAATACCCTGTAATCATAGTGTTCCAAGACACGACATCCCTCTCCACCATTTCCGCAAATAACATCTCCGCTTCTTCCATAAACCCAACTTTCACATACTGCTGCACAATCGCATTCCAAACGACTACATTTCTCACACAACTTCCATCAAACACCTTGCGGGCAAGGGTTAATTCACTGCAATCGCCATAAACACCGATCATTTCAGTGATCACAAATGGGTCGACCTCAAGCCCACCTTTGATAATGATTCCATGGATCGATGAAGCGGTGGACAAAGCACGCAACTTGCGGCAAGAGGAGAAGGTGATGGCAAGAGCGACCGGGTCGAGAGAGAAGCCCGAGGACACGGCAGAAAGAATGAGGTGCAGAGATTCGATGGTTTGGTCGGAGATGGTGTAAGCGCGAGCCATGGCGGTAATTGAGACGAGAGTTGGTTGGGGGATTTCATCGAACAAGCGGCGGGCAAGGGCGAGGGAGTTGAGAGAAGCGTAGACTGAGAGGAGAGCGGTGGAGATGAAGGGGTTGGGTTTGAGGCCGGACTTGACGATGAAGGAGTGGAGTTGGTCAGCTCCGGAGGCGGCGGTTAGGGATTTGATGAGGCGGACGAGGGAGCGGGGATTGGAGAGCGGGAGCATTGGGGTTCAGTTTGGATTTAAATATCTGAAGTTTAAAATCTTACATTTTAATACCTAAGATTTTACTTGTGCGATTTTTCTTCAAACATGAAAATTCTTTTATATCGAAGTTTTAAATTAACAATGAACATGCTGTCTGGATTTATATTTGCACTGTAGCAAGTGGTTTTAAATGATGGGGCTAGTTGCGTTATGAACCTCAGTTGGATTTTCAATTGCAAATTGAAACAAAAGATCCCTTCTTTTGCATTAAATATTTACATTAAATAGTAGAGATTGGATGTATGCAAGTATAAAGCTTAGATTCTCAAGCTATGCAAATGTCTTGGCTTAAGATATTTGGGACATACTTCCTGAAGTTTAAGTTAGGGGCTGTTGTTCAACTTGGATTCTAATGTATGAGTCAGACGATTATCATTGTCGAACAATTTTTTGGATTTTGATTTGGACCCGCACTTATATACTGGATTTGGATTTGACCTCAGATTTTGGTGTTGGAGCGTGTTGGACCCGGGCTTGGATTTTGACTTTTGGCATTAACTTATTCAATCTCTCCCATAATTTGTATTGTGTCTTTTATTTCTAAGGGCTTTTGGTGACAGAACAACTTTATTATTTAATCTTATTAATGTGTAAAGTTGATCAAAAATATCAAAAAGCGGGTTTTAATATGTTTTTTGCTGATATTCGCCCGCTGTTTAATTTTTTTAATCGAAAGCTATGATGTTCTATCCTGTGGGTGCATTAAAAATTCGAAAGAGAGAAAATCAGATCCGGTGAGCATCCAAAATAAAATTAATAAACATTGATGCAAAATAAAAAAGGATAGGATTGCAACAAATAATTATTAAACAAAGGTTGAGACAAAAAAAATCCTAGGTTGTCTTTGCTGTTATAATTAGAATTTCCTGCCCGATGTCATCAATCAACAAAATAAAAATAATGGAAAAAATGATAAAATTCCAACGGTCAAAATTGATAGGTGAAGATGTCGGCCTCATCCGCTACAAAAATAAGAAAATCAAAAGTTAACGGATCTCTCCCTCTCTCTCTCTTATTCTCATTTATTACACATCTTTTCTCATGCTCCAAAACCCAAAAAAAGATGTCTTGCAAATTTATGCATAATCCTTATATCTCTTATTATTTTTTATAAGCCATAAATATCTCAATTCCAATATCACCAGTAACCACATTCATTTACTTTAAATTTAGAAAAAATCTATAATTTTTTTTAGAAATTTTCCTTTAATGCCGAGGATAAAATATTTTACATGCCTTCGGTATATATGTTGTTAAAAATACACACGTGCAGTGCACGTACAAAATACCGGTGTAATATAATTTAATCACTTAAGCTATAAATAAAAATAGGCCCGGATCTGGAAAAAGAAAACCATTATAAGATTTTATGAAAAAAACTACAATACACAATCCAATTAATCAAAATAGGCAAGAATGAGACGAGATAAAGGGAAAAAATAGCTTTTTAAAAATTCCATGAAGCACTTGCAAAGTATGATATAATCAATAGAAATAGAAATAGAAATAAAAATGGGATGGATCCAGAATAAAGGAAAAGAAAGTTCCCTGGGTTTTGAAATGTCTCAAAAGGTCCATGCATAAAAAAAGAGCCTCAACATTTTTTCTTGCACTTTTTTGTTCGATTTTTCATGCCTTCGCTTTATATTGCTGGACTGAAACGCTAGCTTTTAGGAATCCAATCCGAATCCGAAACCAATCCAAACCCAGCTCCAACGAACCAATAACTTTGTATTCTAAAATGTAAATCCGAGTCCATAAACATCAACGCATGATTTTAAAATGCAAACCAGAGTTCAGAACCAACAACGCTGTATTTTAAAATCCAAATCTGAGTCTAGAACCAATAACTCTATATTTTAAAATCCAAATCTGAATGCAAAACCAATAACACTAAAAATGAAAGGCTTGGTCTGGAACCCAAAATCAATAAACCCTTCAGATAGTTTCTAAAAATTAAGCAATTTAATGACTTCTAGAAAGATAACTATTTTGAGCGAAAGCCAAATAACGTGTTCTGATTGCTGCTGAGTGTTCTAAATTAGTGCAGTTTATAAAATTAACAAAACCCAACTCCAAAATGCTAACTTTCCTTTGTTTGGCATTCATTCTGAAGTAAGGATCCATGAGCAAAAGCCAATTATCCTCTCATTTTTAAAGCTGAGATGGCCGGAGTTCTCTGAATTCCAATTAGATCCATGAGGTCTGTTTTACCAAATACACATGCTCGTTTTTTTTACTTTGATAAAACCATATAAATTATATGTGATAGATTTATGGACAAACAAGATGTCGATCGCCACGGATTAATGCTTTCGGGGCAAATTCATGGGTCGCCTGAACTTGTGTGTTGTGTGCTTCCGTGTTTAGGTCATGACTTATGGGACAAAAGGTAAAAAAAGGTTTGTTATGATACTTAGAATTAAATGTCTATATAATATATCGAGTCTGATCGAACTTAGGAAGCGGGTTTGGTTTGGACTCGGTTTAGGATTTGGACTTGGACGGACAAATTAAATGCTATAATCATACCCAATCCAAAACATTTTTTTTTATCTATTATTCAACATGTCCTGTACAATCGAGTTTGGACGGGTACAAGACATATAAAAAACCGTAAAGCCAGGTTCATGTCAGACGAACCCAACTTTCCATTCCCGCCTCTACAGCCTCTACCCATCTTGCATTGATTCATCGGTAACTTATGTGGATTGATACATACGGGTAACTAAAGTATTTCTCTAAATTTAAGTGATACAATAACATCGTTACAATTTGAATGATTCAATAGAAGTTTTAAATAGAAGGGGGGTCATTTCTTTGTTTCCTTTTGTTTCAAACCCGACCCGGTCCACTTAGAAGCGAACCCATCGGTCTAAGCCCTAAACCCAATGGAGAGTGCGGAGGCCTGTAGAGAGAACGAGCAAGCGGGACGCTTTCTCTTGTGAATGTCGGCAGCTTCTTCTTCTTGTTCCCAAAAGTTGCTCTTTTATTGCTTCAAATCGATCGCCTCTCCTCCTTCTTCTTCCTTCAATCGCCACCTCCGATTCATTGCCGTCATGCCCTACTCTCATCACGTAACCAAACTCACCTTCACCTTGGCCGCCACCATCTCCGATCATTGATCTCATCTCCATTTCTTCATTCTCTTTTCGCAGGGAAAGCAGCAGCAGCAGCAGCAATGGAAGCAGAAGCCGCGGCCGAATCAAGCATCGCCATCGTCATCAGAAGCCAATGTTGGTGCAGTGGCGGAAACCCTAAGCAAGGTGAGGATCTCTGGAGACGCAGCAAGAGGGAAAGAATGGAGGCCTAGGGATTCTTATTCGACGACTGCGGGCCCGTCTCTGGCGGCTGCACCAAAGATTGATGCTGCGGGGTTGTCGAAGCTGTTTGAGAACTTCAATTCGGATAACAACACTTTCTCGCAAGCGCAGATACGGGCTACTTTTTACCCTAAATTCGAGAACGAGAAATCTGATCAAGAGGTAAAAGTTCAATTTTTTATTTGTTTAATGGTCGTTAGTTTCAACTGTTGTTTAAGAATGGAAATGTTTCTGCCATGTTATTTGATAGGAATAGCTTTGAGAATAAATATTGTTTTGCTCTACAATGAATGTAACGGATTTTTAAGTTAGAAAGATTAATTAAGTAGATTTTTCGTATGTTCACAGTTTTCCTGTTCTGTAATCTGCATATGCAAGCCTTTAACTATGAATGCTTTATCCTTAAATCCTATTTACGGTATTATAAATCTCATTGAGCTTCAGATAGGAGACTCTAATGTCAAGCTATGTAAATACTTTGAGAATAATTGAGAAATCCGCAATAGACTCTAATGCAGAGAAGAACTGGGAGGTGGTAGGCTGGGGTAGGGTAGGGACCCTTTTTCTGAATCTGAGACCTGAATTTACAATAACATATTACTATCTTGGAATAATTTATAACCACTTCTAAAACTTTATAATTTTTCGCTTCGTAATTAGTCATGCCATACTTATTAAAAATGAAATGAGATGAAGCACTATAAGCCTCTGTCTTGACTCTCAATATATATTTCTGGGTTTTCCTCCCGGATCTTCTGCAATAATATATATTCTCTTACCTTCAATGTTATTGTAACTGCTGCGTCTTTATTACATTTTGATGCCACTATGCTGTTTTCCGTGCACTACTGCTCTCTGTAGAAAAATGTTAATTGATTACATGGTGTTACTATGCAGATTAGGACAAGAATGACAGAGATGGTCTCTCATGGCCAGGCTACCTTAGAGGTAATGGTGGCACTACTGTTCTATCGTCGATTTCTTCATTTATTTCAGCTTGATATATTTGCCTAGTATCTGATCTATAGACTGCATATTTCCTACTGTGGCATACCATTAGATAATAATGTTGAAGAAACCTATATTTGATTCAACTACTGCCTGAAGTGATTACACTATCCAAATTATTGGTAGCACTTCATTTGAGGTTTTATTGCTTCTTTTTTGCCCTCGAATTGTTTAGTAATAAATTGGTTAATTATTTCAGGTCTCACTCAAACACTCAGGATCTCTTTTCATGTACGCGGGGCATAAAGGTGGAGCATATGCCAAGAACAGCTTTGGAAACATGTGAGGCAAATACCTGGTCCTTGGCTGTAGTTGAAAATCAATTTCACATTCATCATATGTCAATTATTGTGAATTTTACCCTTTTTTTATATAGATATACAGCAGTTGGTGTTTTTGTTTTGGGGCGGACGTTCCATGAGGCATGGGGTACTCAAGCACGACGAGTGCAATCAGAGTTCAATGAATTTCTCGAGGTACCGAATATCGTCTTCATTTCACATGGCTAACTATTTTCACAAGTAAAAATCTGTCCGGTCAGCGTGTTTGGACACAATAGTGTTTTCTTTTAATTTCAAATTTCTGTCACCGTGTCTTGTATTTGGATTCCATAATTTGCTCTACTACAGTTAGAAAAGGCTTTATGTCATAGAGGATGGATTCATATAGAATCCTCGATATACAATATATGGGAATAAATTTAGTTGTCTGAATTGGTTTCCTGTTCTTGATGAAGAATTCTAACTTTAAGTTCTGGAAACTGATGAATATTAATAGCAGACTACCAAAGTAGAATATAAAAGCTAGAAAACCGAGTAAGATAAAATCATATAGTTAGAAAATTAAGAGAAAGATAAAATGGATAGACGAATAACCTTAAACGAGGCCATCCAATTGCCGTCTTCAGACTCTATTACCCACTCATGTTCTTTTGTCAGCCCTTGGAACAGAATTGGTCTTGAAAGTACTTGTAACGCTGCCCAACAAATGATCAATACACATTTGAGTGATGTCTTCAACATGCAAACTGTCTGGTTTTACTGAAAACACCGCCGCCGCCGCCGCCGCCTCCTCCTCCTTATGGTCATCTTTTGGTATGGGACAATATCATCATTAGAACTTGGGTGGTCATCTTTTGGAGCAGAATCGGCCATCTCTCATTGGGATCGGCTGAAATTTTAAACCATACATGGATGTGAAAAAGTTCTTAGCGACACATGCAGACATTACAAGTGCACTATCACACCAAAACAAAAAGATCAATGTCTTACAACACTTTTACTGACTAATTTAGTATGATCTTAGTATAGATAATTATGTTTAACATTACAACTCTTTTTGACAGCTCAATTTACTCTCATTTTACGTTTATCTTTAATAGAACAACCGTATATGCATATCAATGGAATTGGTCACTGCAGTTCTTGGAGATCATGGACAACGACCCATTGATGATTATGGTATGAGGTTTTACCAGTTTACTTTTATCATCCTTAACCAGAAGTAGCACTCTAGATATACATAATGAAATGTCAATGTCAATTTCTTGTCAGGAACATTACCATTTTATGTTGTATTAATTATCTGGACTAAGCTCTTTTGAGTTCTTGGGTACTGTCTTCATTGATTGTCCTTTGCTATTACTTTTTGTCAGTGGTAGTGACAGCTGTGACAGAATTGGGCAATGGCAAGCCAAAATTCTACTCCACTCCTGATTTGATTGCGTTCTGCAGGAAGTGGCGCCTACCAACTAATCATGTTTGGTTGTTTTCTACAAGGTGAACCACTGGATTTCTAATCATATTTGTTTGTTCTCTGCATATGTATGCACATATGCTGGTTACATACCTATACATGGGCGTGCATATATATATATATATATATATATATATATATATATATATCTTGGGTATATCCAACTGTAAGAGATTTATGTGCTACACACTTCACTATGCACATATCATACGTCTGCTGTATTATTTTTTTTCTGTACAGCTTAATGTTTGGATAATTTTAGCGAGTCCAACACGACAAATTAGGAGGAAGATAGTTTTGATTGTTATATTCATGGTGATGGTACTGTTATATGTATCTCAATTACTTTGAAGAATGATTGCATCCCTCGGTTATTTGGAATTCTGTTTTAAATTCGATTTTTGGAAAAGTTATTTTCTTTCTGATCTCTCTACTTTGTAAAGGAAATCCGTGACGTCCTTTTTTGCTTCCTATGATGCATTATGCGAAGAGGGAACAGCCACACCAGTGTGCAAGGCACTTGATGAAGTTGCTGACATATCTGTACCAGGTGATGATGGCTTGAACTTAGAGATATCCTTTATTGCATGTCACTTTAAAGTTCCAATGTGGTGTTAGATAGCATTCTCGAGCAGGCATGATCAAAATCTCCTCCCTTTCATCTTGCTCAAAATGCTTAGACATTGCATGATTCTTTCTATCTTGTGTTTGTCATATAGATGTTTTTATCAATTGGCTCCAGGATCAAAGGACCACATAATGGTGCAGGGTGAGATACTGGAAGGTCTTGTTGCTCGAGTTGTTAGCCATGATAGCTCAAAACATATGGAGAAGGTTCTGAGAGATTTTCCTCCTCCACCATTACATGGATGTGAGCCTTTCAAATACCTTTTCTTCCAATTTTGTTCTAGTTTTTTTTAATGTAGCTGGTTCTTTCTAATATTTGATCAGATATTTTTTTATAATTTTGAGTTCAGTAATTTTGTGGCACTTATAATTTTGGCATGAAATGCCTCACATGAAACTGAGATGACACATATGTTTCTCGTTAGGCATTGAGGATTCCAATCTAAACCTGAAGTTTAAACATTGCTACCTCAATCTTAATCCAAGACTGAATTTTCAATTAAGTCTTGCTTATATCTTTATTAAAATTTATTAGAATCATCTGGTGTTAATTTGACAATGGACATCACAATCACAGTCACTTGTTGTAATATACAGTCATCTAATTCGATCAGAAAGAAATAATAGCCATAGTCCCTATACCAGGCTAGTTCATACTAAATAGAGTTGTGTTACTATATCCATGAACAGAAAATATGAAATACCGTAATTTCTCACCAACAAATTTTCATCCATGAACTTCCAAGTCACAATGCTGCGTCTAAAGTCAGAACTGTTTTTGGTGTATAAATGGCTTGGTAGGTAAAGGTACAGCTGTTGAAAGTGATAAATGCAAGACCATCCTTTTGGTATCATTCTTATCGTTTAAGTATATAGAAACTAGTTGCAACTCCATAGGAGATACAGTAATTTTTCATGATAAAACTAATAACTCGTTTTGATGACTGCAGTGGGATTTGATTTTGGTCCAAGTTTACGGGAGATATGTGCTGCTAATAGGTCAGATGAAAAGCAGGTAAATTAAACCTTGCGGCTGTTATTTGGTTTCAAGATACAGAGTATTTTTTTCACACGCAAGGTGAGCTGTAATTCCCACATCTCTAAACTCTTTTTGTTCTCTGACGTTATAGCAAATAAAAGCGCTTTTGGAAAATGCTGGGACTTCTATATGTCCAGACTTTGCTGATTGGTTTGGAGATGGCTCCATTGGTGCCCATTCCCGAAATGCTGATCGGTCTGTTCTTACTAAATTTCTACTATCTCATCCTGCAGATTACTCAACCAGCAAATTGCAGGTAGGGTTTGCAACACAATTGTTCTTTTGATTATCAGTGGGTGAAAAGCAGAATTTTATAAGCTGTGTGTCTTTGAGTCGCTTATTTCTTCCTAAAATTATGGTTCAGCTGTCTATGTTGATTGTACCAAAAAGCAACCATATATTAAGCTATTTACTGCTTACTTTTTGAAATGATATTGTCTTCTCGAAAATTTATTTATAGTTTTGTTTCCAGCTCTTTCTGGCTGGCTTTCCAAATCAATTCTGTTTCTTTCATTGATTCTTCCCCCATCATCGTTGTCTTCATATTCCATACTTTTCATGTATAAAATATTATATCCGGTCTATGGTGTTTCAATGGTCTAAGTTAGAATTCGGGGCACCCGACCTGTGAAAGAGCATTACAAATTTCCTTGCTGTTTTCCCTAGATTGCATTTCCTAACATTTCTGTACAGATCAATGTGCCTCGTTTTCTTTTCTATATGTTAGATTCCTTTTTCCTGATTCGTCTCATATCATTTTTTCCCTTTTTGGTAAATTATAATGGGCATCTGTTCAACTTTGACAGGAAATGATTCGTCTGATGAGACAGAGGCATTTTCCAGTTGCCTTTAAGTGTTACCATAACTACCACAAAATCAATTCTCTTTCAAGTGACCATCTTTACTTCAAGATTGTTATCCATGTGCACAGTGATTCTGTTTTCCGACGTTATCAACAAGAAATGAGGTTCTCTTACTAACAGGCACTTTGATGTTAAATACTTATGCATTCTGATGTCACACTTCTATGTTTGAGATACAGGATTTCATTTAAAAGTCTAAAATTACCTTTTCTTTAATCTTACAGGAGAAATCAAGGCTTGTTGCCACTGTACAGGGGTAAGGAGCAATATTCTTCCTATATATGTTCCTGCTTTACCATGTGTTCTAAGTGACCTGCATTTAGCTTTGTTGATATATATATATATATATATATATATATATATATATATATGAGAATAATGGAGGAAAGGTGTCATAGAAGGGAATTTTGTCCTATGGCGTCAAAATAATACACCCTTCACGGTTTGATTGGCGTTCACCATTTTCATTGTTATCATCTAAGATGTGGATACACCAAATTTTATATGATTCTATCACTTTTTCACCGTTGATTTAGTGGGTGCAAAATTAACGGTTTATAGACAATAGAACTTTTTACATTGCTAATTCAACAGTGAAAAAGTGGTAAAATCATATGAAATTTGGTGTATCCACATCTTAGAAGATAAAAATGATGATGATGGGTGTCGATTGTCGAATAAAATAGTGGAGAGTGTAGTTTTTTGACGCCACTTAACGAAAAGCCTCCCAAGGCCTCTTTTCTACATTTCTCTCTCTCTATATATATATAGGAAGATCCTATGAGGCTAGTTCTTAATTCTTATTTTGAGACTAAACTTTTAAACACACAATCTCCCGTGTTTTTCACCGATCCCTACCGGTCACCTTGATCTACTTGTATTAGATATGTTATTAATAAAGTTTCATTAGATTTGGAGATCTCTAACACATCTATCAAGCGATCTTGTTTTTCATGCATCGTAAAGCCATCGGTTTTTATTCTATTTGATGGATTAGTTAGAGGTCTTTAAAATCTTGTAAATTTTGATACATAGCCTATCTAACACATGTAGATCACGATAATCGGTGCGGATCGGTGAAAAACACGACGCGTTGTGTGTTTGAAAAGCGTATCTCAAAATAAGAAATGAGGTCGGACCTCATAGGATCAGCTCCATACACACACCTTCCATTTATTAACGATTTAATAAGTTGAATTAATGTTAATCCTTGATTAAAAACACAAGATCCAACGGCTCTCATTCAGATTCGTGTTTTTAAAAATGCGAACCCGCCTCATTGGAACCTTATATATATATATATATATATATATATATATATATATATATATATATATATATAAGGATAATGGAGGAAAGGTGCCATAGGAGAAAATTTCATCGTATGCTGTCCAAAAAATATACCCCATACGATTTTTTTTTTGACGATCAACACCCATCATCATTATCTTTATCATCTAAGATGTGGATACACCAAATTTCATGTGATTCCATCATTTTTTCGCCGTTGATTTAGTGGGTGCAAAATTAACGGTTTACCGACAATAGAACTTTTTACATTGCTAAACCAACGGTGAAAAGTTGGTGGAATCATATGAAATTTGGTGTATCCACATCTTAGACGATGATGATGGATGCTGATTGGCGAATAAAATGGTGGAGGGTGCTTTTTTTGACGCCACCTAACGGAAAAGCCTTCTAAGGCCTCGTTTCTACATTATTCTCATATATATATATATATATATATATATATATATATATATATATAACATTTCATTGTTTGTCTGACGATCTTTCATGAAATATTGATTTTGCTCGTCTCTCTGCTAGGATTTTTCGTTGATGTGGATGTATTTAAAGTCAGCGAAGAGAAGTCTGTGGAACTAGAAAAGGATAGTAACTCTCTTCTTAAGCATGCTGAAGGAGGTCTTAGCAGTAGCTCATCAACAGATGGTCTAGCTGATGAGGACGCAAATCTAATGGTCAAACTTAAATTTCTAACATATAAGGTATGAGCTTTCTATTAAGTTCTGCTGATTAAAGAAACAGATTATTATAAGATACAATGAAATCTTCCTTGTTTCTTACACAAAATTGAATACACGTAAAAAAATGGAAAGATTTTAAATAAATAGATTGGAGGAAAAGCTTTGCTACATGGGAACTACATCCTTCTCAGAGGCACCAAAACCAAAATTAGAATTGATAATTTATAATAGGCTTAATTCCAAAAAACTACCAAATACTTTGGCCTAATTACAAGAAACCACCAAATTCTTGTCATATACACAAGACACTACCACAAAGCTTTCAAAAACCACATGAAACTACCACAAAACTTTCAGAAACTATGAAAAACTATCATAAATATGGTGCCATGTCAGCTATAATTGCAAGAAACCACCACAAAGCATGGTAGTTTTTCGTAATTTTGAGAGAATTTGGTAGTTTCTCGTAACCGAGGCAATGAATTTGGTAGTTTTTTTTGGAATTAAGCCTTTATAATAACAATATGGTGGTGGGTTTTATGACCCTAAGTTGAAAGTAGTACTTATGTAGCTTCCATCTTAGCTGTTCATCTAGAATACTGCATCCATTTAATTTTTTATTTCACCCTAATGCATGCATTTAATTGTATGTATGGTGCAATGATTCTATTCTTTTATTAGTATGCTCCTTGTTATTATCAATTTATTTCCAGCTCTCTGAAAATTTTAAAGAAATTTGATTGGTTTGCTAATCATGATCATCAATTTACTTGGCTGAACATGCAGTTACGCACATTCTTGATCCGCAATGGTTTGTCTATACTTTTCAAAGATGGTCCACCAGCTTATAAAACATACTACTTAAGGTATATATGCCATGGTTGCATATTTAGCCATTTTGATAATTTAGTTCATTACCTCTCAAACAGTTTTGTATTTCAGATTTTTAATTACCAGAATGTCACGATATTTTTCGATGCGACATATTATCTAAGCATTTTGGAAAACATGATGAATTTTTTCTAGACTGTCTGCAGCCTTACACCAATCCCTAATTGTTTCAAATTCTTGGCCAAGGAAATAATTGGCATGGGTGGCTGGCTGGCTGGCAGGGAGACCCTAGTAACGAGTCTAATGTGGATTTTTTGCGAACCTATTACAATTTAGGAGAAACCCTTCTATACCTAAAATGGAAAAAAGGTGAAAGGGGATAAATTTTGCTATGAGAAATTGTATTCAACTTGGTGGCATGTTATAGAGCACTGGGAAAATTGAAAATACAGTCCCTCATGTTGATTCTATTGTTGTAATATCCTATGAAGCACAAACATAAACACAAGACATGGCAAAATTGTATAAAGGACATGTGAACATGATTGTTCACATACTCATGGTTATAAATCTTATATGGTGAACAGGATTTAAAATTGTGAGGTGGCAAAATCCCACTTTCTGTTATTAAGATCTGATACCTTTAGGAAATAAGGGATCTCTTTGTTTAGTGGGAAAAGATATGAGGCTTTAAGCCAGTGTGGTGCCTTAGTTTCACTAAGGTAGCACTAACCTGCAGTGACATTATAGATCCCTTTCACTGCACACGTATACACATATATGCATTCACACAGTTGTGCACATTCTTCCATATATAAACACTAGCCTTTTGTTGCGGCCTGCAATTTATTATCTCATATTTACTCTTGAACAACTGAAGACCTATTTTTCTATGTGCATGTGCATGTGTACATATGTAGTTTTCATATGTAGTCCTTGATCATATCTCGAGTATCATGCACTTTTCTCTTATATCCAAACAAAAGTTACAGCTCTTTATTTGTAAACATAATGAAAATTAAATGATGTCTTAATTCTCTATTGTATATATGGGATTTTTTTGTAGGTTATGCTAGGTTAACCTTCTTTCCCCTTCCACTATTCTTTTCATGTTATGCTATGGTATTTGTTGGTGCATTGTGCAGTAACCATTAATATTTATTTATTTTTTAAATATAATTTGTCATTATAATGGCCAGACAAATGAAAATTTGGGGAACTTCAGCCATCAAGCAAAGGGAGCTTAGCAAAATGCTGGATGAATGGTAATTGTTTTGCTGTTGTCTTCTGCTCTAATAGTTTATCTAATACTTTGGATTCACCATTTACTATATTCTTTTCCTTTTATATGTATACATTTACATGATAAATGTGTGGGCATGCCACACGAGATGTATTTACAAGATAAATATTCTGTGTGTGCAGGGCTGTTTATATTCGACGAAAATGTGGAAACAAACCATTGTCGTCGTCCACATATCTTAGTGAAGCTGAACCTTTCCTTGAGCAATTTGCAAACCGCAGTGTAGAAAACCGGGCTTTGGTAGGGGCTGCTGGTAATCTTGTTAATTCCGAAAATTTCCTGGCTATAATTGAAGGAAATAGGGATGAAGAAGGTCATCTGCATCCAGTGGAAGGAACAAGTCCAACACCTGCCAGTTTGGACAGAGTCCCAAAAGACGAGGGTCTTATTGTTTTCTTTCCAGGTATATTTCCTGAATAATTTCTTTGTATGGACGAATTTTATCATATTTTCTTCTGTTAAATGCTCTTCTATTATATATTTCTTTCGGACTGTGTTCAACAGTTCAAGTCATATTAGGACTTTTATTAATTCTGATTGCAATTGATTTCATGCTTCATTTTGCAGGCATCCCAGGTTGTGCCAAGTCAGCTTTATGCAGAGAAATATTAAATTCTCCCGGCAGTCTTGGTGATAATCGTCATGTCCATAGCATGATGGGTGATCTTATCAAAGGTATAATGATCCATTTATTTGATAGTAGATTATGTTGTGCACATGATTTGGTAAAAGGAGTAAGAAAGGAGTTATGTTGTGAAATATATGTTCCAGTAGCGGTTGGCTTCAAGTTGAGAGCCAAATTAAAAATCTCGCTTTGAAGTTGGTGGATAAGTACACCTATAGTTCTGGCTCATGTGATCTAGGAACAACAAAAATTAAAAATCTCGCTTTGAAGTTGGTGGATAAGTACACCTATAATTCTGGCTCATGTGATCTAGGAACAACAAATCCAAATTCCCTAAACTATTGATGCCGAGGAAGAGGATGTTGCTTATTAGCTAAATTGGCACTAATCCATACAGGATACGAATGGGCTTAAAGTATTTTCCGAATAGACCTAAAATATTGAATAGAAGTGCATGTACTATTAAACAAATGGTGTTGAAATAGATGCTTGGTTCCGTGTAAGTGCAAATTCTCCTTAATGAGTTGAAGTGAAAGCTATTTTAACCAGCTACAAGGTAGGCCATGGTTTATAGTTCATGCAGTGAAGCATCACCTTTTCTTATCGAATCAGCATTTCCTTTAAAGAATATGAATGATGCGTACTGCTTCACAACACATTATAAATTAAATACAAAGAGGATTATTATGATATACTATATGCTGAGCAGGAATGAAAGAGAATTGGAATGATAATTCACATGGATTTTACAACAAGACTGTCTTTTTCAGTAGGACATTTATGCTGATTGTCTGTGGAAAATAATGAAAATGATATTGGTTAATGGGGGTTTGACATTAAAAATCAGGAAGATTTAGTGTGGTTCTGAATACTGTTTTCATTGTTGTTGGCCTTTACAGTATGAAGTTTCATGCGGTTCCAGATAAAATCAAAACACCTAGGCTTAGCCAGAGTGCTAGTCTGGACCTGTTTCATTTAGTCATTAATTGGAACTGATGTGAAGCGTAAAGTTCTTATCTGGGTCAGAAATATTTTGGAGTAAATAACACCATCCTCTCTTTTTTGCATGAAATAATGCTTTAGCTTATCTTATCTCAAACATTTCTTAATCAATGAGTGTGCACCTTATTAATGGTGATTTGATCTCCAAGATTTCCAATTACAGGGTTCAAGGGAAGTACGGTATGTTAGTTTGTTGTAATTGATGGAACTGCAAATTGCCCTCAAAATACTCTATTTAATTGGATATTGAGTGCAAAACTCCTGTTTGAGTATTTATTGAACAGGCTTATAATATTACGCTGATTCACGGATTCTTTAAAAAGTATTACACTACTCTTTATATGGCTCAAAATTTTAAATAAATGTAAACGAAATACTACTAACTGATATTTGGTGGAACCCAGCATATCCTACAATAATCAAACATCATGAATTCGATTTGCCATACCATGATTCAATTTGTTAAATCCTCTCAACACAAACTTTTAAATATGCTTCAAAATGAAATGAAATTTCTTCTATGCATTATACTACTATATGCCTCATTTGTATGCCCACGAGTATATTTCATATTTTCCACTGGGAAGTTGATTATGAAAAACTAATGTTTCATTAAAATTTTTGCAGGAAGATATTGGCAAAAGGTTTCTGACGAGCACAAGAAAAAGCCACAGGCAATAACCCTAGCCGATAAGAATGCACCAAATGAAGAAGTGTGGAGACAAGTAACGGATTCCTGCATTGTTGTCACTTTTTGGTTTTTTCTTTCTAACTTTGATTTCCATATTTCTAGTTTTTTCAGATTGAGGACATGTGCAGGAGCTTTTCTCCCTAACTTTGATTTCCATGTTTCAATTTTTCAGATTGAGGACATGTGCAGGAGCACAAAAGCCTCTGCTGTTCCAGTAATTCCTGAATCTGAAGGTTCCAAAATTTACTTTACGCAACTATAAATAGACAGTTCCATTCACAACCATTATGTCTCAGTATGAGTTACTCTAATTTGTTTATACCTAAAACTTCTCTAGCGACAATCAGATAACTAGACATTTTGTCATTGGCTGAATCATCATTATCGTGTCAAACATCTTAGCTTACTCCATGACTCAGAGTTTAAATATTATATATTTATCATATCAATACAGAACATGCAGTGTGTTACTTTATTTATGATCTGATGTATATGTGAATCTACAGGGACCGATTCAAATCCGTTTTCTCTTGATGCTCTGGCTGTTTTTATTTTTCGTGTACTTCAGAGGGTCAATCATCCGGTATTTTCCTTGCTTTCTATTTTTTTTATGTAAATTTATATTGTTGCTATTAATGAAGAATTAACTGCTATTTCTTATGATTTTAAAGGGAAATCTTGACAAGAATTCGCCAAATGCCGGTTATGTTTTGCTAATGTTCTACCACCTTTATGATGGAAAGGCAAGTGGTGATTAGGATTGACGTAGTTTCTATGTACATATAATGTCAAACTTATCCTGGTATCCTCACAATTAATTTGCAGAACCGTAGAGAGTTTGAAAGTGAACTATTTGAACGGTTTGGTTCGGTGGTAAAGATGCCTTTGCTTAAGATCGATAGGTAATTCTACTCTGACAAATATATCACTCGGCTTTGTTCATATATTTCTTGTGTACATGAGACAAAACTTCCCTGTATTGCTCAAACCTACACCATTATACCATCTAGTCAGTGACGAGGGACCACCTAGCCTATAGAACATTAAATGGTTACCTCGATATCTGAGTCGTATTAGAGTTGAATCTTCAATTTGGATTATTTGCTTTATTAAGTGGGAGGTTGGATGTGTTTAAAACCCTACTTGCAGTTCGATCAGTAGTTTAGAACACTCGAGATTGTTGTATTAGTGTTAGAACTATAGTTGGAGGTGTGATTTTTTTCACCTTCTCTCTCTTTTACTTCCTTAAACCTTGACATTTGCTGTAAACTATAGATATTAACGTAATTTGTTGATATAAGAGGTTTATGTCCGCTAGTTATTCCTGAGTAGCATTTTTGCACGTGCGATGCATGTGTATGTTAAAATGTGTTTATAATACATATGTATAATTATTTTTTATTCTTGAAATACATGAAATCTAATTTCCATAAGAAGTGTTTTTGCATTTTTATGACCAATTCTATTTTCGGTAACGGTAATAAATGTCAAAAGTAACCAATTTGGTTATTCAGAATTATTGTATTACATATAATAAAACGAAAAGGAATGATGAAAATGAATATCTTTAGAAAAGTTTTATTATGAATGTAATTACGTAAATACATAAATTTAGGAACATACAAGATATTTATATACTTTTAAAAATTAATATATGATTCATTAATTGTAAGTTATGTAGAAATATTTGTTCGGTGGTCAACTTGTTTAAACTATTTTTTTCAAATAAATTTTTACTTGGGGTTCTTTTTGAAAAATAATTAGACCACTTTGACCAACTATTATTGCATTTGAATGTTAAAAGGGTAAAAACGTAAATTCATAACTTTAAGTGTATGAGTTGGTATGGCTTGGAGCTTGAGTTTCATGAAGGAGTTTTCTCAATTTTTTTGTACTGTCTTATTGAAAAATAGAGAAACTTTTGGATACCCTTATGTGTTCTAGTTATAACAGTAAAGATATCGGTTGCATACTGTGGATTTGAGTCTCATGGAACTTACTGCATCTTAAGGGGGCAATCAGTCTTTAGCATTAAAAGCGGTTGTAGATACCTGTCCACACGTCTCAATTCTTACGTCAGTGGATGTTATTAAGCATTTCATTTTCTGCATTGAAATCGGTTTTGTATCAATGTTGGATATTTGGATGGACTTTTTTCCCATTTAATTTTATAGGTCGCATGTATACGATACTTGAGGGTACCATTTTTTGTTCGAAGTGCAACCATTACCTACTATTGTCTATGATGATCCATTAGTTTTGACTTTTACCTATTACTAATTTCAATCAGTCTTGCAAACTATCAAGTGTTTGATTATCCAGTGATAATTGCTCTTATATATTCATAATTATTTGTAGTCAGAACTCAGAACTAATGCTCAAGTACTTTTAACTTTACATGCCACATAAATTGTTTTTTGCTGTTGCAGGAAACCACTACCTGACTCCGTGAAGGCTATACTAGAGGAAGGCATTAATCTTTTCAGGCTTCATAGCAGCAAGCATGGAAGGTATCTCGTCTTGTTATGAAGTTACCAAAGGTTTTGAGTTTGATACTTTTCTCTCTGATGTGTTCCTAATCGTATATAGCATTATTAGATACTGCTTTAATCCCATGAGATGAGAATCTGCAAATGCATAGCTTTAATAGGGTATGCACGTGTGTGTTGTTTGGTTGATCTCTGTGCTTTGATCAGGTTCTAAAAAGAAAAAAAATTGTTTTAAAATGAATGTCAGCTTTTGGGTCTGCGCACATGCACGTGTGCCTAATATCTGATGAGGTGATGAAAAGGTAGCTCATATTTGGCATTCCAGTTTTTAAAATTGTGTGTATGTGTGCATGGATGCACGAGCACACACGTGCACAGGCTTTCCGTGAATGTATTCACTAGAGAAAAACATACCTGTTAATATTTGCCAGCTGAAGAAAGAATATGGAAACAGAATCAAATTGATTCCCACTAGCATATAGCTGTTTCAAAGTTTTCTTTTGTTGACGGGAAATCACAAGAATCTAATTAATTAATTTGCCTGCTAAACTTACCATGGTTGTTATTTATTTGTTATGAGTGCACTACAGTTTTTTGATTGTCTAGATGAACGGCAAGCCAGCAGTTCCACGCTAAAACTATTATTTTGAGATAGCTTGTTATTACTTTCCAGTGTTTCTCTTGATTTGCATCATCTATATTTGCTCTATGAACTTCAAATGTATTTATGAAACAACACCATTATAGGTTGGAACCTTCTAAAGGATCATATAGAAGAGAGTGGGTTGAATGGGAGAAACGTTTGCGGGTAGTAATGCTTGCGAATGCTGACTACCTCAATTCAATCCAGGTAAGTATATTTTCGATGCTTCTTTTCTCCTATTTCTTTTTTTTTCTAGAGACATAATAAAAGTATTTCATGTCTACTTTCATTCACATATACATTTTAGTTGGCAAATCTCTAGAGAACCGCTGAATGGCTAATTTCATTTATACATCAATCAGCAGGCCTTTCCCCAGAAAAGAAAACAGAAATAAATGAACAAATTCAATTTGTATTAACTTACTCATTATGGAATATTACAAAATTACTCCTCAGCCACTAGATCAAAAGGTTAAGACAAATGGCATTGGATCAGAATCAAATATAATTTTGATAGGAAACTTTCGAATGAGATATTTTCTCAAGCACTCTTTTTGAAGTTACTTATCGAATGTTAGCTGGCTAGTTGATGGCTGATATGTCGTTCGATTTTGTGGTACTAGAAGCTTCTTATATTCAGCTTTATCAAAACCATTTTTGTGATTCCGATTTGGTCCATCTTCTAGGTACCATTTGATTTTGCCGTCAAAGAAGTCCTAGAGCAGCTGAAGAAGGTTTCAAAAGGCGAGCATGCTACTCCTGATAGTGAAAAGAGGAGGTTTGGGAACATTGTTTTCGCTGCAGTCACGTTGCCTATTACGGATGTTAAGCTTGTCCTGAGCAAGGTAATAAACCTTCATGATTGAAATCTAAATTGGCTAAAATCAAGGTTAAATTATAGGAAATCTCTCAATTAATGTCTAGCAAAATCCCATTCTCTCACCCCCCCACCACCCCCACCACCACCAAAAAAACAAAACAAACAGAAATGTCTTTTGCCCCCTTTAACAGCTGTTGATTTTTTGTCCCGTTTCTGCACCTTTTTTGCATTGAAAGTTAATATTAGCCAGTCTTGGTGAAAAAGCAACAGAGAATCAGAGATTGTAAAAGCAGAAACAGAAAAATAGTTATCATTGAAGTATTGTTGTGGCCGCTAAGAAGAGAAGTGGCATCCTATCAGCTACATGGACAGAAGGGGAAGAGGATTCCTGCGATCTATCCAATATATTTAACGTTTCCAATTTGGCAACCAAATATTGAGCATTTTCCATTTATTCCTCCTGGTTCTCTTAATCTGCTAATGAGGTATTTGTGACAGTTAGCTAGCAAGGATCCCAAAACAAAATCGTTTCTTGAAGAAAAGCACTTGGAAGACAACCTTCAAAAGGCGCATGTAACCCTAGCTCACAAAAGAAGCCATGGAGTCACAGCTGTTGCGAGCTACGGCATCTACCGCGGACAAAATGTCCCTGTTGATTTTACCGCTTTATTCTTCTCCGACAAAATGGCTGCCCTCGAAGCACGACTAGGTTCAGTTAATGGAGAAAAAATAACAGCAAAAAATCCATGGCCTCATGCAACTCTATGGACCGCTCCAGGCACTGCACCGAGAGAGGCCAATGCTTTGCCTCAGCTGCTTGCAGAAGGTAAAGCAACACGGGTAGATATCGATCCTCCGATTGCAGTATCAGGAGTTTTGGATTTTTATTGAGCCTAGAGTAGTATTTTTTGACAACGGCTAAAAATATTTAGATGGAGAGTCTGAGAATGTCAAAAATGAGTTCAAGAATTTTCAGAAATTGAGTGAAGTAAAAACCTTTTTTACAACCAAGTATTGGGTGTTTTTCTTCAATAACAGTAATAATCTAAGCATTTTTGTTAGCTTTCTTCTGTTTTTCAAGCCCGATGCATGTCGAAGCCATATTATTCCACTGCAATAATCTGGAGAATACAGGCAGCTGACTATTATCAAACTTATTACAAGCTTCGCATTCAATAGTTAAACTGAAAACCTTTTGTCGGTTCAAAGATTCATTTAAGTGTAGCAATGACTTCCCCTGCTGCATTGGAGATATATACAGCAGAAATCGCTTATAATTTGGCATATTTTCGGAGGGCGCTTTCAGCATCCTTGGCCTCTTCGGGGACGTGCATGTTCGATAACAAGGTGACCTTTGATGATGCTATCTGAACTCTCTTATCCTCTGTGGATCCAGGATTACCCTTCTTCCACAAATGAACCTCCCATACCTAAACGAACATCACATGAGTCTCAGGATCAATATGGTGCAAGTCAAAAGAGAACATGGAACGTTATTTAAAAATAAAAGAAAATTGATCTATATGTGGCTTCTGTTGAGGTAGGCCCATGGCGGCACCGGAAAGGGGGAAAACAATTGCGGTGGAGCCTAAGGTTAAGTTGGGACGAGACCCATTCTCTGAGGTTGGGTCATGTGACCGTGGAATACGGTTGATCCCAACCCATTAGATTTAAGAAATCTATGGTATATCAGTTACAATGATTATATCATAAATTTCTTCTCAATTAAATTAATAAATTGTGTCTAATTACCGTCTACAATCATACTTTTTTTATTTAGATTTGTATCTAGCCTTGTGACTTCATCAAATGCCATTCTATCATTTGTTTACGTCCAAACCATTTCGATATCAATCATTCTCTCGTTTTATTGACATTAAACAATTTGGTGAGCTTCGAGTAGTTAATGCCCCAATATTGTGTGACCCAAATTGGATCTGAATTTATTGCAATTCAACCATAAAACTTTATTCTCCTTATTATTCTCAAACCCACAAAAAATTTTAAAACAAAAAATACTAGATAAACTAATTAAATAAAATCGGCAGAATTACCTGTATGGTTCTGCCGACCTGAAGGGGCGTGGCACGTGCGAAGACCGTGTCCCCTTGCTTAGCAGTTCTGTGGTGGTTGATGCTTAGTTGAATCCCGGCAATCCTATTGAACCCTGACGCCATGTGGGCCCCGATGCTTGCCAGCGCCTCTGCTATCAGAGCCGACACGCCGCCGTGCAACACTTTGAACGGCTGCATATATAACTTAGATTTTAAGCCCGTGCAATGCACACAAAGTATACGAGAAAGAGAATAAGGGTAAAAAGAGGGGTTAGTTAGATCTCACATGAGATTTTTATCATCTTTTTTTATTTATAATATAAGAGCAGAGTGCCGGATAATGATGTGGACACTCTAAAACTTAAGAATTTTATTATTATTTTATATTCCTTTTGTATATATTTATTTTAATATATTTTATATATTTATTTGTCCATGGAGAAATTATTCGGTGGCCGGCTGTATAGCCTGCACATGTTTCAGAGACCAAAGAGCAATCAATAATTAATCAATTTCTCGAAAAATTCAACTAAAAAGAATCGGTGGGGGGAGAGAGAGAATAATTTAATTACTTGGCAACATTTCTGGGTGACTTCCAGTCTGCCGTTGACTTCTTTAGGGGAGACGACCTCCAGCTCGAATCCGATCATGTGGAGCGGGGCGTCGACCTCTGCGGTGTTGATCGATGAGGACGATGGAGACGAGAGCGGCGGCGGCGGCGGCGGCGGCGACGACATCGTTCAGGGAGCGGAGCAATTGTTGGTTGTGAGTTATTAAGAGGAGGCTGAGGAAAAAGAAAAGGGCAGAAGGTTGGTGGTTGAAGAAAGGGAGATGGGGAGGTAGCTGCTGATAATGCAACAAGAATGGGAGGTAGGTGTCTTGGTGAGGGTGGGCCCACTTCACTTTGGAACTTTCTTCATATAAAAGGATCTGTCTGTCAGATGGAATTAAAAAATAGAAGGGATTTTTTTCCTTCCTTTCTTTCAAGGGTCGTTTCACATAAATCTCTTATAGTTTGGGGTAATATCTAGAAACCCCTGTAGTTCTGCCGTTGGATAAATAACCCTTGAAGTTGGTAATCGTTATCCAGAACCCCCTCGACTGTTAAAACCCACTTTTAAGTTGTTATGTGACCACACGTGACCTATTAAATTTTTTTAAATCCCCATTTTGCCCTTTTTCATTCTTATAATAACAGTAGCTTCTCTCTTTTCCTCATCTTCCATGGCCATGCATCAGCAGCAGCAGTCGCGATCTCATCACCGCTTCCTTTTCAGCCATCGCCACCTCCTCTCTCTCTCCCTTCTCTGCCGCCGCATCCCCATCTCCTCCCGTCTCTACTCCTCCAAATCCAATGGATCTCTCAACAACAACAACCACCACCACCAACGAGAAGAAGAAGAAGAACACGAAGACATCCTCCGTCAATCTATCCCCTCTGCTTCTTCCTCAATCAACAATATAGATACATCATCAGCTTGTTCGTTCTTTGATCCTGTAAGATTTTCAAACCAAACCCATCAATGAATTTTGATTTGAAAAGGCTAAATCATCATCATTCTTGTATTAATAAAAAAAAAATCCGTGTAATTAATTTCTCAAGGGATGATAGATGATCTTACCTTCCCTCAATGGGAGCTGAGTTCTTTGGAGCAGTTCACATCCTATAATTTTTTGGAAGATTGCAACAATCAAATAGCTACTACTCTTTCCCAAATTCAAGATCAAGCACGACCTCAATGGGGCCGTCTCACATTGAATGAGGAAGTGTTGTTTGAAGTAAAGCTATGGATGCTTTTGGAGTTAGCTCAGGTTCTTGGCATTCCTTTTCTGAATGCTTTGATTTTTTGTATAATTTATGAAATTTGCATTTTCGTCACTCTCCCCAAAGATTGAGAAAGCTCATGAAGAACAAGCGAGCTCTTGAGATGAGTGATACCCGCAATGTGTTTGATAGAATGGATAAATGAACAAATGAAAAGATTTGCTCTCTTTGAGTTATGAGTTTAGTGAACAGAATGAAAAGATTAATCTCAAAGGTTTTCACCTCCTATTCTCTCTCCCATTCTCATTTGACCCATGCCAGTCTACAAGTATTTGATCAAATACCACAACCAAGCTCATTCATTTTTAACAAAACCATCAGAGGCTTCTCACAAAGCAACAAACCCGAAGAAGCCATTTTGTTCTATAACCGAATGCTTTTCCAATGGCTCAAACAAGACAATCCCACCTTCCTATTTGTGCTCAATGCTTGTTCTGAAGTTTTGGCGATTAGAGATGGAAGGAGAATACATTGCCATGGTCTAAAGATTGGGTTTTGAGTGATGTCTTTGTGTCCAATGCATTGATCCATTTGTATGCCTCATGTGGAGAATTGAGCAATGCAAGATTGATGTCTGAGAGCAATGCAAGATTGGTGTTTGATGCAATGCCCGTCAGAGATTTGGTCATTTGGAGCTCTTTGATATGTGGGTATGGCCAGAACGAGCTGCTGAAGGAAGTTTTGGTTCTCTTTTATGCGATGGAGAAAAGGGGATTAAAGAGGACAAAGGGATCGCTGGAATTGGCTAAGAAGTATTTATGAGATGAAAGAGAGGAATATCGTGACTATGAATGTTATGATCGCTGCGAAGCAAGAGGCGAAGTTAGCGTGCTTTCGGCTTGTGCTCATTTATTGGCGCTCTTCAGAAAAATGTACGATCCAAACATAAAACCATACGAAATTGTTCTAGTCAGCGTGCTTTCGGCTTGTGCTCATTTATGAGCTGCTTAGCTGTATAATTCATTGTTACTCATGTTAATGTAAATTATTTTGGTTGTATTTAGTTGGAGCTACAATGAATTTCCTCGTGTGCAGCTCTATTTACTTTGCTTGATGATGAATTAAGCTAGTTGTTAGATTGTAGCTCCAATGGTTTGACCACTGAAGCAAAATCAAGAATCTCTCTTCTCAACGCAATCTCTCAGGCAAAATCAAAAATCTCTTCTCTCAAGCAAAATCAAGAATTTTCAATGCCGTGTGCATATACGATCAATTGGGCATTTACGCAAACACCTTCAAAACACCATTATTCAAGAAATTAGACAAAAATATTCAAAACACGGTCGTTTGGATATTTATACAAATATCTTATAAGCACAAATATTCAAACAGTTGCACAAAAATATTTCAAATACGATTATTCGGGTATTTACACAAACACCTTCTAAACACCATCGTTTAGTTAATTGAGCAAAGATATTCCAAACACTATCATTCAGATATTTACACAAACACCTTCTAAGCACCATCACTCATCAACATATATTCGCCAGAAAAAAGCTTAATTGCTTTCACACACACAGAAATATTTATTCCAACATTTTACAGCTTAAACTAATTTATTGATCCTCTCAAACACACGAGCAAATACCAAAATTGAAACCAATAATAGCATCATCAAGTAATACCGGCCAGGTCCGTCGTCTAATGCATCTAGATCAGTCAAATCGATGGACAACGACTCCAGAAGCTGAGTACTGACCAATCACAAGTACTACATCAGCCATCCTTTGAAAGCCAACGACCGGAGACTCGGTGAGCGGATGTTAAGGGACGAGCATCCTCCTGTTATCATCACAATCAATAACATTTACTAGGACTTGTAATAATATACTATAGATGACAACTTTTTTCACTTAGCGACCCAAAAACAAGATCCGCATCACTAAAGATCCAAACTTTACCATCAAAACACTAGAAATTTAACTAAATTAGTCGAATAAGATAAGATCTTCACCTTTGAAATAGAAACCTTTCTAAAATCGGCTAATGATCTCCCCCACATGTTATCTTCAAACACCCATCAATTCTTCCCTTTCTTTTTCCTCATCTTCTCAATCAAGAAAGGTTGAAACTTTAAAAATTTCTACATTTTGGGTTTCTATTGTTAGTGTATATTCCCTAGAGGCCATTACTGTATCATATTAGTTTGTATATTACTTAATGGAAGCTTGGGATATTCACAGTTGTATAGACAATCTTGCTCAAAATGGTAGTATGCTACTTGGTTTGTTTGTACTTTAATATGTGCATGTGTTTCTTTTAGCATATCGCTTATACATATTAGTGGAGCCCTTAGGATCTTTGCTTGATTACCAGCGTTGTGATGGCAGTAACACTTGTGGGGGCTGGGTAATCTACAAGCACATCCTTATACAGGTCCCTAGTCGTAGGATTATCGAGACGGGGCATCGATACTCCGGAGTAGACTAGCGTATGCGCTTCTTATCCCAGCAGGGGAGATGGTCTGTCCCACAGCCATCAGTACGTCGTACTGGAGATAGTATACGGGTGCTCGTTAGGTTACGAGTACACTGGACATGACTCGTCGGGAACTGTTGGTTGGTGCTATACCTATCGTCAGATAACAGTTCCCAGGTGACAGGAGTACAGCTTAGTTCGTTGACTTGACACTGCTAGTTCGCCTCGAGTGTGTTCCCACTATACTTTGATTACTACCCTACCACGGCTCAAAGGAGTCGTGCAAACATGTAGTAGTTGGGTGCAGTCCCGAAGCACTTGGAGGCAGTAGCGGTTAGATAGGATTCGTCTCTCTCGGTATTGGGGGTTGATATCGCGATGTGTCTAGGAGAGCCATTACACAAAGTCCCTGGCCAGGGCAAGCGAGAATTACTGGTAGTGTTTCCAGTAGTTTCTTAGGGTGTTCTGGGCTACACTCCGGCACGACTTGTACTGCTATTAGGGGTCTGACGTTTACCGCCCCCTAGGCCCGACATGCGATACTCATAGACGAACAGACCGGACCGTACGGAGATTGTCACATTCAGGCTCAGTAGGAGTTCGGATGGGTTTACCTCATCGGCCTTCTTATCGACATCTACCTGGGGACCATTACGTACAGCTAGTGCCGCTTGCGGTCTGTGGTTAAACCCATTGCCAGCGTAGTGTCGAGTCTTTAGAGTCCCACACAAAGAGTTTCCCTGCACTGGGCGAAAGGTGTAGAGGCCGTATGGTTTTACGGCAGGGCTACGATCACTTACGTGCACTTGTGCGCGTATGCTGTTCGGGCAGACAATACTAGTGGGCTTTGGTTTAAGCCGGATCCTAGTATTGTATGGATGGATTAGTTTTGTCTTCTGTGCATGCGCATTCTACGGAATGCGGATGCGGGTGTGTATGCACGGTTGTGAGGAGCGAAGAAGAAGGAGGTGCCTCATTAGGGTTTTGACCGTTGGTTCGGTCAAAACCATTATGAGGTGAGGAAAATATTTACTAATCTTTTTAATGATAATTGTGTTATGGCTAATTGCTTTGACCATTTGACCATGCTTGACCATTTGACCTAGTTGACCATTGTTGACTTAGACTTTTCTTGAGAGCACTAGATCCTTCTTTTGCTTTTGGCTTTGGATTTGATTTGTGATGATAATGGTCAAATCAATGTAGCCATCAACTTTATCATGATAAGAGATTAGTAATTATGTTGTTTATGGATCATTATCTCTTGCTCATTCTCTCTCTTCAAGTGAGAGCTCCCATGGTTCCTCCTTCTTCTTCCTCTCTTGATTTTTCTATAGCTCTCATGTGTTGAGAAAAATAGAAACAAAATAGACAAACATATCCACCATCATCTTCTACACCACCTAGGACTTCAAGAATAGCAAACTTGTTGCCCTACTTACCTCGGCTTGAGGTGGAGCTCGGATTACAGACTCTCAGGTGGATCGTCTTCGACTCAAGGAGGCCGCGGAGGTGACCAAGATCCGGATCGATCCATGGAGCCTACGAAGACTAGGAGGGTAGCGGAGAAGACCCGAAGGACTAGTAGCGTGAGGTATAATCTCCTTGCATAGTAGATAGAACCTCTTATAGTTTGTTAGCAATGGTTCGGCAAAGTTCCTCAAGTTTTAGTCCATATTACCTTGTGTTAAAAAATTGTTTTTTACCTATTCCGCCTCCCCGTAAGCACCGGGATGGGTAACCGGGGTGCCCAACACCGGCACTCGAAAACATCATGAAATACTCTTGTCCATCATCGACACGCAAATCCACATATATCGGGCTTCGTCAGTCCGGATCGGCCCACGGGCTCCGTCTGTCCGGATCGGCCCTCGGGCTCCGGCAGTACGGGTCGGCCCATATCCATCTCTCGACTCTGGTCGGTATCCTCCGGATAACCGCCAGGTCCAACCAATCACCGGTAGGTAGTAGTCTCTCTTCCAGGCTCATCGTCTACTACACAACCATCAATTCTCGTCCTGGGTATCATACTGGGTCTACCATGAACCCGCAAACGGGTCATCTAACTCCTCGAATCGGGTTTCTATCACACGTCTCAGAACCGAGAAAACGCATGGTGGACGTACTGAAATGTTATAACAAGAGAACCGGGTTTTCAAAACAATGCATAATTTCTTGAAATAATACCACGGTTCTCAAATCCATAAATCACATGAAATCCGTATCTCAATGCGTAAATCCAAGCAATATGATATATGTAACATAAAATCGAAATATGAGTATATCAAGGGAAAACCGCTTTTTTAAATAAATCCAGTTTTTAAATGTATCATGCGGTTCCCAATTTCTCCAAAATCCAATGCAACATCACATATGAGCATATATGTAGCTATAGCAATGTATATATGTACGTAAGTATGTATGTACGTATAATGCAATTCATATGCGCAATAGAACAGGAATCATGTCTAATGATAAGGTAAGCTAAGCAATATATTATCCATGACAATTCTATAGGGTGAGTGTCATGGCAATTACTAACGGTGTGTGTGTGGCATACAGTTTAGTGCTCGTGCAAACATGAACCGTTAGTAACAGTGCCGTGTCTTATTAATACTACGTCCATATGCAACAGAAAATGGGGTATACAACAATGGTACACATGCACAATCAATGTGTGTGTGTGTGTGTGTATATAAATATGCGGCTATAATATTCTATCAAACCCTGACGCATAACGCCATACGGGCGATTTCCCCGTAGATATTAAATCTACTCACTGGTGATCTCGAGCTAAGTATATTCGACCACCTGCTTTCCTTTCTTCGCAGCGTCCGAAGTCCCCGCCTGCGATCCTAAAATCATACAACAACATGACAAGTGCACATTAGAAACCTTTTGATAACACACGCAAACAACGGCAACAACAAACCGACTCCCATAAGCTCTCAAGTGTTCTCTTAGCGGCTAAACACGTGCAGCGACTTCCTAGACCATCCCTACAGCTACACATCGTACAAAACACCTAAACAAATCTAAACAAATATCAGATAAACCGCATCGCATGTTGCCGAAACGCTTGAATTTTTTCTAAAAGGTCCCAGATTTTGATATACAAACAATTAGTGAAAGTTGCAAGTTCCACGAGCCTAAAAACAACCCCAGAGACCCCACGACCAAGACACGAACCACCAGTCACCAGTCTGGCCGCAATTTGCGGCCAGAATCAATTAATTTGCGGCCAGGTTTAGGAGATTGCGGCCAGAATCAATTAATTTGCGGCCAGAATCAATTAATTTGCGGCCAGGTTTAGGAGGGATGGTCTCAGGTTTTGGCGATGGGTTCTAGGTCTCACAAACACCTCTCAGTACTGGCAACTTTTAAAACAACAACCTGAGTTGATAGCAGATTCAACAGGACACCAAAACTTAACCAAAATACGACATTTGCACAAAAACTAAACTTTAGGCGTTCTAAACTGCAACCAATTAACAACACAACATTAAAAAGGACCTAATTAACAGTAGAGAGCACTACCTTACCCAACTTGCTCAAAACCCTTGCTTTCTATGCTCCAAGTCATCACCATTAGTTTTAGATCAAGTTTAAAGAATCTGTAGGTTGTTTCTCGTCACCCCATTGAGATGAGAATGCGCGCGCGCTTGTCAGGCGCATTGCAGACTCCCCCTGGTTAGGGTAGGCTGGGGTTTATTGATTGCGGGAATCCAAATCTCCGGCAGCCGCGGACTAAGCTGCCATTAATTACCCCTCGCCTTTGGAGCGAGAGAACCTCCGTTTAACGGGTCAAACAGGTCATGCGAACTCAATGTGCAGTGTATGTGTGTTGTGTTTTGAAAGGGGGTTTTGGATATATCGGGGGTCCCGCTACCCGGATAACGGGTTAGGGGTCAAGGGGGCTAGCAGCCCCCTTGCGGGGTGCGGGGCAGCCCCCCGTTAGAATTTTTTTCCTAACAGGGACAATGTCGTGGAGTATGTGTGTGTGTATATGTGTGTGTGTGTGTGTGTGTAAAGAAAGGGAAAGGGCATCAAAAGGATGCGTGGGAAAAAGCGCCAGCGCTTTGAGTGCAAAGGCGCTAGCGCTTTAGGCGCTAGCGCCCCATGTACCAGGAACGTGGACGCTCGGGCGCTAGCGCCCCACGTGCCAGAGCGCTAGCGCTAGCACCCCACGTGCCAGGCACGTGGGCGCTCGGATGCTAGCGCTCGGGCGCTAGCGCTTTGAGCGCAAGAGCACTCGGGAGACAAAAGGGACTTGGTCCCTGCAATGGGAGTTGTACTCCCAGAAAGGAGCACTTATTGTTTTGTATATATGTATATATACGAGGAGTTAAACTCCTAGGATAATTTGAAGCTGATGAAGGGGATTCTCCCCTTGAGGCCTGGATCTTCCCCAGTTTAACGATTTAGAGGTCATCTGTTCCCAGTTTAAAAACTTAGGGGTCTATTGGATTGGAGTTTGGAATTTTGGGGTAGGGTAGGCATCAGTGTTGCTAACACTGAAGCACATGTACTAGGAGCAATTTATCATTTGCCTTTTCCTGTTGTGGAACGATGGCTTAGAAGACATGTTTAGGTCCCTATCACGTAAGGCTTTTTCAATTTTATGAGCCATGAGGGTCCCATAAAAGCATTTTCTCCCTACGAGTCGAAAGGATCTCGTAGGTGTATTTTCTCCTTAGGAGTCGTGAGGACCCCTAAGTGTGTTTTTCCTTTGTGAGTCGTAAGGATCCTACGAAGGTGTTTTCTTACGAGTCGTGAGGATCCCGTATGTTCTCCTCATATATCGTGAGGACACATGAGTGGGTCTTTCCAAATGGAGCATAATTCCAAGGGCGGAGACCAGCCGCGTAACTAGTGGTTGCGGTGGGGCATGGGTATGATGAGAATTATTTGAGCCAGTGGATTGTATACGGTAGTCAACTTGGGGACCAACCGTAGGGCTGGGAGAATTTTGAGAAATTGTATTTTGGTTGGCGTCTGCATCGCTGCACTGGAAAATGGTACCAGGAGCAACTCATCATTCGCCGTTTGGGGACTTGGAATTTGGATCTTGTTTGGCATCAACATTGCTGCACTGGAATAATGCCAGGAGCAACTCATTATTTGCCTCGGGAGAACTTGGGATTTGGGTTTTTGGTCGGCATCAGCACCACTAACACTGAAGCGAAATGCCAGGAGCGACTCATCATTTGCTGTTGCCCGTTGGGGAGCGATGGCTCAGGAGATAGGTTTAGATCCCTATCACCTAAGGCTTTTCAATTTTATGAGCCGTAAGGGTCTCATAAAAGCATTTTCTCCCTATGAGTCGAGAGGATCTCACAGGTGTATTTTCTTCTTAGGAATCGTAGGGATTCCTAAGTGTGTTGCTCCTTTGCAAGTCGTAAGGATCTCACGCAGGGATTTTCTCCTCACAAGGCCGAGAGGACTTTGCGAGTGTATTTTATCTCTTTTCATTAGTTTGTGCCCTTTCGGGTTTTCACAAACTCGCCGGCAGTCCTGCTGTTTTTACTCACGGAGCCCTTTCGGCTTTTCATCCGTGCCCGTTTTGCTTGTGGACATACCGTTTTTTTTTGCGCTGGTGGGACTTTGAAAGTAGTCTCATCGGCAGGACTTAGGAGAGACAGGGGTCGTTTACGCCCGTGGATTGTATACGGTTTTGCAGGATGTATGATCCAGACCGTAGGGCCGTGTGCTCAATTCGCCTGCGACTTGAAGCATTCACGCATAGTATTTCTTGAGATATCGGTCATTGATGGGTGGCATGGGCCTTTCTCCCTCGGCACTTATTAGTCGGCAGGATCCTCCGTCGAACACTTTCTCAATAATGTATGGTCTTCCCAGTTTGGCTCGAATTTTCCCTTAGCATGTCGATTTTGGATGATCGGTCTTTTGAGGACCAACACCAATTCGCCTTTCTTGAAAGTGCGGAGACGAGTCATCTTGTCATAGGTCCGTGACATTTGAGCTCGATACAGCTCCAGATTCTGCTATACTGCAAGCCTCTTTTCTTTGAAGGCGTCGAGCTCTTCAAGCCGAAGGAGCACGTTTTCCTCCTCCGTCAACTCGTGCTGAACGACCATTCTTAAGATTGGAACTTCGACTTCGAGGGGGAGGACCGCCTCCACTCCGAAGAGCAATGAGTATGGAGTCGACTGAGTTAGAGTACGGTGCGCGGTACGATATGCCCACAACGCCTCGTGAAGTTTGAGATTCCAGTCTCTCTTGTTGGCTGAAGCATTTTTCCTTATGAGCTTACATGGAGTCTTATTGAAGGCTTCGGCTAGCCCGTTGGCTCTTGGATTATAGATGGAGGAATATCTCCAGTCTATCTTATGTTGAGTAGCGAACCTTACGACTTTGAAGCTCTTGAAAGAAGGCCTGTTGTCAGATATGATTCTTCTTGGTGTACCGAAGCGGTATAGAATATTATGCTGGAAGAACATCAGAATATCTTATGTCTTGACTTCTTTTAGCGGGACAGCTTCAGCCCATCTGCAGAAATAGTCAGTTGCGGCCAATATGAACCGGTGGCCTTTGGATGACGGAGGATCAATTGGGCCAACTATGTCGGTGCCCCAGACTTCGAAAGGCCACGACGCCACCGTAGGATGCAACGGATTGGGATGCTTGTGAATGAAATCACCGTGAATTCGGCAGATATGACATTTCTTTGCATGCTCTTCGCAATCACGTATCATGGTGGGCTAGTAATACCCAAGCCGTTTGATTTGAAGTCGCATCTTGGGGCCAGATTGGTGAGCACCGCAAACGCCCGAGTGAACTTCTTTCATGTCCTTTTGGGCTTCGGCCAATGACAGACACCTGAGCCAGAGTTGGTCATATGACCTGCGGTATAGCGTGTCATTTACAAACACGTATCGGAGAGCTCTCTTCTTCAGCTGAATCTTTGCTGATTTTCCTTCGGGCAGCTTGTCGTATCGGAGGTACTCTATGAAGGGTTCTCTCCAATCGGGCTCGTCTTGGATGATCGAAGCTTCTTCGGCAGGACTGCTCTTCTGTTCCGCGCTTCCTTCTTCTCGTAGAGAGACTGGGGGTAGAATTTGCCGGCTCCTGACTGTGATCAGAATTTTGTCCATGTCAGGATCAGCCAGCTCCTTGGCTAAGCGAGCGAGTACGTCAGCCTTCCCGTTCAACGCTCTAGGGACTCTCATTAGTTCAAGGTGAGTGAACCGTTTCATGAGTTCCACCACTCGGCTTCTGTACCGAGCTAACTCGGGTTTGTATATCTTATAGTCATCACTTACTTGGTTGACGAAAAGTTGGGAGTCACCGTAAACCCGTAGCCGAAGGATTTTCATTTCTATGGCGAGCCCCAGACCAGCTATCAGAGCTTCATACTCAGCTTCATTGTTTGTTCGAGGCTCCTTGAGAGAAAAAGAACGCCGTAGGGTTCCCATCGATGGCGTGATGAACACCAATCCTATCCCTGCTTTTATCTCACGGACGCTTGATTTGCCGGAGGTCCTTATTGATGAGGCTCCATCAAAGTATAGCTCCCAACATGGCTCATCTTCCTCGAGGTGCAGCACTTGTTCGTCGGGTAACTCACAATTCAGCGGCGACCCTTCTGGTATAGGATGAGCGGCGAGGAAGTCTGCAAGAGCTTGCCCTTTCACTGCTTTCTGAGGAGTATAAACTATGTTAAACTCAAGTAGCATGACAGCCCATCTTGACATTCTACCGGCTAGGCTTGCTTTGGTCATCTAGTGTTTGAGTGGGTCGACCCTAGAGATCAGCATAACCCGATGAGCGAGCAGATAGTGCCTCAGATTCTTCACAGCGAATATCAGAGCCAGGCATTGCTTTTCGATCGGGGAATAGTTGTGTTCCGCCCCGACTAAAGTTCGACTGAGGTAGTAGAGGGCGTTCTCTTTTCCCTCCTCGTTGTTCTGGGCAAGGAGCACACCGAGTGACTCATCTATTGCGGCAGTGTAGAGAATCAGCGGTTTATTTGGAATGGGAGCGGCCAGCACTAGAGGGTTCAACAAGTACAGTTTGATGCTTTCGAACACTTCTTGACATTCGGCATCCCAAACAAAAGGAGCTCCTTTCTTCATGAGCTTTAAGAAGGGCCTACATCTCCCCGATAAATTTGAGATAAACCTCCGTATATAAGCAAGCTTGCCTTGAAAAGATCTTAGCTGCGACAGCCTCTTCGGAGGGGGCATCTCCATGATGGCCTTTATCTTGGATGGTTCAACTTCAATCCCTCGATGTCGGACTATGAAGCCCAGGAATTTTCCCAATGACACGCCAAAAGCGCACTTCAGAGGATTCATTTTCAGAACGTACTCCCTCAGTCTGGTGAGAACGGTCTTAAGATCTTGGATGTGATCGGCCTTGGCTTTAGTCTTGACTACCAGATCATCAACATAACATTCGACGACTTTATGAATTAGGTCATCAAAGATATTGGTCATCGCCCTCTGGTATGTAGCACCTGCGTTCTTCAGTCCGAACGATATCACCTTGTAGCAGTATATTCCGATCGGGGTTTGAAATGCTGTGTGTTTCTCATCCTCAGGCGACATCTTGATCTGATTATATCTAGATGAGCCATCCATAAAGGTGAACAGCTCGTAATTTGACGTGTCATCGACCATCATTTCCATGACCGGTAGCGGGAAGTCGTCTTTAGGACATGCCTTGTTGAGGTCCCTGAAATCAACATAAACTCGGATCTGCCCATTTTTCTTCTTCACTGGGACTATGCATGCGATCCAGTCCGCATATTTCTCTTCCCTGATGAAGCCGGCATCAATGAGTTTCTTGGTCTCCTCGATGACCTTTTCTTCCAGTTCCCTTCTCATTCTTCGAAGAGCTTGTTTGACTGGCTTAGCATCAGGAGATATAGCCAGCTTATGCACGGCCACTTCAGGGGAAAGGCCAGGTATTTCTTTATACGTCCAAGTGAAGCAGTCGACGAACTCATGCAACAGGGCAATTATCCGCTCTTTCATTTTCTCTGACAAGAGTGAGCTGATGTAGGCCGGCCCTGGATTATTAGGCGTTCCCAGATCGATCTCAGTTAGCTTATCAAAGGTTGCTTGTCCGCCATCTTCGAGCTCTTGAGGAGCTTCTTCTGGCTCGGCTAGCTCATCTTTATCATTGGACTCTTCGTTGGCTTCCCCAATATGGATCATGTAGCATGCCTTAGAATCAGACTGGATGAAACCTATGCCCCGTCTATCTGGAATTCGTCCATCGATGAGTGCTCGGACCTGAGGTGGATTCCATAGCCCTTCATAAAACTTTGCTTCGGACTCCGTTTGATATAAGCGGCATCCACATCTTTTGAAGTATTCCCGCATCTCAGGTGCATAATATCAGGGATTGAGGACAACCCTTATGCCTCTTTCGTATGGAAGGCATGCGACAGACAAAATCGTCCGGGTACACAACATGATTTGACCCATAAAACAGGATGCCCTTCTGTCCACTTTTCCTTTCGGGAACGTAGAAAGTTTTCAGCTGGTCCACGGTGGAGACTGACAATGCATCGAACTCTTTGCACATCTGCTCCGGCACCCTTGTGACGGCTAGGGGCCCTTCTGCAATTTCGAAGGTCTCTCGTAGTTTTGTTTGTTGCATAGGGGTCCAATCTGCACAGCTATTGCACGGCAGGTCCTCTTCCTCTGACTCTTCAGTGTCGCTGCCTAGATGAGGGCGGACTTTGCTGCTAGATGGGGCTTCAGTAACAGATTCGTCCGTATCGTTATCAAAACGAGGGCGAGTTTTACGAAAGGACGGACTTCCAGCGTCAGACTCATCAGTGTCACTGCCGAAACGCGGACGCACATGGGGGTTTCTGCTTTTGAAAGTGACAGCCGGTTCTTTTGAGTTTCGGGGCTGTTCTGTCTTTGATCAGCTGTGGCTCAGCATTTTGGTGGTTCATGAAGTACCGAGAATCTTCATATCGGACTTCATGCACACCGAACGGCTGGATATCTCCGTCAATGCGTCTTTTTCGCCATTTTTAATATACTTCATGCATTGATGGAGAGTTGATGGAATGATGCCGTAAGTGTGGAGCCACGGCCGTCCCAAGAGAATTTTATAAGACGTGTCAGCATCGATCACGTATATCTTAGCTTCGGTTTGCAGATCCACGAATTTGATTGGCAAAGCTATAGACCCCAGAACATGCTGGCAGTTTTGATTGAAGCCTTGAATAACAATCCTTTCCCTTGACAGGTGTCGGACGTCCATTGACAAACTCTTCAGTGTCCGCAAGTTCATGATGTTCATTGAGAACCCCGGATCAATTAATATGCGATTAATCCGATCTCCGTCGCTGTACCCAGTCACGTAAAGCGGCCGATTATGCTCAGCCGTTTCCAGTAGCAAGTCTTCATCCTTAAACACGACTGCGGCGGCTTGCAAAGTGTACCGAGCTTCTTTCATATTAATTTCCACAAAGCGAGCCTAATACCGCTCAGGGTTTTGTAGAGCATGAATGAGAACATCTCTAAGCTCTTGAGATAGAACCAAGGCATCGTAGATGCTAAGGAGAGACGGAAGCTTTCGGAGTTGAGCCAAGACATTATAGTCTACTGGGGAAGGACTCGAATCTTCATGAGCAAGTTCTCTGCCATCTTCTTCATTAGCGACTTGTTTTTCCTTCCCTTTCAGGGCGTTGCCCTGATTTGGCGGTATAGCCCTGCCACTTCTGAGCTGGATTTGGTTGACCTTTGTGGCGAGCTCCTCGTCCTCTTCGGGAAAACAGAGCTCCTCCTCGGAGTCGCTGCCCAGATGGATGGCGTAGCAGGTCACTATAGGGATCTCTTCATTGGAGTCTTCTTCTAACTCCTCCAGAATTTCAGCCACTTCTATAGGGAGGAACTCCTTCAATTGAATTAGAGTTCTTTCTTTCTGTTCATAATCTTCGAGGGAATCGATATATTTTTTAATGGTCGATCTCCCTGCATACTCTTTTTCATGCCGAGCTGCACTTTTCTTCTTCTTGAGCTTCTTAGATTTTGAGCCTGATGGAGCCGCATTGGCAGCTGGAATGGTAGGCCTCTTCTGCCCTTCACATTCCGTCATGGCTCTTTCTGAAGTAGCTTTAGCATCTTCTTCGTTTTGTTAGATACGTGCTTACTCCAAGGAGGCTGCGGTGAGTCGGTTTCATTTCTCACGGCAGCGGGTCCGGCTATCTGCTTCCAGAAGGTTTCAGTTTCTATCTGTATAAAGTTGGTGGTTGCAACTTGATTGTTCACCAACACACTTTTGGACAGCTCGATCTCTCCAGCCTTGTACTGCTTCTCGACCCAGTCTTCGAAGATATAGCAATCCTCGGTCGCATGGCTCACTATTCGGTGGTACGAGCAATACAAGGGATTGTCGGTCATTTTTGCTTCTTGAGGTCTTTTTGACTCTGGCAATTGTAAACCGTTGTTCAAGGCATCTTTAAATATCTTCCGGACCTTGTCCCTTCTGAAAGAGTAAACCTTGTTCTTTTTCTCCTCTAGGGAAGGCCCTTCTCCTCCTAGCACTGGCTTTCGAGACCGGTTGGTTTTGGATTCGCTTGCCCTTCGCTTTTCTTCATTGTCGGACGCATTGAAGATATTGGTACTGCTGGAACTCCCGCTTCTACGGTTGTCTTCCCGCTTGCTTTTCCAAGTCTTGTCTCTCTGAGAGTCTGGGGTAGACTCTTACTTCAAGCGTTTCAGCATTTGGACTTTCTTGGTTAGCTCTTGAAACGTCTTGAGGCCTGCTGTGCACAAGAATGGGACCATCCAATTGCTGAGGTTCCCAATGAGAAGGCTGACGGACTGGTCCTGCTCCAGCTACGGTTCACACTTGACCGTGAGATTATGCCATCGGGCGATAAAGTCGGTGTTGCTTTCATTCTTCCCCGGCTTGGTCCTCACAAGGTCAGCAATGGAGATTTTATCACTGACACTCACGAACTTTTGCCGAAACAGAGATTCCATTTGGGCAAAGGTAACGACGGACCCGTCTGGTATACTCGCATATTAGTCGAAAGCGACACCGGTTAGGCTGCTGACAAACTGACGAAGAAGGAGCGCATCATTGCCCCCTGTATTTCCGCACGATGCTTTAAAGTGGGCGACGTGCTGATTTGCATTTCCCGTCCCGTCAAATCTTCCAAACTTAGGAATGATGTAGCTGCTCGGGAACTCGATCAGATCGTACTGTGCAGGATATGGCCGCCCACTACTGCCTATTTCTTTCTGAGCTTCAGCTTCGGCCACCAATGTTTTAACCTTGCTGGTGACCAAATCCATTATCCGATCTTGTGTTAGCGGGATAGTGTTATCTGGGGCCAAGGCGTCTCGAGAAGCGGAATGTGCCGGCTTTCGTGCGGCTCGACGAATCTTGGACCCAAAGGGACAGGCATCGGCCGCTTCGGATTGCCATCATCCGGCTCATGAGCAGCGACTTGTGCTTGATTGGGAGGCGCTCGAGCAATTTGAGCCGTAAGCTGCATCACAACGTTCGTTAGATCATCAATTTTCGAATAGAGCTTGGCCATCTCTTTATCATTGCTCTTGAGATATTTCCGAAGCTCTTGAAGCAGCTCTTGCTCCGCGGTCCTGGGGCGGAAAGTCGGCTCTTCCTCGCTGTCCGAGCTTGACTCTGCTTGGACCGAAGGGTCTTTCTGCCTATCGTCCTCATCGAGAGGGTTTTCATCATCCAGCGGAGGCGGCTGTTCTTGGGTAGCGGCAACCACATTCAAGCCAGATCGGGCTTGAAATATGGTGGCCCCATTCTTGCTTTTGCTGCGAAGGTTGTCGTTGGGGCGCCCGCCCGCCATATAGAGCGTATGGATAATATATCCAGCTGTCTTTTTATTATCGGCGGCTGATTTCACAGATCGCTGTCTTGACTCCCTTGTTTCGGTAGCGGGCAGTCGATTGAAGGCGGCTGGCCTGACCGGATTCTTGAATGGTGGTGGCGCTTCTTTTCTGGATTTGCCCCACTGCTTTCGCGCGGCACAGAGCACCTGATAGAATCTTGAAGAGATAGTGTCATACCTTTTCTGTTGAGGCCGGGACACGTCTCTTTATAGCATTGTTCGGACCGCCGTCTTCTTGATTTTGGCGGTCATGGCATTTTTTTGAACCCACTTCAGAGGTTCGAAGGAATTGCTGATTCTTACGGCCGACTCAGCCGTCGTCGCGGGGCAACCCTGCTCTTGGAACCTCACAAGATTCCACTTGGCCGAAGCCCTGGCTCTTTTGTTGGCTCCATATCTGAGCCGCTTCTGCCTTAACTTCTCTGATTTGAGCGCTTGGCAGGCTCCGGCTCTTCGGGAAGCCGCCGTAGACCGGGCGATAGAGGGCATTGGAGATACGCCTGATTGTGCATTTGTTGGAGTCATCACCTGATCTCGTCCGCAACGTTTGATGTTTCCCTTCGTACCGGAAGTCTTGCCCCCAGCTGGAGCACAAGAGAGTCATTCAGACACCGTCTTAAGTTTCGGTTGTGGTGCCTTAGCGATCACAACATTCGGCCTCTTGCCCTTTGAGACCGGCTTGGCCACCTGTTTTGCCGGGATTTCTGCCAGATGAGCGCTTCCGGCAGGGTAGATGATGACGGAACCAAACTGGCGGGGCAGTTCCTCCCACTGTCGACTGAGGCTTGCGGGGAGAACCACACGAGCATTGATCTTGACCATGTACGGAATCGGGGTCGCGTTGGAAGCTGAATTCGTCTTAGGAGGCATTGTCATTGAAAGTTGGTTGCTGCACGGAAAAAACATTATTTCATTACAAACATCGGCATATATGTTAAATGAGTTCGCGTGAACGCTTAACCCGAGATATGGGAGGAGAGAAAGGTCCCACCGGGCGTGCCAGAATCTGTAGGGTGTTTTTCGTCACCCCATTGAGATGGAAATACGCGCGCGCTTGTAAGGTGCATTACAAACTCCCCCTGCCTAGGGTAGGCTGGGGTTTATTGATTGCGGAGATCCAAATCTCCGGCAGCCGCGGACTAAGCTGTCGTTAATTACCCCTCGCCTTTAGAGTGGGGGAACCTCCGATTAACTGGTCAAACAGGTCATGCGAACTCAATGTGCAGTGTATGTGTGTTGTGTTTTGAAAGTGGGTTTTGGATATATCGGGGGCCCCGCAGAGTTTTCACGGGGGTCCCGCTACCCGGATAGCGTGGCTGGGGGTCAAGGGAGCTAGTAGCCCCCTTGCGGGTTGCGGGGCAGCGCCCCGTTAGAATTTTTTTTCTAATTGGGAAAATGTCGTGGAGTATGTGTGTGTGTGTGTATTTGTGTGTGTGTGTATATATATATATATATAAGAAAGAGAAAGGGCATCAAAAGGATGCGTGGGAAAAAGCGCCGGCGCTTTGGGTGCTAGCGCTTTGAGCGCAAAGGAGCTAGTTCCCCACGTGCCAGGCACGTGGGTGCTCGGGCGCAAGCGCTCTGAGCACAAGAGTGCTAGCGCCCCACGTGCCAGGCACGTGGGCGTTCGGGCGCTAGCGCCTCACGTGCCAGGCACGTGGGCGCTCGGGAGGCAAAAAGGACTTGGTCCTTGCAATGGGAGTTGTACTCCCAGAAAGGAGCACTTATTATTTCGTATATATGTATATATACGAGGAGTTAAACTCCTAGGATAATTTGAAGCTGATGAAGGGGCTTCTCCCCTTGAGCCCTGGATCTTCCCCAAAATAAGGTTTCTGGAGATGGGTCTCCTTCTTCTTCCTGTCGTTTGGCCGGATCTTGGAGAAAGGGGGCGAGATTTAAAAATCTTCCCTTTTTGAGATCTAATGGAAGATCCAAACTCTCCTTTGTGGGTTTTATGGTGAAAAACTATTTAGTTTTATAAAAGGAAGAGTAAAACTCTTGATTTAATTCAAAATAAAGAAGAAGGTTTTAGAACCTTGAGGAAGGAGAAATACCACAGATCTGGATTCTTTTTGGGGAGAGAGAAAAAAGTTGTTGAGATATTTTCATTATCTTTGCCTTTATAGTCTATACACTTTACACATAGCCCCTTGGGCTTCACAAAATGGCATTTTGCCTATCTCATGGCTCATGTGTCGTTTCTTTTTGCACATAAGACATGGGCTTTACAAAAGATTGGCTTTATGCCCATTTTTCTTACATTTATTCATAAAATAAAATAAAAGAAATATAACAAAATTATTTATTACAAAATTTTTATCTTGGCATGGGGGGAAGACGGCCGCTCCATGTTCAGGCTCGACCTGGGCATTGGCCCACTTGACCTAGGCTTGGGTCCACTTGGCTTGGGGTTGACTTTGATTTTGACTTGGTCAAACGGGGTGTAAATTTCGACCCAAACAGAAGGGTGTATTGAGTTTTGTGAAGATTTGTTTGGGTTTATGAGGATTTGGGTTAGGCTTTAGTGAAGAACAAGGGAGGGTTTCAGTTGAGATAGTTAGGGTGGGATGAAGGGAAAAATATGAGAGTGAAAAACAAATGAGAGTGAGAGTGAAGGAATGAGGATGTATGTGTGCGGGTGAGGGGTGTGGAAATGAGGGGTGAGTTTAGCCCAAGCCTTGCCTCCCTCTCCTCTCTCCTCATTAATTGCATGGCATGCTTTACATGCCTCATCATGCCATCTCTCTCTCCCCCCCCTCTTTTAAGTCAACCCCAAAATTCAAAAACCCTAATTATTTTATTTTGAAAACTAATTTAATTAACTAATTACCTAATACTTAATGGAATGGGTTAATATGCCATGGCTACTTAAGCATGGTTTAACACCTAATTAACCCTCGGTTAATATGCACATGTGTGTGCAAGCCCAAAATAAATGTTAATAAAATATTCATTAATTTTTATAAAATATTTGAAAACTATTTTGGTAAACTTTTTATCAAAAATCCGCATTATCGCTTAATTAACACTAATCGCATTCTAAGGTGTTACAATCTTCCCCCCTTAAAAAAATTCGTCCCCGAATTTATAAATCTTATTATGCGTACCTTTAAAAAGATGAGGGAATTTCTTCCGCATCTCGCTCTCGGCCTCCCAAGTGACTTCTTCACCATTCGGGCTACGCCAAGGAACCTTCACAGATGGCAAGACCTTTGACCGAAGTTTCTTCACCTGCCGATCCAATATCACCACTGGCTGCTCGGTGAACGAAAGATCGCGCTCTAGCTGAACGGTCTGGTGCTGAATCATGTGAGAAGGGTTATGAAGGTACTTGCGAAGTATCGACATATGGAATATGGGGTGAACATCCGGAAAGCTGGGTGGAAGAACCAAACGATAGGCAACGGTACCAATTCGCTCAAGGATCTCAAAAGGACCTACAAATCTGGGACTGAGCTTTCCTTTCTTCCCAAATCTCATCACTCCCTTCATCGGAAAAATCCATAGGAATACATGATCCCCCACTGCGAACTCGAGCTTGTGACGACGACGGTCGGCATAAGACTTCTGTCTGCACTGGGCTGCTGAATCAACTGGATCTTCTCCGTAGTCTCTTGAACTAACTGGGGTCCCAAAATCCTGCTCTCGCTGAGTTCGGTCCAACAGACTGGCGATCGAAACTTCCTACAATATAAAGCCTCAAAAGGCACCATCTGAATCGTCTCCTGATAACTGTTATTGTAGGAAAACTCTATCAACAGCAAGTAACGATCCCAACTGCCACCAAAATCAAGCACGCACGCACGAAGCATATCCTCCAGAATCTGTATAGTCCGCTTTGACTGACCATCGGTCTGCGGATGGAAAGCGGTGCTAAAGCTCAAACGGGTACCCAAGACTTCCTGAAGTTTCTTCCAAAGACGAATAGTGAACTGGGTGCCTCTATCGGATACAATGCATGAAGAAACTCCGTGCATACGCACAATTTCATCAATGTACAACTGAGCATACTGAGCATAACCGAAAGTGTTCTTCACTGGAAGGAAGTGAGCCGCTTTCGTCAACCGGTCTACAATCACCCAAATGGAGTCATACCCTCGACTAGACCTAGGTAGCCTCACAAAGAAGTCCATGAAAATCTGCTCCCATTTCCATTCCGGAATGGATAAAGGCTGCAACTCTCCTGCCGGTCTCTGATGCTCAGCCTTGACTTGCTGACAAGTCAGGCACCTCGAAACGAAATCTGAAACATCACTCTTCATCCCTGCCCACAAGTAGATATCTCTTAAGTCACGGTACATCTTGGTGGAACCTGGATGAGCACTAGAAGCTGACTGATGTGTCTGCTCTAGGATCTCACGCCTCAACCCATCGGTATCAGGTACACACAAACGAGTCCCAAAACTTAGCACACCCTGGTCATCAATCAAGAACTCCGAATCTCTACCCTGCTGAACATGCTCACGAATCTCAGACAAACGGGCATCGGCGGGCTGTGCCTCACGAATACGATCTAGTAGAAGTGGATGGGCATGGATATGAGCAAGCTGTCCCCCAGTGGAAGTGAACTCAAACTATACTCTGCTGTCGCACAAGATCTGCCAATCTGCAGAAGACTGTATCTGAACTGCACTCAACTAGGACAAGCTACCCCCGGGCCTACGACTCAAAACATCGACTACCACATTCGCCTTGCCCGGGTGGTAAAGTATCTCCCAATCATAATCCTTCACGAGCTCCATCCAACGACGTTGTCTCAAATTCTGATCCCGTTGCTGGAAGATGTACTTTAAGCTCTGGTAGTCCGTGAAAATATGACACGACTCCCCGTACAAGTAGTGTCTCCAAATCTTAAGCGTGAAGACCACCGCGGCTATCTCAAGATCGTGAGTGGGATAATTCTGCCCGTGCTTCTTCAACTGCCGGGAAGCATAAGCGATAACTCTATCATGCTGCATTAGTACACAACCGAGCCCCACTCGAGAAGCATCACAGTAAATGGCAAAGCCGCCCGATCCAGAAGGCAAAGATAAAACTGGTGCAGTCGTCAACCGAGTCTTCAACTGCTAAAAACTCTGCTCGCATGTCTCAGTCCAAAGAAAAGGAACCCTCTTCCGGGTCAACCCGGTCAACGGTGCAGCGATACGGGAGAAATCCTGAACAAAACGTCGATAATAACCGATTAAGCCCAAAAAGCTGTGGACCTCTGTCACTGATACAAGTCTGGGCCAAAGCTGTAAGGCCTCGATTTTCCTCCGGTCCACACGAATACCGTCTCCCGTAGCTACATGACTAAGGAAGTCAACACTATCAAGCCAGAAGTCACACTTCGAGAATTTAGCAAGCAGCTGGTGCTCTTTTAATGTCTGCAACGCAATCCTCAAGTGCTGCTCATGCTCCTCACGACTCTTGGAATAAACCAGAATGTCATCAATAAACACGATAATAAACTGGTCGAGGGACGGCCTAAAAATCCGGTTCATCAAATCTATGAACACTGCTGGGGCATTGGTGAGTCCGAACGACATCACCAAAAACACATAATGCCCGTAGCGCGTACGAAAAACAGTCTTCGGAACATCATCATTCCGAACCCGCAACTGATGATAACCTGATCTCAAATCAATCTTAGAAAAATGTCCCGCACCCTGGAACTGTTCAAATAAATCGTCAATGCGAGATAAAGGATATCTATTCCGCACTGTAACTCGGTTCAATTGACGATAATCAATGCACAACCTCAAACCGCCGTCTTTCTTCTTGACGAACAGAACAGGAGCTCCCCAAGAAGAAACACTCGGACGTACTAGTCCCCTATCAAGCAACTCTTGCAACTGATCCTTAAACTCCTTAAGTTCTGTCGGGGCTATCCGGTAAGGCGGTATAGAAATAAGCCCCGTGCCGGGGATCAGATCAATGCAAAACTCAATCTCACGCTCTAGCGGCAATCCAAGTAACTCATCGGGAAATACGTCAGGAAACTCTCGCATGATAGGAACCCAGTCCAACGGATCTACTGTGACTTCGGTATCACGAATGAAAACCAAGAATCCCCGACATCCTCTCCACAAAATCCGACTAGCGGAAATGGCAGAAATCAAACTGTGAGGGGCGTCGCCACGGTCCCCCTGCACAATAAGAACTGATTCGCCAGGAAAATAAAACCTGACTATCTTCTTACGGCAGTCCACAGACGCGTAGCAAGTAGCTAACCGGTCCATGCCCAGGAGAACGTCGAAGTCCAAAATCTCAAGAAGGATCAAGTCGACAGACGATTCTCTATCTCCAATACGGACAACACGCGACCGAAACATGTGTCGCGTAACAAACGACTCGCCAACAGGATTAGTCACAATAAGCGGCTGATCTAGCAAACACGACTCTTTGCCCAATCTCCGCACGAAGTGTGTAGAAACGTACGAGTGCGTAGATCCCGGGTCAAACAATACGTGTGCATCGAAAGAACATACTGAAAGAATACCTGAAACCACTGCATTGGACGCCTGCGCGTCCTGATGAGTCAAAGTAAATACCCATGCCTGCCCTCTACCAACAACTGGCTGTCCTCTGCCTCTGTCACCTCGTCCTCTCTGAACAAACCCTCCACGACCACGACCTCTCTGAATAAAAGTCTGACGCGGAACAACAACAGGCGCAAGAGGCAACGCTCTCTGAGGTGGAGAAGGTGGTAAGGTAACATGTGGTACGGCTGCCTCGTCCTCACGTGGCTCAGTACAATTTCGAACACGATGATAGAAACTCCCGCACCGAAAACATCCAGACGATGACTGCTGACCCTCCTGGGGATAAGAGCTAAACAACCGGCCTCGTCCCAAGTCTCTGCTACCTGCAAGAAATCTGTCGCGGTGCCTAAACAGGTGTCTTTGTGCTGATACACCCGTACGAACCCTCTTCGGTTCCGGAACGACCGACATCTAGGAAAGACGCTCCTCGACTAATAGGGATGCATCCACTGCTGCTGCATATGAATCACAATGATGGGCGTTGACAGCAAGGAACAACTGGGTAAGCAAGCCTCGAACAAACCTCTTGATCCGCATCTCCTCAGTAGCTACCAAATACGGAGCATACACAGATAGCTCGGTAAACTGCACATCGTAGTCTGCCACCGTCATACCCGGAGTCTGGCGTAACGACTCGAAACTGCGCGCTCGAGCATCCCTGACGCTCTGTGAAAGAAAACGGGCAAGAAACACCGTCACGAACTCAGCCCATGTCATAGGAGAAAGACCTGCGGCTCTGCCCCTCTCTAAGGACTCGCACTACTTCTGAGCAAGACCTTCCAGACGAAAACTCACGAACTCTACCCATCTCGCGTCGGAGCATCGCAGCGAACGACATATCCTGGCCATCCGATCGATAAATGACTGCGGATCCTCAGCTGTATCAGTGCCTGTGAAAACCGGAGGCTTCAGCCTCATGAACTCAGATAACGATACGGTGATGACCTCTGTAGCTGCAGGTACAACTGCCTGAACAGTAGGTACCATCGCGGTCCCCGCAACAGGTGGGACAACCTCCTGTCGCTGCACTCGGCTAGCCTCAACTAACGACCCCATCATCTGGAGCAAATCCCGCATACCGGCCTCTAGCCTAGTAATACGATCAAGCGAAGGTGGATCAATCTGCTCCTGTACAATGGGCGTACCGTCCTGGTCAGTCCTCGTCTCAGACAAGCCAACTCTGACCTTGGCTCTCACAGCCGCTTTCTGAGCCTTCGTAGTCTTCGGCGGTATAATGGCTGGAAAAGAAAACAGGAATCGATAAGAACACGGAAATCGAATTACAAGGATGTATATAATCACCGAAGGAATTTCATCCAACAAGTCCTAAGGCCACTTAGGCGGAGTACCGTGTCGTAAGTATGCCGTGGAACATACACACACTACGTCACTCTGCTTAAACTACCTACTCTATCATACCAAGTGTTAGTTATATGTATACCCTATAGGACATTACTGTACATGGGATGTATATTGTAGTGGATGCTTGGACATATATAGGGAGGACTTTCTTGCTCGATATGATAGTATGGTATCCGGTTGCTCTTTGTCTTAACATGTTGACTTGTATTCGTGATGTTGTCTTGCTCTCACATGTTGACAAAGCCCTTTAGGATGTGTACTTGACTCCCAGGACTATGATGGAGATCATACTAGTAGGGCCAAGGATAGTCAACAAGTACACCCTATAATTGTTCCTAATCGAGGGAGTATCGAGACAGAGCATCGATATTCCAGAGTAGACTAGCGTATACGCATCTTGACCCATATGATGGGCGATGGATGATCCCACATCCATTGGTGTTTGACATCAAAGATGATGTACAGGTGCTCAGTGGAGACTGGGTACACTGAACGGACTCGCCAAGAACTTCTAGATGGTATTATACCTATCGTCAGATGGCAGTTCTCTGGTAACACTGGTACAGATTAGTCTGTCGACCCGAGATCGTCATAGAGTCTTGTGTGATTCCCACTGTGCTTTGATTTCCACCTTACCACGGTCAAGAGATCGTGCAAAACGGTGGTTTTTAGGTACAGTCCCGAGTCACATGGAGGCAATGAGCGATAGGAGGGGATTCGTCTCTCCCGATATTGGGAGTTGATGTTGCCCTATGCTCGATTGGCCATAGCATGAAATCCCTGGTCAGGGTTGCTGAGATTTACTGGTAAGTGTTATCAGTAGTTTCTCGAACCGTTATTGGCCTTGCATCGGCATGACTTATCAGGCTATTGGGGTCTGACGTTTTACTACCCCCAGGCAATGATATGCGACATATCAGACGAAGAGACCGGACTGTACAGTAGTGTTACTGTCAGGATTTTGTAGGAGTTAGAGCGGGCTTGCTTGTTGGTCTTCTGATCGTTCAATACCCGGGTAGCCGTTACGTCCAGCTAGTACCGCTGACGGCTTGTGGGTGCTTGATGTGATCATCACCTACTGCCGGCGTATTGACAAGTCTTTAGAGTCCTACACAGAGGTTTCACTGGCTCAGGCAAAATGAAGTAGGAGCACATATGTGATATGTACGGGATCGAGATTAATACGAGTATGTAATACCGTATTCTATTCTCGCGATATAAAGTATCGATCGGTTATATTTGATATAGCCGCGTTATCGAATCAAATGTTGATTCGATAAGTCAATACTGTATCGGTTGGTTATATGCGATATAGCCGGATTATCGAATCAAGTGTTGATTCGATATGATGATACAAATAATATTAGTCGGTCATATGAGATATAACCGGATTATTAAATCAAGTGTTGATTTAATGATTTAATGTATAATTATATATATATTTGATATATTAATTTACATTAACTAATATTAGCTCACTTAAGCATTTTTTTTTCTCACATGTGCACACTTAATATATATGTGATGTATATTAATTGTGTTTTATTTTGTGTCATGATTGATGATACAAGATACACGGGTGTATGAGACTTACACCATGATAAAGATAATGTAGGGTTTACTTATTTAGTGTAAATCAATTATTAGTTGGATAATGGTCACATGGCATGAAGCTTTGAGAAGCTTGGAGACCCATTGACTAGTCCACTAGTTTTGTTTTATACTAGATATTTTGTTAACCCAACTATTATCTTAACTCATGGATAAGTCTCTACATGAGACATATTAGATATTTTCTCATCCAAGGTTGCCATTCTCACACACAACATTATCTCTCTTCATCTTCCTCTTCAAAGCTCAAGAGCTCTCTAGCTCTTGATCAAGTGAGAAACCCTAGTGAGAAAATTAAATCCAAAGTGAACAAAAATCCTACTTCATCATCCTCTACTAGATTAGTACTTTAGTATAGGGTGTTAGCTTCACTAATCTCACATTAGTGAAGAGGGTAGCTTGGGTTAGTATCTTCTCGACATAGATCATCTTCGGCCTCGAATACTTCAAGCAAGATCGTTGCTTTCTTCTCATGGAGCCATTCAAGAGTCCGCAAGATCATTTCATCGCAGCGAAGGGACTACTACACGGAGCTAATGAAGTGAATGATCGGTCTACAAAGGTTGTATTTCTTATTCACTTAGATGTTAAGTTGTTAATATTGCTTGGTTGTTTAAATTTCTAGTTAAAGATTCTAGGTTAGAGTTACTTAGAACGGCAAAAATTTAAAAACGGCATAGACGATGCCTCCCGAAACCTTGCTGCCGTTCTAGGTAACCCTACAGTGGTATCAGAGCCAAGCTAAAAATTTAAACGATATTTGTTAGATTACGAAACCGAAACTGCTCCGAAACTTGAAACTACAGAACTGCAATTTTTGTCGATTTTTAATGTTGTCAAAAAAATTTCCAAACAAGTACAGAGTGTTGTATGTGATATAACATGAACACTGGTAAAATTTGAGGCAATTTAGTGAAAAAGTGGCTGGCCACATACCCCCCCATATCGGCCCAAAACCGAGCTCCCCCCTGAAAATTTGCCTATGTTCCAGTCTCTGGGTTTTGATATTTCAGGTGTTGTTTGTTTTTGCTAAATTTGCATGTGATGTTAACTTTCTGCAAAAGCAATTCGGAGTGTTTCGTAGTCATAATTCTAACATGTATTCGGGTTATTTAGACGATATTAAAAAGTTTGAACGGATATCAATAACCCAGTTTTTCCCCGTTGGAAATTTTCCAAGTGTTGGATTTTTTCCGAGTTTAAAATTTTCAGAAAATCTTGCAAGCGATTCTGTGGACCCTCTAGAAGAACGAAACCTTAACTCGATTATGTGACCGTCAGAACCGCCACCAAACCCTGGGGTTTGTGGTAGTTCAGCGGTGCCACATGTGAGGCATTGGTTGACCCTTCTACGACCGGTTCATAGGAGCTGTGGCAATTTCTGCGTACTTTTTGAACTCCGCTCAAGTGTTGAGCTTATTGGGAAATTTTGGGTTCTTGTTTATTCGATCGAAAAGTTTAAATTCGTCTCGCTATCTGTAATTGTGATATAATATTTGGAATCCACATAATTAGTTATGGGATAACTAGTTTGAATATTATAAATCTAGCAATTTAGTCTCATTTGATCGGTTGCCACGGGATTTTGATGTGATCAAAAGTCCGTCGCAATTACGTAGTGTACGTGGATACTCGCCGGGTAATCTTACTAATAACCACGCCCCATAGGCCCGACCAAGTGACTGTAGGAGAACCCCGTCGCCAAAAGTATCCGTTCGGGTGCTCGCGGCAGCGGTGTTCCACCTTAGTGCACTTCGTCGACGGCATCGGGGGGTGCGGCCGTCTACTAATGTTTCCGACGAGAATTCGATCAGATTATTGGGAATCTTGTTGAATTACCCGACAGGTTATTGAAAAGTGTTTTCAATATCGAGACTAAAATGCGGGTTTTATAATTGTTAGGCATGTGATGTCTAAGGAATTCATTTGTTGGGCATGAAATCCAAATTATGTGATACATTGGGTTTATGATGTCTAAGATGGTTGCGGATTCCAACTGTTGTAATTTTTCACTTTCTTTTCTGCGACCGTAAGTGTAATATGTGGTGTATCGTCGGTTTCGGTGCTATATGTCAACGACAACTGGGATACGCATATTTACTTACGTTGATTACATGTGATGTTATGTGTTGCTGTGATATGTTATATTGGATCGTCGTGTTTGAATAGCCGGGGGTTTTATGTGAGATGAGAGTTTTTCATTTTCATTGATGTAAAATTTTGTATGTAATATTCTTTTATTGGGACACTTTCGGGTTGAGGATGATGTCACCATTGATGTATATTATTAACTTTTCCGCATTAGGATAGACCCAAGGAGGAGAGCATAAGTAACCGGGTTCTAGAGTCCGATGGGAGGCCATCTCGAGGAGTCGAGGCCGGATCTCCTAACTCTAGAATTGGGAGGGTTGCTTGCCGCTCTCGTAGGGGTCTATGGATATGGGTTTGGTTATTCATCGCGACCGTGGAATCCGTGTTTTATACTGGCTTAAATTAAAACACGGAATTCCTAGTATATCCAATATTTCATATGTGATTCTTCTGCTGCTGTTATTCTGTGATGTGATCACTAGATATTCTAAGACGAATGCTTATATATTATATATATGATATATAATAAATATTATTGCTTTCGTTTCTTCTGTGATGCTTGGGAAGCAAAATTAATGGGACTTCATTAATGAGATTAATGAAATAAAAGAAACTCAAACATGTTGTAGAAACTTGTTTTAAAAACTGGTAGCTCTAGTTCTTGCTTTGCATAGCGGTATTCCTTGTAGAATATCCAGCATCTTATCCGATAAGGAAAGAGCCGAGATCCCTTCACCGGGAGTGACCTCTTTAGCGAAACTGGCAGATGCTACAAACTCGGATTGTCTTTTGATTGCTTTTATAGTTTTTGCTTTGCATAGTGGTATTTATGAAATATCCCACACCTTATTCGATAAGGAAAGAATCGAGATCCCTTCACCGGGAGTGACCTCTTTAGCAAAACTAGTAAAAGCCTCAAAAAACACTCCTTTTCAAAATCACTCGATTCTACAACGATATCAAGTTCATTACGCTCATGGTTTTCTTAAAAACCTGCGTAGCCCTCCATCATTTCAGAGAAGTACCACTTAGTATTCATGCTGCGGTAGTTTGGCCTGCGTCAAGGCGTAATGTACGGTAGATAACTAGTGCTTATCTGCTAGCATACGATGCGATTGGATTAGGGTATTCGTACGGCGTTGTTTGGCCTGTGTCAAGGATCGTGCGGGTGGGTTTAATTCAATCATGAAATGTACGTGTTGAACTTGACTAGCGCCCTATGGGTAGTTTGGCCTGCGTCAAGGTCATAGGACGCTAGGGGTAAAAACCATTATCGGGAATTTCAAGTGTTGAAATTTGCAATGAGATTGCATACCTTCTATGAGATAGTTGTATCCCGATACCCACTGCGAGTAAGAGTTACTCCTGGAAGAGTTTTACACATTACAATTATTCGATCAAGTAGGTGTCTAGAAAGCTGTTAACGGGGTTACGCCCATGGGAAAACGGGGTTTATTTTAATTAGGTTCGTGCGAAAGCACGGGGAACCTCCCTCAAAGTACCGACACTGGCCTGGCCGAAAGATTGGCGAACTTGTAGAGTATAATTAATCCCGGCTAGTCTTACCTTTTAGGGTTTGAAGAAAGATTTGATAAAAACAGTGGGAGCCATCCAGATTAGATAAAATAATAACCAATCTAATCTTACAAAGAGCGCACGCAGAGTGTTTTCTTCTCTCTCTCCTGGTAGCGACCATGTCACGCTTTAATCAAGATAATAATATGGATGCATTGACCGAACCTGTTTATTATACTGTGCTAGGGAACGTTGGTTCCGCTCCATCTTATAGTTGTTATAAGTCCGAGCAGGAAATAGGGGAATATCTGGATTCCCATGCCACCCAATCGAAGAAAATACATGTTGATGCATCTTCTTCGGGTGTGTTCATTACCGAGAACCGTTTCTCAGTATTCTCTGCGTCCTGGGTATGTGATACCGGATCAGGATCCCACATATGTAATCTATTCATGGGCTACAGATAGGTAGAGAACTGGGAATGGGTGATATATCTCTAAGTGTCAGAGACCGGTGCAATTGTTGCAGCCAAATCAGTTGACAAATATCACCTTGTATTTATACATTGATTCTGAACGAATGTTATTACATAACGAACCTGATATACAACATTACATCGGTTTCTTTAATGAGTTAAAGAAGGATGTAATTCTGTATTGGAGGATAATGTTGTGAACATTCTCCTGAATCAAGAGTTGATTCAATCAAGCACGTTATATAATAGCATATACGTTCTAAATCAAACCACAGTTCAAAGTGTATAGAACACACACTAGAGGAGTAGTTCAGAAATGAGCGAATCCTTCTTGTGGTATTATAGACTAGGTCATACCAATGCGACACGACCAGCTAAGTTACATAAGGATGAATATTAGAATTCGTTCGAATTTTCATCTTATAATACTTGTCGGTCTTGTCTCAAAGGTAAAATGACCAATACTCCGTTTATTGGAAACAGAGAAAGAGTTAGTGAACCCTTGGGACAGATACATGATGATGTATACGGTCTTATGTCTACAAATGCCAGGCTTGGTTTTTCGTACTTCATTATATTCATCGACTATTTCTCAGGATTCAGACATATGTTCCTGTTGAAACACAAGTCTGAAATTTTTGAGAAATTCAAGGATTATAAGCTTAAAGTTGAAAAACCAAACAGGTAGAAGTATTGAAGTCCTTCGATGCGATCCAGGAGGAAAATACTTGAGCATTGAATTTCTGGATTTTCTGAAAGGAGAATGAGATTCTCTCTCGGCTTACTCCTTCGCATACACCACAGCACAACCGTGTATCGGGATAGAGGTATCGCACCCTATGAGATATGGCGCGCTCTATGATGAGTACTGCTGAGTTACCTATTTCCTTTTGGGGTTATGCACTTGAGAAGCTGCATACCTATTGAATGGGGTTCCATCCAAATCAGTGCCTACCACTCCATGTGAGATATGAAATAGGAAGAGACCGCGTCTTAAACGAGTTAAGATATGGGGTTGTCTGGCCTATATTGAAAAGCAAAATCCGGACAAACTCGAGGCAAGGTCAGTTCTGTATAAGTTTGTTAGCATATCCCAAACATTTGTAAGGGAATATTTTCTACCACTCTGAGGAGCAAAAGGTGTTTTGTTTCTCAGCATGCAACCTTTTTAGAAAAGGAATTTCTTGTGAAGAAATTAGTGGTCATGAGGTAGAACTGGAAGGAGTTCCAGCTACACAAACTAACAGCTGATGATTTGGTGAAACCAAAGGATTCAATAGTCTCCAACGAATCTCAGCTTCTCCACGAATCTGGTAGGGTTCCTCATCCACTTAAGAGATACTACGGTCTTCTCGGTGACAGTGGGAGCGAGAATTGCATCATGAAAGATGATGGCCCAACTAGGTTCAGGCAAGCCATCACGAGTGGGGACTCTGTGAAATGGCTGGATGCTATGCGATCAAAGATGGAATCCATGTACACCAACAAAGTATGACTTTGCATGTTGCACCTGAAGGGGTAAAACCCATTGGGAGCAAATAGATCTTGGGAAGATTCTTGGTGTAGATGTAAAAGTTGAGACATTCAAAGCTATGGTTAAGTCCATCAGGATCAATGCAAGCATCACGGAGATGGAACATCTGTTTTGATGCGGCAGTCAAAGTGATTGACTTCATCAAAAAGGTAGATGAACCTTGTATATACAAGAAAGTTGCAGAGAGTAAGGTTGTCTTCCACGTATTGTACGTAGACGACATACTCTTGATAGGAAAGTGTTTCCTATGCTACACTCGGTCAAGCTCTTCTTATCACGAGTATTCTCAATATAAGATCTGGATGATACCTACTACATCTTGTGGATTATGATTTATGGTGATAGATCTATGTGGATGTTGGGAGTGTCCCAAATCCAGGTACATTAACACCATACTAAAGGGGTTTAGTATGGAGGATTCTAAGCGTGGTGGTTCGCCCACTTACTCATGGATCACTCGCGTGCAAGGGATACCCTATACTTCGGCAGTAGACTCTATCATGTATGCGATGTTATGTACCAGACCATATGTAAATGACTCACTAGGTGTAGTGATCAGAAATCAATCGGATCTTGGGAGAATAACTGGAAAGCTGTGGAGGACATTCTTAAGTACTTGAGAAGCACTAAAAGAAAGTTCTTGGTTCCAGCTTCCAGAGTGATAAGTTCGAATGAAAGTCAGTCACAGGCATTGTCTTTACCCTCAGTAAAGGGACGGTATGATTGGAAGAGTTCTAAACTAGATATCGTGGCATACTAGACGATAAAGGCTGAATACATTGCTACCAAGGATGCTACCAAAGAGGTTGTCTGGACATTACTTGTTCATGAGATGAGCAAGGTTCCTACCATTGAGCGTCCAATAACTGTTATTGTGACAATTCGCCTAGGACACCGGTCCCATCAGCGATCCGGACATATTCTGAGACTAGTATCACCTGATCAGGGAGATGGTTGATCTCCAACGGATCGAAGTAAGGAGAGTAGATTTTGAGGTTAACACGACAGATCCACTCACTAAGGCCTGCTTTCCTAAATACAATTTGAGAGATTTTGGGATGGTTAAGTATGGGATACTACAACCGCTGCTATATTGTTAAGTATGTGATACTACGACAAATGGCCTTAGCGCAAGTGGAAGATTGTTAGTTATATGTATGCCCTAGAGGCCATTACTGTACATGGGATGTATATTGTAGTGGATGCTTGAACATATGTAGGGAGGACTTTCTTGCTCGATATGATAGTATGCTATCTGGTTACTCTTTGTCTTAACATGTTGACCTGTATACTGTAGGGGTCCTAGGCACACTATAGAGGTCTCACAAGGTATCAACCATGCCAATTTCAAATTTTATGGGTGCCGAGAAACCCTAATACGGATCGTTAACTAGAATTTTAGGCGAAACGATAAGCTAGTTAACAACTTAACTAAAAGTGAGAAGCTACAACCTTTGTAGATCCGGTTCTCCACTTCCTTAGCTCCACGTAGACGTCCTCTCGCTGTCCTAGTCGGATCTCGGACTCTAGCATCGGCTTCATCGGAGAAATGAGCGGACAAGTCGTCCGCTACGATGCCGAAGATGATCTACGTCGAGATTACCCAAGATCAAGCTCCAACTTCACCAAGTTGTGAAACTTGTGAAGGAAACACCCTATACTACTTGGCAAGAGGTAGAGGGTGAAGAAATAGGAAGTGGGTTCACTTTAGAATTGGATTTCTCACTTTATAACTCAAGATGCCATTAATGGAGTCTAGTTTTCTTTCTTGAAGAAGAAGGAGAAGATGAAGATAGAATATGGTAAAAAGTATTTTCATAATAGAAAATAAATCAATACTTATCATATCCTAACTATGGTCAAGTGTAGAGAATAGACCATGGTAAGTGGGAATGGTTAGGGTTAAGCATGAAGACAAAATGGTCTCTTTTAGTCAAAGCTTCATGAAGCTTCAACAAGCTTCATGATTAAAAAGAAACCATTTTATTTTTCTTTTATCCATTTAAATAAATAAAGAATGGATAAATAAATGAGTGAATAAATCAAAACCCTAACCATTATCATAACCATGGTACAATTCTTTACACAAAGCCAATATTCATGCATCATCAAACATGATACAATCAAGTGCACAAAAGTATATCACATATACAACTTGTGAACTTCAAGTGAGAAAATCCATTTAAAGTGAACCAATACTAGTTAATGCAAAGTAATATATCAAATATATAATTATACATTAAATCATTAAATCAACACTTGATTTAACGATCCGGTCATATCGCATATAACCGACTAGTATCCTATGTATCGGCTTATCGAATCAAGGCTTGATTCGATATCTAGGTTATATCTAATATAACCAATCGATACATTCATCGCGAGAATGAAATTCGGTATCACATACACGCATTATTCTCGGTCCCGCACATATCTCATATGCACTCCTATTTCGTTTCGCTTGAGCCAGGAAACCTCTGTGTAGGACTCTAAAGACTCGTCAATACGCCGATAGCAGATGATGATCATATCAAGCACCCACAAGCCGCAAGCGGTCTGCTAAACGTAACGGCCATCCGGGTATTGAGCGATCAAAAGATCAATGAGCTAGCCCGCTCATACTCCTGTGAATCCAACCAGTAACACTTACCGTACAGTCCGGTCTGTTCGTCTGATATGTCGCATATCAAGTCTAGGGGTGGTAAACGTCAGACCCCAATAACCGATAAGTCGTGTCGATGTGAGGCTCATAACGGGTCGAGAAACTACTGGTAACACTTACCAGCAAATCTCTGATCAGCCCTGGCCAGGGACTTCCCTGTTACGGCCAATCGAGCACAGCGCAACATCAACCCCCAATACCGGGAGAGACGAAACCCCTCCTATCGCTCATTGCCTCCATGTGACTCGGGACTGTACCCAAAGACCATCGTTTTGCACGCCCTCATGGACGTGGTAAGGTGGAGATCAAAGCACAGTGGGAATCACACAAGACTCTATGACGATCTCGGGTCTACAGACTAATCTGCACAAGTGTCACCTGAGAACTGCCATCTGACGTGAGGTATAATACCATCTGGGAGTTCTCGGGGAGTCCGTCCAGTGTACCCAGTCTCTACTGAGCACCCGTACACCATCTCTGATGTCAAACACCAATGGATATGGGATCATCCATCGCCCATCTCATGGGTCGAGAAGCGTATACGCTAGTCTACACTGGTATATCGATGCCCCGTCTCGATACACCCACGACTAGGGACCTTGAAGGATGTACCTATGGACTACCATGTCCCCACTAGTATGATCTGCATCATAGTCCAGGTAGTCAAGTACACATCCTAAGGGCTTTATCAACATGTAACTATAAGACAGTTTAAAGAGACTAGTATACATGTTAAGATAAAGAGTAACCAGATAGCATACTATCATATCGAGCAAAAAAGTCATCTCTATATATGTCCAAGCATCCAATATAATATACATCATCTGTACAATACTGGCCTCTAGGGCATACATACAATTAACAATCTCCCACTTGCACTAGGGCCAGCTGCTGTAGTATCGCATACTGAGCATCCCGAAGAGTCTCTCAAACTGTATCTGGGGAATGGCCTTCGTGAGTGGATCCGCCGTGTTGTTCTTCATGTCAACCCTCCTGACCTCGATCTCTCGGCGATCAACTATCTCCCGGATCAGGTGATACCGCCTCAGAATATGCCTGGATCGCTGATGGGACCTGGGTTCCTTGGCCAAAGCCACCGCTCCATTGTTATCGCAATACAAAGGTATTGGATGCTCAATGGATGGAACCACTCCAAGTTCAGTAATGAACTTCTTGATCCAGACAGCCTCTTTAGCAGCATCGTTGGCAGCGATGTATTCAGCCTCCATCGTCGAGTCTGCCACGGTTTCCTGCTTGGAACTCTTCCAGCTAACCGCCCCTCCGTAAAGGGTAAAGACAAATCCCGACTGCGACTTAGAGTCGTCCTTATCACTCTGGAAGCTCGAATCGGTAAAGGACTCCACTTGGAGTTCTCCGTTACCATACACCAAGAGCATCTCTTTAGTCCTTCGCAAGTACTTGAGAATGCTCTTCACAGCTGTCCAGTAACTCTCTCCAGGATCAGCTTGATACCTGCTCACTACACTTAGTGAGTATGCTACATCGGGTCTGGTACATAGCATCGCGTACATGATAGAGCCTATAGCCGAAGCATAGGGTATCCCTTGCATGCGAGCTCTCTCCAAATCAGTCTTGGGAGACATCTCTTTGGAGAGAGTGACTCCAGAGATCGTGGGCAAGTTCCCACGCTTGGATTCATCCATACTAAATCTCTTTAATATGGTGTCAATGTACCTGAATTGGGACAATCCCAATATCCGTTTGGATCTATCTCTATAGATCCTAATTCCCAATATGCAGGAGGCATCACCAAGATCTTTCATTGAGAATCTTTGTGATAAGAAGAGCTTGACCGCTTGCAGCATAGGAATATCATTTCCTATCAAGAGTATGTCGTCCACGTACAATATGAGGAAGACAACCTTACTCTCTGCTACCTTCTTGTAGATACAAGGTTCATCTGGGTTTTTGACGAAATCAAACTCTTTGATAACGACGTAAAAGCAGATGTTCCAACTCCGTGATGCTTGCTTTAATCCATAAATGGATTTAAGCAGCTTGCACACTTTCCCGCTGCTCCCACTGTCTACGAAGCCCTCTGGCTGAGTCATGTACACGCACTCTTCTAAATCACCATTTAGAAAGGCGGTCTTAACATCCATTTGCCAGATTTCGTAGTCATGATATGCAGCGATGGCAAGCATGATCCGGATGGATTTAAGCATAGCCACTGGAGAAAAGGTTTCGTCATAGTCCACACCTGGTCTTTGACGAAAACCTTTCGCAATAAGTCTAGCTTTGAAAGTCTCCACTTTCCCATCTACACCAAGTTTTTTCTTGAAGATCCACCTGCTCCCAATGGGTTTTACCCATTCAGGAGCAACTTCCAAAGTCCATACTTTGTTGGTGTACATGGATTCCATCTCGGATCGCATAGCATCCAGTCATTTCACTGAGTCCCCACTCGTGATGGCCTGCTCGAAGCTAGTTGGGTCATCATCCTCCATGATGCAATCCTCACTGCCACCATCAATGAGAAAACCGTAGTATCTCTCAGGTGGACGAGAAACCCTATTAGATCGGCGGAGAGGCTGGGGTACGTCGGGCACTACTGAATCCTCTGGTTCTACTAAATCATTAGTTGCAGTTTGTGGTGCTGGAACCTCTTCCAGCTCTACCTCTTTGCCATTAATTTCTTTTGCAAGAAATTTCCTTTCCAAAAAGGTGGTATGTTGAGCAACAAACACTCTTTGTTCCTCAGTTTGGTAGAAAAAATATCCTTGAGAATTCTTTGGATATCCCACAAACTTGCAAAGTACTGATCGTGCCTCGAGTTTGTCCGGATTTTGCTTTTTGACATAGGCCGGACAACCCCATATCTTAATTCGTTTAAAATATGGTCTCTTCCCACTCCATATCTCATATGGTGTGGTAGGTACAGATTTAGACGGAACCAGATTCAATAGGTATATGGCTGTCTCAAGCGCATACCCCCAAAAGGAAATAGGTAACTCAGCATTGCTCATCATTGAACGCACCATATCTAATAGGGTGCGATTCCTTCGTTCCGATACACCGTTGTGCTGTGGTGTATAAGGAGGAGTAAGCTGAGAGAGAATCCCATTCTCTTTTAGATAATCCAGGAATTCAATGCTTAAGTATTCACCTCCTCGATCAGATCGAAGAATCTTAATACTTTTGCCCGTTTGGTTCTCTACCTCGTGCTTATATTCTTTGAATTTCTCAAAAGCTTCAGACTTGTGTTTCAACAGGAACACATGCCCGTATCTAGAGAGATCGTCAGTGAATGTAATGAAGTAGGAAGAACCATTTCTGGCGTGTGTAGACATAGGACCGCATACATCACTATGCACCAGTCCCAAGAGTTCTGTAACTCTTTCTCCGTGTCCCGTAAACGGAGTTTTGGTCATTTTTCCTTTGAGACATGAATGGCAAGTGTCATAAGATGATAATTCGAATGAATTCAAATATCCATTCTTTTGCAACTTAGCTAGTCGTGTCTCATTGATATGGCCAAGTCTACAGTGCCACAAGAAGGATTCGTTCATTTCTGAGCTTTTCCTCTTGTGTGTGTTTTGTATATTGAGAACTGTATTTTGATTGAGAATGAATATGCCATTATGTAGCGAGCCTGATGCAATCAACTTTTGATCTAGGAATATGTTCATAACATTATCCTTTACTACAAAATTATATCCTTCTTTACTTAATAAAGAAACTGATATAATGTTGCACATCATGTTCGGTATATAATAGCACTCATTCAGGACCAGTGTATCACCATTTGGTAATACCAGGTGATATATGCCAACTGCTTTGGCTGCAACATTTGCCCCATTCCCTACTTGAACGGAATGATCATCTTTTCCCAGTTCTCTACCTTTCCGTAGCCCATGTAACTGCTTACATATGTGGGATCCTGATCCGGTATCTAATACCCAGAACGTAGGGTGAATTGAGAAACAGTTCTCAATAACAAACACACCGGAAGAAGGTGCATCATCATGCACGTTCTCCGTTTGGGCGGCGTGAGAATCTAGATATTCTCCTATTTCCTGTTCAGTCTTATAACATTTATAAGATAGAACGGGTCCAACGTTTCCCTGCACAGTATAACATGCGGGTTCGGTCAATACATCCATATTATTATCTTTATTAGGGCATGAAATGGTCGCTACCTGGAGAGAGAGAGAAGAAAACACTTTAGCGTATGCTCTTGCAAGATCAGATTGGTTATTATCTTATCTAATCAGGATGGCTCCCACTGGTTTTTATCAAATCTTCCTTCAAAACCTCAAAAGGAAAGACTAGCCGGGATTAATTATACCTTACAACTTCGTCGATCTTTCAGCCGGGCCAGTGTCGGTACTTTGAGGGAGGTTCCCCGTGCTTACGCACGGACCTAATTAAAATAAACCTCGTTTTCCCAGAGGCGTAATCCCCGTTGACACCTTTCTAGACACCTACTTGATCGGCTAATTGTCCTGTGTAAAACTCTCCCAGGAGTAACAATTACTCGCAGTGGGTATCGGGATCCAACTATCTTATAGAAGGTATGCAATCTTATTGCAAATTTTAACACTTGAAATTCCCGATAATGCTTTTGCCCCTAGCGATCTATGACCTTGACTAAGTCAACAAACCATAAATCGCAAGTCAAGTTCAACCCGTACATTTCTCGATTGAATTAAACCCACCCGTACGACCCTTGACTGAGTCAACAAGGCCGTGCGAATGCTCTAATCCAATCACATCTCATGTTGTAACAGATAAACATAATTTAGCTACCATACACTATGCCTTGACTAAGTCAACAAACATAGCATGAATACTAAATAATATTTATCTGAAATGACGGAGGGCTACGCGGGTTTTTCTGAAAACCTATTGCGTAATGAACTTGATATCGTTGTAGAATCGAATAATTTTGAAATGGAGTGTTTTTTAGGCTTTTTCTAGTTTTGCTAAAGGGGTCACTCCCGGTGAAGGGATCGTCGGCCCTTTCCTCGTCGAATGAGGTGCGGGATATATCATATATATCACTGTGCAAAGCAGAAACTATAGAAGCAATCAAAAGACAAATCGAGTGTGTAGCATCTGCCAGTTATTGCTAAAGGAGTCACTCCCGGTGAAGGGATCTCGGTCCTTTCCTCGTCGAATGAGGTGCGGGATATATCATATATATCGCTGTGCAAAGCAAGTACTGTAGCTACCTGTTTTATTTTTGAAATTCGATTCCACAACATCTTAGGTTTCTTTTCTTTCATTAATCACATTAATGAAGTCCCATCATTTAAGTACCTAAACATCACAGATAAATACGATGTACACTTATGCCATCCGCATTCGCCTCGATGTCCCCTCATGCACCGTTAGGTTAGGTAACTAACGACAGAGCAGGGCAGGGCTAGTGCGGGTGCAAAACATAAGTAACGTCTATATAATATATCATATATACTATATACTGTATCTATCATCGAACATCACATGATCACATCACAGATATCGCAGCAGAAGAAACATATGAAACATTGGATATATTAGGACGTCCGTGTTTTCAATACGAGCCAGTATAAAACACGGATTCCACGGCCGTGATGAATAGCCGATCCCACACCCCTAGACCCCTACGAGAGCGGCAAGAAACCCTACCAATTCTAGGGTTAGGAGACCCGGACTCGACTCCTTGAGATGGTCTCCCACTGGACCCTAGAACCCGGTTACTTGTGCTCCCCTCCTTGGGTCTATCCTAATGCGGAAAAGTAAATAATATACAATAGGTGACAACTTCCGCAACCTGGAAGTGCCCCAATAAAAGAATATTACATACAAGTTTTTACATGAATGAAAATGAAAAACACTCATCTCACATAAAAAAAACCCGGCTATTCAAACACGACAATCCAATATAACATATCCAGCAACACATAACATCACATGTCATCAACGTAAGTAAGTGTGCATACCCCAATTGTCGTTGATGTATAGCAACGAAACCGGCGATATCTACATACTACACTTACGGTCACAGAAAAGAAAGTGTAAAACTACAACAGTTGGAATCCGCAACCTCTTTAGACATCGCATGCCTAATCAAATGAAATACTTAGACATCACATGCCTAACAGTTATAAACCCCGCATTTTAGTCTCATTATCGAAAACTCTTTTTAATATCAAGTGAGACTAAACCGCTAGATTTATAACATTCATTCAGTTATCTCATAACTGTTTGTGAATTCCAATTATTGTATCACATTCCGGATAAATAGAAGATATTAAACTTTCCGATCGAACATTCGAACACCCAAGTTTTCCCAAAACCGTTCAACACATGAAATAGGTTCAAAGACATTCACTTCATGCCTCAGTACCAACGGTCCAGCCGTAGAAGGGTCAAGTCAACGCCTCACATGTAGCACGCCGTACTGCCCCAAACCCGAAGGTTCAAAGGGCAGTTCAAGACGGTCACATAATCGAGTTAAGCTTTGTTGTCTTCTAGAGGGACCATCGCGTTACTTGCACTACTCAGAACGTCTTTAAACCACAGAAAAATCCAACACTTGGATATTTTCCGGCAGGGGAAAGATTGGGTATTTACATCCGGTCGAACTTTTTAACATATTCCAAAATTATCCGGAAAACCACACAGACAAAATTTGATAATCCGATCGAATCTATGATTCCCAAAGCAACCCCAGAATACTCAACTCTTGAGTCAAATTAAAAATTCCCAGAAAACTCAGCATCCTTAAATAGAAATTACTGTGCAAAAAGGGGAGGATGACGCCATCATCTGGCCGCGGAACCGCCGTAGAAGCCAGGCTTCTGCCGCGGTTCCGCCGCCGTTTGTACTGTTCATGAGTTAAATTTTGCACCGTAATTCTTATAATTCCCTGCTGAATTTTTTAAGCAATTTTAATTGACAAAAAACCAAATTTTTAGAAAATTTCCAGAGAGCATTTTGGAAATGGGTTTCGATATTCGTTCGGATTTCAAACGTTGTCTAGACTTCGCCTAAGGCTCTGGCTAGGCTCTGATACCACTGTAGGGTTCCTAGGCACACTATAGAGGTCTCACAAGGTATCAACCATGCCAATTTCAAATTTTATGGGTGCCGAGAAACCCTAATACGGATCGTTAACTAGAATTTTAGGCGAAACGATAAGCTAGTTAACAACTTAACTAAAAGTGAGAAGCTACAATCTTTGTAGATCCGGTTCTCCACTTCCTTAGCTTCACGTAGACGTCCTCTCGCTGTTCTAGTCGGATCTCGGACTCTAGCATCGGCTTCATCGGAGAAATGAGCGGACAAGTCGTCGGCTACGATGCCGAAGATGATCTACGTCGAGGTTACCCAAGATCAAGCTCCAACTTCACCAAGTTGTGAAACTTGTGAAGGAAACACCCTATACTACTTGGCAAGAGGTAGAGGGTGAAGAAATAAGAAGTGGATTCACTTTAGAATTGGATTTCTCACTTTAGAACTCAAGATGCCATTAATGGAGTCTAGTTTTCTTTCTTGAAGAAGAAGGAGAAAATGAAGATAGAATATGATAAAAAGTATTTTCATAATAGAAAATAAATCAATACTTATCATATCCTAACTATGGTCAAGTGTAGAGAATAGACCATGGTAAGTGGGAATGGTTAGGGTTAAGCATGAAGACAAAATGGTTTCTTTAGTCAAAGCTTCATGAAGCTTCAACAAGCTTCATGATTAAAAAGAAACCATTTTCTTTTTCTTTTATCCATTTAAATAAATAAAGAATGGATAAATAAATGAGTGAATAAATCAAAACCCTAACCATTATCATAACCATGGTACAATTCTTTACACAAAGCCAATATTCATGCATCATCAAATATGATACAATCAAGTGCACAAAAGTATATCACATATACAACTTGTGAACTTCAAGTGAGAAAATCCATTTAAAGTGAACCAATACTAGTTAATGCAAAGTAATATATCAAATATATAATTATACATTAAATCATTAAATCAACACTTGATTTAACGATCCGATCATATCGCATATAACCGACTAGTATCCTATGTATCGGCTTATCGAATCAAGGCTTGATTCGATATCTAGGTTATATCGAATATAACCAATCGATACATTCATCGTGAGAATGAAATACGGTATCACATACACGCATTATTCTCGGTCCCGCACATATCTCATATGCACTCCTATTTCGTTTCGCTTGAGCCAGGAAACCTCTGTGTAGGACTCTAAAGACTCGTCAATACGCCGGTAGCAGATGATGATCATATCAAGCACCCACAAGCCGCAAGCGGTCTGCTAAACGTAACGGTCACCCGGGTATTGAGCGATCAGAAGATCGACGAGCTAGCCCGCTCATAGTCCTGTGAATCCAACCAGTAACACTTACCGTACAGTCCGGTCTGTTCGTCTGATATGTCGCATATCAAGTCTAGGGGTGGTAAACGTCAGACCCCAATAACCGATAAGTCGTGCCGATGTGAGGCTCATAACGGGTCGAGAAACTACTGGTAACACTTACCAGTAAATCTCTGATCAGCCCTGGCCAGGGACTTCCCTGTTACGGCCAATCGAGCACAGCGCAACATCAACCCCCAATACCGGGAGAGACGAAACCCCTCCTATCGCTCATTGCCTCCATGTGACTCGGGACTGTACCCAAAGACCACCGTTTTGCACGCCCTCATGGACGTGGTAAGGTGGAGATCAAAGCACAGTGGGAATCACACAAGACTCTATGACGATCTCGGGTCTACAGACTAATCTGCACAAGTGTCACCTGAGAACTGCCATCTGACGTGAGGTATAATACCATCTGGGAGTTCTCGGCGAGTCCGTCCAGTGTACCCAGTCTCTACTGAGCACCCGTACACCATCTCTGATGTCAAACACCAATGGATATGGGATCATCCATCGCCCATCTCATGGGTCGAGAAGCGTATACGCTAGTCTACACTGGTATATCGATGCCCCGTCTCGATACACCCACGACTAGGGACCTTGAAGGATGTACCTATGGACTACCATGTCCCCACTAGTATGATCTGCATCATAGTCCAGGTAGTCAAGTACACATCCTAAGGGCTTTATCAACATGTAACTATAAGACAGTTTAAAGAGACTAGTATACATGTTAAGATAAAGAGTAACCAGATAGCATACTATCATATCGAGCAAGAAAGTCATCTATATATATGTCCAAGCATCCAATATAATATACATCATCTGTACAATACTGGCCTCTAGGGCATACATACAACTAACATATACGTGATGCTGTCTTACTCTCACATGTTGACAAAGCCCTTTAGGATGTGTACTTGACTCCCAGGACTATGATGGAGATCATACTAGTGGGGCTAAGGATAGTCAACAAGTACACCCTATAATTGTTCCTAGTCAAGGAAGTATCAAGACAGAGCATCGATGCTCCAGAGTAGACTAGCGTATACGCATCTTGACCTATATGATGGACGATGGATGATCCCACATCCATTGGTGTTTGACATCAAAGATGGTGTACGGGTGCTCAGTAGAGACTGGGTACACTGAACGGACTCGCCGAGAACTCCTAGATGGTATTATACCTATCGTCAGATGGCAGTTCTCTGTTGACACTGGTACAGATTAGTCTGTCGACCCGAGATCGTCATAGAGTCTTGTGTGATTCCCACTGTGCTTTGATTTCCACCTTACCACGGTCAAGAGATCGTGCAAAATGGTGGTTTTGGGGTACAGTCCCGAGTCACATGGAGGCAATGAGCGATAGAAGGGGATTCGTCTCTCCCGGTATTGGAGTTGATGTTGCGCTATACTCGATTGGCCATAATATGAAATCCCTGGCCAGGGTTGCTGAGATTTACTGGTAAGTGTTATAGTAGTTTCTCGAACCGTTATTGGCCTTGCATCGGCATGACTTATCAGGCTATTAGGGTCTGACGTTTTACTACCCCCAGGCGATGATATGCGACATATCGGACGAAGAGATCGGACTGTACAGTAGTGTTACTGTCAGGATTTTGCAGGAGTTAGAGCGGGCTTGCTTGCTGGTCTTCTGATCGTTCAATACCCGGGTAGCCGTTACGTCCAGCTAGTACCGCTGACGGCTTGTGGGTGCTTGATGTGATCATCACCTACTGCCGGCGTATTGACGAGTCTTTAGAGTCCTACACAGAGGTTTCACTGGCTCAGGCAAAATGAAGTAGGAGCACATATGTGATATGTACGGGATCGAGATTAATACGAGTATGTGATACCGTATTCTATTCTCGTGATATAAAGTATCGATCGGTTATATTTGATATAGCCGGGTTATCGAATCAAATGTTGATTCGATAAGTCAATACTGTATCGGTCGGTTATATGCGATATAGCCGGGTTATCGAATCAAGTGTTGATTCGATATGATGATACAAATAATATTAGTCGGTCATATGAGATATAACCGGATTATTAAATCAAGTGTTGATTTAATGATTTAATGTATAATTATATATATATTTGATATATTAATTTACATTAACTAATATTAGCTCACGTAAGCATTTATTTTTCTCACATGCGCACACTTAATATATATGTGATGTATATTAATTGTGTTTTATTTTGTGTCATGATTGATGATACAAGATACATGGGTGTATGAGACTTATACCATGATAAAGAGAATGTAGGGTTTACTTATTTAGTGTAAATCAATTATTAGTTGGATAATGGTCACATGGCATGAAGGTTTGAGAAGCTTGGAGACCCATTGATTTGTCCACCAGTTTTGTTTTATACTAGATATTTTGTTAACCCAACCATTATCTTAACTCATGGTTAAATCTCTACATGAGACATATTAGATATTTTCTCACCCAAGGTTGTCATTCTCACACACAACATTATCTCTCTTCATCTTCTTCTTCAAAGCTCAAGAGTAGCTCTTGATCAAGTGAGAAACCCTAGTGAGAAAATTAATTTCAAAGTGAGCAAAAATCCTACTTCATCATTTTCTACTAGATTATCACTTTAGTATAGGTTGTTGGCTTCACTAATCCCACATTAGTGAAGAAGATAGCTTGGGTTAGTGTCTTCTCGACGTAGATCATTTTTGGCCTCGAAGACTTCAAGCAAGATCGTTGCTTTCTTCTCATGGAGCCATTCAAGAGTCCGCAAGATCATTTCATCGTAGCGAAGGGACTACTACACGGAGCCATTGAAGTGAATGACCGATTTACAAAGGTTGTATTTCTCATTCACTTAGATGTTAAGTTGTTAACATTGCTTGGTTGTTTAAATTTCTAATTAAAGATTCTAGGTTAAATTACTTAGAACAACAAAAATTTAAAAACGGCATAGACGATACCTCCCGAAACCTTGCTGCCGTTCTAGGTAACCCTACACCAAGGTCATCTTACACTCCGAAAGGTAAAACCCAGCGCTCTGATACCAACTTTGTCACGACCCAAAATTTGGCACGTGACCGGCACTTAAACCATGTAACGTCTACAGGCATAACGCAATTTAAGTAAGCCGAAACCCAGAAATCTAAACCATCAAAAATAATAAGTGATAAAAATGTCACGCCCCGCTTTTCAGTGTACGGCGAAGGGGACGCGGCGAGGTCCGCTACGTATATACTCAGAAGTACATACGCTAAGCGTAGCTAAGCAATATAAAATAAATACACAAGAGACAAGAGTATAAAGAGAATAGCAACTTTTATATATTAACATTCTTTGTACAATACATGGAAAGGAAAATACAACTGAAATAAAGATGCCTAAACAGCGGCATAACAGGAAATGGGAAGTACTGAAAGGAAAAGTGTACAATGAAATTATACTGCAGGGTCTTCGGCAAATTGCTCCAAGTCTTCTTGTGTTGGCTCAACTTCTGCCGGGTCCAGGTTACCTGACGACATTCAAAGAAGAGAGAAACAAAATGTCGTCAGCGAACAGATCGCTCGGTAAGTCCCAAAGATAAGGGAGAAATAGACAGAGAGTAAGAGAGAGAGAGAGAGTAGCTTTTAATGTTGTATTGTATTGTTATATTATTGTAGTATGGTGTTAACGCTATTGTTGTAGCTTAGTACAAAAGGATCCCAGTGTATACGAGAGGGGTCTCAGTATGCTAGAGACCAGGGCAAATGGAAGTACAAGGCTCCGTTATACAACCCGGAACAACGGCAATTGGATTCATGTTAGGTGTCTTAATCTTACCGTCTCGTGCCACCTTTAACACCTTCCGTACCAATCTACCCCTTAAACCCCACGATATTTTGTTTGTATTGTTATCTTGTAAATTGTGTTGGTTGTATGATTGATAGACCGACTGACCGAAACCATGATATCAGGAAATGGTTATAACCGTAAAGTCATGTAAATGAAATACTGGGAAACATGTAAAAGGAATATATCCATGATTCGGTTCAGTCAAGTTATATAGATTGTTAACTGGATTCTGAGATTCATGTCTTCATATTGAGTTGGAATATTAAAGAATATAGATTGACTTGGATCATATTCAAGTCAGAAATAGTCAGACTCAAACCCGAGTCAGACTAAAAGAAAAGTGATTGTGAAGTTCTATAATTGTTAGGGTCCTTATTGTAATTTATAAAACTTGAGGGGGCCGGTTTTATGTAAAAAGTACTATTGTATAGTTTTCAAGATACACCTCAAGTATTTATTATTCGTCTTTATAGTTATAATGAGTGTGAGTTTTATTTGTGTTATTCTAGTGGATATATCCTAATAAAAGTATTAATTTATTTATTTGAAATTCATGGTATTTTAATGTAACTTTTAATCTTGTAATTTTTAGAAAAAAGTGGAAACTTTATCTTATAATAAAATGAGTGTTTAAATGATAAATATATATATTAATACAAGAATGATTTAGAATAACTATTTTATTTTCCAAAAATCTCATTTTTCTTAAATGTCGTATTTTAAACCTTTCGAGATCGAATGCTCCTTGCGGAGGTCTGAATCTTGTACTACTAGCCCGAGGGTGCACGATAAACCGTACTATCCCTAACGGGTTCCCCAAAGGTGGGTTGTAGCGGCGCTTTGCAAAGGTTTAATAAATACTAGTCATTTAGAAAAATGGTTTAGTAAAGATAAGGTATTTATTTGTAAAGGATGTAAATTTCCGTATTTTAGTTTCTAGGGTTCCCTAAGCCAACTAGCCTATTTCTAAAGGTCTAAACGACAAGTCGTTAGAAGCCTCAAATCGCCTCTTCACCGCCAATTGTTGCCAGATAAGTACAAGTGAGGAGGGAGGGATCCGCTCACGAATCGTGAGTCGGGCCTTTTAAAGTTACCCAAGCTCACTTGCCTAGCCTAGACACCACAATGTCAGTTTAGATAAACGATCGATGTCCACAACTTATCGTATTTTCCTAGTAAGAAATATTTACTGAAAAGTGTAACAATCTAAAACCTTCTAAGAATGTTTTATGAAGATTATGGTATTTTAATGTAAAGTCTTGTATTTTCGTATTCTAAATTTTGATGATATCAATTAAGGTTGTATTTGCGTGTGTGTGGAGGTAGGTCATTACCTCATGACTTATTTTAAGGTATTGTGATGTTTAGGGGTTAAACATGATAAATTAAACATGAGGGTATTTAAGTGTAAGAATACGGTATTTGTAAAAGTTATCATTTCATGTGTGAAAACTCATTCAAATTGATTTTTACAAGTTTAGTGGTCAAGATGAACATGTTTAGGAATGAGGGAATTGATTAGAAGAAGAAAAATAAACTTTATGGTATTATTGTGAAAAGAATACGATATTACAAGAAAGTTATCATTTCATGTGAGAAACTTTGTCCAATTTGATTTTTATGTGTTTAATAGTCATCATGAATATGTTTAGGTGTTATAGAATTGGTGACAAGTGAAATTTTGTAGAAAAATCGAATCGGAAATCGGTTTGTTTCGATTTCCGTCAGGTTTCATAAAGTCGTATTTTGAGAAATAGAAAAGAGAGAAGAATGGGACTTACGGGTTTCAAACTCTTCTAAAGAGTATAAAGGAACAAGAGAAATGGCCGAGGTGTTGTTTCGTCGCCGGTTGCTTCAAAGAACGTCGCCCGAATCCGTCAGCGCTTCGCCGTGAACTCGGTTTCAAAACACACTTTTCTTGTGGAAATTTCAAGAGAGTAAATCTAAGGTTTTGGAATGAGAGGGTAGGGGGTAGGGGTCTATTATAGGGTAGCTAGGGTAGGGTAGGTGAAGGGTTTTGTTTATTAAAAAAAATTTGTAAAAATTTAAAGAAAATCATTAAAATTTTGTAGTAATTAGGGTGTATTAAAAATTCTGAAACTGATTAAATAAATTGGAGTTAACAGGGGGTTTAAGAATACGAAGAGGCACACTTTTCATGTTGGGACCCCGGTCATCCGACCAACTCCGGCCGGCGGCGCCGGCCGATTCGGCCGGCCGGATTCGGCGACGGTCGGGTGCAGGGTTCTCCGACGTAGACTTTGGCATACTCCGTTTTTGGGGTTCAGTTCAACATTTGGGAGTTATGCCCTGTGGACTGTTGGGCTCCCAAGAATTTCTAAAGAAAAATAAACTAAAAATAATATGGGGCATGGGATTCGAACTCTGGTGGCTTGGTTCAGCAGTGCAAGGTATTACCAATGAGCTACAAGCTCTTTCTTGTAATTATTGTAGGGAAATAGATACTTAAAGTGTTATCAGCAACATTAAATACCCCAAGTACACTTTAATTTTAAAACAATTTTATGTACACTAAAAATGAAATTATTTAAAAACAAAATAATTAATTATATATATCTTGTGCTCAGATTAAAATACTCCTTTATTGATTTAAAAAAAAAATTTAAAAATTTGTACAGAAAAGTGTATATGAAAATTAAGGTTGTTACAAAAAAAATATTGTTAAAACATTTGGAAATCTCAAGTAAAAATCTTTAAAATTTAAATTTATTTTCTTAAAAATTTCGGCAGTACCTCCTTTGTAAAAACTAGCCCCAAAACGGATACAAATATAAGATATAAGTAAAACAATATATGATATAAATAAAGCATCCCCAACGGTAGCAAATCACGCCCAAAGACGGAAACAACCAACACAAGCATATATACGACGCCGTAGCGAAGAAATGGACAATAAAAGTGAAAAACGGCATAAAGGACAAAACTGCATAATAAACGTCGGCTCACACGAGCTCGCACCCAGAGTCACAAAATAATATACAATATCATTCTCACATCTCGTCTCTAAGTCAATACATGAAATGGTAGATGGAGAGTACTAGATACAATAAAATGTACAATGAAATATAAAGTCGGATAACCGCAACCCACCTACAGCAAAACGGCTCACAACCAACCGTAGTGGTATCCGCTGCAAAAAGTTATAATGAGATAGCTCTGCTGCGACTATTCTGAGGGTCAACCTGCAAAACACTGTGGCATAACGGGGGTGAGTTGCCAACTCGTGAATAGTAAGTAAAATCATACAGGTAATCGCAGGTATACACGTACTGCGATATTTTATCACATGCAATCTGATAGCATCAATATACTAATATGGTTATGCAACAATCATGAAAGGTACTCTATCAGGTACTGCGAATACATGAAGCAATGCATATCAATGAATGCTAAGTATGGGATAAAACACGTCATCATCAATGAATCATCATCGTGGAAAAACCGGTGTCTATCAACGACACCCCAAATCCCAATACCTCAGGCGCCGTACTCTAATCAGCCCTCATATCCTGTAAATCTCATAGAACCTGAGTGCCCAAAATCGGCACTCGAAAACATCATGAAATACTCGTGTCCATCATCGACACGCAAATCCATATATATCGGGTTCCGTCAGTTCGGATCGGCCCACGGGCTCCGACTGTCCGGATCGGCCCTCAGGCACCTGTAGTACGGGGCGGCCTATATCCATCTCTCGACTCTGGTCGGTATCCTCCGGATAACCGACATGTCCAACAAATCACCGGTAGGTAGTAGTCCCTCTACCAGGCTCATCGTCTACTGCACAACCTTCCATTCTCGTCCCGGGGAACATACCGGGTCCACCATGAACCCGCAAATGGATCATCCAACTCCTCGAATCGGGTTTCTATCACACGTCTCAGAACCGAGAAAACGCATGGTGGACGCACTGAAATATCATATCAAGAGAATCGGGTTTTCAAAACAATGCATGCTTTCTTGAAATAATACCACAGTTCTCAAATCCATATATCACATGAAATCCGTATCTCAATGCGTAAATCCAAGCAATATGATATATGTAACATAAAATCGAAATATGAGTATATCAAGCGAAAACCGCTCTTTTAAATGAATCCAGTTTTTAAATGTATCATGCGGTTCCCAATCTCCAAAATCCAATGCAACATCACATATGAGCATTTATGTAGCTATAGCAAGATATGTATGTACGTAAGTATGTATGTACGCATAATGCAATTCATATACGCAATAGAACAAGAATAATGTCTAATGATAAGATAAGCTAAGCAATGTATTATCCATGACAATTCTATAGGGTGAGTGTCATGATAATTATTAACGGTGTGTGTGTGGCATACAGTTTAGTGCTCGTGCAAACATGAACCGTTAGTAACAGTGCCGTGTCTCATAAATACTACGTCCATATGCAACAGGAAATGGGGTATACAACAGCGGTACGCATGCACAATCAATGTATAAATATATAAACATACGGCTATAATATTCTATCAAGCCCTGACGCATAACGCCATACGGGTGATTTTCCCGTAGATGTTAAATCTACTCACCGGTGATCTCGAGCTAAGTATATCCGACCACTTGCTTCTCTTTCTTCGCAGCGTCCGAAGTCCCCGCCTACGATCCTAAAATCATACAACAAAATAACAAGTGCACATTAGAAACCTTTCGATAACACACGCAAACAACGGCAACAACAAACCGACTCCCATAAGCTCCCAAATGTTCTCTTAGCGGCTAAACGCGTGTAGCAACTTCCTAGACCATCCCTACGGCTACGCATCGTACAAAACACCTAAACAAATATCGGATAAACCGCATCGCACGTTGCCGAAACGCTTGAATTTTTGCTAAAAGGTCCCAGATTTTGATACACAGACAATTAGTGAAAGTTGCAAGTTCCACGAGCCTAAAAACAACCCCAGAGACCCCACGACCAAGAGACGAACCACCAGTCACCAGTCTGGCCGCAATTTGCGGCCAGAATCAATTAATTTGCGGCCAGGTTTGGGAGGGATGGTCTCAAGTTTTGGCGATGGGTTCTAGGTCACACAAACACCTCTCGGTACTGGAAACTTTCAAAACAACAACCTGAGTTGATAGCAGATTCAATAGAACACCAAAACTTAACCAAAATACGACATTTGCACAAAATCTAAACTTTAAGCGTTCTAAACTGCAACTAATTAACAACACAACATTAAAAAGGACCTAATTAACAGCAGAGAGCACTACCTTACCCAACTTGCTCAAAACCTGGCTTTCCATGCTCCAAGTCATCACCATTAGCTTTAGATCAAGTTTAAAGAAGGGTGTATTGAGTTTTGTGAAGATTTGTTTGGGTTTGTGAGGATTTGGGTTAGGGTTTAGTGAAGAACAAGGGAGGGTTTCGGTTGAGGGAGTGAGGGTGAGATGAAGGGAAAAATATGAGAGTGAAAAACAAATGAGAGTGAGAGTGAGGGAATGAGGGTGTGTGTGAGGGGTGTGGAAATGAGGGATGAGTTTAGCCCAAGCCTTGCCTCCCTCTCCTCTCTCCTCATTAATTGCATGGCATGCTTGCTATGCCTCATCATGCCATCTCTCTCCCCCCCCTTCTCTCTTAAGTCAGCCCCAAAATTCAAAAACCCTAATTATTTTATTTTGAAAAGTAATTTAATTAACTAATTACCTAATACTTAATGGAATGGATTAATATGCCATGGCTACTTAAACATGATTTAACACCTAATTAACCCTAAGGTAACATGCACATGCGTGTGCAAGCCCAAAATAAATGTTAATAAAATATTCATTAATTTTTATAAAATATTTGAAAACTATTTTGATAAACTTTTTATCAAAAATCCGCATCATCGTTTAATTAACACTAATCGCATTCTAAATTGTTACATTATGTTTGCATTAGGACAAACTTGGATTAGGATTCAAAAGTTCATCTTAATTTACCTCTCATTCTCTCAACTAACTACATATTTAGCTCTCCAAAGCATGAAAAATTCTTCTATTTCCATTGAACCTTGAACATTTCTTTTCAAATGGACCTCTTCCTCACGATAATGCACATTCTCTCAACCCTTGCGAAAAATCTCTAGTCCTGACCTACCTGAACTATGGATTAATGATATTTTTATGTACAAAATGTGTTATTATTTGATGTCATGAGTTATTTATGGTTCATTAACTACATTTAAGTTAATTTACTTTTAATTTTATTTTACTTACTATCCCCTCGTTTATACAATCTAATATTTGCTCCTTTGATTTCACTAACTTTTTTTTGCGCTGGCCTGTAAACCCTGACTTATGCATATAACATACATAAACACATCCACATACATATCACACACAAACACACAACACATCCAGAGGATACACAAATTCGTCCCGAATGCGATAATATGTGGCCACTTTCCCTCTTGGATTCCTGAGATTCGAACCTTGCACTCTTCCCGAGAGATGAAGTGCCCATACCAACATAGCTATCTTATCTAGCGGTTTTTCCATTGATTAATTTCTCTCAAGATAATGTTCCATATTTCCCCTTTGCTTCACTAACTATAATGCTTAGATTTATTTTTTCCAATTCATCGGTTTGATTATTGATGAGCATTGGATGGAAAGGGCAAATATATCATTTTAATCTCCTAATGGTTGGGGATTCATCTTCTTGCTCTTGTCTTTCGATTCTTCTATTCTATCATGAATATTGATTGCTCTCTTAATTAGTTTTCAGTCTTAGCTCTTGAGAATCAGAATCTTTCGATTTCTGAGAAAGAAAAAGAAAGTGAGATGCAAGATGAAATCTCATATCTGGGGACTTTTAATAAGGTTTTGCATCGGAAAACAAATGAAGTAGTTGATCTCACTACAGCAAATTCTAGTCTTGCCTCGGCAAAAGCTTTGAAGCCTTCTTATGTAGATATTTAGCATCGCAAGCAATCTATTGAGAAATTGAATTTTGCTAAAAAGAATGTGATTATAGATGAAGATGGCTCTCCTGCTGTATATTTTTCCGAATTGAATTGCAGCAATCCTCCATGCATTTTCGGCTTGCTTTGATTGCAAAGAGTACCTATGGCAAGCCTGCTTTCATGGAAATTCATTCTGCATTGCAACAGAGTCAATCTCAAGGAGGGAGTTCTGATCATTTCTTTGGATAAAAGACGTTTACTGCTCAAATTTTAGAATAGAGAGGATATTTTGAAAACTCGGCTTTTTGAATATACTTGCATTCAAGACTTTATGTTTAGATTTTTCAAATGGAATTCTCTCTTTTCCTCCAATAAAGAATCCAACACTGTTCCTGCATGGTTAGCTTTACCTGGACTACCTCTAAATTTCTACAATTATGACATGTTAAGCTCTATCACAAAGACAATTGGGAAACTCGTCACTGTTGATTCTAATACTCTAAAGCTGAATAGAACTGATAGTGTCAGAGTCTGCATTGAGCTTGATCTTAAAAAGCCTTTACCTGATAAAATATGGGTGGGGTCTTCACTAAGTTCTAGATTTGCTCAGAACTTTTATTTTGAAAAAACATTTGATTTCTGTAAATCATGTCATAAAACTGGGCATTCCACTCTAAATTGCAGAAAATTCAAAGGGTCTGCAGAAGAAGTATCTACAATTGAAACTGCCCAATTAAAACACTTTCCTATCAATAATAAGAGACACAGGGGCAAACAAAAAGGCTATTCAAAATCTCACAAGCATAGTGGAAAACATGTTGTTCAAGAAAAAATCATTGATACTCATTTATCTGTAGGAAAGGCGGCAGTTGATAAAGTGCAAAATGAAATCACAAAGAGGTTTGCTGAAGATGCCGGCAATACCTCAGTAGAAAAAGAGATTTTACTGGAGAATGCCTGATAAAACAGTTGGTATCAGAGGTCAAAGCTCACTGAAGTTGTTGTTAACTCTGCTGTTAGCAAATCATATTTCATGCCACAGACAGAATCAAAACTGAGAAAACATAACATATTTGTAGAATCCCATGGCATTGAAAAACCTTTGCAACAAACAAAAGAAGACTCATTAGTAATTTTTTGTCCCTTCTTCTCTTTTGAACACGTGATATTCTCAAAGAAGAAATTTGTATTAGAGTGAAAGAATAATTGTCAAAAAAGTAGAGCTCTTTTTAAATAATATGGAAGCTAAAAAGTTAGAAGAAAGCAGTGATAGCTCTGTCCAAGATCAACAGAAAATAAAAAACAATAATAAGGTCAGAAAGAAGCAAGAAATGCTGTTTCCTAAGAGGATAGGGTTAAGGCTTGTCAAAGCCCCCAGAAAATTTTATGATTCTTCCTAAATTTGAATATACGTTTTCGGAATATTAGGGGTATTGCCAATCCCCAATTTCAGTAAAGACTTAAAATCATAGCAACAGAAAAGAAATATAATATTTTCTGTATTATGGAGCCTCTTACAGATTTCTGTAAAGCAAGATTGATAGCTTTCAGTATGGGTTTTGGAAAAGTATAATGCAATCCGAATAATAAAATCTGGATTTTTTCTAATCATCAATTCCAATTAGACATTTTGAGTTATTCAGATTAATGCATCGCTGCTAAAGTCACAATGCCTTCAGCTCGGCCTTTTTGTCTTACTGCTATATATACTAAAAATTCTTACCTTGAAAGAACAGAGATTTGGGATGAGCTTGTTCATTTTTCTCAGTATAATAGCTTCCCCTGGATACTTGGAGGTGATTTTAATGCTATTACTTCAATCTCAGAAAGGAAGGGTGGAGCAAATCCAAATCTACAAAGTATTGATGACTTCACCAATATGATTAGTCAAAGCGCTCTAATTGATTGTGGGTTTCATGGTACAAATTTCACTTATTGCAATGCACAGAAGGGCTCAAACAGATCATGATTCAGAATAAACATATGCCTAATAAACCAAGACTGGATGAACCTCTTTCCTGACACACAAGTTGATCATTTAGTAAGAGGATGTTCAGATCATATTCTCAGTTACATTTTATGCCTTTAATCCAAGGGTCTATGCCTTTCAAATTTCAAAATATTGGTTAACACAGTCAACTTTTCTTGTTGCTGTTGAAGAAAGTTGATCTGATGCAATAAATATAAATGTAGACCCTATACTCAAATTCTTTCAGAAGCTCAAAATACTCAAGGGTGCTTTAAAAATATGCAACAATTTGGTTTTTGGCAATATTCGGAACATAGTAAAAAGTACATAGGACGTGGTTAATCGGAAACATCATGGCTTTGATCTAAATGCATTTGTAAATCCCCGTTTCCATCTTAATAAAAGTTTCCTATTTTCTAAATTCCAGAGATGTCCCTTTCTTTTTCCCTCGTATATTTTGTAGGAGCGTGGTTTCTTGAATTCCAATATTTAAAATTTCCCTAACCCTAAAAGTCAAGACCTAGAATTAAAACCAAAACTAAAACCAGTAAAATATTTTACTTTAAACCCTAACCTTACTTAAGCCCATTCTCCTTTAAATTAAACCCTCAGCCCAATTCTTTTCAAATAAAATAAATTAACTTCTTTTTTTAACTCAGCCCAGCAAAACTTTCCCAAAACCAAAAAAAAATCAAAACCTTTAAATTAACCCCGGCCCGTTTCAATCCTCAGCCCACAAGATTTAATTAAAAGGAATTCTTTTAAACATCAGCCCAGCCCGACTCCCCCGGCCCGTGACCCGCGACCCGACCCGCTTCTTCCCTTTCTCCCTTTCTCCTCCAACGGTAACTTCCCCCAACCCATTCCCTCCGCCGCAGCTCACGCCCGCGTCCTCGCCAACGCTTGCGCTCACGTCGCAGTACCGTTGCCCTCGCCCCCACGACGCGCTCCTCTCGACTCCCTCATCTCCTTCACACCTCACTCCCCTCTCGTTTTCCTAAAAATCCCTCATCTCTCCCTCTCGAAACCTTACCGACCCAACTCCGCTCGTCGCCCCTCCGACGGCGACAACCTCTCGACGACCCCTCGCTCATTCCTCCTCCACCAACAGAACTCCTCACACCTACACTCCATCAACCCGAGCACCCCTGTACACCCAAATCCCCTGCACACCAACCTCTGCACCGAGCTCGACCTCCACCCTGCCCCTCGACGCCGGCGATCTCCACACTACACCATCGACCCCTACACCCTCTTCACCTTCTCCTCCTCCAAGATCCACCCCGAGCCTCTCTCTCTCTCTCTCCCTCCCTCTCTCTTCAAGAAAAAAATTCCATAACCCATTTTTTCCAAACACTCACTGCGGCCATCGCCGAAGCGACGTCGTCGACCGCCGGCAACCCCAGCACTTCTCAGGCAAACCACGGAGCACCCCCTCCGCTTCCAGTGAGTACAAGAAGTCTCCGGACAACTCCGACGCAAATTCCGTATCGCGAGCCAAACTCACGCAAATCGTTCCACGACGAACATCGCGCGTTCGTGACGCCGCTGCTGCCGTACAACCCCGAGACGTTTCCAGGCAAGTGTTTTACTTGCTACATGCTAATATAATTGTGATACAAACTTAAATCATTTAGTTTATAATTTACCGATTCCCGATATATTATGCGACCTATGTGTTCGATGCTAGACCCCAATGAAAACACTTGCTTAATTTGACGGGAATAGATGTTTTCTGTTGGCCCTTATAATGACGAGTATCGTGTATAAATCTCACTGGAAAATACGACTATTAGTGACTAAAATTGATACCCCCAAATATGCCGATAAAACTAGAATTTTCCCGTATCTGAAAATGATTAAAATCACTGTAAATTATGTACATACTGGAATGTTGCGTTCGAGGGCTTAAATCGAAGCCGACTCGACGAACTTTAACCCTATGTAAACTTCTAATGATTTCTGTTCCGTAACTGCGATGATATTTAGATCGGAGTGCGACTTTGGACTGCAGTCCAAAGCGACTCTGATTACTGTGTACTGTCCCAAAATGTGCGTCACTTTGTTTCCTGAATTCGTGTGTTACGGAACTCTGCAGTGGATTAAAGATGGATCTGTTAGCTAAACAAAACAAGTGGTTTCATTCCGTTTCATTGCCGTTTGCTATTTAAATTGTAAATAAGAAGGGCAGAACGTATAACTGTCCAGAACAAATTCAGAAGTGACATACTGATGTTAAACTGTGTGTAACTTTCGACGTACAGACGCGATTGAGAATCCGTCTGTTGCGTTGAATACTCTATCGAAAACCCTAGATTTTATTCAACTGTAGTATCGCTAAATTCTGAGCCCAACTGGGTGTAATTCGTGTCGTGAAACGGACGTTCAGTTCTGAAACTGAATTTCCAGCCGCGAGCACTTAAAATGAAACAGCTGTATTTTGAATACCGGAAACCCGATTGAACTGAAACTAATTTTGATGAATTGCTGATTGAATGTTCTATTTATCGTATTTGTATCATTTCGTTGAATTCTAAACAGATGAATTTATGCAATTTTTGTAAGTTAATGACATGCATATTGATTCACAACATACTTAGCTTATTGATGGCATACATACATATATCATACCCCATTTGCCATATACTTAGTGTTAGCGCGTGTTAGAGTCAATGAACATTGCATTATCGTGCGTGATTGATGTTGATTTAAGAGTGACGAGTACACCAATGGAAAGTGAATATTCGTGACAGTGATTAATACAGTGAACAGTGATAAAACCGTGCCATTGGTATACTTGTACACGACTAAATCAAGATCATAAATAGTGTGAACCTGGGGATAAAGGGGAAATCAAAGTGGAAAGAGAATCGTATTTAGCGGGACCGTGTTTTAGAGGATGATCATTCGAGCAACGATATATATATTAGGTAGGATCTAGCGATCCGGCTGACAGGGTTATGTCCCGGGCATGTGGGCCGTTGTCTCGGGTATGTACGAGACTCCTGTTAAACATGATCCTCCTTCCACTATACGATTTCAAACATGACCTAGAGACCGATGGGGACACAGATCATATTTTGCATCATATAGTGATATAGTGATTTCTCGCATTGTACTTTCACTAATATTACCTCTTTTACCTGTTTCATCTTATTATAATAATATTGTTATTGTGTCGCTCTGACGACCTGAGTATGCATGCTCAGATCCCGTGGAAGAACCAGCGCAGGAGACAGATCTACCTTTCGAGTTCACGGAGATATAGTCTGGTGTACTTTCTTCCTTTACTGCTTTCCATAAAAATGATCGTGAGATTGAACTTGGTTAGTAACTGTTCTTGTTATTTGTAAAATTGTGAACAATGGATTTTAATGTAATAAATTAGTGATGTGATTCCTTTACTACTGTGCTTTATTTACTGATTACCATGTAATGCTAGAAGCCGAAGTGTGACTACGGCGGGATGATTCCTTGACCGTAGGAGCATGGCTGGCCTAGTCATCCCTCGTTTTCCGTAGTTTGGGAAGCGGGGCATGACAGCATTTGAAGACAATCTTAATTTTTTATGGCAAGCTAAAAGTAATTTTGAAAATGTCCTTCATCAAGAAGAAATTTTTTGGAGGCAGAAATCCAGGATAAAATGGCTTTCAAAAGGTAACAAAAGCACAAAGTTCTTTCATAGCTAGGTAAATGTCAGGAATTGTCAGATTAGAATTACTAAGCTAAAAAACGATGATGGTATTTACTTTGAAGAGCAACAAAAGATAGTTGATATGGCGGCCTCTCGTTTTGAGAAATCTTTTACTTCACAAAATATAAATTCAGACTTTGATTACAGGCATATTATTCCTCATATTATCTCAGATGCAGACAATAAGATACTAACAGATATACCTTCTTTTGAAGAGCTGCAGAATTGTTTTAAGAGTATGGATCCAGACAGTGCTACCGACCCTGATGGGTTCTCTGGCAGATTTTATTTAGCTACCTGACTAATAATTAGTGAAGATCTCTGGGAAGCAGTAAAATGTTTTTTCAAGAATAAAGAAGTGCCCAAGGCTGTAAACACCATACTTATTTGTCTCATTCCTAAAATGACAAATAGTTGCTCTATTACTGACTATAGGCATATAAGCCAATGCAATTGCTTCTACAAAATTTTCACTAAGATTTTATCAGACATAATAACTACCATGTTGCCTAAAATAATATCACAGAATCAAGAAGTATTCACAAAAGATAGAAGTATCTATGAGAATATAGCTTTAGCACAAGAACTTGCTCAAGACATCAACAGGAAAACAAGCGGTCACAATATCATTTTCAAATTAGATATGAAAAAAGCCTTTGATAGACTGCAGTGGAACTTTGTTCAAAAAATTATGCTAGTTTTTTGTTTCTCTAATCAAGTGCTACAGCTCATCAGAGGTTGCTTATCTACTCAACACTTTTCAGTATTGGTGAATGGCCAAGTAGGTAGTTACTTCAAAGGCACAAGAGTGAGGCAGGAGGATCCCCTATCCCCTGCACTCTTTATCATAGCTTTAGAATTTTTAAGCAGATAAATCTCTTATCTTGCATAAACTAACAAATTAAAAGCACACAAGACCAGTGAGAACCATCCCAATATCACTCATTTATTATATGCGGATGACACTATTATTTTCTCTAGGTAAAGGAAATATTAAAGTGCTCATTGATTTTCTACAAGATTATGAAGTATATTCTGGACAGAAAATTAACTGGAATAAAAATTCTTATTATACCGCAAAAGATTACCTTACTTCTGTAAGCTCAGCAATACAGCAACAAACCAATATTTCCAAAGGACACTGGCCTCTTATATATTTGGGTGCTCCTATCTATTATTCTGGAAGAGGCAAGAAAACCCTTTTTGAAAGTTTTGTTGAAAAAGTCAAGAACAAATTAAAAAGGTGGCAAAATAAAATTCTATCACAAGCTGAAAGATTAATACTGATTAAACATGTGCTATTCTCTATGCCTCCACATATTTTATCTGCTACAAATCCTCCAACTATTATTCTGCGGAGAATTTCATCTATTATAGCTAATTTCTTTTGGAAGGGAAGCGACCCACAGAAAGGGCATCATTGGGTTTCTTGGAGCAGAATTTGCAAACTATTGAAAGAAGGAGACTTGAGAAGTATGAAAGATTTGGTAGAGACATATAATATCAAAGCTGCTTGGAAATTGAAAACTTAAAAGAGTTTGTGGTCCTCTTTTATGTAAAGCTAAATATATGAGGAATGGCTCTTGGTGTTGTCTTGGTAATGCTTCTGCGGTCTGGAGGAATCTTTTTAAGGTTCTACCTACAGTTGATTCTTCCTCTAAACGACTTATTGGCTATGGAAATATTGACTTTTGGAAAGATGTATGGCTTAATGAGGAACCTTTTGAAAACATTTCTGCATGTCCTATTGATACAATCAAATATTCAGGACATTTTGCAGGATTACTATTGGGATTTCACTGGTATGGAGCATTCTTTACCACAACATATCATAAATGAAATAATGGATGCAAATTATACTACTAATAATTTTGCGGATATTATGATTTGGAAACATACTAGTAAAGGAAAACTCATATCGGCATTGGCATGGGAAAGTATAAGAGTGAGAAATCCTCAAGTAGGTTTTACCAATTTCCTGCAAAACAAGGAGCTCCCAAAGAAAATCACTTTTTTTTCTCAGAAGCTTTATTAGTTGATTCCAATATTGCTAAGCTAGGAATCTATATGCCAAGTAAATGTGTTTGTTGCAACAATTCAGCATAAGAAAGCATTAAACATCTATTTTTAAAGAGTGATGCAGCAAGCAGTATATGGAAGAAAATGCATGAGGCATTCAATATAAAGCGTGCAGATACTTAATACAGCTCTATTTTATTTTGCTATGATTTCTGGCAGAACAAGTTACATAAGTTTAAAATTGCAAGCTGGGTTCCTCACATAGTCAATTGGAACATTTGGAAATTTAGGTGTGAAAGAAAATTTCAAAATAGCTCTTCTTCTGCTGAAGGCATTTGGTACAAAATTATCAATGAGCTCAGAGTATACTTTCTTGCTCAAAAGTTCAACTCTTTTCTGAATCCTAACAGCAAATTTTTGAAAAATTGGGTATTGTTGACGTGCTTGACGCTAACTGTCCCAGAAAAAGCAACATAATTCTTACCAATTGGAGCCGACCCCAATTGATCAACACAGGCTAAATGTTGATGGACCTGCTCAAATTAATCAACAAAAATTATTAGGGGAGCAGTTCTCAGAGACTCTAATGGCAATATTGTTTTTGCTTCCAAATTTTACTATGGGAAATGTGATAGCTTGCTAGCAGAAGCTCGAGCTTTGCTTGATTGACTTCTACAGCGTTACTTTATAAAAATAAAAGGTTTAAAGGTGGAAACTGATTATAAATTCCTAGTAGAATGCACCAAAGATGAAAAGACCACACCTTGGAAGATGAAATATGTTGTTCAGGCAATGTATTTCATTGTAAGACGAGTTGATACTGAGATCTCACATATTTACAGAGAGAATAATAAGATTGATGATTTCCTTTCTCATGAAACTCAACTTATTGAGACGAGTTGCTCGAACCCAAGCTTTGTTGTACCAGAGAAGCTCCAAATCTTAGCAAGGCTAGACCTTTTCGTGCTACCTCGAGTTCGTCTTCGTCGATAGCAGCGAAGAGATGAAAGATCTGTTCTAATTTGAGTGATGATTAGAGAATTTGAGATTTGAAAAGAATTTTACCTAATTTGAGAGAGGAGAAGAGAGTTTGAGATATGTGTTCATCTTATCCTTTCACCTATATCCCCTTGAGATCAAATAAAAAAAAACTCCTAATAGCTATTAGTAATGGTTTAATGGATGAAAATTGACCGTAAGGGATTATTTGGTATAGTCATAAGTTTTAGGGATAGGTGGTAAGTTTTAGCATTTGGAATTAGCTACATTTTGAGGGTCCAATATAGAAAAAACCCAAATGACAATGTTTTTTGACCTTTTGAGAATTATCTTGTTTGTGAAGAATTAAATTGATTTTTGTCCTTTGCAATTCTTCCCCTGGATGCTCCAAAAGAAAATGAGAATCGTACTAGAATTGAAATATTGATGGAAGTGCAAGTATGTGGCGCCAAAAACTTGTTGATATGTTTTAATTGTAAATAATCGTAAGTGCATGACGTACTACGTGACATGTAAGCAAGTACGGATCGGTCCATAGGGAAAAAGTTATTCCTTGCTATATTCAAGTGAACTAAAAGAAAAAAAAATTCAACAGTGATTTCTGATAATTAATTGCTTGAAAAAGAAATTAATTAAATATAATATAATTGCTTAAAAGGAACTTGGTTAGATAAAATGGCCTAGCATATTGATTCCCTTACATTTACTCATAAGTTAATAATTTCATGATACTAATTTCTCTTTATTGCCATTCCATAATAATTATAAATTTAATATAAAAAGCATAAGCTATTCGTCCTCCGACATAATCTTAAGAAAACATAAATTATTCCGTCCTTGACCTATCAATCTATATCAACTTATAATTATTAATAAAGCTCGGTTCTAATTAATATAATATCAATCTAATCTTCATCTTCTCTGAGAATAGACCTTATGCTTGTCATTCTACCAAAGCTTATTGGCAAATTAGAGTTGATTTATATTAATCGGGTCAAACCCCGAACGATACCAAATCAATATTTACCTCTACTTTCTGTAGGAATAAATCCAATGTTTGTCATCACATAATAATTTATTTTAGTGTATTGGCGAGGTTTCTAGTAAGGTTAGATCGTATATTATCTAGATCTGTCATTAAGCACAAGAGAAAGCATACAAATAAACCATCAACTCATGTTTAAACTTAGGTTCATCAACCTTAGATATTATAAAATTAGCCATGTATAATAGTTAAAAACACGCAAATAAAGTTAAATAAATTCATCGCATGAAAATAAATAACATTAAAAGAAATCTAATAACCCTAATTGCTAGCCACTCTTGAGGTTAAAAACTAATGAAACCCAGCTGCTGCGGAAACATAGATCAAAGAAAGATGAAGCCCCAAAATATTTCTTCTCCAATAAACCCTATTCAAAAAGCAAAATTTTAAAGCCAAGGGACTTCAAAATTTATAATCGTAGTGTATTTGTAACAACCCTAAACTTTTTGTACGAATTTTTTTTCAAAATACAAAAGGGATAGTTAAGCCTGAGCATGAGTTATAAGTTTGTTTTGCTTTTGAACAACAAGTAAGAGCTTGTAGCTCATTGGTAAAAGCATTACACTACGGAGACATAGCACTCGAGTTCAAATCTTATCAGCCACATATTATTTTTATTGTATTTTCTTTTAATGTTTTAGAAGTCCAAGGGTTTACACGTGCACTACACGTAAACTGAAGAGTCACAGTTTAAATAAACTTGTACACTGAAGAATACAATTCGACACCTACACGTGGCATCAACCCTAGCCCCACCCGACGGTACAAAACCGGCTAAACACCCAAAAGAACCGGTACCGCCGGGCCCAACTGACTGTAATGCCCCCATTCTTTTCCCCTGCAACCCTTGGCCTACCCCACTCCCCCTCACACTGCTTGTTTTCCCTGCATTCATACAGAGCGCAATAAAATGCTCTTTTAATCCAATTTTAGTGCATATTTTAAATGCAATCTTTAACACACCAAACCCTAATTTCTCCTATAAATACAACACCTTATTTCACCCCTCCTCACTCACAATTCCCTGCCAAAACTCTCAAAAATTTTCAAGTTCTAATTGTATGCAAGTGGAGTTAGCGAAGGGCGAAGCTCCGACGAAGTTCCGGCGACAATCCAAAGAGATTCCGGCGACGAAACAACGCCCCGAAGTATTCTGTAGTTCCCTCTCCTTCTCCTCTTGACCCCAAGCCAGTAAGTCCCTTCTTTCCTGTCACGCCCCGCTTTCCAGTGTACGGGCAGAGGGCGCGACAAGGCCGCTATGTATTTACTGTGAAGTAAATACGCTAAGCGTATCTAAGCAATATAAATATAAATGCACAAGAGACAAGATATAATAAAACAGCAACTTTATTTATTCGCATTCTTTTTACAATACATGGAAAAGTAAATACAACTGAATGAAAGCAAAGCCTAAACAGTGGCATAACAGAAATGAAAAGAACTGAAATAAAAATGTGTACAATGAAGCTAGAACTTTGGGTCGTAGGAAAGCTGGTCCAAGTCCTCACTAGTAGGCTCGATCTCCTGAGTGTCCAGATCACCTGACAATATTCCAAAGAAAAAAGAGAAGGAATGTCGTCAGCGAACAATCGCTCGGTAAGTCCCAAAAATAAGGGAGAATGTAACAACTCCATTTTTAGCGTACAAAAATTTGCTTAAAAAATTATGTATACTTCAGGTATTTACATTTGCTGTGACTACTTTAAGTATTTATTTAGCTCTTTAATTACAAGAAGGAGCTTGTAGCTCATTGGTAATACCTTGCACTGCTGAACCAAGCCACCAGAGTCCAAATCCCATACCCCATATTATTTTTAATATTTGTTTGATTTTTTACCTTTAAAATACCAAGGGTTTACACGTGCATATCTCACAAAACCCCCACTACACCCAAAAATGTAACATTGCCAGAGAATAGATGAACCGTCGGTGGGGTTCCGGCCACCTGACTCGGCCGGAAATCGGCCAACTCGGTCTCGACTAGGCCGACTCAGGCCTCCGGCCGAGTCACGGCCGAGTCGTCCGATTCTGGCAACGACCCCAACATGAAAACTGTGTCTTTTCACATTCCCTACACACCTGTATAATTTATTTCCTCAGACCATTTCCAGAGCTCTTTTAAAACCACAATTACTCCACTTTTAATACATTTTACTGCATTTTTCATTTTAACTCTTCATCTATCCTAACACAAGCCTAACCCTATAAATACCACCCCCTCACCCCAAAACTCTAAGCCAACTCTCAAGAAATCTCAAGAAATCCTAGTGTGCAATCGAAGTGAGCGATAGGCAAAACTCCGGCGGATTTTCCGGCGACAACCGTAGGAACTCCCGTCGATGAAACGACACACCGTCGACTCCTCTCGTCTCCCCTTCCTCTCTTTTAAAGTCCTAAACCTGTAAGTCCCAAATTCTCTCCTTTACTCTTTTCTAAAAATACGAACTTCTAAAACCCGACGGAATCGGAACAAATCCGATTTCCGATTCGGTTTCTTCCTAAAACTTCACTTTTCTTTAATACAATTATACTAAAACCAATTCATGTTGACTATTAAACACTAACTAATCATATTGAATAAGTTTCATATCAAAAGTAATTGCTATTTTCATTTTACTGTATTTCTTTCATTAAAATACCATATAGTTTCATTTCTACATTGAAACCATCAAAACCCTTGCTATACCTTTAAGTAGATCACGAGGTAATGACCTACCTCTTCACACACTCATATGCAATATAGCACAATACCCTCGGGAACATAGAATACGGGAAAACGACACCTTTTCATTTAAATACCTTTTAATAATAAAACCATTTTCTAAACGATTTAGTATTTATACAAATCTTTGCAAAGCGCCGCTACAATCCATTTGGGAAACCCGTTCGGGATAGTGCGGATTATCGCACATCCTCGGGCTTAGTAGTGCGAGATGCAGACCTCCGCAATGAGCATTCGGTCTCGAAAGATTTAAAATACGAAAATCTAAAGAAAATGAGATTTCTAGAAATATTATATATATTAAAAATTATTTTCATATAAATATATGTATATATATCCTTAAAATATCTATTTTGTAATAATATAAATATTCCACCTTTTTCTAAAAATATCACAAGAATTATTTTACACTAAAATACCATGAATTCCCTACAAATCAATATTACAAATAAATATCTTTATTTATGAAATTAGGATATTTTCACTAGAAATATCACAATATAAAATCTACATTCATTACAACTCTAAAGACGATTAATAAATACTTGGGGTGTATTTTTAAAAGTATATAAAAGTATTTTTACATAAAGACCCCTCAAGCTCTATAAATTACCCTAAGGACCCTAGTAAACATAGGTTTAAGCGGGACCAGTCTCTTGAGCCTCAGAGAGACGGAGATATGGGTGCTTGCCTATCTAAGGTAGACAACTTAACAATGGTGTTATCAATACGGTAATCATCTTTGAAAAAGACACAGATCCTGCCGCCCATGTGCAGCGGTTACCGATAATATCAAAACAATCAGGACTTCAATTTACTTTTCTAACTGTCTGACTCAAAGTGAATCTCATTATAATCTGACTTGAATATAATTCAAGTACAATCTACAATCTACAATATTACAATTCAATATGAATCCATGAATCCATATATTCAATCTGTTCAAACTATTCAATCTGTATTGACCTAACCGAACCATGGATATACTTCCATTTACATGATTCTCCAGTTACATCCATTTACATGATTCTCCAGTTACATCCGTTTACTGATATCATGGTTTCGGTCAGTCATCCAATCATACAATGTATACAGTTACAATACAAGACAAACAATACAATCAAAATACTACGGGGTTTAAGGGGTAGATTGGTACAGAAGGTGTTAGAAGTGGCACGAGACAGTAAGATTAAGACACCTAACCTATATTCCGTTGCTGTTATACCGTGGCCCAACGGTTTCTTGTACATTCTGTTTGCCCTGGTCTCCAGCATATAGGAACCCCTCTCGTATACGCTGGCATTTTTCTATACCAAGGTACAAACAACAGCGTTAACAAAACATTACAACAATATAATACAATTTTAAAAGTTACCTTCTTACTCTGTCTATTCTATTTCTCCCTTATCTTTGGGACTTATCGAGCGATCTGTTCGCTGACGACATTCTCTTTCTTTCTTCTTTGAATGTCGTCAGGTGATCTGGACACGTCAAAGATCGAGCCCACTGCTGAAGACTTGGACCAATTCAGTGAAGACCCCGAGCTCTAGTTCATTGTACACTTTCCATTCAGTACTTTTCATTTCTGTTATGCCATTGTTTAGGCATTGCTTTTTATCAGTTGTATTTACTTTCCATGTATTGTACATAAAGAATGTGAATAAATAAAGTTGTTGTTTTGATTATATCTTGTCTCCTGTGCATTTACTTTTATATTGCTTAGATACACTTAGTGTATTTACTTCGCAGTAAATACGCAGCGGCCTCGTCGCGTCCTCTGCCCGTATACTGGGAAGCGGGGCGTGACAGAGAAATAGAATAGACAGAAAGAGAAAGTAGCTTTTAAAGTTGTATTATATGGTTAACGCTGTTGTTTGTAGTTTGGTACAGAAGGATACCAGTGTATACGAGAGGAGTCTCTATATGCTAGAGACTAGGGCAAATGGAAGTACAAGGAACCGTTATGCCACGGTACAACAGCAACGAAATATAGGTTAGGTGTCTTAATCTTGCAGTCTCGTAACACCTTCCAACACCTTCCGTACCAATCTACCCCTTAAAACCCGCGATATCTTGTTTGTATTGTTTGTGTTGTATTGTAACTTGTATTGTCTTGTATAGATGGACGACTTGCCAAAACCATAATATCAGTAAATGGATATAACTGGAGAATCATATAAATGGAATTATATCCATGGTTCGGTTCAGTCAATACAGAGTAAATAGATTGAATATATGTATTCAAGGATTCATGTTGGATTGTAGATTGTAGATTGTACTTGAATCATATTCAAGTCAGATTATTTATGAGGCTCGGTCTGAGTCAGACAATTAGAAAAGAAATTGAAGTCCTGATTATTTTGATGTTATCGGTAACCGCTGCACATGGGCGGCAGGATTTGTGTCTTTTTCAAAGACGATTACCGTGTTGATAACACCGTTGTTAAGTTGTCTACCTTAGATCGGCAAGCACCCATATCTCCGGCTCCCTGAGGCTCAAGAGATTGGTCCCGTTTAAACCTATATTTACTAGAGTCCTTAGAGTAATTTATAGAACTTGAGGGGGGTTTATGTAAAAATAATTTGTATACTTTTCAAAATACACCCCAAGTATTTATTTATCGTCTTTAGAGTTTTCATAGTTGCAGATTTTATATTTGTGACATTTCTAGTGGATAAACCTATTTTTTCATAATACATAGTATTTAATTGTAATATTGAACTTGTATGGAAGTCATGGTATTTTAATGTAAATTGATTCTTATGATTTTAGAAAAAGTTGGAATATTTATATTATCACAAAATAGATATTTTAATGATATATATATATATATATATATATTAATATATATTATATTTCTATAAATCTCATTTTCTTAAGATGTTCGTATTTTAAATCTTCGAGACCGAATGCTACTTGCGGAGGTCTGAATCTCGCACTAGTAAGGCTGAGGATGTGCGATAATCCGTACCATCCCAAACGGGTTCCCCAAAATGGGTTGCAGCGGCGCTTTACAAAGATTTGTAATAAATACGTATCTTGTAGAAAACGGTTTTAATAGTGAAAGGTATTAATATGTAAAGTTTCGTTTTTCCGTATTCTATATTCCCGAAAGGTATTGTGCTATATTGCATATGAGTGTGTGAGGAGATGGGTCATTACCTCGTGATCTAGTTAAAGGTATAGCAAGATTGTGATGTTTTAATGTCGAAATTAAACTACACGGTATTTTAGTGAAAAAATACGATAAAAATTGAAATAGGAATCCTTTTGATATGGAACTTGTTCAATATGACTTGTTAATATTTAATAGTCAACATGTAATAGTCTAGTATAATTGTATTTAAGAAAAGGTTGAATGTTTTTTAGGAAGAACCGAATCGGAAATCGAATTAATTCCGATTTCGTCGGGTTTTATTAAAAGAAATTTTAAGATTAGAGAATAGAAGAGGGAGGTGGGACTTACGGGTTTAGAGGTTATAGAAGAGGGGGAGAGAGAGATTGAAAAATGCGAGGAAGAAAAAAAAAAGAGAGGACAAATAAAGATGGTGTAATAGTGAATTATCTATCATAATATATGCATTCAATATAAGAATTAAAAGAGAAATGAAACATCACCATTCATTTTGGAAATGAAAGGGCTCATTTGTAAGTTATGATAAGAATAAAAAATGATAAAAAATAATTGCAACAATGGGGATTTGAACATGTGACTTATGGAATAACAATGTAAGAACTTAACCAATGTGCTACAAGGTTGTTCATGCATATATTTAATTAGAATTAAATATATGCTGTTGCTTGAAAAGAAAGTGAGCTTTTGGGCTCATAGTTTTATAAAAGAAAATGAAAATGAGATTGGATTTGGGTTATGGGTTGGATCAGGTATTGCGTTTAATTTGAAATAGGTTAAGATTTAGTTTAAAGAATTAGGTCTGGGAAAAAAAATAGATGGAATAATAAAATAATATATATATAATAGAAAACAAAATATACGGAAAAATACTATGAATAAATAAATACAATATTTTACTAAACAAAGAAAACACGATGGTATAGTAATATTGGGGTCGTTACATTTCCCTCTCATCTCAAATTCTAAAAGTTTCAAAACATAAAACCCGACGGAAGCGGAGTTAATCCGACTTTCGATTCGGTTTTTCTTCAAAACTCAATTTTTCTTAATCCAGATCATACCATACTCTCACATATTGTTTAACAAATATTAATAAATCTATTAAAATAAGTTTCGACGTAAAAGAATCATTTTTGTAACTTTTATCGCACTTTTACAGAAAAATACCATATATTTTAGTTTCGACATAATAACTTTATTCCTTGCTATACTGTAACATTTCAGAAAATATAAATTATTACTTTTGGAATTTAATATTAAAATAATATATTTCGCGAAAACTACCCGATTTGCGAAATTGGGGTTTTCGTAAAAGGGTATAAATATATACCAATAATTGTGAAATAATTGGGGTTTAAAATGATTTATTCATTTAAAAATGTATTTATTGGATTTGGCATTTTTATAATTAATTATATGCAGTTTAAATAAAAACCCGATTAGTGCACTGCTAATCGCGATTATGCCAAATCCGTGTTTCTACAGTTTTCCATAGTTAGTGCATCACGACATGTTGCATTTTGGTTACATGTTGTTGTTGTAGTCGAAAATTGCATCCCGGTTGACCAAGTCAAAGTCAAGGTCAACCCCAAACCAAGTGGGCTCAAGCCCAGATCAAGTGGGTCCATGCTCAAGTCGAGTCCGAACATGAAGCGGCCGGCCCCCCTCCATGCCAAAATAAAAATCATGTAATAAATAATTTTGATGTAATTTTTTATGCATGAATGTAAGCAAAATGGACATAAAACCAATTTTTTGTAAAGCCCATGACTTATGTGCAAAAGAAATGAACACATGAGGTATGAGATTGGCAAAATGCCATTTTGTAAAGTCCAAGGGGCTATGTGTAAATGTGTAAGCCTATATAAGATAACATGATGATGAATAAAGTATACACTTTTCATTCTTTCAAACTCTAGGGTTTTTTGTGCCTCCTTCTTCTTCCTCAAGGTTCTAAAAGCTTCTTCCCCTTTGAATTAAATCAAGAGTTTTACTCTTCTTTTTCCAAAAATAAATAGTTTTTCACCACAAAACCCACAAAGAGGAGCTCAGATCTTCCATTAGATCTCAAAAGGGGGAGATTTTTAAATCTCACTCCCCCTTTTTCTCCAAGATCCGGCCAACAAGGAGCAGCAGGAAGGTGACCCATCTCCGAAAATCCCACTTTGGAAAAGATCCAAGGCTCAAGAGAAGATCCAAGGCTTAAGGGAGAAGAACCTCTGAAGATTCTTAGGGAGTTCAACTCCAAGACCCAAATTCTCAAAGGAGTTTAACTCCTAATCCAGATCTTTTGGAGTTTAACTCCACTCAAAATCCTCTTTTGGAGTTTAACTCCTATTTTCCGGGGGTAAAAACCTTTCTTTTCGCTAGCGCCCGGCGCCTGCGCCCAAAGCGCCAGCGCCGAGCGCCCAAAGCACCAGCGCCCGAGTGCCCGCGTGCCTGGTACGTGAGGCGCCAGCGCCAGCGCCCGAGCGCTCGCGTGCCGGGCACGTGAGGCGCTCGCGCCCAAAGCGCGAGCGCCCGCGTGCCGCGCACGTGAGGCGCTGGCGCCTTCTCCCACGCATCCTTTGGACCCCCTTTCCTTTTTTTATATATATATGTATACACACACAAACACATACTCCACAACACTGCCCTCGTTAGAAAAAAATTCTAACGGGGCGCTGCCCCGCACCCCACAAGGGGGCTGCTAGCCCTCTTGACCCCTAACCCACTATCCGGGTAGCGGGACACCCGTAAAAACTCTGTGGGCCCCCCAATATATCCAAAACCCCTTCAAAATACAACACTGCACATTGAGTTCGCATGACCTGTTTGACCCGTCAATCGAAGGTTCTCTCGCTCCAAAGGCAAGGGGTAATTAACGGCAGCTTAGTCCGCGGCTGCCGGAGATTCGGATCCCCACAATCAACAAACCCCAGCCTACCCTAGACAGGGGGGATCTGTAATGCGCCTGACAAGCGCGCGCGTATTCCCATCTCAATGGGGTGACGAAAAACACCCTACAGTTGTGTCTTTGTGTTGTTTTGGGGGGTATTATGTGTTTTGGTGAGGAAAAGGAATGAATTAGTAAAGAGAAAGAGAGAGGGGACCACATCATGACTTGGAGCATGCCATGAGAGAGAAAGGGAGTGAGAATAAGTGAGAGAGAGGGGGGCTGCCTCATTCTTTTTCCTCCATTGTTCTTCATCTTCTTCAACTCCTCATCTCCCTCCACCTCTATCCCATGAAACCATCTCAAAATCTTCATAAAAAAACCTAAACCCTTTTCATTAAAAATGATCCCCACCTCACCCTCATCACTTTGGACCCATCAAAGTTGGATTTTGGAGACTTTGGACTTATAGGGTTTTGCTTGGTTGCATCCATGAAGTATAATTCCTTTCATTTAGTTTATTTTTAGTTTCTTGCATTCTAGTTTAGTTTAGAAGTTGTTTAAGTGTGAAATGGTGAAGTTAGAAATCCCAAGATAGGGTTTGGGTGAAAGTGTGGTTTTAGTGATCTCTAGTTGTTGTTTACAAGACCTTAGTGTGGATTTTTATGCCCAAAAACAGAGAATAGGGACTTAGGATATTACCAATGTCGGTTTTGTGACATTTAGTGCCTACAGGGAATCTGGAGGAACCCGGAAAGTTTCTGAGAGAAACAAACAATACCATTGACCTAGGCTAAACACTAGGAGGCCACCCTGACAAGACGAATCCCAACAGAGACTATTGGGCCGAGGTGGCCGGATTTTTTGGCAATGCGGCCGGCCTCATGGTGGGTATAGGTGTCTAGGTTTGGTCTGTAGCTCAGTTAACCCCACTGCATGTTTGTTTAGGCCCTTTTCACCCGACTGAAAATCTAGGAGTGATTTCTTGAGTTGCTGCTTTGGTGTCGGGTTATGTTTTCCGATATTGAAATTCTTGGTTTTAGTATTTGATATTATATTTGGTTGTTGGGCGTTTGTACGTAAACAACAAGGGTTGTTCGGTTGTTTTGCATGCGTAGGCTATAAGTTCTAACCTATGAGCGCACCGCGTGCCGTTCTGGTTCTCAGGACTTGATGTTAATGGTATTGCGATATGTGTTGATGTTGTAGGTACCTTCGCGTGGATTCGAAGACGACGAAACACACCGACTACGGCTGAACAAGGATCAAAGTGAGTAGGTCTATATCTACGGGGGAAGTCGTGTGGATGGCGTATAGCACCACCGCAACTTTTTTGATGGAAACCGATCTATAGGATACAGTCGTAGAAACCTAGATTTGGAAACTAGGGATATGGTTAAAAAGATAGTTAAAGAAGATATGAATGATGGTGTGTGTGTGTGTGTGTGTTTATATATATCGAGATATGAGATTGTCACGACCCGAAATTGGCACGTGACGGCTCTTAAACTACGCAACGTCCACAGGCGTAACACAATTTAAGCAAGCCGAAAACCCAGCAATCTAAACCATTAAAAGTAGTAAGAAATAATAACATTGTTAAAACTTTTGAAATCTCAACCCAAATTCTTTAAAGTCCAACTTTTCTTCTTTTAAAATTTTGGCAGCACTTCCTTTGTAAAAACCAGCCCCAAAAATGGGCACAACATAAATATAAGTAAAGCATCCCCAAACGGGAGCAAAAACACGCCCAAAGGCGGAAAACAACTACCAAAACAGATATACAACGCCGTAGCGAAGAAATAAAAGACGATATAAATAAAACTGCATAAAAGACATCCAAGTCACCAAAATAATATACAATATCGTCCTCACATCAAGTCTCTAAGTCATACAAGATAGTGGTAGATGGAGAGTACAAGGATACAACGAATATACAATAAGCAACATCGGATAAAAGCAAAACACAATTAAGCAAAACTGCACACTGTGGGCCGAATCGGTATCCACAGCAAAAGATGATAAGATAGATGAATAGCCTGCCTCGACTACTCTGGAGAACAACCTGCAAAACACTGTGGCACAATGGGGGTGAGTTGCCAGCTCGTGAATAGTAAATAACATATGCAGGTAATCGCAAGTATGCACGTACAGCGCGAATCTAACATATGCAAGCTAATAGCAATAAAAGTCATATGTGTGCAATAGTCATGAAAGGTACACTAGCAGGTACATCTAATACATGAAGCAATAATATGACAACCTGTATGCAACAGTCATGTAAGGTACTATATCAGGTACAACTAATACATGAACAATAAATGCAATAAGTATGCAAACAATCATGTAAGGTACTATATCAGGTACAACTAATACATGAAGCAATGATATGACAATGTATATATGCAACATTTATGAAAGGTACTCTATCAGGTACTACTAATATATGAAGCAGTGCATAAACAATAAGTGTGAAGTATGGGATAAAACATGTCATTTCCACGGAATCCTGATATCGTGGTAGGACCAAAATCCATTAAGACAATCCGAATCACAATTTCCTCAAATCAGCCCCCAAATTGGCTCTCATATCATGTAAATCTCACAAATCCTGAATGTACAATATCAAGTAAATCTCATATATCCTGAATGTACAAAATCAGCAATCTCATATATATCCTGTATCCAATCTCAAATGAATATCCTATATCCCAAAGTATATTTGCATGAATAATTATGATGATGTAATAAATTGATACGTATATGTCACGCCCCGCTTTCCAGAGTACGCTAAGATAGGCACATGGCAGAGCCAACCATGCTACATGTGGATAGGAAATATCCCTCCACAGTCACGTTATAGCTGTAGAGATATCAAGAACAATAATAATAACTACCTAATACATGTCCATGAGCCAGAATAACGAGTCAAGAATAAAATAATGCGGAAGCAAAAGATCCAATACAATAATAAACTGGAATGTACGTCTCATAATGCGGGCTCACATCAGGAATGGAAATGCATAAATAAAACTAAAATACTAACAGGTCCTCGCTACTCGGCCTGCTGACTGAAATACTCCTTCTTGGCCTGCGGCAAAGGTAGAGGATCTGGGCCATGCAAAACCCAGACGTCAGTACGTCATAATATCAACAATAATATAATCAGAGGGTAGTAAGACATGCAGGCACGAGTATGAACAGTAATAAAGGTATAACAGTAACATAAATAAGGACAGTGAAGGGTAAGGCACAGGTGATGTGCAGTGAGTAATCTAACTGGTCTATTGGGTTAACTACTCTCAAGTCTTTGAAATCAATTTGATGAATTATCGATGTAACACAATAGTATCCCGTGCGTGCCCGGGACCACGGTCAAAGACTCTCGGGCTGAATCCGAGACGTGCCGCTAGGCAATAGAAGGTAGTATGTAAAGACGAATGATGTCAGCATCATCATCCCGGGGCTGGCCTAGCCCGTAAGACTGATCAGTAAAGGAATCGAACTGTCGAGTTACAAGTCAGGTTTCATCATTGATTTCCCCATACCCCCAAGTTATGTGTTCAAGTCAGGTATTGATAAATCTGGAGCTAATGCCAACACAGGATCAAGCAGGTACAGGTTTGTCTGAATAGACAACAGAAAATGTCCGTAGGGACAACAAGTCAAGATTGTCGGCATTAGTAACAAGATCAGGTAACATGTCAAACTGTAGTACATCAGGTCATGTCAGGTGGTATACATGTATCAAGTTATGTCAAGTAGTGCACAGGTTTCAAGTCATGTCAGGTAGTGCACAAGTGTCGAGTGGGTGCTCGTAATCAAATTGTAATAAATATGGGTACACAAAAAACAAGTATGGGGTACTAATATAACAATAAAACGGAATAATATGATATGGTATGCAAATAGATATAAATTCAAAGATATATGGATGCACAATTATCGATTAGGGTTACATTTATAGTTGCAATACTGATTATGATGCACTTTATTAAACATGAAATGTTAATATCACAGTATTATGTATTAATGTGATCTATGGATGCAATTATATATATTTTAAATAAGATGGATGCAAACGGGTATCCGTAATCAGTAAAGCTGTAAAATGGTGATGTGGGATATACAACTAAGCAATATGTGATATAAATATTGATATGGATGCAGTATAATATAATCTAGTATGTCACAAGATAAGTTTTCATGACCTAGATCTGAAATGATATAAACGGATGTAAACGGAATATCGAAACGTTATAAAACTAAACATGGGGTACTAGATTTAAACTACAGATATGATATTTATTTAAATATGTATAAAATGAGTTATATAACATGTAGCAAGATTAACTTGGCTCGACAGATCAAGAAACGGATGTATACGGAACGTTTCACATCGGCGAAAAGTCGCGACGGGCGCACGGTACACGGAACGATTCCAAACAACACATAAGGGTGATCACACAAGTCAGGTACGTTCGCTGGGTCGTCTGGATCGTCGGCGTCGTTACGGCTCCGGCGAACTACAAAAGGACGGAGAACAATTTTAAGGAAGAAAGAAAGAAAAGAAGAACGAAAGAAAAAAAAAAGGGGAAAGAGAAGGAAGGAAGGGGCTCACTGGTTGCACTAGAGTCAGGGAACGAGGGGGCGACGACGAGATCGACTGCGGCGATCTACGCCGGCGGTGGAGCGGTGTGCAGGGTGCTCGGGTTCTTAGGTTTTTCTTGTGTGTGCAGGGGCTCGGAGAGAGAAGAAAATGGTGGAGGAAGGTGAGGACGAGGGGAGGATGAAGACGAGGTGGTGGAGAGAAGGAGAGGTCGACAACAAGGCAAGCACGAGGGAGGAGACGGCTAGGGTTCGCAGGGTTCTCGCGGTTGAAAAGAATGAGGAAAGAGGAAGAGGGATATATAAAATATATAGGGAGAGAGAGAGAGAGATAAAGAAAGAGAGGAGACAGATAGAGAAAGCGAGAGGAGAGAGACAGAAAGAGAGCGAGATCGAGAGGAGAGAGAGAGAGGGAAATGAATAGTGAGGAGAAAGAAATTTGTCACTTTGTGGGGAGAGAGAGAAAGGAAGAAAGGAAGAGAGAGGCTGAGAGAAAGAGAAAAAGAAAGAGGGAATGAGGGCCACAAAACAGAGAGAGAGTTGGAGTGAGCTGGAAAGTTTCATTCGTTTTGATTTTAATTTTATTAAAGATTTTAGTTAGTTGAATGTTAAGATTTTAATTTAATAATATATTTAGTTAGGTTTAAAACTTAAACTGTTTAAACGAAATTAAATAGTAAATAATTTGAATTTTGGCGGGATACAAAAATATTCCAAAACGCGCCCGGGTCGAGTCTAAAATTTTAATTTTAAAATACGAAAAATATATGCGACTTCCAAATTTCAAAATGAATACCCGGGTAACGAAAATGCATACCCCCAAGAACGGATGCACGTACGTGCGCGTAGCCATCCAAACACGTCCGTGTCACTGAGCGGGACGAGAACAAGATGCGCGGATGCTACCACGGGGTTAGGGGTATCATGCAGACCATGTTATGTAATTTTAAATTATTTTACGTGATCTAAAATGTCATATGGTAAAAGATGCAATGCCAGATAAAATGCCAGTATGCACTAAACATAAAAATGCACAGTCTACATAACAAGTCAGGGTAATTCATAAATATGAATCAAACAGGTTTAAGCAAGCGGGTCGGGTCGAATGCAATGAAAAATGTAAAATACTATTCGCACCCAAAACACTATAAATCAAGATAATACCACAGATAAGTAAATACGGGAACTGGAATTGGTATAAATGAACTAGATTGTTACATTATACCCAACTACAAAAAGAATTTCGTCCTCGAAATTCCAAGAACAAGAAAGGATAAACAATCAAGAACTACAAGAATAGATGTGGAAACTTCTGTCGGATTTCATTTTCTCGTTCCCAAGTTGATTCTCCATGCGAGCGATTTCCCTAAGAAACAAGTATAAGAGGGATAACCTTGTTCTTAAGAACCTTTTCCCTTCGATCCACTATCGACATCGGTCGTTCCTCAAAAGTTAAATCTTCTCGTACAGTCAGCTCCGAATGGTCCAGCACGTGTGTTTCATCTCGAACGTACTTACAGAGTTGAGATACGTGAAACACGTCATGAACATTCGCCAAAGATTGCGGTAATGCCTAACGATAAGCCACTTCTCCAACACGCTCCAAAATCTCGAAAGGTCCAACGAATCGAAGACTAAGCTTTCCTCGACTTCTGAAACGAATCACTCCTCTAGTGGGTGATATCTTCAAGAATACCAGATCACCAGCAGCGAACTCTAGAGGTCTTCTCGATATATCGGCCCAACTCTTCTGCCGATGCTGCGCTGCCTTCATATGTTTCCGGATAGTGTTAACTTTCTCTATTGTTTGTACGATCAAATCCGGTCCCAACAATCTTCGCTTTCCAATATCATCCCAACAAACGGGTGAGCGACACTTGCGACCATACAACGCTTCAAAAGGAGCCATCTGAATAGCTGCCTGAAAACTGTTATTTTAAGAAAACTCCACCAAGTGTAGATGATCTTCCCATGAACCCTTGAAGTCTAACATGCAAGCTCTCAACATGTCTTCAAGAGTTTGGATTGTTCTCTCTGACTGGCCATCTGTTTCAGGATGATAAGCTGTGCTAAACTTCAATCGAGTCCCCAAATTTTCCTGTATGCTCCTTCAAAAGTGTGATAAGAAGCGTATGTCACGGTTGGACACGATGCTCACCGGTACTCCATGCAATCTCATAATCTCCTGCATGTACCGTTCTGCCAATGCTTCTGTTGATTGACCAACTCGAAATGGGATGAAATGAGCTGCCTTGGTCAATCGATCAACAATCACTCAAACTGCATTGTTGCCCTTTGGACTCCGCGGTAAAGCCGTCATGAAATCCATGGTTATATGTTCCCACTTCCATTGAGGAATCGGAAGTGGTTGCAATAAACCAGCAACCCTTTGATTTTCAGCTTTAACTTGCTGACACACCAAGCACTTCGCTACAAAGCGGGCAATCTCCCGTTTCATGCCTTCCCACCAGAAATGATGTCGTAGATCTCGATACATCTTCATGCCTCCTGGATGTACGGAATATGCGGAACTGTGCGCCTCCTTCATAACTTCTTCGCGAATATCTCGCTTTGGCACACACAAACGACCACCATATCGCAACGAACCATCTTCATGAATCAACAAGTCCGTTCGAAGTCCAGCTTCAACCTGTTCTCGAAACTTTTGCAATCTAGGGTCCTGCAATTGCGCTGCTTTAATATTCTCGATCAACGACGACTGTACTTGCAGCTGCATCAACTGTCCCGAAGAATGCGGTAGCATAACCTCCAAATCGAATCTCCGAAAGTATTCAATAAGTTCCTTTTGTACAGTCAACATCTGAATTGCTGGCAACCGACTAAGCGCATCCGGCACAACATTAACTTTCCCCGGATGGTACTTAAGATCAAGATCGTAGTCAGCCATCAGCTCCACCCATCTACGCTGCCTCATATTAAGCTCCTTCTGTGTGAACACATACTTCAGGCTTTTGTGATCAGTGAATACTTCGACCCTTTCGCCCAATAAGTAGTGTCTCCAAATTTTCAAAGCGAAAATCACAGCTGCTAGCTCCAAATCATGAGTTGGGTAATTCTTCTCATGGGTCTTCAACTGTTTCGATGTGTAAACTATAACCTTCCCATGCTGCATCAAAACACATCCCAATCCTTTCCCAGACGTGTCATTGTGAATCACCAATCCTCCGGAACTGTCTGACACGGTCAAAATAGGAGCGGTTATCAGTCTCTGCTTCAATGCCTCAAAAGCTGACGCACACTTATCCGTCCACACAAATGGTACCTCCTTGCGCGTAAGCTTGGTTAAAGGCTCAGCCAAACGAGCAAAATTCTCCATGAACCTTCTGTAATATCCGGCAAGTCCAAGAAAGCTTCTGATCTCTGCAACGTTCTTCGGAATCGGCCAGTCTCGAACTGCTGCAATCTTTTCGGGATCAACGGCGATTCCATCTCCGGACATGACATGCCCCAAAAACTTCACTTTTTCAAGCCAAAACTCGCACTTGCTCATCTTTGCATACAATCTTTCTTGCCTCGATGTCTGCAGTGCGATCTTCAAGTGTTCTGCATGCTCTTCAATGCTCATCGAGTAAACCAGAATATCATCAATGAACACCACTATAAACTGGTCCAAGAATGACGAAAAGATTCGGTTCATCAAGTCCATAAATATCGCCGGTGCATTCGTTACTCCGAAGGGTATCACTAAATACTCGTAATGTCCATACTGAGTTCGGAACGCCGTCTTGCAAATATCTTCTGATTTAACTCTGACCTGATGATATCCGGATCGCAAATCCAGCTTCGAGAATACCCTTGCGCAACTAAGCTGCTCGAACAATTCGCCAATGCGAAAGATCGGGTACTTATTCTTAATAGTCACCCGGTTTAATTCTCGATAATCGATGCACATCCTCCTCGTGCCATCTTTCTTCTTGACTAGAAGAACTGGAGCTCCCCAAGGTGAATTGCTGCTGCGATTCCAACCCTTATCAAGTAATTCAGCAACCTGCTTCTTGACTTCTTCCAACTCTACTGGTGCCATTGGATAGTACGCTTTAGAGATTGGCGCTGCACCAGGAATAAGATCGATCGCGAACTCCACATCTCGTTTTGGCGGTAAACCCGGATGTCCTCGAACACGTCCATGAAATCTCGAATTACCGCTGGCGCTTCTTCCTTATACACTTCCATAGACGAAAGAACATTATTTGCCGGCCTATCCCTAAACTCGACTGGCCCGACAAAACTGCTTCTTCCAGTAAAGATAAACTCTGGATGTCCGAGAATCTGGAAGATTACTTTCTTTGCCCTACAATCAATGTGAGCGTGGAAAGTGCCGAGAAAATCCATTCCCAAGACGACTTCATAGCTGCCAGTATCAATCACCAAGAAATCTGCAAATAACTCCCGTCCGCAAACAACAACAGGACAATCCTTACATTCTCTACTAGCTATGATCTTCCCATTCCCAGTGTGTATGTCCCAACAACAAGACAGGGCCGTGCTAGCAATCGAGTGTGTAGCAATAAATTTGGACGACATAAAACAATGGGATGCACCAGAATCGAATAACGCTAATGCGGGAAAACCATGAACAAGTAGGATACCTGAAACAACTTCTCCTGAAGCCTTAGCTTCCTCAGCAGTCAGGGTAAACGCTCGAGCTTGATTGGGTCCCTGAGTCAGCTGCTTCTGTCCCTGAAACTGATTCTGCGATGGCCTCTGAACATCATCTTTCGTGCGAAGCTTTGACGGACAAGCGTTGATGGTATGATCCGCCGATCCACAAACCAAACAGAGTCCCCACATCTTTCGACATTCCCTTGGCACGTGCCCAGGTAAATGGCAGTAGTCACAAATCACGCTCCTTCTTTGATCAACAACGATAGGCTTCTTCATAGATGTTACGCCACGTCGGTTCACCGGAATACCTCTGCGTACATGCGCTCGGTTCGGTGCAAATGCCGACTTCCGCACTGTAACTGCTTGCTGCTGCGTACTCCCAGTCTTCATAGATAGGCTCTGCTGCTCTCAGGCCGCTGTAAGTACTTGTGAGAAAGTGGTCAAACCCAGGGATATAATTTGCCTCTGGATGTCCACATCCAAACTGCGCATAAACCTTCGTGCCCTATCAGCTTCTTTGGCCACCAAAGGTCCAGCGAAACGACTGAGCCGCGTCCACTCAGCCGCATGGGCATCCACGGATCTGCTATTCTGCTTCAAACTGATAAACTTCTCTTCCATTTCCTCCCGTGCAGTCTGCGGGAAGAACTTCTCTAAGAAACTCTTCGAAAAATCCGCCCAACTGATCGGCTTGGGCAAGCGGGTCTCTTCCACAAGCCACCATTCACGGGCATAGTCCACCAACTGGATGCGTACCACATCCACTCTCTTGTCCTCTGGGATCTGTGCTGCAACGAGCAAATTCTCCGTATCAACCAGCCACTGCTCCGCCGGCAACGACTCTTCCAGGCCAGTAAAGACGGACGGACCAAGTCTCCTGAAATCCGCCACGGTACCCACACGATCAACTGGTCTGGCCACAACATTGTTTACGGACTGCTGGACGGTCCGCAAACCTTCCTGAAAAACTTCGGCTTGCTGCTGGTTCAGATCGGTCTGCCGTTTCTGGTTCTCCAGCATCCCACGAATTACTCCAAGCAAAGCGGCTTCATCAACACGCCTCTGGTACGTTTTCAGATTCCTGCCTGCCATGTTCCTGAAACCAAAACACCAAAAGGATTAGTATGATAACAGATTCAAAGTATAGATCAAGGATATGAATCAAGACTAGAACTCCAAGTTACTTAAATAGAGCACCGCATTGTAACCATGCCGCGGTACATAGCTACAATCACATAACTCCACCCAAGTTGCCTAAGTTCCAGAGATAAACAATAGGAAACCAGGTTTCGAGTCGAGATGCAAAAGAGGTTTGCATATCGTCAAGGTAGAATCAGGAGGAAGTTAAGATTCAAAAATGGTAAGATGGTAAGGTGGCAGGACATGTTCCTAATCTCGAGTATTCTGATTCATGTATTGGGTCCAATACCCAACTACAAAAAGAATCAAACCCGATTAACCTAGATCCTATGGCTCTGATACCAAAACAAACCCTTTCACGCCCCGCTTCCCAGAGTACGCTAAGATAGGCACGTGGCAGAGCCAACCATGCTACATGTGGATAGGAAATATCTTTCCACAGTCATATTACGGCTGTAGAGATATCAAGAACAATAATAATAACTACCTAATACATGTCCATGAGCCAGAATAACGAGTCAAGAATAAAATAATGCGGAAGCAAAAGATCCAATACAATAATAAACTGGAATGTACGTCCCATAATGCAGGCTCACATCAGGAATGGAAATGCATAAATAAAACTAAAATACTAACAGGTCCTCACTGCTCGGCCTGCTGACTGAAATACTCCTGCTCGGCCTGCGGCAAAGATAGAGGATCTGGGCCATTCAAAACCTAGACGTCAGTGCGTCATAATATCAACAATAATATAACCAAGGGGTAGCAAGACATGCAGGCACGAGTATGAACAGTAATAAATGTATAACAGTAACATAAATAAGGACAGTGAAGGATAAGACACAGGTGATGTGCAGTGAGTAATTTAACTAGTCTACTGAGTTAACTACTCTCAAGTCTTTGAAATCAATTTGATGAATCATCGATATAACTCAATAGTATCCCGTGCGTGCCCGGGACCACGGTCAAAGACTCTCGGGCTGAATCTGAGACGTGCCGCTAGGCAGTAGAAGGTAGTATGTAAAGACGCATGATGTCAACAGCATCATCCCGGGGCTGGCCTAGCCCGTAAGAATGATCAGTAAAGGAATCGAACTGTCGAGTTACAAGTCAGGTTTCATCATTGATTTCCCCATACCCCCAAGTTATGTGTTCAAGTCAGGTATTGATAAATCTGGAGCTAATGCCAACACAGGATGAAGCAGGTACAGGTTTGTCGGAATAGACAACAGGAAATGTCCGTAGGGACAACAAGTCAAGATTGTCGGCATTAGTAACAAGATCAGGTAACATGTCAAACTGTGGTATATCAGGTCATGTCAGGTGGTATATATGTATCAAGTCATGTTAAGTAGTGCACATGTTTCAAGTCATGTCAGTAGTAGGGTATCAGGTCATGTCAGGTAGTGCACAAGTGTCGAGTGGGTGCTCGTAATCAAATTGTAATAAGTATGAGTACACAAAAAAAAGTATGGGGTACTAATATAACAATAAAACGGAATAATATGATATTGTATGCAAATAGATATAAATTCAAAGATATGGATGCACAATTATCGATTAGGGTTACATTTATAGTTCCAATACTAATTAGGATGCACTTTATTAAACATGGAGTGTTAATATCACAGTATTATGTATTAATGTGATCTATGGATACAATTATATATATTTTAAATAAGATGGATGCAAACGGGTATCCATAATCAGTAAAGCTGTAAAATGGTGATGTGGGATATACAACTAAGCAATATGTGATATAAATATTGATATGGATGCAGTATAATGCAATCTAGTATGTCACAAGATAAGTTTTCATGACCTAGATCTGAAATGATATTAACGGATGCAAACGGAACATCGAAATGTTATAAAACTAAATATGGGGTACTAGATTTAAACTACAGGTATGATATTTATTTAAATAGGTATAAAATGAGTTATTGTAACACCTTAGAATGTGTTTTGTGGCTAATTATATTTTAATATATAGTTTTTAATAAAAAGTTTACCAAATTGATTTCCAATTATTTTATCATATTTAATGAATATTTTATTAGATTTTTCCTAGGCTTGCACACATTTGTGCATGATAACTAGGGTGCTAATTTGGAGGTTAACCATGATTAGCAATCATGGTTAGCTAACCATTTTTCTTTAATCTAGTTTTAATTATTAAGTGTTTTGGGTTTAATAGTGTATGGTTGTTAATAAGGAAAAAGGATTTCTAAATTGATTAGATTATGGTTGAATTGTTGACTTTGTGTGAGAGAGAGGGCATGGGGAGCATGGTGTGAAGCATGCCTCATTAATGAGGAAAGAGAATGGGAGGGGTTATTGTGTGTTCTCTCATTTCTCAATCATTCTCTCATACTCTCTCTCTCTCACACACACACACACACCATCTGCTGAAACAACAACAACTCCAGCAGCAACAGCCATCATCATCAGCAGCAGCAGAAGCAGCCATCATCATCATCAGCAGCAGCAGCAGCCATCAGCAGCAGCAGTAGCAACAGCAGCAGCAAGAGCTCCAGCTACTTACAGCAGCTCCTTCCACTTCTTCACCTGCCTTCTAGGGTACATTAGGGTATAAACTCTGGACCCAAATCCCCTCATTGCTTAAGTTGTGCATTGATTAGCTTTGGTTTGCATAAATAGTGAGTTTAGTGCTAATTAAGGTGATTTGTGTGGAATGTTGATTAAGTGATGATTGTGTTACCTAGCCTATTTTAGTGTTGTTAGGGTTACTTTAACTGAGAATTAACCCAGATTTCACTAAAATACCATAAGGTTTCCTTTTTAGTGCAAATCGGTATTTTTAAGCGATATTGTGGCATTCTGTAATCTGCTATTGACCCGGACCCTTCAGGGTAAAATTGAGGAAACTGCAACATGCTTGTTGGGTCTAGAACACACACCCAGAACACGAGCCACCCTTTCCCATTTGAGGCCGCAATTTTAATCCATTTGGCTGCAAATTGCGACCAGGTCAGGGGCTTGGGTCTTGGGGTTTTGGGTAGGGTACTCTGCTGTGTTATCTAGTGTTTTGGCATGTATAGTTTTGTAAGATTTGACCTGTAGGAAAATCTGGGACAATATATCGTATTGCATGTCTGTTTTGTTTTCGCGATACGCGCGATACGTGAGTGGTTCTGCGATCCAGCGTGTCGCGGCGTGTCGCGCTAGTTTTAGACGCGTATACACACGTTTTAGCGTATCATGCACACGCGCGTTTAGTTCGCGACGCGAGTTTCTCGTTTGGGTTTGATATCTCGTTTTGCGAGATATTTACTTATATATGTATTCCTCGTCTTATTTTCAGGTTTGCAGGCGGGGACTACGGACACGGCTACAGAGGGAGACAGGTAGTAGGATTCACCTAACGTGGAGCGTAGGTGAGTAGATTTAACATATACAGGGGAATCGCCCGCATGGCGTTATGCGTCTGGGCTAGAATTCTAATACTTGTTGCGTATTCTACGTCATTGTTAGAATTGCGCCTTACCCTATTTATTAGATATAATGGTACTGTGACTAGCAGCCGTAGGACACTACACATATTATTGACGGTTCATGTTGCACGAGCACGGATTGTATGCTACACACACCGTCAATAATTGCCATGTCATACACAAACCCCTTATAGATACTATATTGCTTGGTTAGGGACCTTGTGGCATTGATTCGTATTGCTTATCGCACATGACATCTAGCTTGTCGGTATACCTATAGTGTATCATACCATTAGTGATAGGTACATATACACCTTACGATACAGCTACAGGTATACCTTGCTCCTGTTTTACTTATACCCAGGGGGTATACGACATCACTTACTTATAGGTAGACACCTATACTCAGCTGTACCTTATTGATTTTGCATACATCTGGTTTCAGCTACATATTTTCCTTTATATGCTCGCATTTCAGATGTATCGCATATATTTATTCCTGGATTTGCGCATTGTTATTTGGATTTTACATGATGTTTTCTGGATTTGGGAACCGCGGGAGTTCATGAAATTATGCATACATTGAAAAACCCGGTTTCCTTGATATGATATTTACGCAGCCACCATGAGATTTATCGGTTCTGATTATATACTCCATACGAGGTGTGGTTGCCGTATGAGAGTGCATGGTGGGGCCCGGTATGGTTCCCCTCGGCAAGATGATCGATGGACTTTGCCGATTGAGCCTGGAGGCGGGCGAGTACCTACCGGTGACAGTACCAATGATTCGGCGGGGATCATGGAGATACCGTTGGGAGTCATGCACGTATGCATACGTCGAAAGGCGAGGGTCAGAGCTAGGCACTCGTGCTTTCGGGATAGCGTATGATACGTACCTATCAGGATGCTAGTCTTGGTGACGGCATCTGATAGATCAGGATTTCTGTGTCGATGCTTGGCACATTGTTTTCATGATATTTCTTTTAACACCTTTGTATATATAACAGGGGATTTAGCCGTTGTTATATATACCCTTACACCAATATTAGTGGAGTGGGACGCTAATATATGTGTATTGACCCCATCATATTTATTTCTGCAAATATATACCTTTAGGATGTTAGAATTCTACTTGAGTTTTGATTTGGGATATTAGGTGATTCATTGAGATTGGATATTGGACATACATATGGGATTACTGATTTGTACATTCGGGATATAGGAGATTACTCGATATTGTACATTGAGGAGATGTGAGACTTATATGATGTGAGAGCCCAACTTGGGGGCTGATTTGAGGAATTGGGATTTAAATGTCTTGATGGATTGTGATCCTACCACGATGACATGATTCCGTGGGATGACATATTTCACTCCATACCTCATACCTTTTCACTTATGCACTGTTCCGTGTATTAGGAGTACCTGTTAGTGTACCCTTCATGCGTGCTGCATATCTACATTCTCATATCCCTATTGCATGGTTATTGCATACTATTGTCATGTAATTATTGCTTCACATATTGATTGTACCTGCTAGTGTACTTTCCGTTATTCTGCATTCACATGACCTGTTATTACTGCAAATTGTATATCTTAGATTCATGCTGTACGTACATTCCTGCGATTACCTGCATATGTTATTTACTATTCACGAGTTGGCAACTCACCCCCGTTGTGCCACAGGTGTTGCAGGGTGTTCCCCAGAGTAGTCGAGGCAGGCTATTCAGCTATTCATCTATCATCTTTTGCTACAGATACCGCATCGGCTCACAGTATACTATTTTGCTTAGGTGGGTTGGATGATTATCTGTATTTCATATTATACATTCGTTGTATCTTATACTCTCCATCTACTATATGTTGTTGACATTAGAGACTTGGTGAGGACGATATTGTATATTATTTGTGGCTTTATTGTCTTTTATACAGCTTTATCTCTATTGTCTATATTTTCTTCGCTACGGCGTCGTATATTTGTGATGTGATTGTTTTCCGCCTTTGGGCCAGTTTTTATAAAAGGGGTGTTGCCAAAATTTCAAAGAAAGAAAATTAGACTTTTAAAGAATTTGGGTTGCGATTTCAAATGTTTCAAAAAATTTTATTATCTTATCTTCTTTTTTATGATTTAGATTTCTGGGTTTTGGCTTTCTTTTACTGCGTTACGTCTTTAGGCGTTGCGTAGTATTAGGGCCGTCACGTGTCAATTTCGGGTCGTGAAAGTTATATAGCATGTAGCAAGATTAACTTGCCTTGACAGATCAAGAAACGGATGTATACGGAACGTTTCACGTCGGCGAAAAGTCGCGACGCGCGCACGGTACACGGAACGGTTCCAAACAACGCACAAGGGTGATCACACAAGTCAGGTACGTTCGCTGGGTCGTCTGGATCATCGGCGTCGTTACGGCTCCGGCGAACTACAAAAGGACGGAGAACAATTTTAAGGAAGAAAGAAAGAAAAGAAGAACGAAAGAAAGAAAAGGGGAAAGAGAAGGAAGGAAGGGGCTCACTGGTTGCACTAGAGTCAGGGAACGAGGGGGCGACGACGAGATCGACTGCGGCGATCTACGCCGGTGGTGGAGCGGTGTGCAGGGTTCTCGGGTTCTTGGGTTTTCCTTGTGTGTGCAGGGGCTCGGAGAGAGAAGAAAATGGCGGAGGAAGGTGAGGACGAGGGGAGGATGAAGACGAGGTGGTGGAGACAAGGAGAGGTCGACGACGAGGCGAGCGCGAGAGAGGCGACGGCTAGAGTTCGCAGGGTTCTCACGGTTGAAAAGAATGAGGAAAGAGGAAGAGGGATATATAAAATATATAGGGGGAGAGAGAGAGATAAAGAAAGAGAGGAGAGAGAGAGAAAGCAAGAGGAGAGAGAGAGGAGAGAGACAGAGAGAGAGAGCGAGATCGAGAGGAGAGAGAGAGAGAAATGAATAGTGAGGAGAAAGAAATTTGGCACTTTGTAGGGAGAGAGAGAAAGGAAGAGAGAGGCTGAGAGAAAGAGAAAAGGAAAGAGGGAGTGGGGGCCACAAAACAGAGAGAGAGCTGGAGTGAGCTGGAAAGTTTCATTCGTTTTGATTTTAATTTTATTAAAGATTTTAGTTTGTTGAATGTTAAGATTTTAATTTAATAATATATTTAGTTAGGTTTAAAACTTAAACTGTTTAAACGAAAATTAAATAGTAAATAATTTGAATTTTGGCGGGATACAAAAATATTCCAAAGCGCGTCCGGGTCGGGTCTAAAATTTCAATTTTAAGATACGAAAAATATATACGACTTCCAAATTTCAAAATGAATACCCGGGTAACGAAAATTCATACCCCCAAGAACGGATGCACGTACGTGCGCGTAGTCATCCAAACACGTCCGTTTCACTGAACGGGACGAGAACAAGATGCGCGGATGCTACCACGGGGTTAGGGGTATCATGCAGACCATGTTAAGTAATTTTAAATTATTTTACGTGATCTAAAATGTCATATGGTAAAAGATGCAATGCCAGATAAAATGCCAGTATGCACTAAACATGAAAATGCACAGTCTACGTAACAAGTCAGGGTAATTCATAAATATAAATCAAACAGGTTTAAGCAAGCGGGTCGGGTCGAATGCAATGAAAAATATAAAATACCATTCGCACCCAAAACACGATAAATCAAGATAATACCACAGAAAAGTAAACACGGGAACTGGAATTGGTATAAATGAACTAGGTTGTTACAGTATACATATATATTAGCGTCACATTCCACTATATATATATATATATATATATATATATATATATATATAACAGCGTCCCATTCTACTGTTATATATACTTAGAAGTAAAATATCATGAAATCAATGTGTCAAGTATCGACACAGAAATACTGATCTATCCGGTGCTGTCACCACGACTGGTACCCTGATAGGTACGTATCATACGCTATACCGAAAGCTCGAATGCGTAGCTCTGAACCTCGCCTCTCGACGTAACCATACGTACATGACTCCCGTCGGTATCCCTACGATAACCGCCGAGTCGTATGTAATGTCGCCGGAGAGTATGGTTCCCCCGCCAGGCCTCATCGGTATGTTACATCAAAATCCCTTTCTTACCCCGGGATACCTCCGGGCCCCACTATGTACCCTCACACGGCCCACGACGCTCCTCGCATGGGGTATATATATCAGAACCGATAAATCTCATGGTGGCTGCTGAAATATCATATCAATAGAAACCGGGTTTTTCAAATAATGCATAATTTCATGAAACTACCACGGTCCTCAAATCCAGAAAATATCATGAAAAATTCATATCTCAATGCGAAAATTCATGAATATAATATACGCAGCATAAAACTGTAATGTGAGCATATAAAGGAAAATCCGCTAATTAACTGCAACAAGTTAATATAATATATCATGCGGTTTCTAATTTCTTCAATTCTATATAACATTAAATAAAGGTAAACATATAGCTATAGCGAGATATATGTGTGAACATAAAAGTATAGCAAGGTACATGTATCTACTTATCAGTAATGATGTAATATACCCCCCGGGTATAAGTGAAGTATGTATGCAAGGTATACATGTAGCTATATCATTATGTGTATATGTATCTATCGCTAATGGTACAATACCCTATAGGTATACAGGTAACTAGCATGTCAAAGCATATGTGTAAGCATGTAGGTATACAGGTATGCTATATGTCATATGCATAAAGAAATATGAATCAATGTCTCAATATCCATAACCAAACAATATCATATAGGTATGTGTGTTGTGCGCGTCATGGCAATTATTGACGGTATGTGTGGCATACAATCAGTGCTCGTGCAACATGAGCCGTCAATAATAGTGCGGTGTCCTAAGGGTACTAGTCCAACCACAACAAGTAACTAAGCAATAAGGTGTATGCGCAACTCTATATATAAAATAGAATATGCGACAAAAACATAACATCTCTAGCCCAGACGCATAACGCCATGCAGGCGATTCCCCTATAGATGTTAAATCTACCCACCAACGCTCCTGGCTAATTAAAGCCAACCACCTATTTTCCTTTCTTCGCAGCGTCCGAAGTCCCCGCCTGTGAACCTAAAACATAACACAATAAAGCAAGTATATATTAGAAATAGACCCAAAACACGTACAAATTAGGCGGACCAACGCGACACACAAAACATACTCTCAAGTGTTCGTATTGTGGCTAACGTGCATAGTGATAATACGAAACCAACTCAAGAGTGTTTCCTGATTTAAAATCAGGAAAGCTTATGGGAAAAGCTTCATAAAAGGGTCACGTGTGGGCACGTGACGTCTAAAAAGCATCATCAAGGCAGATTCAGCTTCCCGACTACATCAAAGAAAAGGGCTTCAAAAAGGGTCGCGTGCTCCCACGTGACCGGGGTCACGTGTTGGCACGTGACATTTTTCAAAGGGCACATCGGTTCCCTGATCAAATCAGGGAAAAAGCCTCAAAAGAGGTCACGTGCTTCCACGTGACCAGGGTCACGTGTCGGCACGTGATGATCAAAAGCAGCAGACTTGTTCTCCAGTGAAATCAAAGAAAGAGGCTTCAGACAGTGGCCACGTGTTGGCACGTGATGACCAAGCAACAACCAGAAGACAGTGCAAAAAGAAAGGAAAAGGTTCATTCCAAAGGGGGTCACGTGCCCACACGTGACCATGAGTCACGTGGTCACACGTGACCGGCTTTCAAAGCCCATTTTGTCAACAGAATTAAATTCTGAAAGAAATTCAAATCTTTCCAAAGGAAAGCGGCTATTTGGAACCAATCGAATTAAAGATTCAGAGGTGGTGAAATATCATCTATCTATGGGAAAATCTCGGGTTTGGAAAGATTTCCCCTTTAAATCTAACCGAAACAACAAAGGAAAAATCCCTGGATTTGAAATCCAATGGTGAATAAAATTCACCTAATAATCCAAAGGTCCAAAACGAATGATGGATGCAAATCAAATCTCTCATGAAGATTCGTCAAAAACTGATTGATTCGGCTGCTTCTCCTATAAATAGGAGCCAAGAGACACAGAGAAAAGAGATATACAGAGACAGGGAGAGAAAAAGAAAAGGAAGAGAGCTTCGATACTTCGAGGAACTTGGATCTTCTGCAAAAGAAAACCCTAGGTAAGAAAGGGAAGGCTTTTTGAAAGAAAGAGAATTTAATTCTCAACAGAGTTTAACTCTGATATATAAAACAGAAGAACATATTTCTTCTCTCTTTGATAGAGGATCTGCAAAGTGCACATCTCCCCTTGAAGTTGAGAATTTAATTCTCAATGGGTCGAGATCCTGCCATGCAGATCCAAAACATAGAGAGGGAATGCAAGCACGCGAATTTAATTCTCACAGAACTATAGGAATTTAATTCCTTTAAAATAAAACTAGGGCTTGACCCTGTGTTATGGGAATTTAATTCCTTCAGAACAAAAAGAAACAGGGTTTAACCCTAATTAAGAACCTAGTTCTGTTGGAACAGCGGGGATTTAATTCCCTTGATCATAATTTAAAAGAAAGAGGGAATTTAATTCCTTAAAAGCTTTTATTAGGGTTCAACCCTATTCAGTTCTTCACATATATGAAGAATTTAATTCCTACAGAAAATTCAGAGTCCAACTCTATTCAGAATATAAACCTTCGAAAGGAAGTAGGAATTTAATTCCCTTGAAATTACTGTCAGGGTTTAACCCTATGAGGAACTTGATTCCTGGAAAAGATTAAGAGATCCTCTAAAACAACATACATAGAGGCAGGGTTACATGTCACCACGTGACCCCCCCAAGAGATCTACAGAAAGCCCCTTTGAGGTAGCACCCCACGTGACCCACGTGACCCTCGGCAGAAGCTTTAATACATAGGCATTTGAATGCCCATCACGTGATGGCACGTGATGCTCTGAAAGACGCGATAATCTCAGCAGAATAAATGAAGGGAGGGCGCTCTCACGTGCTGCCACGTGACCCCTCTTGCCTTAGTGTTTAACACTAAATTAAAACCCTCGAACCCAGTGTTAAAACACTGTTGGGCCTTAGTGTTCAACACTAATTAAAAAGCTTTATTTGCAGTGTTCAACACTGATCTGTTTTAGTGTTTAACACTAATTTGAAAAGCCTTGTTGCTGGTGTTTAACACCAATTATCTCTTAGTGTTAAACACTAACTTGTCAACCTCATTCCCAGTGTTCAACACTGGCTGCTCTGTAGTGTTTAACACTAGGCTTTGGCCCAATTGGCCTAAATGGATAGAGGCAAAGCCTCTCCTGATTGGACTTAGCCCAAGATGGCCATAGGTCCTCAATTTGTGATTAACTGGGCCAATGGACTCATAACATAATTAATTCGTCTTGATCCCAAATTGGGCCAAGGACTATTTAATCCACTCCGGTTCTAGGGTACATCTCTTCACTCCTTTGATACTTGGCATTGTAATCCCTCAATGTCTTCAAAGAGGTGACGGGTCCCGACGACCACACACTGATACGGACTGTGGGGTCCTTAAACCCGTATTTAATGCAAAATTCCTGGTTACGTGGAACGCTGATAATGTCACTCTTTGACCCCGTAGAAAACGTCCAGAGCGGAGCCTGGTCGTCGCAGAGCACGGCAGTGAACCCGTGTGAAGGATCCAGAGCACATACCGGACTGTGGGGTCCTTAAACCCATGGACTACGACGTCCTTAACCTTGACCGAGATGTCTTAAAACTAACAATGGACTGTGGGGTCCTTAAACCCATGGACTACGACGTCCTTAACCTTGACCGAGATGTCTTAAAACTAACAATGGACCGCAATGTCCTTAAACTACCCATGGACCGCAACGTCCTTAAACTACCCATGGACCGCAATGTCTTTAAACTAGAACAATAGAGCCCCATATGCTCTTTTGTCGGATCTAAACGGTCCCGTTTAAGTTGATCTTAGCCTCAAAGATGGCTAACGTATCCTTAAACCTTCAAACAGACTGGACTATGAATCCCCCCAATTAACTCTGGCTCGAGGGTACATCTCTGAGCTCCTCTGACATCCGTCGTTGTAATCCTTCAACGTCGTCAGAGAGGTGACGGGTCCCGACGGCCATACATACGATGGACCACTATGTCCCTAAATTGAAACATTAGAGCCCAAACGCTCCTTTGTCGGATTTAAACGATCCCGTTAAGTTGATCTTAGTCTCAAAGTGAGACTAACGTATCCTTAACAAACGTTTGAGTTGATCTTAGCCTCACGTATGGCTGACGTATCCTCAAACCAAACCCCCAAACCCAAATCTAAGATAATACGGATTTGGACTAGTCCACGCCCTACGGGCGACGACATAACTCAGTCTCCGTAAACAATCCACGGGCAACAAAATACAAAACAAACACCCACGACACGAAGTGACCATCTGGAGAAGGAGAAAGTTGTTACCGCAATGCGGTAGCGTAATTAACTGCAGGGGCTTGCGCCTGCAGGGAAGAGCGTCCCCACAATCAAAAACCCCTCAAACGAGGGGGAATCTGACGAAGTCTGCTACATCGGACGCATCCGTACAAACCTTCGATACATGGTGCCATAAATCAACTTGGCATCTTCGGAGAGGTGGACGGATAGCACCAATTAGCATCTGCCCCGAACCTCAGGCAAGACATCATGTCGCGCCGTCTTTCGGAGGGGAACAGATTCTGGCACGCCCGGTGGGACCTTTTCCTCTTTCCACTCCACACTTCGTGTGTCGTGACTCTCGAACCAATCGCGGTTCGCTAATGGTTGCCCTTGGGTTTCAAGATACTAAGAATTGGCGTCTTGCTTATTGCAGAAAGTAAAGGATCGATGGCTTCTGCTTCCGTGAAATCCTCCAACTGCTCAGACTGCGATTGCAACCAACGCTCTGCCTCGCTAGGAGGTATAGCCTACGGACCCCAAGCTGCTTCGCTATTCACAATGCCCGTGGAACAGGTCACTCGCGCCACTACAGGATTGTTCTTCGGGACCATGCTCCCGCCTACAAACTTCACCGCTCCAGTGCTGACAACGGAAGCTCTCAAGAAGTCGGTCTTTGATCGTCTTACTCCTGCCGCGGCTCCTCTCAACGAGTCGCCCAACGTCAACGCCTCGGTCTTCTCTAGATTGGGCCAGAAATCCTGCAAACCCATCATGGGGCCTACAATCTCAGAGAAGGCTGTTTCTAAGAAAGTGGCTGCTCCTGCTCCCGAAATCGTCAAGGCGTCTTCTCCGGCCAAAAGGTCGGTCTTTACAAGATTGACGGCTCCAGCCCCGCTCCTGCTGCCCAAAGGACGTCGGTCTTTGACAGGCTAACACCAACAGCGACTCCCCACCTACACGGAGGGCAAGACGAAACCATTCTTACCGCTGACCCTACGCCGTCCGCTCGACACGCTCGACGTCGCCATTGGCGCCGAGTAAGGAAAGCTGGGGGCAACTCCCCCTCTGGGTTGGCTCCATCGGTCCCGATGGCAGAGGTTAATGCTGCTGTTCCAACTGGGAACAGCTTCGAAATGCTAAATAAGGTGCGAAGGAATTCTGCTACTGCAGTGCTGAAGAGGTCTCCTCCCCCATTAAAAAAGGTTGTGGAAATAAAACCCGAACAGCCCCGATCTCCTCAACGGTTGTCTTCCAAAATTTATAAGGTTTGGCGGCAGGCCCGAGACTCGATCATCGATCCAAACTTCTCCCGCCAGCACAAGAAGCTGAAAATCCAACCGGAAGCTGGTCACCAGGCTAAACCCCAAAAGGCTGTTGATCAACTGACTCATAAAAGGAGGAGGCCAGAGAAGACCCCACAGCATGCAACGACGGCTAAAAGCACTGAGCCCAGATGCCCTAAGTCTGGGGGCATGGTGGTGCACACTGTTTACATGGCCTCTGGAAAAGAGGAAAACCGCACTTCTACGGGCCACCGACCGCTAACCAGATCCGTGACGAAGGCCCAGGAGCAGCAACAAAAGCTTCAAGAAATGATGAATGCTATGGCCGCGCTCACCGGGCCAAAAGAAAACCCAGAAACGTCCTCAGACGCACGCCGGGAGGAAGAAACCGACGCTGAATTCCTTCGCCGGACACTGGAGAAAAAGGACAAAGATGCTGCTGAACAAGCGGCCAACATACAACGGATGGGCCTTCTCTTCCAAGATATGATAGGAATGATGATCCAGCAGGACTTACCCGCCGAGGATCCCCCAATCGTTCTTGAAGACGACCAAGGAGAAACGTCAAATCCACCACCAGCCCTCTCAACGGCCAAGGAGGAGGCAATCTCTAAGGCTGACTTGGCTGACTACATAGCCCAGCAAATCCGGGTTCATCACGCGACTGAGGCAGCTGGTCAAGTCGTGAAAACGGGGCGGCCGTATCCGAGCTGGTACGACCAAATCAAATACCCGGCAGGCTATACGATACCAAAATTCCACGTGTACAAGGGGACCGGCAACCCTCATCAACATGTCGCCCAGTTCCGAGCCCTCTGCGGTAACACCGGCGGTGATGATAAACTGTTGCTCCGCCAGTTCGTGGGCGGCTTATCAGAAACTGCGTTCGAATGGTATTCGGAACTCCCGAACGATTCTATCAAAACGTTCGCTGAAATGGAGTTGTTGTTCACTCAGCGATTCGCAAGTGCCAGCGAACGCACTCCAATAACTGCACTGATTAACGCCAGGGTAAAACCAGGCGAAACCTGGGTCCAGTATGCTATACGCTGGCGGAATTTATGGTCGAGATGCGAGCAACGCATTGAGGAAGCACCTGCGGTGGGCATGTTCGTAGGAACTCTAGACCCTCACGCAACTATCTCCCAGTTTATGATGTTCTTTAAGCCAACCACATTCCAGGCTTTGATCGACAAGTTGGCTCAGATGGACCAGATGGGTCATAGACCACCTCCCCCGAAGTCGGAACCTCGGAATGACAAGGGTAAAGGAAGAGCAACCTTTGTTGCGAATGCCCAACAGCAACCTAACGCCCCGAAACCGGCAGATCAACTGGAGGAAAGGCGTCGGTATTATAATGAGAAGATGAAGCGTCCCTACTCGTTCCCACGGGACAAGAAGAAATGGCTATTCGAGCTGGCAATACGCAACAGACTTATAAACCTGCCAAATCCAAGGCGACCGCCGCAACCCACCGAGATGAATAACCTTAACTATTGCCCTTACCATCAAACGGTAGGCCATCCGATTGAAGATTGCTTCGTCTTCAAAGGATGGATTGAAGACCAGTACCTCCAGGGGAAGTTTGTACTGTCCGAAAAGTGGAAGGTGAACCCACCACAGCCGCATGCTCCTAGGAAAGCGGATACACCGGGGGCAACATGTTCTTTTATTGAAGAAGCTCCATGGGAGGTCGTGCTATCAACTAAAACCAAAAGAATGCTGAGAGACCTTCATGCGTGTCCTGCGATCGAATGGAAGGACCCTCTTGAACCTCAAATTATCAAAGGAATGTTGAAGCCCCGCCCAATTACGAAGATTCGCGATAAGGGCCCGAATACTCACGCCCAACCGTCAAAATCTTCGAGGAAAAAGAAGAAGAAATCCAAGAAGCCCGTGAAGCTTGAAAACGAACACACGAACTTGCAAAAGCAAATCGACGCGTTGGAAGAATACAATCAAAAGGCGCGAACTCCTGTCACACTGCAAGAGTTCCTCAACCACATCTTTCAAGAGGAAGATGATGAAGAAAGCTCGTCGGATGAATCCGAAGGATATGTGGCGAGTTGTAACGTGATCTCCCACTCGTTTACCGATGATGGGAAAACTCCTGGCACTAAAAAGCTGGAGGCAGAGCCTGTACCAGAGCGTGCATGGCCAACAGACGAAATGACCGACGCTTTTCTAGACGAGATTCGTCTAAAATGTAAAGCGGACCAGGAGCGTGAGATGACCACGTCGGAAGGAGCCAAATGCGGGCAACTGAACGAAAGAGTTGAACTACCCCTGCCAGAGCGAAAGGCATCCGAAGTAGACAAGAAGATATTCAAGACGAGGAAAAGGTTTGCCAAAGCCATGTCAATGGGAATGAAGCTACCACCCTCGGAAGGAAACACACACGATGGGGTGGAGAGGCACCCTGACTATTGCGCATATCACCGGAAAATCTCACATCCCACGGAGGAGTGCGACGCCTTTAAGATATGGTGGCAAGGATATGTCGCTCGTCGGCAACATGTTAAGCGCACGAAACGCAAGAGCCGTCGGGAGCGAAGAAATACTATCGATGGGCACGACAGAGCTACTGGCAACTGTTACATGGTAAACGCCAGGGGGTCACAAGTTCTCACCTTTGGGAGCGACTCTGATGAAGAAATCGCTCTGGGCCCTCTCTTCAAAGAATCCGTGTTGGGGAAAGAGGAGGAATCGGAGATCTGCGAGAACATTCAGCTGCGCAATCGCACACTCCCAGAAAAGAATCTCGGGCCCGGGAATAGAAAGGATAAGGGAAAGGAAAAGGTCACTGAAGATATCACTTTAGATGACCAAGTCATGAGAGAGCTGGCTGTCAAAGACCCTCCTAGGAAGAGTAAAGTGGACTATAACATCCTCGCGCACCTAAGGAAGCTACCTTCTCAGCTTAGCATTCTCGATGCCCTCCTATTATCAAAAGAAGCACAAGACTCACTAATTAAGGCGTTACAAGAACCTGAGCAATTCCAAGCCTTCCTCGCCACTGAAAAGATGAAGGATGAACTGGAGGAAGTGCATACAGCCGACATCACTTTCGGTGATGAAGACCTCCTTCTCGGGACGTGCGACCACAACCGTCCCCTATATGTCTCCGGATACTGCCATGATATCAAGATAGGAAAGATTCTGGTGGATAATGGATCCTCCGTCAATCTCCTTAATGTTCGGGTGTTGAAGGAAATCTGCATGAGTGTGCAAATCTCGCTCGTGACAAAATTACTATCTCCGGTTTCGATTCACAATCGTCACGGACTCTCGGATCTGTGATACTAACATTACGCTTTGGACTTCTCGTCACAGACATCAAATTCCATGTCATTGACGCCAAGACCTGCTACAACGCCTTGCTCGGCCGTCCTTGGCTACACGAATACAATATCATCCCTTCTACACAACATCAGTGTATGAAGTACTTTAAGGATGGTTTCGAGTATACCGTAACAGGCGAGTTAAACCCATTTTCCGTGAACGAAGTCCGCAAATACGAAGATGCAAAGTACTTTTTGCCAGATTTCGAGGATACAGAAAGGTGTCGCAACCCGGAGAACAAAACCGCCGCCACCATCCCCGTTTTCGGAAGCGACGCCGAAGAAGAGGAAGAGATAGTTTACGCAGGGCCATCTCAACGCAACAACCTGGGGACGCCCGCCCCCGTGTTGGTCTTCGGAAGTGATTCAGAAGATGAAGTTAATGCTGTGTTCTCCAATCGGCTGTCAATACAAACACTCCCTGGCGATGACCATAGTTTGCAAATCACCATGGTACCGCGAGAACACTACAAGGATCTCGACACGCTACAGGCTAATAATGTGCAGGACCTGCGAACATTTTACGTCCCTCCCAGGCGAAGGGGTGAGAAGGTGATCCTATTCTACCGATCCTCAGAGTCGAAAATAGAGAAAGAGATCTGGCATGGCGCGGATGCTACGCTTGACAGGCTCCAACCCATCCGTCTGCCCAGATACTATACAAATGGATTAAAGAAGCTATTGAAGCGCCAAGGAGTACCTTTAGAACAGACCGTTCGGCAGGCGCGGTTCTACAACAGGATTTGGGATGTCCCCGGGACTCAACGCAAATTGCCCAACGGGAAGATGGAAACACTCGGGCTTGGATACGCAAGAGCCGGAAAACGGGAAGGGGCTCACAGCAGCTATTCTATATATACCTTTGATGAAGAGGAGGACGCCCTGTCAGGAGATGCCAACCCCACATCAAAACTAGACCCCGCGATTAAAGCGTCGAGTCCGTCGTTTGAAGAACGAATGGGCAAGCCTATCAGGAAAGTGGGTCAGAAAGCTCGGGAAGACCACAACCGCGAAATGGCCATCTACGAGAAGGCCAGGACGCAACGTCTATTTCAACGTGCTGCGAAAGACAAAGACGCTTATCCTCGTCAATCAGTTGTACGAAAGGCCCGACGCAGAGACGGAAATAAATCAAGAAGCGGCTCGGGTTTGTCCCTCATGAAGAAGATGAGTAGAGCGTACTCCTTCCTTCGAGACAAGACGGAGAGGTTACTCAACCTCGCTATAAAACATCAAATGATCACACTTCCAGAGTCTAGACGTCCTGAGCAAGCTAACAAGGCTTCTCATCTGAGTTATTGCTCTTATCACCAAGCCATAGGACATCCTACCGAAGACTGCTTCACCTTCAAGAACTGGGTCGAGGACCAGTACCGACGGGGCAGATTCGCTTTATCCGACGGCTGGAAGGTAACGCCGCCGCAAAAGCATGAGCCCAAGGCCGCAAGAGCAGAACCGGGTCCACCTCAGGCCGGGGAGCGAGTTCGCACTTGCTATACGATTACGATATTAGGAGAAGAGCCCGAGAACGTAGATGACCTTCCTCGGTGCTTTGAGAACAGCGATGATGAGGTGATCTCGGAATTTCCGCCCGCTCCGAAAGAACTGGAAGATGGTATACATACTACTGCAGATAACCTCAAGAAGATTGAGTTGGGATCGGCAGACGACCCGCGACCGACATTTGTCAGTGAGCTGTTATCCGAAGAGAGGGTGGCTGCGTTAAAGGACGTGCTTCTACGGCATAAAGATTGCTTCGCGTGGAACTACTCCGAGATGCCAGAATTAGATCCGGAGATTGCTGTGCATAGATTAGCAATATCCCCAGATATCAAGCCAGTCAAGCAGGCGCCAAGGAGGATGCGACTCGAGCTTGAGATAAGCATCAACGTCGAAGTCAAGAAGCTGATCGATTCTGGATTTATCCAAGAAGTCCAATATCCCGACTGGATCGCCAATATCGTCCCGGTAATGAAGAAGAATGGGACGGTACGCATATGCGTGGATTTCAGGGATCTCAATAAAGCCTGTCCGAAGGATGATTTCCCGGTACCAGTGACCGAGCTAATGATAGATAACACGTCCACTCACGAGGTTTTCTCCTTTATGGATGGTTCGTCAGGATACAATCAGATAAAGATGCATCCCGAAGACCAGAAGCACACCGCTTTCCGCACCCCTTTGGGTATATTTTGCTACAGGGTTATGCCCTTCGGTCTAAAGAACGCTGGCGCTACCTATCAAAGGGCCATGACAAAGATCTTTGATGACCTCATACACGACGTCGTCGAGTGCTATATCGATGACCTCGTAGTAAAGAGCATGTCATACGAAGATCATTTAAAGCATCTGGAGACTGTATTTCGACGCCTTCGGCAATATAATTTGAAAATGAATCCCCTCAAATGCGCATTTGGAGTCTCCTCGGGCAAATTCCTGGGATTCATCATTCGACACCGAGGTATTGAAATAGATCCGTCAAAGATTAAGGCGATCATGGAAATGCCTCCACCAAGAACCCTCAAGCAGTTGCGGTCTCTCCAAGGGAAGCTCGCATACATCCGGCGGTTTATCGCTAATCTTTCGGGCAAATGCCATCCTTACAGCCACCTGATGAAAAAGGGAACTCCATTCGCTTGGGATCACAAATGTCAAGGTGCACTAGACGAGATCAAGCAGTACCTGCAGAACCCTCCAGTGCTGGCCGCGCCGGTCAAGGGAAAACCCCTCATTCTTTATACGACCGCCCTCGAAGGTTCTTTAGGCGCATTATGGGCACAAGAGAACGATCAGGGGAAAGAAAGAGCACTTTACTACTTAAGTCGAGTACTGCTGGGGGCAGAAAGCAACTATTCCCCCATTGAAAAGCACTACCTGGCGTTGATCTTCGCAATAACAAAGCTTAGACATTACGCATTAGCACATGAAGTCCGTCTTATTTCGAAGGTGGACCCTCTCAAATATTTGATGTCGAAAGCCATATTGATGGGGCGGCTCGCTAAGTGGGCCCTGCTCTTGATGGAGTTCTCGATAACGTATCAACCTCTCAAGGCAGTGAAAGGCCAGGCCATTGCCGACTTCCTCGCCGAGCACCCGATACCGGCCGATTCTCCTCTGAACTGTGATTTGCCGGACGAGCATGCATTTGATGCGATTAGCGGCGGAAGCGCCCGATGGGAACTCTATTTCGATGGAGCGTCCTCCATAAAGAAACAGAAACGAGGTATCCCAATGATCAAATCAGGGATAGGCCTCATCTTTGCAACTCCACAAGGAGGGATAATGCGCTTCGCCTTCTCCTTAACAGAGCCGAGGACAAACAATGAAGCTGAATACGAAGCTCTGATAGCAGGCCTCGAGATCGCCATCGACATGGGAATTGAAGACCTCCTTATATACGGGGATTCTCAGCTGGTCGTTAGTCAAGTAAATGGTGACTACCAAACGTGCAAGCCGAAGTTGGTGAAGTACGGCGAAAGGGTGCAACAACTATTGACCCAAATTCCCTCCTATACTCTGGAGAACATACCGCACGCGGAAAACAGCAAAGCAGACGCGTTGGCTAAACTTGCTAAAGAACTGGCTGACGAGAACCTCGATGACGTCAGAATCGTGGTACAAAGCCGTCGAGTGCTCGCCCCGGCAGAAATATCTCCGGAATCATGCGAAGAGAAGGGAGCGACTGAGCAGACGACCCTACAAATAAAAGACCATGAGAAGGCCGAAGACTGGAGGGAAGTCTTCATAAACTACTTTAAGTCCCACCGAATGCCCAAAGAGGCGCCCTCAAGATATCAGCTCATGAAACGAGCTTTATCTTTCGCTTTCGTCAACGATATTCTATACAAGAGATCGTTTGATTCTCTATGGCTGAGATGCTTAGGACCTGACGAAGCAGAAAGAGTCATTCAGGAAGTTCATGACGGACTTTGCGGTTCTCACCAAGCAGGCCCAAAGATGAAGTTAAAAATTAAACGGATGGGTTATTACTGGCCTACGATGATCCAGGACTGCCTCTAGTATGCGAAGCAATGCCACTCATGCCAGATTCATGGAGACTTCATCCACCAACATCCGAATCCACTGCACCCAACGCTGGCTAGTTGGCCATTCGAAATGTGGGGGACTGACATAGTCGGCCCCATTGAGCCACCATCATCCCGGGGACACCGTTTTATCCTGGCGACAACTGATTACTTCGCCAAATGGGCAGAAGCAGTACCACTGAAGGAAGTGAAGACGGAGAATATCCTCCATTTCTTCAAGACGCACGTCATCTATCGGTTCGGAACTCCACGGCGGATTATCTCCGATAATGGGCCGGCCTACCGAAGCCATAAGATTAGCCGCTTCGCACAGCAGCACAGTATAGACTGGAGATATTCTTCGGTTTACAACCCACGAGCTAACGGTCTGACCGAGGCCTTCAATAAGACCTTGACGAAGATCATAAAAAAGACCGTTTTCAGGAATAAGAGAGACTGGCACGAAAGGCTGCAAGAAGCCCTTTGGGCTTATCGAACTACATTCAAGACGGCCACAAACACAACGCCGTACGCGTTGGTATTTGGGATGGAAGCAGTGCTCCCCCTCGAGATAGAGTTACCCTCTCTACGAGTAGCAGTCCACCACGAGCTGACGAACGAAGAAAATGCTCACCTTCGGCTTGAGGAGCTTGACGCCCTCGACGAAACCCGGCTCATAGCGCAACAACATCTAGAGGCCTACAAAGCAAAGATGACGCGCTCATACGAAAGATTGATCAGGCCGAGGACATTCCGCCAAGGCGAACTCGTACTAGTGGTCAAAAGACCTATGATCCCCAATCATGCTAAGCGAGGAAAATTTGAGCCAAACTATGAAGGCCCGTACATCATAGACAAGGTCTACCAGGGTGGAGCCTACCTACTCATGGACATGCACGGTGAAAGGCCTTTCAGGCCAATAAACGACCGCTTCTTGAAGAAATACTATGCTTAATAAGCCGCAGCCTGGGTCAATGATAGATGACGACGACTATGTCCGCTCACTATCTTCCTAGGCTCAGACTTTACAAGCAACAGCCGGCCTTCCCATAACGACGGACCGAAACGTCCTTAAACTAACGGCGGACCGAAACGTCCTTAAACTAGCGACGGACCGAAACGTCCTTAAACTAACGGCGGACCGAAACGTCCTTAAACTAACGGCGGACCGAAACGTCCTTAAACTATCGACGGACCGAAACGTCCTTAAACTAACGACGGACCGAAACGTCCCTAAACTACTACCGCAACATCCTTAGGTTGACGAGATGGATAAAATGATAAAAAAAAAAGGTATGTCCATAAGCAAAGTGGGCACGGATGAAAACCCGAAAGGGCTCCGTGAGTAAAAACAGCAGGGCTGCCGGCAAGTGTTCGTGAAAACCCGAAAGGGCGCGACCTTGTAAAAAAAAGTGAAAAAGAATAAAAAAAAAACGGTATGTCTATAAGCAAAGTGGGCACGGATGAAAACCCGAAAGGGCTCCGTGAGTAAAAACAGCAGGACTACCGGCGAGTGTTTGTGAAAACCCGAAAGGGCGCAACCTTGTTAAAGGACACTTACAGAGTCCTCTCGACCTTGTAAGGAGAAACCACCTGCGTGAGATCCTTACGACTCACAAAGGAGCAGCACACTTAGGGATCCTCACGATTCCTAAGGAGAAAATACACTTACGAGATCCTCACGACTCGTAAGGAGAATTCTCTTATGGGATCCTCACGGCTCATGAGATTTGAAAGTCTTAAGTTACAGAAGCCTGAACCTGTTCTTAAGCAAATCCTCCACAACCTTCGATATTGCCCCACAAGAGGCTCAATACTGACCCTTGTATACAATCCACGGGCGCGAATAAACATTTCCCCAGCAAAGTCCAACCCTTGTAGGTCCTCTCGACCCATAAGGAGAAAACCCTCTTGTAGGATCCTTACGACTTACAGAGGAACATACACTTAGGAATCCTCACGATCCCTAAGGAGAAAGTACACCTGCAAGATCCTCATGACTTGTAGGGAGAAATACCTTTGTGAGACCCTTACGGTTCATGAAGTCAAAAGCCTTAGTCGACAGGACCTTAACCCTGTTTGCTAAGCCACCTTTGTTCAACATCGACAGAGGCAAATGATGATTCGCTCCTGGCAATATCCCAGTTGCAGCGATGCTGATGCCTAAACCGGTATCAAATCCCAAGTCCTTTCATGGCAAATGATGATTCGCTCCTGGTAATATTCCAGTTGCAGCGATGCTGATGCCGAAATCGGTGTCCAAAATCCGAGCTTGCGGCGAAAAAGCTAGCAAGCCACACATGCCTACAAAATAGCCGAAATGATGGGGCAACTCGCAATAAAAAAGCAGCGAGTAGAAAATAAATAAATAGCCGAAATGATTGGGCACCGCGAAAAATAGCCGAAATGATGGGGCAATCGCGACCTTCGCGACATAAAAGCTGAAACGATAGAGCATCGCGGAAAAAGAAATAAAATAAAAATAAAATGTATGCCTTACAGGTGATGTTCCATCTCACCCTGTATACAATCCAATGGCATAAACAAAAAGGGAACATACCTCCCTCCCCCAGGTTTCACCAAAGAAAGAAGCTAAATCTCGACGGGCCACAAGCGACCTAAAGATCATCCCAACACTCGTCTCGTAACAACGGACACAACTTCAAGCTAAGCGGAACAGCGGCAACTCCCAGTTCCATGGCTCGGTGGTATACACATCGCCAACAGTCAAACCTTCACCCCGTGAAATGCGGATATATTCAGCAAAATTCCTGGTTACGTGGAACACGGATAATGTCACTCTTTGACCCCGTGGAAAACGTCCAGAGCGGATCCTGGTCCTCGCAGAGCATGGCAGTGAACCCGTGCGAAGCATCCAGAGCGGAGCCTAGTCCTCGCCTAACGCGGCAGTGAACCCGTGTGAAGCATCTAGTGCAAAATTCCTGGTCACGTGGAACGCGGATAATGTCACTCTTTGACCCCGTGGAAAACGTCCAGAGCGGATCCTGGTCCTCGCAGAGCATGGCAGTGAACCCGTGCGAAGCATCCAGAGCGGAGCCTAGTCCTCACCTAACGCGGCAGTGAACCCGTGTGAAGCATCTAGTGCAAAATTCCTGGTCACGTGGAACGCGGATAATGTCGCTCTTTGACCCCGTGGAAAACGTCCAGAGCGGATCCTGGTCCTCGCAGAGCATGGCAGTGAACCCGTGCGAAGCATCCAGAGCGGAGCCTAGTCCTCGCCGAGCACGGCAGTGAACCCGTGTGAAGCATCTAGTGCAAAATTCTTGGTTACGTGGAACGTGGATAATGTCACTCTTTGACCCCGTGGAAAACGTCCAGAGCGGATCCTGGTCCTCGCAGAGCATGGCAGTGAACCTGTGCGAAGCATCCAGAGCGGAGACTAGTCCTCGCCGAGCACGGCAGTGAACCCGTGTGAAGCATCTAGTGCAAAATTCCTGGTTACGTGGAACGCGGATAATGTCACTCTTTGACCCCGTGGAAAACGTCCAGAGCGGATCCTGGTCCTCGCAGAGCATGTCAGTGAACCCGTGCGAAGCATCCAGAGCGGAGCCTAGTCCTCGCCGAGCACGGCAGTGAACCCGTGTGATGCATCTAGTGCAAAATTCCTGGTTACGTGGAACGCGGATAATGTCACTCTTTGACCCCGTGGAAAACGTCCAGAGCGGATCCTGGTCCTCGCAGAGCATGGCAGTGAACCCGTGCGAAGCATCCAGAGCGGAGCCTAGTCCTCGCCTAACGCGGCAGTGAACCCGTGTGAAGCATCTAGTGCAAAATTCCTGGTTACGTGGAACGCGGATAATGTCACTCTTTGACCCCGTGGAAAACGTCCAGAGCGGATCCTGGTCCTCGCAGAGCATGGCAGTGAACCCGTGCGAAGCATCCAGAGCGGAGCCTAGTCCTCGCCGAGCACGGCAGTGAACCCGTGTGAAGCATCTAGTGCAAAATTCCTGGTTACGTGGAACGCGGATAATGTCACTCTTTGACCCCGTGGAAAACGTCCAGAGTGGATCCTGGTCCTCGCAGAGCATGGCAGTGAACCCGTGCGAAGCATCCAGAGAGTCCTCGCCTAACGCGGCAGTGAACCCGTGTGAAGCATCTAGTGCAAAATTCCTGGTCACGTGGAACGCGGATAATGTCACTCTTTGACCCCGTGGAAAACGTCCAGAGCGGATCCTGGTCCTCGCAGAGCATGGCAGTGAACCCGTGCAAAGCATCCAGAGCGGAGCCTAGTCCTCGCCGAGCACGGCAGTGAACCCGTGTGAAGCATCTAGTGCAAAATTCCTGGTTACGTGGAACGCGGATAATGTCACTCTTTGAACCCGTGTGAAGCATCCAGAGCGGAGCCTAGTCCTCGCCGAGCACGGCAGTGAACCCGTGTGAAGCATCTAGTGCAAAATTCCTGGTTACGTGGAACGCGGATAATGTCACTCTTTGACCCCATGAAAAACGTCCAGAGCGGAGCCTGGTCCTCGCCAAGCGCGGCAGTGAACCCGTGTGAAGCATCCAGAGCAAATACCGGACTGTGGAGTCCTTAAAATCCACGGACTATGATGTCCTTAACCTCGACCGTGATGTCTTAAAACTAACGATCAACCACCCCGATTCCCTACGGATTCTGCCTTGGTCTAAGGGTACATCTCTTCACTCCTTTGATACTCGGCGTTGTAATTCCTTAACGTCTTCAAAGAGGTGACGGGTCCCTGCAACCAAACACCAGACTGTGGAGTCCCTAAATCCACGGACTATGAGGTCCTTAACCTTGACCGTGATGTCTTAAAACTAACAGCGGACTGTGGAGTCCTTAAATCCACGGACTGTGAGGTCCTTAACCTTGACCGTGATGTCTTTAAACTACGATACCTTAATAGACCCCTGACTCCGTGAAACACGGATAAGGGTGATCACATCCGGCACTTGCAGGCCCTCACGACCTGTAAGGAAGAAAAACTCTCTTGTGGGATCCTTACGACTCTCAAGGGAAAACTCGCTTAAGGATTCTCACGATCTCTAAGAAGAACTTACACCTATGGGATCCTCTCGACCTGTAGGGAGAAAAACTCTTTATGAGACCCTCGTGGCTCGTAAAATGCAAAAGGCTTAGGAAGCAGATCTTAACCCTGAATCCTAAGCCATTGCTGTCCTGCAAGAAGATCGAGATAGAATATCCGCAGAAATTCATTCAATGAAAAGGAGACACATCATTGAGAAGAAGAATGTATCTTTTATTCATAAACAAAAATGGGTACAAAGTACAATTCATGAAAGAAACGAAAAGAAAATACTCTCATCCATGAGTATGTACAAAAAGGAAGGAAAAGATACAAATGTTTCAAGCCGGCGGGCGATTCAGCAGCTTGGTCAGCTCATCCTGCTTTTGCTGAGCCACGGCTTCATGACGCAAGATTTCCAGAAGACGAGCCTCCGCCTGAGCTTGTTGGGACTGATATGAAGCAAGCCGGGCTTCAAGCTCTTTCTCAATGGCCTTATGAGCCTCGACCCTCTCACGAGTGAACGTGGCAGCCTTATCGAGAGCCACAACCTTATGTTCGCTACGTATCGCTCTATCAGGCCACGTAAGCTCGCTTTCGTAACCACAGACTTGGAAACAAGACATTGACAAGACCATATGAATGGGCTTCCAGTCGACGGGAATAATCGATCTAAAACGCGCTCACATCGCCTGATGTGAAAGGCAACAAGAAAGGTTTCCGACATATTTCAAGCATGCGTTCGCAATCATATGAGTATTCAAAAAGGGAATAATAATAATAATAGCATTTGCAATCGCATGAACGTTCATAATACCCAAAAAGGTCTGATGCGCAGGAAAGTGATGGTAGCATTTGCAATTAAAGAAAGTTCTCATGAGAAGAATACAAAGTTTATTTATGCAAGCGGAAACATACATACTAGCACCAAGCCTACATGGAATCTCGGCATAAAGCGTAAAAAAGGAGGGACTAATTTTAAAAAAAAATGTTCTACGCTAATGGAAAAGGTCACCAAACATGGGATCAACGGCACAAGGGTTAATGAAACAGAGGACAAAATTCTCCATCTCTCTCTCTGCTTTCTCCAGCACGTCAAAGCGACGGTTCTCACGAGGAGTCGCTCCCCACCGATTGGCGCCCTGTTCGTCCGCGAAAGCAGACATAATAGCTCGCCGGGCCTTGATCTGGCTCAGCAGATAAATTGAACAATCCTTCAAAGCCTGAGTAATCAAGCACGCTTCATGAAAACCCTCGAGCTTTTCTTCTGCCGCGTCGAGCATCGCCAGGGTCATCTCCGTCGGATGAGGAGGGATGTCGGCAAGCACGGCCTCGAGAATCATCCGGAGCCAGAGAGAACCCATCGGGAGGGGGGACCCCCTACGGATCGAGAGTTCATGCATGGCTGAGTCGCATTCGTTGTCGGTAAGGAGGGGATCCACCAACCGAGCAGCAAAGCGGGGGACCATTTCCTAAATAGGAACTTCCCATGGCTGTCGACGAGTATGAGGGCGATTGCAGGCCATGGCACTCGTTTGTTTCTCAAGACAAGTTACTCCAAGATAAAAAATAATAATAATAATATAAATCTCTTTGTGAGAGGAAAAGGGAAGCTATAGCCTCATATATAAGGAAATGCATTAAGTGCTGTGCGCGGAAAATCTTGCATGGTGAAGCTATTTCCAAGACCCAAAAAAGGAAAGGCATCGAAAATCAAGGAGATGGGACTATTTCCAAGGCTCTTTCTTCTGCGTCTAATATTGTGCACTGAAAATAGGGCATGGGAAGATTTTGTGAACAGCCACATCAAGGGACCCCACGTGCAGACTACGTGAGGCCTAAACCTGATGTACACCAAAAAAAAAATGGAGTAGCACCCTGCATATTGAAAGTACCAACAACAACAGTAGCAAAATGATAAAATCCCAGAGAAAAGCATGCAGACATACAAAGACATAATAGAACTTGTCACTCATACTACAAGAGGGTCATACAAATATAGAGGACACATTTACAATGGTAAAACTTCAGATGCGGGGAATGGGTTGAGAAACTCAAAATTAACTTTATTCAAAATCTTCCAAGCATTTCGAACCTCTCGAGTATGCTTCCTCTCACGATCACAAGTATCGGGGTCCTCACGAATGTCCTCCACCCTCCGATAGGCGGCAAGTATGGCCGACTGCTGGAACATCTGATGCAGGAGATCAATGAGATTATCCCGCCTTCTCTTTGAGATCAAGTGCATCAGATACACCGAGTGTACTTTATCCTCGGCGGCATCCAATGCCCCAAGGGGCACACCAGCACAGAATAGAGGGAGAGCCTCCCTGATCGCCAGCACGATCAGCCTCAGAAGAGAAGAGCGACGGGGGAGTAGCCGATGGTTGTACTCATCAAAGCGACTCATAATCTCGGCACATTGAGCATCGGTGAACTCCTGGTTCTGACTGCGGCCCAGTGCACGAATATTCCCATAGGAAATGATCTCGTCAAGACCATACAGATGGGCATCCATGATACCTGAAATAAAGGTCATGAGTTTCATTAGAAAACTCCTGTTTCATTAACTGCAGAAGAACAACCTCGGGCCAAGAGACCCCAGGAAGCCTCTGAGTGAAGGAAGCGAGTTCTTCATTGGAATTAAAATTCCTTATTAAGAAAAGGGAATTAAATTCCCAGAAACATTTTGGATGGAAATTAAATTCCATGGAGTTGAAACGCCATCAGCATCTCCCCAAACATCATCTAAACCCTAAAAGATCTACAGTTTGAAGGTTAAGCGATTCTTATGGGAAAACATGAAGAGAAAAGGGTAAAAACCCTTGTTTTGGATTTAAAATCCAGAGGGATGTGAAGGTCCATCGTTTGTCCAAGAACATTACCTGAGGAAAAGAAATCCTTTCGAACAGAGTTAAACTCTGAAAATTGTTTCAAGGCAGAGAACTAAGCTCTGGAAGCGAGAATTAAATTCTCAAGGAAAGAATTCTCAAAAGAAGAAGATGAACAAAGTGAAGGCTCCTCTGAAGAGACAGCGGTATTTATAGAAGGGGATAGAAACGTTTCATCTCCTTAAATCCCTAAAGGAATCCAACGGCCACAAAAGATGACAGCGTTGCACTCACGTGCTGACACGTGAGTACAACGCTGTGGGGGCATTTGTTTCCTGATTTAAAATCAGGAAAGCTTATGGGAAAAGCTTCAGAAAAGGGTCACGTGTGGGCACGTGACGTCTAAAAAGCATCATCAAGGCATATTCAGCTTCCCGACTACATCAAAGAAAAGGGCTTCAAAAAGGGTCGCGTGCTCCCACGTGACCGGGGTCACGTGTTGGCACGTGACATTTTTCAAAGGGCACATCGGTTCCCTGATCAAATCAGGGAAAAAGCCTCAAAAGAGGTCACGTGCTCCCACGTGACCAGGGTCACGTGTCGGCACGTGATGATCAAAAGCAGCAGACTTGTTCTCCAGTGAAATCAAAGAAAGAGGCTTCAGACAGTGGTCACGTGTTGGCACGTGATGACCAAGCAACAACCAGAAGACAGTGCAAAAAGAAAGGAAAAGGCTCATTCCAAAGGGGGTCACGTGCCCACACGTGACCATGAGTCACGTGGTCACACGTGACCGGCTTTCAAAGCCCATTTTGTCAACAGAATTAAATTCTGAAAGAAATTCAAATCTTTCCAAAGGAAAGCGGCTATCTGGAACCAATCGAATTAAAGATTCAGAGGTGGTGAAATATCATCTATCTATGGGAAAATCTCGGGTTTGGAAAGATTTCCCCTTTAAATCTAACCGAAACAACAAAGGAAAAATCCCTGGATTTGAAATCCAATGGTGAATAAAATTCACCTAATAATCCAAAGGTCCAAAACGAATGATGGATGCAAATCAAATTTCTCATGAAGATTCGTCAAAAACTGATTGATTCGGCTGCTTCTCCTATAAATAGGAGCCAAGAGACACAGAGAAAAGAGATATACAGAGACAGGGAGAGAAAAAGAAAAGGAAGAGAGCTTCGATACTTCGAGGAACTTGGATCTTCTGCAAAAGAAAACCCTAGGTAAGAAAGGGAAGGCTTTTTGAAAGAAAGAGAATTTAATTCTCAACAGAGTTTAACTCTGATATATAAAACAGAAGAACATATTTCTTCTCTCTTTGATAGAGGATCTGCAAAGTGCACATCTCCCCTTGAAGTTGAGAATTTAATTCTCAATGGGTCGAGATCCTGCCATGCAGATCCAAAACATAGAGAGGGAATGCAAGCACGAGAATTTAATTCTCACAGAACTATAGGAATTTAATTCCTTTAAAATAAAACTAGGGCTTGACCCTGTGTTATGGGAATTTAATTCCTTCAGAACAAAAAGAAACAGGGTTTAACCCTAATTAAGAACCTAGTTCTGTTGGAACAGCGGGGATTTAATTTCCTTGATCATAATTTAAAAGAAAGAGGGAATTTAATTCCTTAAAAGCTTTTATTAGGGTTCAACCCTATTCAGTTCTTCACATATATGAAGAATTTAATTCCTACAGAAAATTCAGAGTCCAACTCTATTCAGAATATAAACCTTCGAAAGGAAGTAGGAATTTAATTCCCTTGAAATTACTGTCAGGGTTTAACCCTATGAGGAACTTGATTCCTGGAAAAGATTAAGAGATCCTCTAAAACAACATACATAGAGGCAGGGTCACGTGTCACCACATGACCCCCCCAAGAGATCTACAGAAAGCCCCTTTGAGGCAGCACCCCACGTGACCCACGTGACCCTCGGCAGAAGCTTTAATACATAGGCATTTGAATGCCCATCACGTGATGGCACGTGATGCTCTGAAAGACGCGATAATCTCAGCAGAATAAATGAAGGGAGGGCGCTCTCACGTGCTGCCACGTGACCCCTCTTGCCTTAGTGTTTAACACTAAATTAAAACCCTCGAACCCAGTGTTAAAACACTGTTGGGCCTTAGTGTTCAACACTAATTAAAAAGCTTTATTTGCAGTGTTCAACACTGATCTGTTTTAGTGTTTAACACTAATTTGAAAAGCCTTGTTGCTGGTGTTTAACACCAATTATCTCTTAGTGTTAAACACTAACTTGTCAACCTCATTCCCAGTGTTCAACACTGGCTGCTCTGTAGTGTTTAACACTAGGCTTTGGCCCAATTGGCCTAAATGGATAGAGGCAAAGCCTCTCCTAATTGGACTTAGCCCAAGATGGCCATAGGTCCTCAATTTGTGATTAACTGGGCCAATGGACTCATAACATAATTAATTCGTCTTGATCCCAAATTGGGCCAAGGACTATTTAATCCACTCCGGTTCTAGGGTACATCTCTTCACTCCTTTGATACTTGGCATTGTAATCCCTCAATGTCTTCAAAGAGGTGACGGGTCCCGACGACCACACACTGATACGGACTGTGGGGTCCTTAAACCCGTATTTAATGCAAAATTCCTGGTTACGTGGAACGCGGATAATGTCACTCTTTGACCCCGTGGAAAACGTCCAGAGCGGAGCCTGGTCCTCGCAGAGCACGGCAGTGAACCCGTGTGAAGGATCCAGAGCACATATCGGACTGTGGGGTCCTTAAACCCATGGACTACGACGTCCTTAACCTTGACCGAGATGTCTTAAAACTAACAATGGACTGTGGGGTCCTTAAACCCATGGACTACGACGTCCTTAACCTTGACCGAGATGTCTTAAAACTAACAATGGACCGCAATGTCCTTAAACTACCCATGGACCGCAATGTCCTTAAACTACCCATGGACCGCAATGTCTTTAAACTAGAATAATAGAGCCCCTTATGCTCTTTTGTCGGATCTAAACGGTCCCGTTTAAGTTGATCTTAGCCTCAAAGATGGCTAACGTATCCTTAAACCTTCAAACAGACTGGACTATGAATCCCCCCAATTAACTCTAGCTCGAGGGTACATCTCTGAGCTCCTCTGACATCCGTCGTTGTAATCCTTCAACGTCGTCAGAGAGGTGACGGGTCCCGACGGCCAAACATACGATGGACCACTATGTCCCTAAATTGAAACATTAGAGCCCAAACGCTCCTTTGTCGGATCTAAACGATCCCGTTAAGTTGATCTTAGTCTCAAAGTGAGACTAACGTATCCTTAACAAACGTTTGAGTTGATCTTAGCCTCACGTATGGCTGACGTATTCTCAAACCAAACCCCCAAACCCAAATCCAAGATAATACGGATTTGGACTAGTCCACGCCCTACGGGCGACGACATAACTCAGTCTCCGTAAACAATCCACGGGCAACAAAATACAAAACAAACACCCACGACACGAAGTGACCATCTGGAGAAGGAGAAAGTTGTTACCGCAATGCGGTAGCGTAATTAACTGCAGGGGCTTGCGCTTGCAGGGAAGAGCGTCCCCACAATCAAAAACCCCTCAAACGAGGGGGAATCTGACGAAGTCTGCTACATCGGACGCATCCGTACAAACCTTCGATACATGGTGCCATAAATCAACTTGGCATCTTCGGAGAGGTGGACGGATAGCACCAATTAGCATCTGCCCCGAACCTCAGGCAAGACGTCATGTCGCGCCGTCTTTCGGAGGGGAACAAAGAGCAACAGAACACAGAACACAAACCGTATCGGATAACGTAACGCGTGAAATGAAACGCAAGAAATACGCAAAGTTGTCCCAGATTTTGCTGTACTAACAATCTGTAAAAGTTACAAGTACCATGAGAGCACAAACAACCTCAGAGACCCCTACACCAAAACTCACCACCCCAGTCCCCACTCTGGCCGCAAATTGCGGCCAGAACCATTAAATCTGCTGCCGTAACAAGAGGGAATAGGCTCGTATTTTGAGATTAGGTTCTAGGTCACTACACTAGGTCACTGGGATGAGAACTTTTGCAACAATTACCTGATTTGATAGCAGATCATCCCAGACCCCAAAACAACACTAAAAATACGATATTTGCACGAAACGATACAAAATGTTATCTAAACAGAAACTAACAAGCTACGCTACACTATAAACACCTACTTAACAGAAAGAGATCATTACCTAACCAAAAGAACTCAAAGATCCAAGTTTTGCAAGCTTCAAGGCATCCAAGAGGCAAAACCAAGCCAATGATGTGATTTTTGTGAGATTTGTGAAGGATTTGGTGAAGTTTTGTGTAGGAAATGATAGTGTTCAGTTGAGTCGAGAGAGAAATGAGGAAAAGGAAAAGAGATAGAGAAATGAGAGAGTGTGAGGATAAAGAGAGAGGGAGGTGAGTGTAGGGTGAGAGTGAGGAGAGTGTAACCTTGCATTAATTCTCACATTAATGCATTCACACACACCATGCCACCTCCTCACTTCCAAAACAAATATCTCTCTCTTCTCACACAAAAGATCTAGGAGTTTAGGGTTAAGGCAAAGCAAGGAATTAGGATAGGATTAAAGCAAGGATTTAGAATTAGGTTAAGGGTTAAGTTGTCATGGTTGCTAAGAACAAGAATAACACAAAACAAACCCTCACATTAACGTGCACATGTGCGTGCATGTCCATAACAAATAATATTAAAATAATAATTAAATATTATAAAATGTGAGGAACCCGAATTGGTAAACTTTAACAGTAAACCCGCATTAACGTCTAAAGTAACACTAACCGAAATCTAAGGCGTTACAATCTCCCCCTTATAAAAATTCGTCCCCGAATTTAAAATTCTCACTAAGCGTACCTTCAAGAGAGGAGTACAAAACTCACAATTCTCGCTCGCAGCCTTCGAAGTGATCACCTCACTATACGGCTACGCCCAAGAAAACCCTTCACAGATAGCAAGACCCTTGACCGAAGTTTCTCCACCTGCCGAACCACTAACACAATTGGCTGCCGGTGAACGAAAAGATCGCGTCGAAGCTAAATGGTCTGGTGCCGAATCATGTGAGAAAGGTCATGATGGTATTTGCAAAGTATCGACACAAGGAATACGGGGTGAAAATTCAATAATCTGGGCGGAAGTGCCATATTAATGGCAACGAAACTAACTCGCTTGTGGATCTCAAAAGGACCTACAATCCTGAGACTAAGCTTCCCAAAACTCAACATATCATTCATCGGAAAATCCGTAGGAATACATGATCTCCCACTGCGAACTCAGTCTGCGACCACCACGGTCGGCATAAGACCTCTGTCTGCACTGGGCTGTCCTCATCCTAACCTGAACCAACTAGATCATCTCCGAAGTCTCTCGACTAGCTGGGCTCCAAAAATCCTACTCATGCAGAGTCAAAAAAACAGACTAACGATCGACACGACCTACCAAACAAAAACATAAAGGTTGCCAATTGGAGTGTCTCCTGATAACAGCTATCGAAGGAGAACCCTAACAATGGTAAGTGACTATCACATCTGCCGACAACAATTAATACGCACGCACAAGCATATCCTCCAGAGTCTGTATAGCCCGCTCACACAAACCGTCGTCCTGCGGATGGAAAAGTGGAGCTAAAGCTCAACCAGTACCCAAGGCTTCCTGAAACTTCTGCCTAAGACGACAAGCGAACATGGTGCCTCAATTGGATACAACGCATGAAGGAACTCCGTGCAAACGCACAAACTTAACAACGAACAACTGAGCAAACTGAGCATAACCGGACAACAAACACCCAAATGGAGTCACACCCTGTCTAGACCGGGGTAGACACCACAACGAAATTCGTGGAGATCTGCTCCTATTCCCACTCCGGAACGGTTAAAGGTTGCAACTCTCCAGCCGGTCTCAAATGCTCAACCTTAGCTCACAACAAGACAAACACCTCCGAACGAAATCCGAAACTTCACTCTTCATCCCTGCCCACACGTAACTATCTCACAAGTCACGCTACAGATTGGTGGAACTTGAATGAACACAGAAAGTAGACTGATGTGCCTGCTCTAGGATTTCGCATCTCTACCCATCAGTAACAGGCACACACAAACGCGTTCCTAAACGTAGCACACCCTGCTCACAAATCAAGGACTCCAAATCTTTACCCAGCCAAGTATGCTCAAGAATCTCTGACAAACGAGCATTGGCGGCTGTGCCTCGCGAAAACGATTAAAGAAAAGTGGACGGGCGTGGATGTAACAACCGAGCACAATGCTACTAGTTTCTGTTACCGTATGAATGGTGTATGGTATTTATTTCATTGATCCTACTTGACTGTTGTTAGTTATAAATTGTACCCGACAATTCATTTCTGTATATAACAATTTAAGGCATCTAAAATAAAACTAAAAATATTCGTCATGGCATGCTTGACACCCCTAACCCTATTGTAGCGTCCGTGCATCATGTTCTCGTCCCGTTCAGTAAAACGTGCGAGTTTGGACGGCTACGCGTACGTACGTGTGTCCGTTTTGGGGGTATGCTTTTTGATTGTAAAATACTTCATTTTTAATTTTGGATCCCGCCTAAAATTTTCTTATTTCAATTTCGAATTTTTGGATCCGACCCGGGCGCAATTTGGAAATATTTTACATTGCACCAAATCCCAATTTCTAATTTTTTTACCGTCGAATATTTAAAATTTAACCCAGAATATTTTTTTCCTTTCCTTAAAATCTTTCACAAATTTCTTTAACAGCCAATCAAAACACTCTTAAACCCCCGTGGGCCCCACCTTCTCTCTCTCTCTCGCTTTTTCCTCTCTCTTTCTCTCTCTCTCTGCCACTACGTGCCTAGCTGCTCTCTCCTCCCCAATTCTCTCTCCTCTTTCGATCTCTTTCCTCTCTCTTTCCTCTCGCAATCCCCCCCTCTCTCTCTCCCCGTCTCTCTCTCTCTCTCTCCTCTATATATATATTTCTGCCCCCTCAATTTCTTTTTCCTTCAACAGAACCCACATCGCGAGAAGCCCTAGCCGTCTCGCCCTTCGCCGTAGTAGCCCAACGCCGACGCCATCACCACCGGCCTCGTCGTCTCCTCGCCCTCGTCACATCCACATCCACCTCTTCTTCCTCCTTCATCAACTCCCCGTGCACCCTGCACCGGCAACCGCGGCCACCTGCACACCGCCTACACCTCGTGGGATCGCCGCCGGCGATCTCGATCCGTCCCCCCCGGCCTCATGCATCCCTCAGTGAGTGTCTTCTTCTCCTTCTCCTCTCCTCCTCTCTTCTCCTTTCTTCTTCTTCTTCTCGGTTCATGTTTTCTTGATCTGTAGGTTTCCGTCGCTGTCGTCGTAGGCCGACCGCCGGAGCTCCGTCGACGTGATCGGCGACCACAACCTCCCCACAGATCCTCGTGAGCACCCCCTTCTCTGTCCTCCTTCCCTTCTTCTTTATTTTCTTTTCTTTTCTTGTTGCATTCTTGATCGTTCACTGTTTTTGTATCTGGCCGAAATCCGGCCATGCCGGCGACGTGTCTCGACGATCCAGCAAGATACCCTGACCTGTGTGGTTCCACTGTTCGTCGTTTGGGTTCATTCCGTGAACCGTACGCCCGTCGCGAGATTCCCCGCCGACGTTTAACGTTCCGTTTTCCCGATTCGCGACCCGTCGAGGCAGGTGTAGGGTGTTTTTCGTCACCCCAGTGAGATGGGAATACGCACGCGCTTGTCAGGCATACTACAGATTCCCCCTGCCTAGGGTAGGCCGGGGTTTAATGATTATGGGGATCCGAATCTCCGGCAGCCGCGGACTAAGCTGCCGTTAATTACCCCTAGCCTTTGGGGCGAGGGAACCTCCGATTAACGGGTTAAACTGGTCATGCGAACCCAATGTGCGGTGCGCGTGTGTTCTGTTTTGAAAGGGGGGTTTTGGATATATCGGGAGCCACGCAGAGTTTTTACGGGGGTCCCGCTACCCGGATAGCGGGCTGGGGGTCAAGGGGGCTAGCAGCCCCCTTGCGGGATGCGGGGCAGCGCCCCGTTAGAAATTTTTTTCTAACAGGGACAGTGTCGCGGAGTATGTGTATGTGTACATTTGTATACAAATGTATATATATACATATATATATAAATAAAGGGGAAAAGGCATCCAAAGGATGCGTGGGGCAGCATCTTGGGCGCTCTGCGCATGAGCGCTGCGCGCAGGAGCGCGCGCCACGTGTCGGCACGTGGGCACTCTGCGCATGAGCGCTGCGCGCAAGGGCGCGAGCCACGTGTCGGCACGTGGGCGCCTTGCGCATGCGCGCTGGTGCGCAAGCGCGCGCGCCACGTGTCGGCACGTGGACGCCTTGCGCATGAGCGCTGCGCGCAAGCGGGGGCGCCACGTGTCGGCACGTGGGCGCCTTGCGCATGAGCGCTGCGTGCTGGTGCGCAAGCGCGCACGCCACGTGTCGGCACGTGGGTGCTTTGCGCAAGAACGCTGCGTGCAAGTGCGCGCGCCACGTGTCGGCACGTGGGCGCTTTGCGCTCGGGCGCAGTGCGCTGGAGAGGAAAAGAGGGCTTTTAGCCTAAAAAGATTTCTCTGAAGAGAAATCAAAGAGGAGTTGGACTCCTGAGCGTTTTTTTTTGTTGGGTTTAGTGAAAAGGGTTCTTCTTCCTCCTCTGTTAGCTGGATCTTGAAGATCAAGAGATATGGGATTTTAAAAATCACTCCTTTTTGAGATCTAATGGAAGATCTGAGTTCCCCTTGATGGGTTTTGTGGTGAAAAACTAATTTGTTTTATAAAAAGGAGAGTAGAACTCTTGATTTAATTCAAAAGAAAGAAGAAGGTTTTGGAACCTTGAAGAAAGAAGAAAGATCTCAGATCTGAAACTCTTTTTTGGAGAGAAAAAGTTCTGAGATATTTTTATTATCTTTTGCCTTTATAGGCTATACACTTTGCACATAGCCCCTTGGGCTTCACAAAATGGCATTTTGCCTATCCCATGGCTCATGTGCCATTTCTTTTTGCACATAAGCCATGGGCTTTACAAAAATTTGGCTTTATGCCTATTTTCCTTACATTTATCCGAAAATAAAATAAAAGAAAATGCAACAAAATTATTTATTACAAAAATTTTATCTTGGCGTGGGGGAGGCCGGCCGCTTCATGTTCGGGCTCGACCCTGGCATGGGCCCACTGGATCTGGGCTTGGGCCCACTTGGCTTGGGGTTGACTTTGATTTTGACTTGGTCAACCGGGGTGTAAATTTTTACCCCAACAAATTGCCCCCCATCAATAAATGCACACCACATATGTGGGTAGTGTGCATGAAATTGATGGATCTTCTTTCACGTGGAGACGACTTGATTTGGTTCCGGCTTTTTGGGAAGCTGGCACTGCCCTTTTTTTTACGACATGGACGGTCGTTGCTTGACATGTCTCCGAGACGGAATGTCCGTGATAGACGTTTTCCCTGGCCCGGAGTTATCTGGTTCCCGCTTTGTAGGAATCCTGCGCTGCCCTTTTTGCGACTTGGACGGTCGGTGCTGCCCTTTTAGCGACTTGGACTGTCGATACTGCCCTTTTAGCGACGTGGACGGTCGGTGCTGCCCTTTTTGCGACTTGGACGGTCGGTTCTGCCCTTTTTGCGACTTGGACGGTCGGTGCTGCCATTTTTGCGACTTGGACGGTCGGTGCTGCCCTTTTAGCGACGTGGACGGTCGATGCTGCCCTTTTAGCGACGTGGACGGTCGGTTCTGCCCTTTTTGCGACTTGGACGGTCGGTGCTGCCATTTTTGCGATTTGGACGGTCGGTGCTGCCCTTTTAGCGACGTGGACGGTCGTTGCTGCCATTTTAGCGACTTGGACGGTCGGTTCTGCCCTTTTGGCGACGTGGACGGTCGGTGCTGCCCTTTTAGCGACGTGGACGGTCGGTTCTGCCCTTTTTGCGACTTGGACGGTCGGTGCTGCCATTTTAGCGACGTGGACGGTCGTTGCTGCCATTTTAGCGACTTGGACGGTCGGTTCTTGATTTGACTTGCTCTGCTTCTTGCAGTGTCAGGGGTAGACTTGACTTGTTCCGCTTCTTGCGGTGTCGAGATTGGATTCTGACTCGCTCCGCTTTCTGCGGTGTCAGAGTGGAAGTTGACTTGTTGATTTGGGTTGACATCAGCATCGCTATACTGGAATATGGTACCAGGAGCGAATCATCATCTGTCATTGAGAGGATTCTGGGATTTTGGTTTTTGTTTAGCATCTGCATTGCTGCACTGGAATAATGCCAGGAGCAACTCATCATTTGCCCCGAGAGAATTTAGATCTGGTTGCTTAGGAGAGATTGGGATTGTTTTACGCCCGTGGATTGTATACGGTTTTGCAGGATGTATGATCCAGACCGTAGGGCCGGAAAAATTTCGGGACTTTGTCGGCGTCTGCATCGCTGCACTGGAATATGGTACCAGGAGCAACTCATCATTCGCCGTTGGGGTATGGGATTTGGAATTTGGTTGGCGTCTGCATCGCTGCACTGGAATATGGTACCAGGAGCGACTCATCATTCGCCATTTGGGGATTGGGGAGCGATGGCTTAGAAGACAGGTTTAGATCCTTATCGCCTAAGGCTTTTCAATTTTATTGGCCGTGAGGGTCCCATAAAAGCATTTCCTCCCTACGAGTCGTAAGGATCCCGCAGGTGTATTTTCTCCTTAAGAGTCGTGAGGACTCCTAAGTGTGTTTTTCCTTTATGAGTCGTAAGGATCCCACAAAGGTTTGTTCTCCTCATGTATCGTGAGGACACATGAGTGGGTCTTCTTAATGGAGCATAATTCCAAAGGCGGAGACCAGCCGTGTAACTGGTAATTGTGGTGGGGCATGGGTATGACGAGAATTATTTGAGCCCGTGGATTGTATACGGTAGTCAACTTGGGGACCAACCGTAGGGCTGGTGAATTTTGAGAAATTGGATTTTGGTTGGCGTCTGCATCGCTGCACTGGAATATGGTACCAGGAGCGACTCATCATTCGCCATTTGGGGACTTGGAATTTGGATCTTGTTTGGCATCAGCATTGCTGCACTGGAATAATGCCAGGAGCAACTCATCATTTGCCTTGGGAGGACTTGGGATTTGGGTTTTTGGTCGGTATCAGCACCGCTAACACTGAAGCGAAATGCCAGGAGCGACTCATCATTTGCCGTTGCCCGTTGGGGAACGATGGCTAGGAGATAGGTTTGGGTCCCTACCACCCAAGGCTTTTCAATTTTATGGGCCGTGAGGGTCCCATAAAAGCATTTTCTCCCTACGAGTCGTAAGGATCCCGCAGGTGTATTTTCTCCTTAGGAATCGTGAGGATTCCTAAGTGTGTTGCTCCTTTGTGAGTCGTAAGGATCTCACGCAGGGGTTTTCTCCTCACAAAGTCGAGAGGACCTTGCGAGTGTATTTCATCTCTTTTCACGAGTTTGCGCCCTTTCGGGTTTTCACAGACTCGCCGGTAGTCCTGCTGTTTTTACTCACGGAGCCCTTTCGGGTTTTCATCCGTGCCCGTTTTGCTTGTGGACATACCCTTTTTTTTTTTTTTTGGCCGCTGGTGGGACTTTAAAGTAGTCTCACCGGCAGGATTTGGGAGAAATAGGGGTCATTTGCGCCCGTGGATTGTATACGGTTTTGCAGGATGTCTGATCCAGACCGTAGGGCTGATGTGCTCAATTCGCTTGCGACTTAGAGCATTCATGTGTAGTATTTCTTGAGATATCGTCCATTGATGGGTGGCATGGGCCTTTCTCCCTCTGCACTTATTAGTTGGTAGTATCCTCTGTCGAACACTTTCTCAATGACGTATGGTCCTTCCCAGTTTGGCTCGAATTTTCCCTTGGCATGTCGATTGAGGATGATCGGTCTTTTGAGGACCAACACCAATTCACCTTTCTTGAAAGCACGGAGACGAGTTATCTTGTCATAGGCCCGTGACATTTGGGCTCGGTATAGCTCCAGATTTTGCTGCACCGCGAGCCTCTTTTCTTCGAGGACATCGAGTTCTTCAAGTCGAAGGAGCACGTTTTCCTCTTCTGTCAACTCATGCTGAACGGCCATTCTTAAGCTTGGAACTTCGACTTCGAGGGGGAGGACCGCCTCCACTCCGAAGAGCAATGAGTATGGAGTGGACTGAGTTGGAGTACGGTGCGTGGTACGATATGCCTACAATGCCTCGTGAAGCTTGAGATTCCAGTCTCTCTTGTTGGCTGAAGCATTTTTCCTCAGGAGCTTGCATAGAGTCTTATTGAAGGCTTCGGCTAGCCCATTGGCTCTTGGATTATAGATGGAGGAATATCTCCAGTCTATCTTGTGCTGAGTAGCGAACCTTGAGACATTGAAGCTCTTGAAAGAAGGCCCGTTGTCAGATATGATTCTTCTTGGTGTACCGAAGCGGTATAGAATGTTATGCTGGAAGAATGTCAGAATATCTTTTGTCTTGACTTCTTTTAGCGGGACAGCTTCAGCCCATCTGGAGAAGTAGTCTGTGGCGGCCAGTATAAACCGATGGCCTTTGGATGACGGAGGATCAATTGGGCCAACAATGTCGGTGCCCCAGACTTCGAAGGGCCACGACGCCACCGTAGGATGCAATGGATTGGGATGCTTGTGAATAAAATCACCGTGAATTTGGCAGATATAACATTTCTTTGCATGCTCTCCGCAGTCCCGTATCATGGTGGGCCAATAATACCCAAGCCGTTTAATTTGCAGTCGCATCCTGGGGCCAGATTGGTGAGCACCGCAAACGCCCGAGTGAACATCTTTCATGACCTTTTGGGCTTCGGCCAATGACAGACACCTGAGCCAGAGTTGGTCATATGACCTGCGGTATAACGTGTCATTTACAAACACGTATCGGAGAGCTCTTTTCTTCAGCTGAATCCTCGCAGATTTTTCTTCGGGAAGCTTGTCATATCGGAGGTACTCTATGAAGGGTTCTCTCCAATCGGGCTCGTCTTGAACGATCGAAGCTTCTTCGGCGGGATTGCTCTTCTGTTCCGCGCTTTCCTCTTCTCGTAGAGAGACAGGGGGTAGGATTTGCCGGCTCCTGACTGTGATCAGAATTTCGTCCATGTCAAGATCAGCCAGCTCCTTGGCCAAGCGAGCGAGTACATCAGTCTTTCCGTTCAACGCTCTAGGGACTCTCGTTAGTTCAATATGAGTGAACCGTTTCATGAGTTCCACCACTCGACCTCTGTACCGAGCTAACTCGGGTTTGTATATCTTATAGTCGCCGCTTACTTGGTTGACGACAAGCTGGGAGTCACCGTAGACTCGTAGCCGACGGATTTCCATTTCTACGGCGAGCTCCAAACCAGCTATCAGAGCTTCATACTCAGCTTCATTGTTTGTCCGAGGCTCGGTGAGAGCGAAAGAACGCCGTAGGGTTCCCATTGATGGTGTGATGAACACCAATCCTATCCCTGCTCTTATCTCCGGGATGCTTGATTTACTGGAGGTTCTTATTGATGAGGCTCCATCGAAGTAGAGCTCCCAACATGGCCCATCTTCCTCGAGGTGTACCACTTGTTCGTCGGGTAACTCACAATTTAGCGGTGACCCTTCTGGTATGGGATGAGCAGCGAGAAAGTCTGCAAGGGCTTGCCCTTTTACTGCTTTCTGAGGAGTATAAACTATATCAAACTCAAGTAGCATGACAGCCCATCTTGCCATCCTGCCGGCTAGGCTTGCTTTGGTCATCAAGTGTTTGAGCGGGTCGACCTTGGAGATCAGCATAACCCGATGAGCCAGCAGATAGTGCCTCAGCTTCTTCACAGCAAATATCAGAGCCAGGCATTGCTTTTCGATTGGGGAATAGTTGTGTTCCGTCCCGAATAGAGTTCGACTGAGGTAGTAGAGGGCATTTTCCTTTTCCTCCTCGTTATTCTGGGCGAGGAGCGCACCGAGTGACTCATCTAGCGCGGCAGTATAGAGAATCAACGGTTTATTTGGAATGGGAGCGGCCAGCACTGGAGGGTGCAACAAGTATTGTTTGATGCTTTCGAACGCTGCTTGACATTCGGCATCCCAGATAAAAGGAGCTCCTTTCTTCATGAGCTTTGAGAAGGGCCTACATTTCCCCGATAAATTTGAGATAAACCTCCGTATATAAGCAAGCTTGCCTTGAAAAGATCTTAGCTGCGTCAGACTCTTCGGAGGGGACATCTCCATGATGGCCTTTATCTTTGATGGGTCAACTTCGATCCCTCGATGCCGGACTATGAAGCCCAGGAATTTTCCCGATGACACGCCAAAAGCGCACTTCAAAGGATTCATCTTCAGGTCAAATTCCCTCAGTCTGGTGAGAACGGTCCTAAGATCCTGGATATGATCGGCCTTGGCTTTAGTCTTGACGACCAGATCATCAACATAGCATTCGACGACTTTATGAATTAGGTCGTCGAAGATATTGGTCATTGCCCTTTGATATGTAGCACCTGCGTTCTTCAGCCCGAACGGCATTACCTTGTAGCAATATATTCCGACCGGGGTTCGAAATGCTGTGTGTTTCTCATCCTCAGGCGACATCTTGATCTGATTATATCCAGACGAGCCATCCATAAAGGTGAACAGTTCGTAATTTGAGGTGTCATCGACCATCATTTCCATGACCGGTAGCGGGAAGTCGTCTTTAGGACATGCCTTGTTGAGATCACTGAAATCGACACAAACTCGGATCTACCCATTTTTCTTCTTCACTGGGACTATGCACGCGATCCAGTCTGCATATTTCTCTTCCCTGATGAAGCCGGCATCGATGAGCTTCTTAGTTTCCTCGATGACCTTTTCTTCTAGTTCCCTTCTCATTCTTCGAGGAGCTTGTTTGACTGGCTTAGCATCAGGAGATATATCCAACTTATGTACGGCCACTTCAGGGGAAAGGCCAGGCATTTCTTTGTACGTCCACGCGAAGCAGTCGACAAACTCATGCAGCAGGGCAATTATTTGCTCTTTCATTTCCTCTGACAAAAGTGAGCTGATATAGGTCGGCCTTGGATTATCGGGCGTTCCTAGGTCAATCTCGGTTAGCTCATCAAAGGTTGCTTGTCCGCCATCTTCGAGCTCTTGAGGAGCTTCTTCTGGCTCGGCTATCTCGTCGTCATCATTTGATCTTTCGCTGGCCTCACCAACATGGATCATGTAGCACGCTTTGGAATCAGGTTGAATGTAGCCTATGCCCCGTCTATCTGGAATTCGTCCATCGATGAGTGCTCGGACCTGGGGCGGATGCCATAGCCCTTCGTAAAACTTTGCTTCAGACTCCGTTTGATATAACCGGCATTCGCACTTCTTAAAGTATTCCCGCATCTCGGGTGCATAGTATCTGGGATTGAGGATGGCTCTTATGCCTCTCTCATAGGGAAGGCACGCGACAGAAAGATCGTCCGGGTGCACAACGGGGTTTGACCCGTAAAACAAGATGCCCTTCTGTCCACTTTTCCTCCCGGGAACGTAGAAAGTTTTCAGCTGGTCCACGGTGGAGATTGATAATGCATCGAGCTCTTTGCACATTTGCTCTGGTACCCTTGTAACGGCTAGGGATCCTTCTGCAACTTCGAAGGTCTCTCGAGTTTCGCTTATTGCGTGGGGGTCCAATCTGCACCGCTATTGCACGACAGGTCCTCCTCCTCTGACTCTTCAGTGTCGCTGCCAAGATGAGGGCGGACTTTACTGCTAGATGGGGCTTCAGTGACGGATTCATCCGTATCGCTGTCGAAACGAGGGCGAGTTTTATGGAAGGACGGGCTTCCAGCGTCGGACTCATCAGTGTCGCTACCGAAATGCGGGCGCACTTGGGCATTTTTGCTTTTGAAAGTGACAACCGGCGCAGATTTGCTTTTGGGTCTTGGGGCCGGTCTATCCTCAGTCAGTTGTGGCTTAGCATTTTGGTGGTTCATAAAGTACCGAGAATCTTCATAGCGGACTTCATGCACACCGAACGGCTGGATGTCTCCGTCAATGCGTCTTTCTTCGCCATTTTTAGTATACTTCATGCATTGATGGAGAGTTGACGGAATGATGCCATAATCGTGGAGCCATGGCCGCCCCAAGAGAATCTTATAAGACGTGTCGGCGTCGATCACGTATATCTTAGCTTCAGTTTGCAGATCCCCGAATTTGATTGGCAGAGCTATGGACCCCAGAACTTGCTGGCAGTTTTGGTTGAAGCCTTGAATGACAATCCTTTCCCTTGACAGGTGTCGGACGTCCATTGATAAACTCTTCAGAGTTCGCAAGTTGATGATGTTCACTGAGGACCCCGGATCAATCAATATGCGATTAATTCGATCTCCGTCGCTGTACCCGGTCACGTAAAGCGGCCGATTATGCTCAGCCGTTCCCAGTAGCAAGTCTTCATCCTTAAATGTGACTGCGGTGGCATACAAAGCGTGTTGGGCTTCTTTCATATTAATTTCCGCAATGTGAGCCTGGTACCGCTCGGGGTTTTGTAGAGCGTGAATGAGAACATCTCTAAGCTCCTTAGATAGGACCAAGGCGTCGTAGATGCTCAGGAGAGACGGAAGCTTCCGGAGATGTGCCAAGATATTATAGTCCACCGAGGAAGGACTTATGTTTTCATCAATCGGTTCTCTGCCATCTTCTTCATTAGCGACTTGTTTTTCCTTCCCTTTTGGGGCGTTGCCCTGATTTGGCGGTAGAGCCCTGCCGCTTCTGAGCCGGATTTGATTGGCCTTTGTGGTGAGCTCCTCGTCCTCTTCGGGAAAACAGAGCTCATCCTCAGAGTCGCTGCCAAGATGGATGGCATAGCAGGTCATTACTGGGATCTCTTCATTGGAGTCTTCTTCTAACTCCTCCAGAATTTCAGCCGCTTGTACAGGGAAGAACTCCTTCAATTGAATCAATGTTCTTTCCTTTTGTTCATATTCTTCGAGAGAATCGATATATTTTTGAATGGTCGATCTCCCTGCAGACTCTTTTTCGCGCCGAGCTGCACTTTTCTTCTTCTTCAGCTTCTTGGATTTTGAGCCTGATGGAGCTGCATTGGCAGCTGGACTGGTAGGCTTCTTCTGCCCTTCCCATTCCGTCCTGGGCTCTTTCCGAAGTAGCTTTATCATCTTCTTCGTCTTATTAGATATGTGCGTACTCCACGGAGGCCGCGATGAATCCGTTTCATTTCTCAGGGCAGCGGGTTCGACTGTCTGCTCCCAGAAGGCTTCAGTTTCTGTCTGTATAAAGTTGGTGGTTGCAACTTGATTGTTCACCAACACACTTTTGGACAGCTCGATCTCTCCAGCCTTGTACTGCTTCTCGACCCAGTCTTTGAAGATATAGCAATCCTCGATCGCATGGCTCACTACTCGGTGGTACGGGCAATACAGAGGATTGTCGGTCATTTTTGCTTCTTGGGGTCTTTTCGACTCCGGCAATTGTAGGCCGTTGTTCAAGGCATCTTTAAATATCTTGCGAACCTTGTCCCTTCTGAAAGAGTAAACCTTGTTCTTTTTCTCCTCTAGGGAAGGCCCATCTCCTCCTAGCAATGGCTTTCGAGACCGGTTAGTTTTGGATTCGGCCGCCCTTCGCTTTTCTTCATTGTCGGACGCATTGAAGACATTGGTACTGCTGGAATTCCCGCTTCTACGGTTGTCGTCCCGCTTGCTTTTCCAGGTTTTGTCTCTCTGAGAGTCCGGCGGGGACTCTTGCTTTGAGCGTTCCAGCATTTGAACCTTCTTGGTTAGCTCCTGAAATGTCTTGAGGCCCGCTGTACACAAGAATGGGACCATCCAATTGCTGAGGTTCCCAATGAGAAGGCTGACGGACTGGTCCTGCTCCAGCGGCGGTTCGCACTTGACCGTGAGATTACGCCATCGGGCGATAAAGTCAGTGTTGCTTTCATTCTTCCCCGGCTTAGTCCTCACAAGGTCGGCTATGGAGATTTTATCACTGACGCTCATGAACCTTTGCCGGAACAGAGACTCCATTTGGGAAAAGGTGATGATGGACCCGTCTGGTATGCTCGCGTACCAGTCGAAAGCGACACCGGTCAGGCTGTTGACAAATTGACGAAGAAGGAGCGTGTCATTGCCCTCTGTATTTCCGCACGATGCTTTGAAGTGGGCAACGTGCTGATTTGCATTCCCCGTTCCATCAAATCTTCCGAACTTAGGAATGACGTAGCCGCTTGGGAACTCAATCAGATCGTACTGCGCGGGATATGGCCGCCCACTACTGCCGATTTCTTTCTGAGCTTCAGCTTCGGCCACCAATGTTTTAACCTTGCTGGTGACCAAATCCATTATCCGATCCTGTGTTAGCGGGATAGTGCTATCTGGGGCCAAGGCATCCCCAGAAGCGGAGTGTGGCCGGCTTTCGTGTGGCTCGACCAGTCTTGGACCCGAAGGAACAGGCATTGGCTGCCTCGGGTTGTCATCACCCGGCTGATTAGTAGCGGCTTGTGCTTGATTAGGAGGCGCTCGAGCAATTTGAGCCGTAAGCTGCATCACCACATTCGTTAAGTCGTCAATCTTCGAATAGAGCTTGGCCATCTCTTTATCTTTGATCCTGAGCTGTTTTCGAAGCTCTTGAAGCAGCTCTTGCTCCGCAGTCCTGGGGCGGAAAGTAGGCTCTTCCTCGCTGTCCGAGCTTGACTCTGCATGGACCGAGGGGTCTTTCTGCCTATCATCCTCATCGAGAGGGTTTTCTTCATCCAGCGGGGGGGGCTGTTCTTGGGCGGCGGCAACCACATTCAGGCTAGATTGGGCTTGGGATGTGGTGGCCCCGTCCTTGCTTTTGCTGCGAAGGTTGTTGCTGGGGCGCCCGCCCGCCATATAGACCATATGGATGGTATATCCGGACGTCTTTCTATCATTGGCAGCTGATTTCATGGATCGCTGTCTTGATCCCCTTGTTTCGGTAGGTGGTAGTCGATTGAAGGCGGCTGACCTAACCAGGTTCTTGAATGGTGCTGGCGCTTCTTTTCTGGGTTTGCCCCGCTACTTTCGTGCGGTACAGAGTGCTTGATAGACTCTTGAAGAGACAGTGTCATACTTTTTCTGTTGGGGCCGGGACACGTCTCTTTATGGCACTGTTCGGACTGCTGTCTTCTTGATTCTGGCGGTCATGGCGTTTTTCTGAACCCACTTCAGAGGCTCGAAGGAATTGCTGATTCTTACGTCTGACTCAGCCGTCGTCGCGGGGCAACCCTGCTCTTGGAACTTCACACGATTCCATTTGGCCGAGGTCTTGGCCCTTTTGTTGGCTCGATACCTGAGCCGCTTCTGTCTTAACTTTTCTGTTCTAAGCGCCTGGCGGACTTCGGCTCTTTGGGAAGACGCCGCAGACCGGTTGATGGAGGGCCTTGGAAATACGCCTAATTGTGCATTTGTTGGAGTCATCGCCTGAGCTCGTACGCAACATTTAATGTTGCCCTTCGCATCGGAAGTCTTGCCCCCAGCTAGAGAGCCATGGACTCGTTTAGACACCATCTTAAGTTTCGGTTGTGGTGCCTTGGCGATCACGACATTCGGCCTCTTACCCCTTGAGACCGGCTTGGCCACCTGTTCCGCCGGGATCTCTGCCAGATGAGCGCTTCCGGCAGGGTAGATGATGACAGAGCCAAACTGGCGGGGCGGTTCCTCCCATTGTCGACTGAGGCTTGCGGGGAGAACCACCCGAGCGTTGATCTTGACCACGTACGGAATCGGGGTCACGTTGGAAGCTGAATTCGCCTGGGGAGACATTGTCGTCGAAGGTTGATTGCTGCACGAAAAAAAACACCATTTCAGTATAAGCAATCGATATGTATATTGATTGAGTTCGCATGAACGTTTAACCCGAAATATGGGAGGAGAGATTGGTCCCACCGGGCGTGCCAGAATCTGTAGGGTGTTTTTCGTCACCCCAGTGAGATGGGAATACGCGCGCGCTTGTCAGGCGTACTACAGATTCCCCCTGTCTAGGGTAGGCCGGGGTTTAATGATTATGGGGATCCGAATCTCCGGCAGCCGCGGACTAAGCTGCCGTTAATTACCCCTCGCCTTTGGGGCGAGGGAACCTCCGATTAACGGGTTAAACTGGTCATGCGAACCCAATGTGCGGTGCGCGTGTGTTCTGTTTTGAAAGGGGGGTTTTGGATATATCGGGAGCCACGCAGAGTTTTTACGGGGGTCCCGCTACCCGGATAGCGGGCTGGGGGTCAAGGGGGCTAGCAGCCCCCTTGCGGGGTGCGGGGCAGCGCCCCGTTAGAAATTTTTTTCTAACAGGGACAGTGTCGCGGAGTATGTGTATGTGTACATTTGTATACAAATGTATATATATACATATATATATAAATAAAGGGGAAAAGGCATCCAAAGGATGCGTGGGGCAACACCTTGGGCGCTGTGCGCTTAGGTGCTGTGCGCTCAGGCGCAAGCGCGCCACGTGTCGGCACGTGGGCGCTCTGCGCATGAGCGCTGCGCGCAGGAGCGCGCGCCACGTGTCGGTACGTGGGCGCTCTGCGCATGAGCGCTGCGCTGCGCGCTGGTGCGCAAGCGCGCGCGCCACGTGTCGGCACGTGGGCGCCTTGCGCATGAGCGCTGCGCATGAGCGCTGCGCGCGAGCGCGCGCACCACGTGTCGGCACGTGGGCGCCTTGCGCATGAGCGCTGCGCGCTGGTGCGCGAGCGCGCACACCACGTGTCGGCACGTGGGCGCTTTGGGCAAGAACGCTGCGCGCAAGCGCGCGCGCCACGTGTCGGCTCGTAGGCGCTTTGCGCATGAGCGCTGCGCGCTGGTGCGCAAGCGCGCGCGCCACGTGTCGGCACGTGGGCGCTTTGCGCTCGGGCGCAGTGCGCTGGAGAGGAAAAGAGGGCTTTTAGCCTAAAAAGATTTCTCTGAAGAGAAATCAAAGAGGAGTTGGACTCCTGAGCGTTTTTTTTTGTTGGGTTTAGTGAAAAGGGTTCTTCTTCTTCCTCCTCTGTTAGCTGGATCTTGAAGATCAAGAGATATGGGATTTTAAAAATCAATCCTTTTTGAGATCTAATGGATGATCTGAGTTCCCCTTGATGGGTTTTGTGGTGAAAAACTAATTAGTTTTATAAAAAGGAGAGTAGAACTCTTGATTTAATTCAAAAGAAAGAAGAAAGATCTCAGATCTGAAACTGTTTTTTGGAGAGAAAAAGTTCTGAGATATTTTCATTATCTTTTGCCTTTATAGGCTATACACTTTGCACATAGCCCCTTGGGCTTCACAAAATAGCATTTTGCCTATCCCATGGCTCATGTGCCATTTCTTTTTGCACATAAGCCATGGGCTTTACAAAAATTTGGCTTTATGCCTATTTTCCTTACATTTATCCGAAAATAAAATAAAAGAAAATGCAACAAAATTATTTATTACAAAAATTTTATCTTGGCGTGGGGGAGGCCGGCCGCTTCATCTTCGGGCTCGACCCGGGCATGGGCCCACTGGATCTGGGCTTGGGCCCACTTGGCTTGGGGTTGACTTTGATTTTGACTTGGTCAACCGGGGTGTAAATTTTTACCCCAACAGCAGGTACCCCTTGCTACATGCTAAATAATATTTACATATACATTGATGACACCCTAAACCTGCAGTTTAACTTTAGTACTATAATCTCCCATTTTCGTGTTCAAGGTCGTGTTATATCATTTTATCTTCCAAGCTTGAAACCTACCGTTTGCAATTACTGTATTAAACCTAATAACCATATTTACATGTTTTAATCACACTTTCACTATTGACATAGCCTATGACACTTTCTCAATAGTTTTACTTCATTCGGACACTCGTGTACATTTAACCTGTATTAACTGTGACTTCATCCATTGAACCTATATATATATATATATATATATATATATATATATCATTGCATCCATAAAATTCTTAAACTTGTTAACATGATTTAACGGCCCAAACTGTCCTATTGTATTCTTATAATGTTGATAACACCTCTGAAACACAATTGATAACCGTGCTGCTAATTAATTGAAGCTTCTTTATTGTTTAATTCGTTGCTTAAATTTATGTTGTTGATGACCATGCTTGATTATGTAACTGAGTATGAGCACACCCATGATATCGTTTACATCTTGACCTGACTTGCTACATACATATTGATTGACCCGACATAGTACCGTATACTGCTTGACTTGACCTGTTGTACCATAACTTACCTGATCTTGTGCCTAATGCCAACAAACCTGACATGTAGTCCTCACGGACCGTTCCTGTTGTCTATCCAGACAAACCTGCTTACCTGATCCTGTGTTGGCATTAGTTCTTGATTACGGGATACCTGACTTGACATACACATATAACTTGGGGGTATGGGAAAATCAAAGATGAAACCTGACTTGTAACTCAACAGTTCGCTACTTGTTCTGATCAGTTTTAGAGGCTAGGCCAGCCTTGGAATGATGCTGCTGACATCATTCATCTGTACACATTCCTGTTTAGTGCCTAGCGGCATGTCTCGGTTTCAGCCCGAGAATCTGGGCCGTGGGCCCGGGTATGCACGGGATACTATTGAGTTACATCGATGATTCATCAATTTGATTCTAAAGACTTTAGAACAGAAAACCTGATAGAACAGTTTAGTTTACCCACTGCACACTACCCTGCACTGCTCTGATTTATATTATTGTTACCCTTGCTTTATTCCTGTTTATATTCGCATTGCCTGTTACCCCGATTATATGTTATTACTTGATGACTTAACGCGCTGACGTCTGGGTTTTGCATGGCTCAGATTCTGTACCGCTGTTGCAGTCCGAGCAGGAGTACTTCAGCCAACAGGCTGAGCTGTGAGTGTTAGCAGTAGTTAGTTTTTCTTTCCTGTATTTTATTCCTGATGTGAGCCCGCATTATGGGACATACTTTCCAGTTATTTTGTATTGGATCTTTCGCTTCCGCATTTTATTATTCTTGACTCATGTTATCTTGGATTATGGACATGTTTTAGATAGTTTTATTTTGTTCTCGATATCTCTACAGCTGTACTGTGACTGTGGATGGATACTTCCTACCCACAGGTAGCATGGTTGGCTATGTCACGTGCCCACTTTAGCGTACTCTGGGAAGCGGGGCGTGACATGGTTCTTTTGGTATCAGAGCCATAGGTTAGTCGGGTTGATTCTTTTGTAGTTGGGTATTGTACCCAATACACGAATCAGAATACCCGTGTTTAGGAAACATGTCCTGCCACCTTACCGTTTACCGTTCTTGAATCGAGCTCTTTCTGGTTATATCTTTTACGATGTGCAAACTTCCTTTGCATATCGACTCGAAAACCTGATTCCTTGTCATCTCTAGGACTTAGGCGACTTGGGTGGAGTTATGTAATTGTGGCTATGATACCGCGGCATAGTTACAATGCGGTACTCTATTTAAGTAACTTGGAGTTCTAGCCCTGATCTATATTTTGAATCTATCTTCATGCTAATGTCGGGTGTTTTGATTTCAGGAATATGGCAGATAAGAATTTGAAGACGTACCAAAGGCGTGTGGACGAAGCCGCCATGCTTGGAGTGATAAGGGGAATGCTGGAGAATCAAAAGAGACAGACCGAGCTGATCCAGCAGTAAGCGGAATCGTTTCAGGAAGGTTTGCAGATCATTCAGCAGTCTGTGAACAATCTTGGAGCTAAACCAGTTGACCGAGTAGGGACCGTGGCAGATTTCAGGCGTTTGGGTCCGTCTGCATTTACTGGTTTAGAGGAGCCGTTGCCAGCGGAGCAGTGGCTAGTTGACACAGAGAACTTGCTTGTCGCGGCATAGATTCCAGATGAGAAAAGAGTTGATGTGGTACGCATTCAGTTAGTGGACTACGCCCGAGAATGGTGGCTTGTGGAGGAGACCCGCTTGTCCAAGCCGATCAAGTGGGCGGATTTTTCAAGGAGTTTCCTAGAAAAGTTCTTCCCGCAGACTGCACGAGAGGAAATGGAAGAGAAGTTCATCGGGCTAAAGCAGAATGGAGCACCCGTAGATGTGCATGCAGCAGAATGGACAAGACTCAGTAGATTCGCTAGACCTTTAGTTGCCAACGATGCAGACAGGGCACGGAGGTTCATGCGCAGCTTGGACGTGGACATCCAGAGGCAGATTGTCTCCCTGGGTTTGACCACTTTCTCACAAGTACTTGCGGCAGCCCGAGAGCAGCAGAGTTTATCTAGGATGAAGAGGAGTTTGCAGCAGACAGTAGTTGCGGTAAGGAAGGCAGCATTTGTACCAAACCGAGCTCATGGTCGCAGAGGTATTCCAGTGGACCGTCGAGGTGTAGCACCCATGAAGAAGCCTGTTGTCGTTGTAACAACCCTAATTTTCTTATACACTTTTTCCTATACAAATTTTTTTTCAAAATATTTTTAAAATCCACAAAGGGGTATTTTAGCCTGAGCACAAGATTTAGGTAATTATTTTTGTTTTTAATTACAAGCTACAAGAATGAAATAACTCCATTTTTAGTGTACAAGAAATCACTTTAAAATTTAATGTATACTTGGAGTATTTACTCTTACTGCTATCATTTTAAATAATTAAATAACACAATAATTACAAGAAAGAGCTTGTAGCTCATTGGTAATACCTTGCACCACTGAACCAAGCCACCGGAGTTCAAATCCCATGCCCCACATTATTTTTGTATTTATTTTGTTTTAATTTTTTTTGGAAGTCAACGGTAAAAAGGCCATAACTCCCAAAATATGTACTGGACAACAAAAAGTAAATATACCAAATTGTACCCCCAGAAAATCCCCGGCCACTGGAAGCCTGAATCGGCCCGACTCGGCGCCTCCGGCCGGCGAATCGGTCGACTCGGTCCGGCCGATCCGGCCGGACTTGGCCGGACGGCCGAGTCACCAACTGAGAAAAGTTGGCTCTTGACTTGGTCAACCCTCTTGCACACTCATTATACCTGGATCGATTTTAATTTGGCCAATAAATCCCTTTTACTCCTAGGTTTAATGATTTTTAATGATTTTTATATATTTTTTTAATTAAAACCCTAACCCTAGCCTAGCCCTATATAAAGACCGCTACCCTCTACCATTTCACCTCACCACTCTAAGTCCACTCTCCCAAATTCTCGAGAACTCGGTGCAAAGAGCGAGAAGCGAAGCGCTGCCGAAACCGACGACGGATTCCGGCGATCGGATCAGAACCTTCGCGACGTTTTCGACGCATCGACAATCAACACCTTCTTTAGCCCCCTTAGCTTGTCCAAACCCGTAAGTCCCACCTCTTCTCTCTCTCTTTTCTATAAATGTAAAAATACGACTTTTTGGAACCCGACGGAAATCGGACAAACCGATTTCCGATTCGTCTTTTCTATAAATTTGCACTTGTCACCTAATACATATTATCTACCCATATTCCTGTTGACTATTAATCACCCATAAACCAATTTAATCAAATTTTTTCACATGAAATGATAGCTTCTTTGCAAAACCGTATTGTTTTCATAAAAATGCCATAAAGTTCATTTTTCTTAGTTTAATCAATTACCTCACTCCTAAATATGTTTATCTTGATCACAAAACTTGTAGAACTCAATTTGAATGAAATTTCACACATAAAATGATAACGTTTTCGAATACCGTATTCTTGCGCTATAATACGTTTAAGTTTAGCATAGCATTTTTACCTTTAAACTTCACCAAAACCTAAAATAAGTCACGAGATAATGACCTACCTCTACACACACTCATTATAACCCTAATTGATAAATATCAAAATACGGAATATGAAATTACAGGACTTTTCACTAAAATACCCTAATCTTTATAACCTTTATTGAAAGGTTTAAGTTGTAAACATTTCTAAGTAAAATCTTTTAATAAAATGAAAGCACGATTGGTCATGGACATCGATCGTTTATCTAAACTGACTTTGTGGTGTCTAGGCTAGGCAAGTGAGCTTGGGTAACTTTAAAAGGCCCGTCTCACGATTCGTGAGCGGATCCCTCCCTCCTCACTTGTACTTACCTGGCCACAATTGGCGGTGAAGAGGCGATTTGAGACTTCTAATGACTTATCGTTTAGACCTTAGAAGTAGGCTAGTTGGCTTAGGAAACCCTAACAACTAAAATACGGAAAACTATACTTTTTTTGCAATTAAATACCCCATATTTATAAAACCGTTTTCCCAAATGAAAAGTATTTGTTAAACCTAAGCAAAGCGCCGCTACAACCCACTTTTGGGGAACCTGTTAGGGATAGTACGGTTCATCATGCACCCGCAGGCTAGTAGTGCGAGATTCAGATCTCCGCAAGGAGCATTCGGTCTCGAAAGGTTTAAAATACGATATTTAAGGAAAATGAGATTTTCTCTAAATAAAATATTTATATAAAATTATTCATGTGTTAATATATATATAATTATCATTTAAACACCTATTTTATCCTAATATAAAGTTTCCACATTTTTCTAAAAAAAATTAAAAGATTAAAAGTTACGTTAAAATACCATGAATTTCAAATAAAACAATTAATACTTTTATTAGGATATATTCACTAGAATAACACAAATAAAATACACATTCATTATAACAATAAAGACGATTATTAAATACTTGAGGTGTATTTTGAAAACTATACAAAAGTACTTTTTACAAAAAAAACCCTCAAGTTTTACAAATTACAAAAAGGCCCCTAACTAATATTGGACTTCAAATTATCTTTCTTTTAGTCTGACTCGGGTTAGAGTCTGACTATTCCTGATTCGAATATGATTCAAGTCAACCTATATTCTTTTATACTCCAACCCAATTTGAATACATGAAACCCTGAATCCAGTTAACAATATACTCCTTGTGACTGAATCAAACCATGGATATTCATCCATTATCCTGATATTCCATTTTCCTAATTACACAGTTACAACATGTTTACTGATATTATGGTTTTGGTCAGTCACTCAATTTACATATTCCAATACTACAATACTGTTAAAACACTACGGGGTTTAAGGGGTAGATTGGTACGGAAGGTGTTAAAGGTGGCACGAGGTGGTAAGATTAAGACACCTAACCTGAATCCAATTGCCGTTGTTCCGGGTTGTATAACGGAGCCTTGTACTTCCATTTGCCCTGGTCTCTAGCATACTGAGACCCCTCTCGTATACACCGGCATCCTTCTGTACCAAGCTACAACAACAGCGTTAACACCATATTACTATAACATGACAATACAATACAACATTAAAAGCTGCTCTCTCTCTCTCTCTCTCTCTCCCTCCTACTCTTGTCTATTTCTCCCTCTTACCTTTGGGACTTACCGAGCGATCTGTTCGCTGACGATATTCTGTTTCTCTCTTCTTTGAATGTCGTCAGGTGACCTGGACCCGGCAGAAGTTGAGCCAACACAAGAAGATTTGGAGCAATTTGTCGAAGACCCTGCAGTATAATTTCATTGTACCTTGTTCTTTTCAGTATTTTCATTTCCTGTTATGCCACTGTTTAGGCATCGCTTTTTATTTCAGTTGTATTTCCTTTTCATGTATTGTACAAAGAATGTTATTAATAAAAGTTGCTGTTATTTCTACATCTTTTGTCTCTTGTGATTTATTTTATATTGCTTAGCTACGCTTAGCGTATGTACTTCTGAGTACATACGTAGCGGGCCTTGTCGCGTCCACTTCGCCGTACACTGGGAAGCGGGACGTGACAGTCGTCGATCGAAGAAAGAGCATGACTTGTAACTACTGCAATTTACCTGGCCACGTGCAAAAGGATTGTCGAAGGAGGCTGGGACTCTGTTTGGTTTGTGGAGCGGCAGATCACGCTGTTAGTGCTTGTCCGTCGAAGCTTCGTACGAGAGATGATTTTCAGAAGCCTCCGTAGAGACCGTTCCAGGGACAGAAACAGCTGACTCAAGGACCTAATCAGGCTCGAGCTTTTACCTTGACAGCTGAAGAAGCTAAGGCGTCAGGAGAAGTTGTTTCAGGTATTCTACTCGTTCATGGTTTTCCCGCATTAGCGTTATTCGATTCTGGTGCATCCCATTGTTTTATGTCATCCAAGTTTATAACTACACACTCGATTGCATGCACGACCCTGTCTAGTTTCTGGGACATACACACTGGGAATGGGAAAATCATAGCTAGTAGGGAATGTAAAGATTGTACAGTTGTTGTGTGCGGACGTGAGCTTTTTGCAGATTTCTTGGTGATTGATACGGGCAGCTACGAAGTCGTCTTGGGAATGGATTTCCTTGGCACTTTCCACGCTCACATTGATTGTAGGGCAAAGAAAGTAATTTTCCAGATTCCCGGACATCCTGAGTTTACCTTCACTGGAGGAAGCAGTTCTGTCGGGCCAGTCGATTTTAGGGCTAGGCCGACAAATGATATTCTTGCATCAATGGAAGTTGATAAAAGTGAAGAGTCGGCTGTTGTTCGCGATTTTATGGACGTGTTTGAAAATATATCGGGTTTACCGCCGAAGCGAGACGTGGAGTTCGCAATTGATCTTATTCCTGGTGCAGCGCCAGTATCCAAAGCGTATTATCCAATGGCACCAGTAGAGTTGGAAGAAGTCAAGAAATAGGTTGCTGAATTGCTTGAGAAGGGTTGGATTCGAAGCAGTAACTCGTCTTGGGGAGCTCCAGTTCTTCTAGTGAAGAAGAAGGATGGCACAAGAAGGATGTGCATCGACTATCGAGAATTAAACCGGGTGACTGTTAAGAACAAGTACCCGATCCCTCGCATTGGAGAACTTTTTGAGCAGCTTAGTGACGCGAGGGTATTCTCGAAACTGGATTTGCGATCCGGATATCATCAGGTCCGAGTGAAAGCAGAAAATATTTGCAAGACGGCGTTCCGAACTCGGTATGGACATTACGAATACTTAGTGATGCCCTTCGGAGTAACGAATGCACTGGCAATATTCATGGACTTGATGAACCGAATCTTTTCACCATTCTTGGACCAGTTTATTGTGGTATTCATTGACGATATTCTGGTTTACTCGAAGAGTTTTGAAGAGCATACTGAACATTTGAAGATCGCACTGCAGACGTTGAGACATGAGAAGTTGTATACGAAGATGAGTAAGTGCGAGTTTTGGCTGGAGGAAGTAAAGTTTTTGGGGCATGTTGTGTCTGGCGATGGAATTGCCGTCGATCCAGAAAAGATTGCAGCAGTTCGAGATTGGCCGATTCCAAAGAATGTTGCGGAGATAAGAAGTTTTCTTGGACTCGCCGGGTATTACAGAAGATTTGTGGAGAACTTTGCTCGTCTGGCGGAGCCGTTAACCAAGCTTACGCGCAAGGAGGTGCTTTTTGTATGGACGGATAAATGTGCGTTAGCTTTTGAGACGTTGAAGCAGAAGTTAATAACCGCCCCTATTCTGACCGTGCCAGACAATTCCGGAGGATTGGTGATTCACAGCGACGCATCTGGGAAAGGATTGGGATGTGTTTTAATGCAGCATGGGAAGGTTGTAGCGTACGCATCGAGACAGTTGAAGACCCATGAGAAGAATTACCCAACTCATTACTTGGAACTTGCGGCTGTGATTTTCGCTTTGAAGATTTGGAGACACTACCTTTTGGGCGAAAGGGTCGAAGTGTTTACTGATCATAAGAGCTTGAAGTATGTGTTCACCCAGAAGGAGCTTAATATGAGGCAACGTAGATGGTTGGAGCTGATGGCTGACTATGATCTTGATCTTAAGTACCATTCGGGGAAGGTTAATGTCGTGCCAGATGCGCTTAGTCGGTTACCAGCAATTCAGGTGTTAACTACGTGGAAGGAGCTCGTTGAAGATTTTCGAAGATTCGACTTGGAGGTTGTGCTACCGCATTCTTCGGGACAGTTGATGCAGCTGCAAGTACATTCATCGTTGATCGAGAATATTAAAGCAGCACAATCGCAGGATCCTAGACTGCAAAAGTTTCGAGAACAGGCTGAAGCCGGACTACGAACAGATTTATTGATCCACGAAGATAGTTCGTGGAGGTATGGTAGTCGTTTGTGTGTGCCAAAGGGAGATATTCGTGAAGAGCTTATGAAGGAGGCACACAGTTCAGCTTATTCTGTACATCCAGGAGGCACAAAGATGTACCGAGATATTCGACAGCATTTCTGGTGGGAAGGCATGAAGCGGGAGATTGCTCGCTTTGTGGCAAAGTGCTTGGTGTGTCAGCAAGTTAAGGCTGAACACCAAAGGGTTGCTGGTTTATTGCAACCACTTCCGATTCCTCAGTGGAAGTGGGAACATATAACCATGGATTTCGTGACGGCTTTACCGCGGAGTCCAAAAGGCAACAATGCGGTATGGGTGATTGTTGATCGATTAACCAAGGGAGCTCACTTTATTCCTTTTCGGGTTGGTCAATCAACAGAGACTTTGGCGAAGCGATACATGCAGGAGATTGTAAGATTGCATGGAGTACCGGTAAGCATCGTGTCCGATCGTGACCCTCGGTTTTTATCACACTTCTGGAGGAGTTTACAGGAAAGTTTGGGGACTCGATTGAAGTTTAGCACCGCTTATCATCCTCAAACTGATGGTCAGTCGGAGAGAACAATCCAAACTCTTGATGATATGTTGAGAGCATGCATGTTGGACTTCAAGGGGTCTTGGGAGGATCATCTACATTTGGTGGAGTTTTCTTACAACAACAGTTTTCAGGCAACTATCCAGATGGCTACATTTGAAGCTTTGTATGGTCGCAAATGCCGTTCACCTGTTTACTGGGACGATGTCGGTGAACGAAAATTGTTGGGACCGGATTTGGTTGTGCAGACAGTTGAGAAAGTTAATACTATCAGAAATCATATGAAGGCAGCTCAAGACAGACAGAAGAGTTGGGCAGATACGTCGAGAAGACCTCTAGAGTTCGCCGTGGGTGATTTGGTATTCTTGAAGATATCACCGACTAGAGGGGTGATTCGTTTTGGAAGTCGAGAAAAGCTCAGTCCTCGATTCGTTGGACCCTTTGAGATCTTGGAGCGTGTTGGTGAGGTAGCGTATCGTTTGGCGTTACCGCAGTCCTTAGCGAATGTGCACGATGTGTTTCACGTATCTCAACTCCGTAAGTATGTTCGAGATGAAACGCATGTATTGAATCATTCGGAGCTGACGGTACGAGAAGACTTGACTTTCGAGGAGCGACCGGTTGAAATTGTGGATCGAAGGGAAAAGATTCTTAAGAACAAGGTGATTCCTCTTGTGCTTGTTTCTTGGGGTAATCGCTCGCATGGAGAGTCCACTTGGGAACGGGAAGATGAAATCCGGCAGAAGTTTCCTCATCTCTTCTTGTAGTTATTTGTCGTCTATCTTTGTATTCTTGGTATTTCGAGGACGAAATCCTTTTGTAGTTGGGTATAATGTAACAACCGAGACCAATGCTACTAGTTTCTGTTACCGTATGAATGGTGTATGGTATTTATTTCTTTGATCCTACTTGACTGTTGCTAGTTATTAATTTTACCCGACAATTCATTTCTGCATATAACAATTTAAGGCATCTAAAATAAAACTAAAAATATTCGTCATGGCATGCTTGACACCCCTAACCCTGTTGTAGCGTCCGTGCATCGTGTTCTCGTTCCGTTCAGTGAAACGGGTGAGTTTGGACGGTTACGCACACGTACGTGTGTCCGTTTTGGGGGTATGCTTTTTGATTGTAAAATACTTCATTTTTAATTTTGGATCCCACCTAAAATTTTCTTATTTCAATTTCGAATTTTTGGACCCGACCCGGGCGCAATTTGGAAATATTTTACATTGCGCCAAATCCCAATTTCTAATTTTTTTACCGTCGAATATTTAAAATTTAACCCAGAATATTTTTTTCCTTTCCTTAAAATCTTTCACAAATTTCTTTAACAGCCAATCAAAACACTCTTAAATCCCCGTGGGCCCCACCTTCTCTCTCTCTCTCTCTCGCTTTTTCCTCTCTCTTTCTCTCACACTCTGGCACTACGTGCCAAGCTTCTCTCTCCTCCCCAATTCTTTCTCCTCTCTCGATCTCTCTCCTCTCTCTCTCCTCTCGCAATCCCCCCCTCTCTCTCCCTGTCTCTCTCTCCCTCTCTCTCCTCTATATATATATTTCTCCCCCCTCAATTTCTTTTTCCTTCAACAGAACCCACATCGCGAGAAGCCCTATCCGCCTCGCCCTTCGCCGCAGTAGCCCAATGCCGACGCCATCACCACCGGCCTCGTCGTCTCCTCGCCCTCGTCACATCCACATCCACTTCTTCTTTCTCCTTCATCAACTCCCCGTGCACCCTGCACCGGCAACCGCGACCACCTGCACACCGCCTACACCTCGTGGGATCGCCGCCGGCGATCTCGATCCATCCCCCCCGGCCTCGTGCATCCCTCAGTGAGTGTCTTCTTCTCCTTCTCCTCTCCTCCTCTCTTCTCCTTTCTTCTTCTTCTTCTCGGTTCATGTTTTCTTGATCTGTAGGTTTCCGTCGCTGTCGTCGTAGGCCGACCGCCGGAGCTCCGTCGACGTGATCGGCGACCACAACCTCCCCACAGATCCTCATGAGCACCCCCTTCTCTGTCCTCCTTCCCTTCTTCTTTATTTTCTTTTCTTTTCTTGTTGCATTCTTGATCGTTCACTGTTTTTGTATCTCACTGAAATCCGGCCGTGCCGGCGACGTGTCTCGACAATCCAGCGAGATACCCTGACCTGTGTGGTTCCACTGTTCGTCGTTTGGGTTCATTCCGTGAACCGTGCGCCCGTCGCGAGATTCCCCGCCGACGTTTAACGTTCCGTTTTCCCGATTCGCGACCCGTCGAGGCAAGTACCCCTTGCTACATGCTAAATAATATTTACATATACATTGATGACACCCTAAACCTGCAGTTTAACTTTAGTACTATAATTTCCCATTTTCGTGTTCAAGGTCGTGTTATATCATTTTATCTTCCAAGCTTGAAACCTACCGTTTGCAATTACTGTATTAAATCTAATAACCACATTTACATGTTTGAATCACACTTTCACTAATGACATAGCCTATGGCACTTTCTCTATAGTTTTACTTCATTCGGACACTCGTGTACATTTAACATGTATTAACTGTGACTTCATCCATTGAACCTATATATATATATATATATATATATATATATATATATATATATATATATATATATATATATATCATTGCATCCATAAAATTCTTAAACTTGTTAACATGATTTAACGGCCCAAACTGTCTTATTGTATTCTTATAATGTTGATAACACCTCTGAAACACAATTGATAACCGTGCTGCTAATTAATTGAAGCTTCTTTATTGTTTAATTCGTTGCTTAAATTTATGTTGTTGATGACCATGCTTGATTATGTAACTGAGTATGAGCACACCCATGATATCGTTTACATCTTGACCTGACTTGCTACATACATATTGATTGACCCGACATGGTACCGTATACTGCTTGACTTGACCTGTTGTACCATAACTTACCTGATCTTGTGTCTAATGCCAACAAACCTGACATGTAGTCCTCACGGACCGTTCCTGTTGTCTATCCAGACAAACCTGCTTACCTGATCCTGTGTTGGCATTAGTTCTTGATTACGGGATACCTGACTTGACATACACATATAATTTGGGGGTATGGGGAAATCAAAGGTGAAACCTGACTTGTAACTCAACAGTTCGCTACTTGTTCTGATCAGTTTTAGAGGCTAGGCCAGCCTTAGAATGATGCTGCTGACATCATCCATCTGTATACATTCCTGTTTAGTGCCTAGCGGCATGTCTCGGTTTCAGTCCGAGAATCTGGGCCGTGGTCCCGGGTATGCACGGGATACTATTGAGTTACATCGATGATTCATCAATTTGATTCCAAAGACTTTAGAACAGAAAACCTGATAGAACAGTTTAGTTTACCCACTGCACACTACCCTGCACTGCTCTGATTTATATTATTGTTACCCTTGCTTTATTCCTGTTTATATTCGCATTGCCTGTTACCCTAATTATATGTTATTACTTGATGACTTGACGCGCTGACGTCTGGGTTTTGCATGGCCCAGATTCTGTACCGCTGTTGCAGTCCGAGCAGGAGTACTTCAGCCAACAGGCTGAGCTGTGAGTGTTAGCAGTAGTTAGTTTTTCTTTCCTGCATTTTATTCCTGATGTGTGCCCGCATTATGGGACATACTTTCCAGTTATTTTGTATTGGATATTTCGCTTCCGCATTTTATTATTCTCGACTCATGTTATCTTGGATTATGGACATGTTTTAGATAGTTTTATTTTGATCTCGATATCTCTACAGCCGTAATGTGACTGTGGATGGATACTTCCTACCCACAGGTAGCATGGTTGGCTATGTCACGTACCCACTTTAGCGTACTCGGGGAAGCGGGGCGTGACAGCGGATATGAGCAAGTTATCCCCTCAGTAGAGGCGAACTTAAGATATACTCCACGATCGCACAAGAACTGTAAATCTGCAGAAGACTGCCTCCGAACTGCGCACAACTGGGACAAGCTAACCCCGGGCCTACGACTTCAGCATCAGCTACCACAATCGCCTTGCCGCGGGTAATAAAGGATCTCACAAACACAATTCTCCACAAGCTCCATCCAACGGCGCTGTCTCAACAATCAAAACCCGTTGCAGGAAAATATACATTAAGCTCTGGTGGTCCGTGAAAATCTGACACGGCTCTCCGAACACGTAGTGTCTCCAAATCTCCAAAGCACGACCACCGCGGTCATCTCCAAATCATGAGTGGGATATCCTGCTCGTACTTCCTCCAACTATCGGGAAGCAAAAGCGATAACTCTATAATGCCACATCAACGCAAAATCGAGCCCCACTCGTGAAACATCACAGTTAAACAACAAAGTCGCCCGAACCAGAAGGTAAAGAAAGAACTGGTGCAGTTGTCAACCGAGTCTCCAACTGCCGAAAACTCTGCACACATGCCTCAGTCCAAAGAAAAGAAACCTCCTTTCCGGTCAGTTCAGTCAACGGTACAGCGATACACAAACAATCCTGCACGAAACGGCGGTAAAAAACAGCTAAGCCCAAAAATCTGCGGACCTCTGTCCCGGATATAAGTATGGGCCAAAGCTGTACGGCCTCGATCTCCCTCAGAACCATACGAAACCGTCTCCCCTAACTACAAGACCTAGGAGGCAACACAAACAAGTTTGAAGGAACACTCCGAGAATTTAGCAACCAGCTAGTGCTTTCCCAATGTCTGCAAAGCAAATCCTCAAGTGCTGCTCATGTTCCTCACGACACACTTGAAAAGACCAGAATGTCGTCATTAACACAACAATAAACTGGTCGAGGAACGGCCTGAAGAAATCTGGTTCATCACATCTACGAATGCTGCTAGGGCATTGGTGAGTCCAACGACACCGCCAAAACACACACTGCCCGTAGCACGCACAAAAGCAGTCTTCGGAATGACCTCACTCCGAACCCGCAACCAATGATGACCTGATCCCAAACAAACTTAGAAAAAGTCTCGCACTGAAATCGTCAATGCGAGGTAAAGGATACCTATCCGCACCGTAAGCCGGTTCAATTGACGATCTATCAATACACAATCTCAACTGTCGTCCTTTTCCTTGACGAACAGAATAGGAGCTCCCCAAAGCGAAACACTCAGACGCACAAGCCCCTCAACAAACAACTCTGCAGCTGATCCTTAAGCTCCCTAAGCTCCGCCGGCTCATCTGGAACAACGTCGGAAAACTCTCGCACGAAAGGAACCCGGTCCAACAAACCCACTGTGGCTCCGGTATCACGAATGAAAGCCAAGAATCCTCGACATCCTCTCCTCAAAAGCCGACTAGCGAAAAAGGCTGAATTCAAGTTGTGATGGGCGGCACCACTGTCTCCCTGCACAACAAGAACTGACTCGCTGGGAAAACAAAACCTGACTGTTTTCTCGCGGCAGTCCACAGACGCCTAGCACGTAGCTAACCAGTCCATGCCCAGGAGAACGTCAAATCCAACATCTCTAGAAGGATCAAAAAGACGGACGAACCTCTATCTCCTATCCGATTGACACACGACCGAAATACGTGTTGCGCAACAAAAGAATCGCTGACAGAAGTTAACACAACAAACGGTTGATCTAGCTAACACGAATCTCGGCCCAACCACGGTATAAAGTGTGTAAAACAAACAAGTGCATCAAAAGAACATACGAATTAAGAATACCTGAAAACTCTGCATTGGACGCCCGCGCGTCCCGATGAGTAGAAGTAAACTATCGTGTCTGCCCCCTACCCGCAACTGGCTGAACTCCTCCTCTGCCAACCTGTCCACTCCGAGCGAACCCTTTGCGTCCACGATTCTCTGAATACGACCCTAATGCGGTGTTAGGGAACAACTCCTGATGTGGTGATGAAGGTCCCCGCACCGATAGCATCCTCTCCATGGCTGCTGACCCTCCTGGGAAAACGAGCTAAAAGACTGACCTCGTCCCAAGCCTTCACTACTCCCGTGACGTGCACGAAACCTGTCTCGACAGCTAGGCTTCTGTCTCTGGGCTGGTACACCCGTACGAGTCCTCCACTGTTCCGGAACTCCCAAAGTCTCTGGAAGACGTGCCTCGTCAACTGGGGCTGCATCCACTGGTGCCGTATACGTAACACTATGCTGTGCGCTGATCGCAAGGAACAACTGGGTAACAAGGGTGACAACCTCCTGTCGCTGCGCTCTGTTAGCCTCAACCAACGACCTCATCGTCTAGCGCAAGTCCTGCATTTCTGCCACAAGCCTGGCGATACGATCTGTCGAAGGCGGATCCATCTGCTCCAGTGCAACGAGCGTGCCATCCTGGTCAGTTCTCGTCCTACCAGAGTCTACTCTGACCTCGGCCCTCGCTGCATCACTCTGAGTCCCCATAGTCATCGGCGGCAAAGGCTATAAATGGAAATAAGATTCGATAAGAACACGGAAATCGAATCGCAAGGATATGTATCATTAAGGAAGGAATTTCATGCAATTAGTACTTAGGTCGCTTTAGGCGGAGTACCGCGTCGTGAGTATGCCGCGGACATACACACACTACGTTACTCTGCTTAAGCTACCTACTCCATCATACCAAGATCATCCTACACTCCAAAAGGTAAAACCTAGCGCTCTGATACCAACTTTGTCACGACCCGAAATTGGCACGTGACGGCCCTTAAACTACGCAACGTCCATAGGCATAACGCAATTTAAGTAAGCCGAAAACCCAGTAATCTAAACCATTAAAAGTAATAAGAAATAAGAATATTGTTAAAACTTTTGAAATCTCAACCCAAATTCTTTAAAGTCCAACTTTTCATCCTTTAAAATTTTGGCAGCACTTCCTTTATAAAAACTAGCCCCAAAAATGGGTACAACATAAATATAAGTAAAGCATCCCCAAACGGGAGCAAAAACACGCCCAAAGGCGGAAAACAACCACCAAAACAGATATACGATGCCGTAGCGAAGAAATAAAAGACGATATAAATAAAACTGCATAAAAGACATCCAAGTCACCAAAATAATATACAATATCGTCCTCACATCAAGTCTCTAAGTCATACAAGATAATGGTAGATGGGGAGTACAGGGATACAACAAATATACAATAAGCAATATCGGATAACAGCAAAACCCACCTAAGAAAAACTGCACACTGTGAGCCGAATCGGTATCCGCAGCAAAAGATGATAAGATAGATGAATAGCCGCCTCGACTACTCTGGAGAACAACCTGCAAAACACTGTGGCAAAACGGGGGTGAGTTGCCAGCTCGTGAATAGTAAATAACATATGTAGGTAATCGCAAGTATGCACGTACAACGCGAATCTAACATATGCAAGCTAATAGCAATAAAAGTCATATACGTGTAATAGTCATAAAAGGTACACTAGCAGGTACATTTAATACATGAAGCAATAATATGACAATCTGTATGCAACAGTCATGTAATATACTATATCAGGTGCAACTAATACATGAACAATAAATGCAATAAGTATGCAAACAATCATGTAAGGTACTATATCAGGTACAACTAATACATAAAGCAATGATATGACAATGTATATATGCAACAGTCATGAAAGGTACTCTATCAGGTACTACTAATACATGAAGCAGTGCAAAAACAATAAGTGTGAAGTATGGAATAAAACATGTCATTTCCACGGAATCCTGATATCGTGGTAGGACCAAAATCCATCAAGACAATCCGAATCCCAATTTCCTCAAATCAGCCCCCAAATTGGCTCTCATATCATGTAAGTCTCACAAATCCTGAATGTACAATATCAAGTAAATCTCATATATCCTGAATGTACAAAATCAGCAATCTCATATATATCCTGTATCCAATCTCAAATGAATCTTCTATATCCCAAAGTATATTTGCATGAATAATTATGATGATGTAATAAATTGATATATATATACATATATATTAGCGTCCCATTTCACTAATATATATATATATATATATATGCATATATAACAGCGTCCCATTCCACTGTTATATATACTTAGAAGTAAAATATCATGAAACCAATGTGTCAAGCATCGACACAGAATTGCTGATCTATCAGGTGCTGTCACCACGACTGGCACCCTGATAGGTACGTATCATATGCTATACCGAAAGCTCGGGTGCCTAGCTCTGACCCTCGCCTCTCGACGTAACCATACGTATATGACTCCCGTCGGTATCCCTACGATAACCGCCGAGTCATAGGTAATGTCACCGGAGAGTATGGTTCCCCTGCCAGGCCTCATCGGCATGTTACATCTGTTAGTGTATATGCCCTAGAGGCCATTACTGTATCATACTAGTTTGTATATTAATTAATGGAAGCTTGGGATATTCACCTTGTATAAACAATCTTGCTCAATATAGTAGTATGCTACTTGGTTTGTTTCTACTTCAATGTGTACATGTGTTTATTTTGCGATATCACCTATACGCATTAGTAGAGCCCTTAGGATCTTTACTTGATTACCAGCGTTGTGATGGCAGTCACACTAGTGGGGGCTGGGTAATCTATAAGCACATCCTTATACAGGTCCCTAGTTGCAGGACTATCGAGACAGGGCATCGATACTCCGGAGTAGACTAGCGTATGCGCTTCTCATCCCAGTGTGGGAGATGGTCTGTCCCACAGCCATCAGTACGTCGTACTGGAGATAGTATACGGGTGCTCGTTGGGTTACGAGTACACTGGACAGGACTCGTCGGGAACTGAAAGGTTGGTATTATACCTATCGTCAGTTATCAGTTCCCAGGTGACATGAGTACAGCTTAGTCCGCTGACTTGACACTGGCACTTCGCCTCGAGTGTGTTCCCACTGTACTTTGACTACTACCCTACCACGGCTCAAAGGAGTCGTGCAAACAGGTGGTAGTTGGGTGCAGTCCCGAAGCACTTGGAGGCAGTGCCGGTTAGACAGGATTCGTCTCTCCCGGTATTGGGGGTTGACATCGCGCTGTGTCTAGGAGAGCCATTACACGAGTAGTCCCTGGCCAGGGCAAGCGAGATATAATGGTAGGCTTCCAGTGTTATCTCAGGGTGTTTTGGGCTTCACTCCGACACGACTTGTACCGCTATTAGGGGACTGACGTTTACCGCCCCCTAGGCCCGCCATGCGATGTATCAGACGAACAGACCGGACTGTACGGAGAATGTCACATTCAGACTCAGTAGGAGTTCAGATGGGGTTCACCTCGTCAGCCTTCTTGTCGGCATCTACCTGGGGACCGTTATGCACAGCTAGTGCCGCTTGCGGTCTGTGGTTAAACCCACTGCCAGCGTAGTGTCGAGTCTTTAGAGTCCCACACAGAGGGTATTCGCCTCTGGGCAAAACAGGGTAGAGGTCGCATGGTTTTGCGACAGGGTTCGTTCTCATCCGCGCACTTGTGCACGTTTGGAGTCCGGACGGATTTTACTGGCTGGCTCTGGTTTGAGTCAGATACTGGTATATGTTTTTCGGGTTGCTTTTATCTCTCAGTATTCTTGTTCCTCGGAACGAGAATGCAGGTGTGTATGCACAGTTGTTTGAGGCGGAGGAAGAGGTTTTTCATTAGGGTTTCGGAACGGGTGCGTATGCACAGTTGACAATCGTCTTTTTCCAAACCCTAATGGATTTATGAAATATCAATTAATAATAGTAATTAAATGAAATTATGTCATGGTTGGTTTTGTTGACTTGTTGACCATGGTTGAATGTTTGACCATCATCATTACTTTGCAAGGATGCTCCTTGATTCTAGCTTACATTCATTTAATGAAGTTATGATAGTGGTCATTCCAAAACAACCATCAACTATTCTCATTTGAATTATTATTATTATTTAGATAATTCTTTTTCTTTTTGATATGGTTGCAAAAGGAAAGAGAGAGCTCATTCTATCATATTCATTCTCTCTCCTCACTTCATCTTCTTCTTCCTCAAGCTCAAGGAGAATCCTTCTCATGTGTTGAGAATCCCTCTCCTTGAAAAGAAAACACCCCTTAGACACTCTCTACTCACTCTAGGATCAAAGGTTTAGCAAGCCGAAGATTCTAGTTCTCTCAAAGTTCGAGAAAGAGCCCGAAGGTTGAACCCTCAGGTGGATCCATCTTTGACGGAAGAAGGCAACGAGGAAAGCACCATCAACCTCTACAAAAGTTTGAAGAAGAAGGAGTTCAAGTTTAGGTATAACCATCTTTCCGAGTAGCTAACTCTCTTTAGCTTGTTTGCTAGTTTTAGTTTAGGAAAAGATCCCGACTTTGTTAGTCCATGTTGCCCCATGCGCTAAAGCTTTGATTTTTATACCGTTTCCGCCTCCCCGTAAGAACCGGGGGTCGCAACGTGGACTTACAGTGGTATCAGAGCCTAACTAAACTTAAACTAGCTTGGTAGCGAAGTGTATGGAAGTTCGAAACCGAAAAATCGCAAAACCGGAAAATCAAAAACCCTAAGTTTCTGTTGAATTTTTTTGTGCTCTAAAAGTAAAACTTTTTACTCCTAAAATCGGCTCAGGGTTTTGTGAGAACACCCAAGAAAAACGATCCCATGAATCCTTCAAACCGCCGCGGATCCGCGACCTCAGCTATTCTCTTCGCCGCGGATCCGCCGCCGTTTGGGCTCTTCATGTGATCGTGTTTTGTGCAGTGTTCTTCTGGTAAGGTTTTGGGATTTTTCAAATATGTTATATGTGCCCAGATTTTCCAGAAAAAGAAATTTACTTTTGGGGTCCTATAAATCCGTATTTTTTTTCGAACTTCGCTACACTTTGGCTATATTGGTTATATCTGTGATGTATGTAATGTATTGAACGTCGGCTAATCGCTATAAGTCGATTAGTCGGGGTTATACATCTCTGTGATCTGTGTTTGATATTGGAATGTGTATATGAATGTGTTGGACTGTCGCGGGTGAATAGCCGGGGTGGATGTGAGATGAGCTTTTGTTTTTCTTTCATTCATTAGTAAATGTAAATTGATGTAATAATATTATTTGTATGGCCGCACAACCGGGTCGGGGTTGTAGCCGTCATTGTATAATTCTTTTTACTGTTTTTGCTCCTAGGATAGACCCATGGAGGGGTGCACAAACTACCGGGTACTTGGCGGGTAGTTTGCCGCACCCGTAGGGGTCTTGGGTGGGGTTTTGGCTATTCACCGCGACCGTGTAATCCGCTTTTCGTTGCAGGCTCGAACGGATTGCGGATTCCTAGTATATCCAATGTATTCATCTGTGATCTGTAATGTCTATCATTGCTTTATATTTAGGCGTTGCTTATGTTTTACAGCCGCGCTAGCCCAGCCCCCGCTCTGTCGTTAGTTAAGTAACCTAACGGGTGATGACGGGACCCCGTGGCGAATGCGAATGGCATAAGCGTACGTCATATTTTGGTTGTTTTCTGCAATGGTAGGATTAATTGATGGGACGCATTAAAAGAACTAATGCAAGAATATCACGCATTAAAAAAACTAATGCAAGATAATAAACCAAGTTAAAGTCGTTGGAACACTTTCGAAAAACCACTCGGTTCTTTTTCAAAACTAACTTTTAAAAGCGGAGCTTGAGCCACTCCTTCTAAAAGCTATCTCGTTCCATCGATTATATCAAGTTCACTACGTTCACGGTTTTACCAAAACCATTCGTAGCCCTCCGTCGTTTCGCATGAATAGGCAATAGTATTCAAGCTATGTATGTTGGCCAAAGTCAAGGCATAGTGATTGGTAGCAATTGGGTGTTCATGTGTAGCATAGATAGATGCGTTGGTTTGGGACACTCGTACTGCCATTTTGGCCAAAGTCAAGGGTAGGCACAGATGGATCCAAATTAACCTGGATAGTGACGGGCAGAACTTGACATGTGACTTATGATATTTTGGCCAAAGTCAAGGTCATAAGAGCATGGGGCAAAAATCCACATCGGGAGTTTCATAAGTACTGAAACTTGCTAGATTTGCATACCATTTGGAGTGTGATGATTCTGGTAGGATTCCTTCAGTTTCGTCACGCGATGATATTTGGATCCCGATCCTACTGTGAGTATATGCTACTCCTCGGGAAATTTCTCACTAAACGATCAATGCTATAAACCTAGTAGGTGCCTAGAAAGGTGTTAGCGGGGCTACGCCCCCAGGGAAAAGAGGTTCTTAAATTAAGGAACTTCGCGAAAGCGTTGGAAAACCTCCCTCGAAGTACCGACACTGGCCTGGCTGAACGGTTAAGCAAGTATTGTGCGGTGGGATTGATCCCGGCTAATTCTTCCTTTGTGGTTAGAGGAGGGATTCGAGAGACAGTGGGAGCCATCCTGTTTAGACAAATTAAAAACCATTCTAAACTTGCAAGAGCATCGTGCTGAGTGTTCCTTCTCTCTCCCCCTTCAGCGACCAAATCGAAATGACTGGACTTAAGTTACTTCTAGATAAAAACATACTGACAGGGCCAAACTACAAAGATTGGCTCAGGAATGTCAAAATGGCAATCACTTACGACAAGCTGGGGTATCTTCTTACCACCAAAGCTCCCCCCGTCCCAGGTCCCACCTCCAGCGTCGCGAATAAGGAAATCCGTAAGACTTGGGAGATTGATTGCGCGAAGGCCAGGTGCCTCGTGCTTGCCTCTATGGACATGGAACATCAGAGGAGGCACGAGAATATGGACTTGGAATCCATATTTCTTCATACAAAAGAACTGTATGGAGAGCAGTCTCGTATCGCAAGATACGAAGTGTCGAAGAAGTTATTTTCGGCAAAGTTGGCCGTCGGATCATCGGTAGCGGACCACGTGCTTAAGATGATTGGCTACATTGAGGAGCTCGCAGAACTTGGGACCACGTTGGAGAGTGAGCTCTATACGGACTTAGTTCTCCAGTCCCTTCCTTCCACTTACGCCCAGTTCATACTAAATTTCAACTTGCAAGAAAAGGAAGTTGAACTTTCAGAACTCCTCAACATGCTGAGGAGTGCAGAGGGCACCCTACAGAAAGGTAGGGAAACATCCACTTTGTTTGTAGGAGGATCTTCTTCTTCTAGGTCCAAGGCGAAAGCCAAGGGAAAGAAGAGGAAAGCCCCCGCCAAACCAAGGGGCGGTGTTAGTAAAGTGGATACGAAGGGAAAAGCAAAGGCAACAAAGATAGCGGGGAAGCTTGTGGGTAAAGAGGAATGCTTCTATTGTCACAAGAGTGGACACTGGAAGAAAGATTGCAGGCTTGGAAAGCCAGGACACAGGAACTGAAGCAGGTTGCGGCTTCAGCTTCAGGTGTGTATGTTATTGAAAACTGTCTTTCTATAAACTCTACTTCCTGGGTATTGGATACCGGATCAGGATCTCATATCTGTAATTCTTTGCAGGCGTTGAGAAACCGTAGGGTTTTGAAGGCAGGTGACATGACCCTCAGAGTTGCGAACGGAGCTAGCATGGATGCTAAAGCCGTGGGGGACTATCACCTGGGAATGTCAGATGGGCATGTTTTGGTTTTGCGTAATTGCTTTTTTGTACCCAACGCAACTTGTAATATCATTTCTGTATCTTTGGTTTCTAAAGAAGGTTATGAATTTGCGTTTGTAAGTAATGTTGTAAACATTCATCTTAATCAAGTTCTGATTGGGTCAGGTACACTGAGCAATGGTATATACGTATTAAACCAACCACAGATTTTCAATGTCCAGAATACACACAAAAGAAAGTTTCCAGATATCAATCAGACTTTCTTATGGCATTGTAAACTGGGTCATATCAATGAGAGAAGGTTGACTAAGTTACATACAGAAGGATATTTGGATCCGTTCGAATATCAATCATATGCCACTTGTCAATCCTGTCTCAAAGGAAAGATGACAAAGACTCCGTTCACTGGACACGGAGTAAGAGCGAGCGAGCTCTTGGGACTCGTACACAGCGACGTGTGCGGTCCAATGTCTACACATGCGCGAAGCGGTTATTCTTACTTCATTACTTTTACGGATGATTTTTCAAGGTACGGTTATGTCTTCTTAATGAAACATAAGTCCGAAGCTTTTGAAAAATTCCAGGAATATAAGAATGAAGTAGAAAAACAAACCGGCAAAAGTATCAAGATTCTAAGATCGGATCGAGGTGGAGAATACTTAAGTGCCGAGTTCCTGAATTATTTAAAAGAGAACGGGATTCTCTCTCAGCTTACTCCTCCATACACTCCGCAACACAACGGTGTATCGAAGAGACGGAACCGAACCCTATTGGATATGGTACGGTCCATGATGAGTAACGCTGAGTTACCGCGATCATTCTGGGGATATGCGCTAGAATCAGCTGCGTACCTTTTGAACCGAGTTCCTACTAAGACTGTGCCTACTACACCATATGAGATGTGGTGTGGGAAGAGGCCCCATCTCAGTCACATTAAGACTTGGGGAAGTCCAGCTTTTGTTAAAAAGCAGCATGCGGACAAGCTCGAGGCGCGCTCAGTACTGTGTAAGTTTGTGGGATATCCAAAGAATTCCAAGGGATATCTCTTCTACTACGAAGAGGAACAAAAAGTTCTTGTTTCTCGTCATGCCCACTTTCTAGAACACCAGTTCTTAGAAAAAGAATTAAGTGGGAGCGCAGTAGAACTGGAAGAAATTCCAGAACCACAGACTATTACTGAAAGCTTAGTGGAACCAGAGGGTTCAAATGAACAGGACATTCCTACGCCGCTCCGCAGGAGTAGTAGGCAGTCTCATCCGCCCGAGAGATACTACGGTTTTCTCATAGACGGGGATAGAGAGGATTGCATCATAGATTATGATGAGCCTACTAGCTTCCAGCAGGCCGTTCAGAGCGTTGACTCGGTAAAATGGCTGGATGCAATGCGGACCGAAATGGAGTCCATGTACACCAACAAAGTATGGACGTTGGACATTGCTCCAGACGGGGTAAAACCCGTAGGATGCAAGTGGATCTTCAAAAGAAAGATTGGTGTAGATGGACAGGTTGAGACCTATAAAGCTAGACTTGTAGCAAAGGGTTTCCGTCAAAGACCTGGCTTGGACTATGACGAAACCTTTTCTCCAGTGGCTATGCTGAAATCCATTCGGATCCTTCTTGCCATTGCTGCCTTCCACGATTATGAGATTTGGCAGATGGACGTAAAAACCGCTTTTCTAAATGGAAATTTAGAGGAGTGTGTCTATATGGATCAGCCAGAGGGTTTCATTCAGAGTGGGAGCAGCGGAAAGGTGTGCAAGTTTCTTAAGTCCATCTATGGACTAAACCAGGCATCGCGGAGTTGGAACATCTGTTTTGATGAGACGGTCAAGGAATTTGGCTTTATCAAAAATCCAGATGAACCATGCATCTATAGTAGATTTGTAGCGAGAACTGTAGTATTCCTCGTTTTATACGTGGATGACATTCTCTTAATAGGAAATGACATTCCTATGCTACAATCTGTCAAGGGTTTCTTGTCACACAGGTTCTCCATGAAAGACCTGGGTGATGCCTCTTACATCCTGGGGATCCGGATCCATCGTGATAGATCCAAGAGGATATTAGGACTTTCACAGTCCAGGTACATCGAGACTATACTGAAGAGATTCAGTATGGAAGATTCCAAGCGCGGTAACCTACCGGCTTGTCACGGGATCACCCTCTCTAAAGAGATGTCTCCCAAGACTGATTTGGAGAGGGATCGCATGTCTATTATACCCTACGCTTCTGCGGTAGGCTCTATAATGTATGCGATGTTGTGTGCCAGACCGGATGTAGCTTATGCACTGAGTGTAGTAAGCCGGTATCAGTCAAACCCTGGGGAGAAACACTGGATAGCAGTAAAGAATATTCTCAAGTACCTGAGAAGGACTAAGGAGATGTTCTTGGTGTATGGCGGAAAAGACCTCCAGATCGAGGCCTTTGCTGACTCCAGCTTCCAGAGTGACAAGGATGATTCCAAGTCCATGTCGGGTTTTGTCTTTACCCTCAATGGAGGGGCGGTGTGTTGGAAGAGTTCCAAACAGGAAACCGTTGCAGACTCGACGATGGAAGCGGAATACATCGCTGCATCTGATGCCGCAAAAGAAGCTGTCTGGATGAGGAAGTTCTTGAAAGAACTTCAGGTGGTTCCGTCCATTGTTGACCCAATACCTCTGTATTGCGACAACAACGGGGCTATAGCTTTAGCGAAGGAACCCAGGTCCCATCAGAGATCCAGGCACATCTTGAGGCGGTATCACCTGATCAGGGAGATCGTGGATCGGAAGGAGATCGAGGTTCGGAGGGTTGCTTCAGAAGAAAACACTGCAGATCCATTCACCAAGGCCCTACCCCAGACTCAGTTCGAGCGGCTGATCGAGATGATAGGTCTTCGATACGCCAGTACATGGCCTTAGTGCAAGTGGGAGATTGTTAGTGTATATGCCCTAGAGGCCATTACTGTATCATACTAGTTTGTATATTACTTAATGGAAGCTTGAGATATTCACCTTGTATAAACAATCTTGCTCAATATAGTAGTATGCTACTTGGTTTGTTTCTACTTCAATGTGTACATGTGTTTATTTTGCGATATCACCTATACGCATTAGTAGAGCCCTTAGGATCTTTGCTTGATTACCAGCGTTGTGATGGCAGTCACACTAGTGGGGGCTGGGTAATCTATAAGCACATCCTTATACAGGTCCCTAGTCGCAGGACTATCGAGACAGGGCATCGATACTCCGGAGTAGACTAGCGTATGCGCTTCTCATCCCAGTGTGGGAGATGGTCTGTCCCACAGCCATCAGTACGTCGTACTGGAGATAGTATACGGGTGCTCGTTGGGTTACGAGTACACTGGACAGGACTCGTCGGGAACTGATAGGTTGGTATTATACCTATCGTCAGTTATCAGTTCCCAGGTGACATGAGTACAGCTTAGTCCGCTGACTTGACACTGGCACTTCGCCTCGAGTGTGTTCCCACTGTATTTTGACTACTACCCTACCACGGCTCAAAGGAGTCATGCAAACAGGTGGTAGTTGGGTGCAGTCCTGAAGCACTTGGAGGCAGTGCCGGTTAGACAGGATTCGTCTCTCCCGGTATTGGGGGTTGACATCGCGCTGTGTCTAGGAGAGCCATTACACGAGTAGTCCCTGGCCAGGGCAAGCGAGATATAATGGTAGGCTTCCAGTGTTATCTCAGGGTGTTTTGGGCTTCACTCCGACACGACTTGTACCGCTATTAGGGGGCTGACGTTTACCGCCCCCTAGGCCCGCCATGCGATGTATCAGACGAACAGACCGGACTGTACGGAGAATGTCACATTCAGACTCAGTAGGAGTTCAGATGGGGTTCACCTCGTCAGCCTTCTTGTCGGCATCTACCTGGGGACCGTTACGCACAGCTAGTGCCGCTTGCGGTCTGTGGTTAAACCCACTGCCAGCGTAGTGTCGAGTCTTTAGAGTCCCACACAGAGGGTATTCGCCTCTGGGCAAAATAGGGTAGAGGTCGCATGGTTTTGCGATAGGGTTCGTTCTCATCCGCGCACTTGTGCACGTTTGGAGTCCGGACGGATTTTACTGGCTGGCTCTGGTTTGAGTCAGATACTGGTATATGTTTTTGGGGTTGCTTTTATCTCTCAGTATTCTTGTTCCTCGGAACGAGAATGCAGGTGTGTATGCACAGTTGTTTGAGGCGGAGGAAGAGGTTTTTCATTAGGGTTTCGGAACGGGTGCGTTTGCACAGTTGACAGTCGTCTTTTTCCAAACCCTAATGGATTTATGAAATATCAATTAATAATAGTAATTAAATGAAATTATGTCATGGTTGGTTTTGTTGACTTGTTGACCATGGTTGACTTGTTGACCATGGTTGAATGTTTGACCATCATCATTACTTTGCAAGGATGCTCCTTAATTCTAGCTTACATTCATTTAATGAAGTTATGATAGTGGTCATTCCAAAACAACCATCAACTATTCTCATTTGAATTATTATTATTATTTAGATAATTCTTTTTCTTTTTGATATGGTTGCAAAAGGAAAGAGAGAGCTCATTCTATCATATTCATTCTCTCTCCTCACTTCATCTTCTTCTTCCTCAAGCTCAAGGAGAATCCTTCTCATGTGTTGAGAATCCCTCTCCTTGAAAAGAAAACACCCCTTAGACACTCTCTACTCACTCTAGGATCAAAGGTTTAGCAAGCCGAAGATTCTAGTTCTCTCAAAGTTCGAGAAAGAGCCCGAAGGTTGAACCCTCAGGTGGATCCATCTTAGACGGAAGAAGGCAACGAGGAAAGCACCATCAACCTCTACAAAAGTTTGAAGAAGAAGGAGTTCAAGTTTAGGTATAACCATCTTTCCGAGTAGCTAACTCTCTTTAGCTTGTTTGCTAGTTTTAGTTTAGGAAAAGATCCCGATTTTGTTAGTCCCTGTTGCCCCATGCGCTAAAGCTTTGATTTTTATACCGTTTCCGCCTCCCCGTAAGAACCGGGGGTCGCAACGTGGACTTACAACATCAAAATCCCTTTCTTGCCCCGGGGTACCTCCGGGCCCCACCATATACCCTAACACGGCCCACGACGCTCCTCGCATGGGGTATATATATCAGAACCGATAAATCTCATGGTGGCTGCTGAAATATCATATCAAGAGAAACCGGGTTTTTCAAATAATGCATAATTTCATGAAACTACCACAGTCCTCAAATCCAGAAAACATCATGAAAAATCCATATCTCAATGCGAAAATCCATGAATATAATATACGCAACATAAAACTGTAATGTGAGCATATAAAGGAAAAGCCGCGAATTAACCGCAACAAGTTAATATAATATATCATGCGGTTCCTAATTTCTCCAATTCTATATAATATCAAATAAAGGTAAGCATATAGCTATAGCCAGATATATGTGTGAACATAAAGGTATAGCAAGGTATATGTATCTACTTATCAGTAATGATGTAATATACCCTCCGGGTATAAGTGAAGTATGTATGCAAGGTATACATGTAGCTATGTCATTATGTGTGTATGTACCTATCGCTAATGGTACAATACCCCATAGGTATACAGGTAACTAGCATGTAAGCATGTCAATGCATATGTGTAAGCATGTAGGTATACAGGTATGCTATATGTCATATGTATAAAGAAATATGAATCAATGTCTCAATGTCCCTAACCAAACAATATCATATAGATATGTGTGTTGTGCGTGTCATGGAAATTATTGACGGTGTGTGTGGCATACAATCAGTGCTCGTGCAACATGAGCCGTCAATAATAGTGCAGTGTCCTAAGGGTACTAGTCCAAGCACAACAAATAACTAAGCAATAAGATATATGCGCAACTCTATATATGAAATAGAATAAGCGACAAAAACATAACATCTCTAGCCCAGATGCATAACGACATGCGGGCGATTCCCCTGTAGATGTTAAATCTACTTACCAACGCTCCTGGCTAATTAAAGCCAACCACATGTTTTCCTTTCTTCGCAGCGTCCGAAGTCCCCGCCTGCGAACCTAAAACATAACACAATAAAACAAGTATATATTAGCAATAGACCCAAAACACGTACAAATTAAGCGGACCAACGCGACACACAAAACATACTCTCAAGTGTTCGTATTGTGGCTAACGTGCATAGCGGCACTACGAAACCAACTCAATAGCAACAGAATACAGAACACGAACCGTATCGGATAACGTAACGTGTGAAACGAAACACAAGAAATACGCAAAGTGGTCCCAGATTTTGCTATACTAACAATCTGTAAAAGTTGTAAGTACCATGAGACCACAAACAACCCAGAGACCCTTACACCAAAACTCACCACCCCAGTCCCCACTCTGGCCGCAAATTGCGGCCAGAACCATTAAATCTGCGGCCATAACAAGAGGGAATAGGCTCGTATTTTGAGGTTAGGTTCTAGGTCACTACACTAGGTCACTGTGATGGGAACTTTTGCAACAATTACCTGGTTTGATAGCAGGTCATCCCAGACCCCAAAACAACACTAAAAATACGATATTTGCACGAAACGATACAAAACGCTATCTAAACAGAAACTAACAAGCTACGCTACACTATAAACACCTACTTAACAGAAAGAGATCATTACCTAACCAAAAGAACTCAAAAATCCAAGTTTTGCAAGCTCCAAGGCATCCAAGAGGCAAAACCAAGCCAAAGATGTGATTTTTGTGAGATTTGTGAAGGATTTGGTAAAGTTTTGTGTAGGAAATGATAGTGTTCAGTTGAGTCGAGAGAGAAATGAGGAAAAGGAAAAGAGATAGAGAAATGAGAGAGTGTGAGGATAAAGAGAGAGGGAGGTGAGTGTAGGGTGAGAGTGAGGTGAGTGTAACCTTGCATTAATTCTCACATTAATGCATTCACACACACCATGCCACCTCCTCACTTCCAAAAAAAATATCTCTCTCTTCTCACACAAAAGATCTAGGAGTTTAGGGTTAAGGCAAAGCAAGGAATTAGGATAGGATTAAAGCAAGGATTTAGAATTAGGTTAAGGGTTAAGTTGTCTTGGTTGCTAAGAACAAGAATAACACAAAACAAACCCTCACATTAACGTGCACACGTGCGTGCATGTCCATAAAAATAATATTAAAATAATAATTAAATGTTATAAAATGTGAGGAACTCGAATTGGTAAACTTTAACAGTAAACCCGCATTAACGTCTATACTAATACTAACCGAAATTTAAGGTGTTACAGAGATGAAAGCTAATAGGGATAGGACGCCTTGACATGATCGGATAGAATTAATGTCTCGAATTGATATATAAGAATATGAAAAGCGAATGTGAATCACGACCTGTAGATATGTAATTATAAGAGGATAAGTAAGAGATTTATAGTAGTATGACATGATATTTATAAGATAGGATATATATATATATATAAATGACTTGATGATGTGATATGATGATTTGATTGATATGTCAGTATACGGATGCGAGTCGATATGAGAGGATTGATACCTTTGTCGGTCCCCTGATATGAGATTGTTATGGATGCGACCTGGAAGATATGTATATATATTGGATAATGTTGTGAATCTTGAGTGATCTGCCGTATGAGACGTTAGATCCGTACCCTCAGCGTCATATAGGTTGATAGGATTCCTAATGGTTTAATACCGCCGTACGATGATTTACCGTACGTGATGAGTTTTATGATGATTGATCCGTACCCTTGACTAGAGGATGCCGTACGATAAATCATACCGTACGTGATGTTGTGAGGCTGGATTTATAGATTCACCGACTCGGTCATGTTAGATACGTATACATTATAGCTTTTAGCTGACGATGTACTTTATGCTACGTTCATGTCATTCTCATTACATTACATGTACCTGTACTAGTACACCTACACCATTATCGATGATGCGTATGTTACACTTATACGGATTGGCCGCCTCACACACTTCAACATCGATAATTGCTATGTCACTCACATAGTAGAATTGTTACATTATGTTATTATATTGCTATGCTCACATTATGATGATTTGCCCATGCTCACATCACTGTTCTATATTGCATGATATACGGATATGCTTACTTTCTGTTATATGTCGCATATATCATGCTTTATGATTATACGCATTGAGATATGTTGTTTTCATGAGATTTCTGGATTTGAGAACCGTGGTTATTTCAAAAGAATGAATGTATTGTTTTAAAAACCCGGTTTCTCTTGATATGGTATTTCAGTGCGTCCACCATGTGTTTTCTCGGTTCTGAGATTGGCATGTGAAACCCGATTCGAGAAACGGTAGACACCGTCTGCGGATACATGGTGGACCCGGTGAGGTACCCCGGGGCAAGAAGACTCGTATTGTTAGGCGGTGAGCCTGGCAGGGGACACTATCTACCGGTGATGGTTTTTGGGCTCGGCGGTTATCTGGAGGATACCGACCGGAGTCGTAAGATGATATGGGCCGATCCGGACTGACGGAGCCCGAGAGATATGAGGATTTACGTGTCGATATTGGACACGGGTTTCATGATGTTTCGAGTGTCGATGTTGGACACTCAGGTTCCATAATTTGATGTGTCGTTGATGGACACACGTTGATTGATATCCTCATACATATGCATTATGATATTTACATGCATGATATTGTTGTGTCATTGGTTGACACGTGGACGAGATCCACATGCATACATGCATTGATTATATACTGTCACGACCCGAAATGGCACGTGACTGGCACTTGGAATCATATGAGGTCTATAGGACCCCATTTAATTCAAGTAAGCTAAAAATCTCAGAAATCTAAACCATTTAAAAGAAGAAAGAAGGAAAAGTTTAGTTTTAAAGCAAATTGTTTAACAACATAAGCCGAAGTATACATTTTTAAAACATCAAGTCTTTTCTGAAAATTTCGGCAAAGTTTCCTTTGTAAATACTGGCCCCAAAAGGGTACAACATGCATAACATGAATAAACGCATCCCCAAGCGAGAGCTAGCTCTTCGCCAATTGGCGGTCACAACCACGCAAGCAATATAATATACAACGCCGAAGGGCGATGATCAAAATTCAAAATTATTAAGAAAACCATAATAATACAACGCGCGACTCTAAGGTCGAAAGAATATACATCTGGTCTTCTAAGGTTATAAAATATACAAGTCTGGTTGATGGAGTTTACTAGATACAACTGAATGCAAATAAATTACAATGGTGGTCACGATGCGAGTGACCCACCTACCAAACTATTCACCTGAAAAGGAGCAGTGTGCCAGTAAAACCGCAACGAAACCTGTACGGCAAAACCTGCAAAAAACTGTGGCACAACGGGGGTGAGTTGCCAACTCGTGAGTAGAAAACATCACCGAGCAGAAATCGTATGTATGACTCAATCCTAGGTCATACGATCAGTAATATTCTCAAATAATAATATGGCCTGAAGCATATAATGGCAAGGGCAACATCTATGCATAAGTGTAATCCCATATGCTCGTGTCAGTGCCTCAGGTAGCAATATATCATAAATATAATGTATGAATGCATGAAAACAGAATGCATCTAAATGTGGAAACTGTTTTCTTATCTCAGTGAGATTTCTGTATAAAATCGAGTATCATCAATGAAATCATACAGAAAATCAGCGTCAATCATCGACACAAAATATAAATCTCAAATCTCGATATCTCAGGCTCCGGCTATCCGGACTGACCTATATCATTAAATCTCAATATCTCAGGCTCCGGCTATCCGGACTGGCCTAAATCCTCAAATAAAAGAACACGTCGGTATCCTCCGGATAACTGGCGCGTCACAATAAAATCATCGGTTAGTAGTGCTCCCCCGTCCCAGACTCAATGCCATCATCTGCGACCTTCTCGTCCCGGGGTACCGCACCGGGTCCACCATGCACCCACAAACGGTTTCTTCTCCTCCTCGAATCGTGTGTATGATATCGCTCAAGAGCCGAGAAAACTCATGGCGGACATGTCTCAAATCATATCAGGAGAAAACCGCACTTTTGTATCTTTAAAAATGATAATACGTTTTATAAATCCTTGCGGTTTCTCCAAATTCAGAAATCTCATGGAAATCCGAAATAACAATCTCAAGTGTAAATAACAGTGAATACTGGGCTCCGGCAATCCGGACTGGCCCATAATATTGCATGACAAATGAATATAAAATGCATGGGTATCTAAATAAAGAATGCAATATCTAAACTAGCACATGAAAGCAATAACATATAGGAACTATCAGCCAGTAAGCTATGTCAATGAAATAATATTTTCTAAAGTGTACGTGACATAGCAATTACTGATGAAGATGTGTGTGAGCCGGCAAGCAAGTGTACGTGGAGCATACGCATCATCGGTAATGGTGCGTGTGTCCTAACAACAGGTTTCATCGTTACTCACGAAAATATATATAGGCATGCAATGCAATGCGAACAACAGAATAAATGGCAATGAATAGTAAATGCAACAATAATGAAATATACATTCCTATATACGAGTCATACAGTTTTTGATATCTGAAATCTCACGAATCGTGGTGTTTAGAAAATAGGGTTACGGTGTATTTAAGAAAATGTATGTCCTTTGAAATATCCGTAGTATCTCTTGGCCTGTCTTTAAAATACTCACGATTCGTTAGTTTTGAAAACAAGTATGACTCGTGCTCAGTTTAACATCTACTAAGTAAACTACATGACTAACTAATAGACCAGTCGAAAAGGGTAAGGAAAACCACCTAAGTCTGAGTTGATATATATAAATATAATAGTCGGTGATCCCGCCTCAATAGTATCACATACAATATATATATGACATCCTCGAGTCAAGAGTGCGGATCTATCATCAATATATAGCTCGTACGGTAAATCCTTTGTACGGCATCCCAAATCTGGGTACTGGTCAAATATCACATTTATCTCATTATTCATCTGGTATCCTTATCATCATATCCTGTATTAGGGGTACTGATCTAAAGTCTAGTACATACTGATACCATCTACATATATATATGCGTGTGTATGAAAACGCATCGCCTAAAGACCCGCTATAATCTCATGTCGTATCTCATAATACGATCCAAATCACATCACCGATCTCACAGCATCATGTCCAGTCACATTGACTCATCTACAAGTATCATATACTATCCTCATAATCCAGGCGTATGTGTGTGTGTATACATACTCACATACCTATATGTATATATATACATACATATCCCCATATACGCACAAGTAAATGAAATGTATGCGAATGTGTGTGCGTGTGTGTAAACCTATTCTAGGGTTCGCGGCTAAGAAACTAACTACGACACTATCATCCAATTACTAAAACTAAACTCATGATTATCTAAGATCTTACTTGCTAAGCACCCAAGTTTCACAAAACACATATATAATTATATAATGTATCATATGCTATACTACGAACTGCGGGGGTGCTATACGCCATCCACCCGACTTCCCCCGTAGATATATATCAACTCATCTTTATCCTCTCTTGCCGAAGTCGATATCGCCAAGTTCCCACTTGTCGTCCCGAAGTTCACGCGGAGGTACCTACATATCACAACATATCGTATCGCATTAAAATCCGATTCAAAACCAAGACGACCCGTAAGATGCCTATAGGTTAGAACCTATAGCCTACACAAGCAAAAATAGACAAATAACCCCCATCGTCGACGTACAAACGTCAAACGAACAAATCTCATAATCAAAACCAAGAATTCCAAAATACGGAAAACATAACCCAAAACCATCCCAAAATGCTCCCAGAGTTTGGCTCAGATAATCTGGGACAAAAAGAAAAATACAGTAGCTATGTTATAAGGAATGTGAGCTACAGCCAAAACCCCAGCACCAAAACTGCTACAGTAGCCGACCAAAGTGGCTACAGTAACCGCCGGGGCCTGCCCCACCTTAGAATTTGGGCCCCGTCTTCTCGTGGTGGTCTCCTATTGGTCTAACTAGGTTAATTTATATTTTTAATTATTTTTCCAGATTCCCTGTAGACCCTCAAAATATCACAAAACCGACACGGAAAGTTTAAATTTCAAGTTTTAGGGTTAGTCACTGGTTTGATCTGGATTTTTAACATTTAAGGGGGGTTTGTAGTCACCAATCACCCCTCAATACACAATCACAATTCATAATACCACTATAAACCTCAACTTGGAATTTTTCCGACACCACTAAATCTCACTTAATCGATTCTAAACATAAGTTAAAGCTATAGGAAAAGAAATTCTACACTAATGGTGAAGAATATACCTCGTTTGGCACTCAAGAATCCCCTACAGTATCAAAATCCTATTTTGCTTGGTCCAAAGTGCTTGTAGTGAGCCTGTGCATGTTTTTAGTGAGGTGGAGGTGAAGTTTTGATGTTGTTTTGGCGGCGTTTTGAGGTGTTTGGGGAAGGGGAAGAGAAGGGGCAGCCATGGTGTGAAGGGGAGAGAGATGATGAAGGTGATGAAGTGAAGAGAGAACGGCTAAGGTCAAAGTTAATCCCTCACCTCTCTCTCTCTCTCATGCCCATCCCTCTTTGTTTAATGTTTTTCTTTTTCTTTTCTTTTCTTTTGTTATCTTATCTTTTCTTTTGAAATTTAAAACCATGCATGATAAAAAGGAAGAAACCATGGTAGAAAATGTAACAAGTATTGTAAATGTGACATGGTGCATGTCATGTGCACCGGATTAATGCAAGATTAGCGATTTTTAATCGTGATTAGCATTACAATGGAATATAATTAATCATAAAAATTTTATAATTTGCTTCAATCATATAAAATACCCTCATTTTAGTAATTCTTATAATTTTCCAAATATTTTCCAATTTATCGGTAATTAATTATACCGCATTATCAAAATATTCATACTATTTATTATTTAATTATATAAATTTCCAAAAATAATATTTTATTTTTCTGAAATGTTACAATCTTCCCTCCTTAAAGAAATTCGGCCCCCGAATTTAAATTTAAACCCCTCAATACTAAAACATTTCAGTAAAATGGTCAAGTCGTCGAGGCTCCGAAATCATAAATACATAAAACATATCGTAGCGCAATGCATGCGCATGAAAAAAAGTGTATAACTCAAAAATCAAAACTCCGTCAAGTATCCTGCAATCATCGGAGTTATGGTGAAGACACAAATGTCAAAATCCAATACGAAATCCAGCATGATATACATCAAAACTATAACATGTACATAGTACGCATCGTTGTAATTTCGTCAAAACATCTGAATAATTACATGCCAAACCTTTTTCAAATTGCTGCGTGATGCGCGTATCGCAGCACAGGTGATTTAAGTGCCGGTCACGAGCTAATATTTCGGGTCGTGACATATACCTTTAGATATTTCACGAGGTAATGATCTACCTCATCACAACACACATCTCTACCATAGCACGATGAAGTTTTGGGAATTCATTCTTGGGATAAAACGACTTTGCAAATAAATACCATCAGCTTATAAAACCCCTTTCTTTAAAAAAATGTATTAAACATTTCCATGCAATTGCGCCTCTACAACCCACTTTTGGGGACCCCGTTCGGGATGGTGAGGATTATCGCACATCCTCGGGCCTGGTAGAGCGAGATGCAGACCTCCGCAAGGAGCATTCGATCTCGATAGAATTTTTATACATTTTTCTTTAGAAAATGAGATTTCTATAAGAAAATAAATAAAATTCATTTTAATATATATATATATATATATTATCAAAATATCTATTTTAATTATATTATATAAATATTCCAAGTTTTTCAAATCAAAGGAATCATCATTACATGAAAATACTATCCAAATACAAAATAATTCCAACATTTCAATAAAATACTATATACTATGAAAGTAGGTTATACTCACTAGAAATTTCACAATTATAAAATATACATCTATGGAAACCCTACATCTATGGAAACCCTAGAGATGGTAATTAAATACTTGAGATGTATTTTGAAAGTTATATCAAACTATATTTATATAAAACCCCATCAAGTTATGTTAAATTACAATAAGGACCCTAGTAAACATAGGTTTAAGCGGGACCGGTCTCTTGAGCCTCGGCGAGCTGGAGATATGAGTGCTTGCTTATCTAAGATAGACAATCTAATAAACGGTGTTATCAACACGGTAATTGTCTTTGAAAAAGAAACAAATCCCGCCGTTCATGTGCAGCAGTTACCGATAATATCAAAACTAATTCAGGATTTTAAGTTCTTTTCGAAAGTGTTTGACTCAGACCGAGTCTCAATCAAATCAATCTGATTTGAATGTGATTCAAGCATATAATACTACAATACAACATGAATCTATGAATCCGTCTATTTAATCTATATCGATCTATATTGACTGAACCCAACCATGGATATATTCCGTTTACATGACTATCCATTTACATCCATTCCATTTACTGATATCATGGTTTCGGCAAGTCTTCCATTTACTACAAGACAATACAGTACAATCGGTACAATCAATACATTAAATATTACGGGGTTTATAAAGGGGTAGACTGGTACGGAATATATTAAAGGTGGCACGAGGTGGCCACTTAAGACGTAATTACATCCATACCGTTGTTCCGTGCTATTTTCGACGGAGCCTTGTACTACGGGTTTCCAAAGTCCACGGTGTAAGTTGGACTTCTCTCGTATACACTGACATCTTTTGTACCAAGCTACAAACACTACGTTAACCTAACAATCAAATATTATACGGGATATACTCTCTTTTCTGTCTATTCTACTTCTCTCCTTCTTTGGGACTTACCGAGCGATTGTTCGCTGACGACATTTCTATTTCTCTTCTTCTTTGGAATGTTGTCAGGTGGATCGGACGCACTAGAGTTCAAGACCAGCCAGGAGCATTTGGAGTAGCACACTGAAGACCTGGGGCATTAGACTTTACTTGTACATTTATTTCATTTCAGTTATGCCATTGTTTAGACATTGCTTTCTATTCATGTATTTACATTTCAGTTGTACCTGTAAAATAATATTTAATAAATAAAGTTGTTGTTCATTTACATTCCTGTCTCTTGTGTACTTTGCTTTATATTGCTTAGATACGCTCAGCGTGTTTACTTTGGAGTAAATACGTAGCGGTTTCACTGCGTCCCCTGCCCGTACACCGGGAAGCGGGGCGTGACAGTATTTGTACTGAAAAAGTAAACAGAACCCACTTTGATCTTCTTGTTGAAGCCATGGTTTTGGGCTTCCACAGATTAGAATGGAAAGGTTGAAGAAGACGAGGGAAAGTAAAAGTTAAAAAAATAAAGAAAAGCTAGAAGTGGGGTTACTTTAGCCCCTTAGCCAATTAAATAATGCCTTAAATCTAAAGTGTTAATTGAAATGAATAATTCTGCTGAAAATACATGGATTTTGAATTGACAAACAGTCGATATCAATTCTCATTTTAACGATGTCAATTTTCAAAACCTGTGATTTCCATCCCATCTAAATAAATAATAAAATGACAATTACGTCACTTTTCGTTTTTATGACCCGTTTCTTGTCTCTCAAATTCTCATTTTTTGGCCAATTTGCCATAACCAAACATATGCTCTAATAAGAAAGTAGATAATGCAACACAAAAGGGGGAGGAGGGCATGTTTTGTAACTGAAAAGAAAGAAGAAAATGAGATAGTAAAAATGTAGAAAGAAATAAAAACAGTACTTTTTCTCATAACATGTTTGTTTGATTTATAGAAAGTCGGAAATTTTTTTGCTAAAGGGTAAGTTGGAAAGTTGATGAAGATTATGTGGCAATCATAAATTAAGATTATAACACAGATATAAGTGATGATTATGTGTTGTTAACCATTCTGTAGAGAAAATGAAACATTAGCGTCATTGTATATTTCTCAGAATTCTGCCACCCATAAAATGGATTAACAAATTCAAGTAACAAACACCGACCCCAGGATTCTTGATTAAATAAAATAATCCAGTTCTCAGTGAGTTAGTGTATTGTGGCCAAACAGGAAATTGAACCAAGAAAACCATCGAGCCCTTTTTTTGCGAATTGAAAGAAGCCACGTGTGATCTTGATTTTACAAGTAAACTTTTTTTCTTTATAATGCGATTTATCATTTGACCCTTCTTTTATAGATGTGATGCATTAATATTGTAATCATTCGACATATGTATAAATGTTATCCAAATTACATAAATTAGCATGTTAATGATGGGAGCATGAATATCAAGATGGACGGTGACGATCATGTGAAATATAGCGGATGTTGATCTTATAAATCGAGCATTAACATATATTCAGAATAACACAAGACGATTTTCAAAATTAAAATCAAATGAGGTACATTTTCATAATTAAATACTGAATAAGGGGAGTCAAACATAAAAAACCTTGAGTTTCAGAAACAGCTTAAAAGGAGAAGAAATTGTAATGCTAAAACAATGACTTAAAGCAAAGAGCTATAGCTTGGTCGGTATGAGCACTTCACTGTTTGGAGAGAGTGGAGGATTGGAAGCCAAAAGGAAAAGCGACCACAAATTAACACTTTGAAAGTTCATGGATGCCCTTGGTGCGTCCGTGCATGTGTTGTATGCAAAATGTGATTTATTGTTAACCAATTTAACCTTAATTGATTATGATTATGATTATGATGGTGAGCGCTCCTCTAGACCCAAATAGAGAAACCGGTTCAAGGACCTAAAGCGGACCGGAACATATAGAACCCAAACCCCACTGAGGGTTTTACATCGCCGCCGTCTCGATCGAAATGGACCCCATGGACCGCCTCCTCGGCGCCGATCCCGCCGCCGCCGCCGCCGCCGCCGCCTCCAAGCCCTCTCGCTTCGCTCCCAAACTCAAAGGCAAGAAGATCGCCACCGCTCTCCCCAAACCCGAACCCATCGACATCGATCCGCCCCCAAACCCTAACCCTGCGATCCAAAAATGCAAAACCGAGCCCGATCCCATCACCGATGGCAAAGCTGCTGCTGCTGCTGCCGTTGATAACGTCGTTGATGGTCCGATGCAATTGGATGCTTGTAATGGGGTTGCTGTTGATGATGATGGCGCCGGCGAAAAGGAGATCATGGATGATGTCGTGGTTCAGGAGTTCGATTTGTTTATAAATCCGTCTCCGCTCGATGATGGAGCCTCGGTATATTTCTGCTGATTGTGTATTTTTTCATTGCTTTGATAATCGGAGTTTATGTTCATGGGCTATTGTTCTCTTGCAGTTTTATGTAATGCAGTATCCGCTTAGGCCGTCTTGGCGGCCATATGAACTGGTTGAAAGATGCGAAGAGGTAAATTTCATCAAGTTTGATGGTAGTTGAACCACACGATTAATTCTTACATGCTCTAGTATACTGTGTTTTTGTTGGATTAGGTTAGGGTGAAGGCGAAAGAATCAAGAGTTGAAGTCGATTTGAGTTTGGATGTTGACGGTGAAAATTGTGACCAAACGGTGTCTGCCTTGACAAAACTGGTACGTTTTGTTTTTTAAAAGAGAATTGTATGTCATGGTCTTGGTTTATGCGTTGTTTACATGAGAATATTACCATGTTGATATTCTTTGCCATTTAAAGAAGGAATTTGCATATAAGGAATTTACCGCACCAATTGTTTAATAAACTATCTATCTAATAATATCTCTGACAGGTCATAAGGACTATCAATCTGCTTTGAGACATTATGATTGTATAATGCTGATAATCACGTAAAGAAAACTGATTATGTGTATGCATCACCCCCAAAAGATTTGGAATCGTGAACAATTTATGTTCCACGATTATAAATAATTTCCTTTCTTTCATATAAGTAGGGAGGATATTGAATGTACTATGAATGATAAAGTTATTTTATACAGCGTGAGGTTTTCATATCTAAGAAAGAATTCCTTAGTATGAAGGAAAACCATTTGATTGTTAGTGATGTTTTTGTGTTGTGCGTTTTAAAATTAAGAATACCGCAATCAAGACGGTGTCGCTTGGTAGCTAGCCGGTTGAGTACAGGTCGATCCACAGGGAGAAGGAGTTCTTTTCATTATGCTCTAACGAGTTAAGTCCAAAAAGTTGGTGGTTTGTTTTAATATCTATGAGTGAGAATAAGTTGATAAAAAGCTTGCTAGGGTTAGGATTGGGTTAGTTCGAAATAGAGATCTTCTCACTTCTTTCAATGCCTTAGTTGTGAATAAAAGTGTTAGGCTAATCGGCAACAACGGGGATTAGCACGACTGGGAAGAAACTTAGTTTCTTCATTTTGGTCCTTGTCCGTCCGTTCTTGGCTCTTAGCCCTAACCTCCGGTTAATTCAACCACAATCGGTCTAACTAGGGAATCACCGCTATCATGTAGGATAGGGTGCCGTAGTGAGCAGATTATGGTTGATTTAAAGGGAGTCTGTATTTAAAATTATTTGGGTAAAGAAAGGAGTGAGAGATTTCCTTCTCTCAAACCTTCTCTATCCTACCCCTAACAAGTGAGGAATTACTCACTCATTAGGAAGATAACAATAAAATTCAAGATAAGAAAAATGCAGATTAAATTCTACAACTAGATTAACAAATAATAATTGCAGATAATAAAATACTATAAGAAAAATGCGAGAAAAATAAAGGAACTTACTTTTTATTGATATATCTTAAAAGCTCATTACAATGGAGAATTCTAGATCTAGAAATAAAAAGAGACATCATCCAAAGAGGCACACCAAAAAGAGGTATACTATATTTGGCTTTGAGCCCTCCTATTTATAGATAGGAAAAATTCTAGGTTTACATTCTGATCCATACATGAAATTACAAAACTACCCTAAGAAAGCCGGGTCAAAGCACCGACACCTGCACCGACACGTGCATCATACGGCCGCGGAACCGCGACAGAAAGGCATGTTTGGCCACGGTTCCGCGGCCATTAAGTGGGATCTCTGGCTCAGTTCTTCAGGGTTGCTTCATGTTGCTTTTTCCTTCTGTTTTCTTCATTTGGTTTCTCAGAATCTCTTCTATTTTCTTCCAGATTTCCAACAGTGCAAAATGATGTGGACTTTTGCCGTGAGCTTCGCGTTGAAGTTTTGAATCTTGTGCTGCCCTTGTGCTTTGTGTATTGAACTGTCTAATGATTTTTATTTGTTCCTTTAACTGGTAGGTGACATCATACAGATTCATCTATTGTTGGTCATAGTCTCACATTTGTAGTGACTTTTTCACGAGTTTCACTGTAACGATCTGAGAATCTGTAACCTGCAACTATTTAGCCGACATGGATCAAAAGCACCTATTTATATGTAATGTGATTAAGAATGTGCGATATAATAATACAAAATTCTGATATGAACAAATACCCCCAAACTTATCTTTTGCTAGTCCCGAGCAAAACCAATTTTATTCTTGAAAAAATCCTAACCTCACTTTCGCAGGGAACGCGATTGCACTGAGCTCGTGCAACAAGCCGTTAAACCTCTAGGTGTCCATAGTATGAGGAGTGTTGTCTCCTGAGGGTTTTCAGCGGATACTACCCATAAAATCCGATCAATTTGGCCTGTTGACTCATTCTTCAATTCAGTATTCTAGTAAGAAATTCTTTCATCTTCAACTTAGAAATCATCAACCCGTATTTTTCACGCTTCTTTTTCATTTATCTTAAGATCATATACGTTTTGCAACTTTATTAAGCTTTCAGCATCTTTTGAATTTTCCTTCTAAGGTGCAATGTTAACTTAGGAATTTTTATCATCTCTACTGAACTTATAAGCCCTATCTTTTATTCCTATCTCTCATCCAACCCCAATCATATACCCCTACGTGTGTGTATGTATCACCCCTATACTTAGAAATTCAATTCAAGCTATCATACTCTTGTCCATCGTCCAAAGTACTTTTAGTTGGTGAATTTTAGATGAAATTGCTCACACATCCTTCATGCGACCGTTAATACTTCTTGAGGTACTAAACGACCGATTACAAAATGTGCTTGCGCATTTAGGCGTAATGCTCGTCTTGTAATACCTAAGGTTTAGCAGTGACTCCCAAACTAGTTGGTCTAAGGCACTAGGTGATAAAGCACCATCGCTATATTTTTTTATTTATGCAGTCTTAAGTAATTACAAAACCAGTGTTCATTTTTTCTCTTTATTCACCACTTATACTTTTTATTTTATTTTCCTTCATACTAAGAATTTTAGACAAGAGCATTTCAAGGTATCCTCTACTATCCCAAGTTTCAAGGTGCGTGTACATTCAAGTTGTAGGATATACATTTTCAGAATTTAGACTTAAGGTTCAGAATTATTTTTCAGACTTACACTTCAAATAAAAATTTCAATACTCTTCCCTTATTTTGACTTAACCCAAGAACTGAACTCAAAATTTGTCTATTTCTAAATAAACTATAAGGACATATATTTTCTATAGTTAAATTTTAAGAAAGGTTATTTTTAGGGTTTTTAATTTACTAAGTTTAGGATCTAGTTTTTTCTTACTATTCCACCGTTATGTTGAATTTAAGTCAAATATGGCCAAAATTGAACTTTTCAATTTTCAATTTTTTATTTTTTTATTTTTATGGGTTTTAAAATAAATATGAAAATGCAAAAATATACAAATGAATGCGAAGGAAGAAAACTTACCGAGCACACCCCCAAACTTAAACTTGACAGTGCCCCCACTGTCAGGCTACACCAAGAGTGTCAAAATTGTCGGCACTCCCCTGTTTTTTTTTGTAAAAGAAAACCAAAAATATATATACACAAAAAGATCCTCCCAAACTTAAGTGAAACCGTGTTTCCACTGTTTAAGCGTTAAAGTTCAGAGTTAGGGGGGAGAAAAATACAGTATCAAGCTATACAAGGCCTTACACAGGCCAAAAGTTAGCACCAAACATTCAAATATTCTATCTCTGTAGTGTGTTGGTTGGTGAAAGAATGCGGAGAGAAAAGAAATGGAGAATACGCGAGACCGTATGGGAAGAGAGGTGGAATACGGTTTCGGTATATTAGGAGAAGAATGACGGAAGGGAGAAAGAAGTGCAGTACGAACTTAAGCGTGTAAATTAAGTGAATAAATTAGCACAAATTGTGATGACCGATGTGTAAAAAGCGATTGTGCTAATCTATTAACCCGTCGAGAAATGGGGTCAAATCCCTAAAGATTCGTGAGAAAACATGGATACGCCGAACTTGGTAAACCAGACATAAGAAATGAAAGTGATACGGTTTCTTGCGCGGTCGGAACGATGGAAATGATGGAGGGGAGTGATTTAGGAAGGGTAATAGTTAAAGGTTCAGGAGGCTGTACACAGTCAGTGGAAGGGACATGATGAAATGGAAAATCCAACTCATCACGCAAAACTGGTCCATCCTCAATACTATCCTCAAAACTCCCCTCAAAAGTTATCTCATCCATGCATTTATCATCAAAATCCAGACGCATATGAAGTTCGGGAAAATCAGTTAATGACTCGGGATGATAAATTGGAGAGAGAAACTCATCCAACTCTGTGGGTTCATCATCCGATATATTCCCAGCGTCAATATCCTCAATCAAGTGAAAATCAATTTTTTCGGATACCTCATCAAAAGCATGGATATCAATTAATTCAGGTTCTAAGATGGAGGTGTTGAGGTCAAAAGGATTGGGTGTGGTTTCACTCGAAAGGGACCCTTCACAATCAGGCAAATCAAACACTACAAAGTCGCATAACTCATTACTCATTCTTTCTTCAATTGATGAATCACGTGGGACACTCGATAGACATTCAAAACCGGAGTTGTGGGATTCAATTGGGGATGGGTAGGTTTGATTTGGAAGGATGTTCAGCTCACTCTCACCACTCAAATTCTCAATCTGTCCAACCGCCTTATCATACATTAGAAAATTTGGAGCTAGTTGGAAACTAGCTACCGGGTTACTAGGTTGTATAAGGGCGGCCATATACGCATTCAAATCCATCATCTGTTGGCATGACGCTACCATAAAATCTTCCAACGACTGTTCCAGACTAGACATGGGTTGTGAAGTGGTTTCAGTAAAAGATTCAAAGTTGTTTGAATACTGGAAACTCCCAAATGACTGTTCAGAAGCAATGTCTAGGGAAGGTGCAAAAGTCTGGTAGGATTGGTAAGAATTGAATGGTTGGACAGGAGTAGGATCAATATTTGGATAAGAAGGTGAATGGAATTTTTTATCCAAAGAAGTCGCAGTGGTGAAATGAGTGAAAGATCGGTTACGAGATTGTTCAATATGTTCAGCAATAGACATGGATTTCGGAGTTACAACAGAACTCGAAAAAGGAGTATCAATGTAAGAAGTTGGTGAAGGTTGAAATGGTTGATACAAGGTGGATTGCGGAGTCCAATTGGTTTTCCTAGACGTGTCTATTCGATCTTTCAAAGAAATTTTGGGTATGGAGGGGTCGTTCGAAATTCGACCAAAACAAGAACCGTAGGAAGTAATGTCTGGTTGTGGGTACCAAAGTTCGGCAAGAGTTTTGCGAAGTGGGGTACCCATGATGTGATGAGAGAAAGGAGAAGAAAAAGAATGTGTTTTTATATATATTTTTTAAATTTTTTTATATTTTTATAAAAAAAATTGTTTGTTTTTGGAGTTTTGAAATTTTGAAAGTGTTTTTTTTATGAAGAGTATTGCAAAAATTTTGTACGGAACTACGACACTTTCAAACAATCACAATTTAAACATGTACAATCAAGCCTAGAGCTAGGGTCTCCTAAGTCAACTAGACTGCTCCTAACTGGTCCAAAGCGACAAGTTGTGAGATATCCCTCAAATCGTCTCTTCACCGCAAATTGTGGCCAGGTAAGCACAAGTGAAGAAAGAAGGGATCCGCTCACGAATCACTGTGAGACGGGCCTTTTAAAGTTATCTTTCTCACTTGTCTAGTCTAGGCACCACAAAGTCAGGTTTAGATAAATGACTGAATGCCCACAACCTTCCTCTGTCCTAATGAGCGTGGCATTCCTTAATTGGCTGAGTCTAGATATTTTTTAATTAGCTCAAGATTGATGCATATGCTTTTTGTGATTTCTGGGGTCTTAGGAAGGATAATGAAATCCCCACCCAATCTAGATTGGTGTTATAGCCCTTTAGATTCCGTATTAATTATGCAAAGCAGTTAACACACCAAAAATCTAAAACACTTGCAATTTTTTTTTATTTGGCAGCGCAAAGATTCCTGCACAAAAACAATTTATTGGATAGGAGAAAAATTTTGCGCAAAGAACCCTGCATGATGATTTATTGGAGGGGGGAGTAGGAGAGAAGACAAAAATACTTACAGAGAAATTTGGGGTGCTGACGTCAGTAGATGACCGCGGAACCGCGGTTAAATGCTTGCTTATGCCGCGTTTCTGCGGCGGTTTGGCAGGTTTGGATTTCTAAAATTTTCCTGTGTGCTGTTATGGTTCTCCTCTGTCTGTTCAGATCCTCTGTTTCTTGATTTGTTCACTGGGATTGCTCCAGATCTGAATCAGTCCGTCTTCTTTTCCTGCACAAATCGCACAAAACCCAATAAAAAATAACAAGATGATTTTTTAATTATTTTTTTTCAATTTTTATATTTTTCAATTTCAATTAATCCGAAATTACAAAAAGAAAATAACTACCGTTTCCCCGGCAACGGCGCCATTTGATTGTTAGTGATGTTTTTGCGTTGTGCGTTTTAAAATTAAGAATACCGCAATCAAGACGGTGTCGCTTGGTAGCTAGCCGGTTGAGTACGGGTCGATCCACTGGGAGAAGGGGTTCTTTTCTTTATGTTCTAACGAGTTAAGTCCAAAAAGTTGGTGGTTTGTTTTAATATCTATGAATGAGAATAAGTTGATAAAAACCTTGCTAGGATTAGAATTGGGTTAGTTCGAAATAGGGATCTTCTCACTCTTTCAATGCCTTAGTTGTGAATAAAAGTGTTAGGATAATCGGCAACAACGGGGATTAGCACGACTGGGAAGAAACTTAGTTTCTTCATTTTGGTCCTTGTCCGTCCGTTCTTAGCTCTTAGTCCTAACCTCCGGTTAATTCAACCACAACCGGTCTAATTAGGGAATCACCGCTATCATGTAGGATAGGGTGCCGTAGTGAGCGGATTATGGTTGATTTAAAGGGAGTCCGTATTTAAAATTATTTGGGTAAAGAAAAGAGAGGGATTTACTTCTCTCAAATCTTCCCTATCCTACCCCTAACAAGTGAGGAATTACTCACTCATTAGGAAGATAATAATAAAATTCAAGATAAGCAAAATGCAGATTAAATTCTACAATTAGATTAACAAATAATAATTGCAGATAATAAAATACGATAAGAAAAATGCGAGAAAAATAAAGGAACTTACCTTTTATTGATATCTCTTAAAAGCTCATTACAATGGAGAATTCTAGATCTAGAAATAAAAAGAGACATCCTCCAAAGAGACACACCAAAAAGAGGCACATTATATTTGGCTTTGAGCTCTCCTATTTATAGATAGGAAAAATCCTAGGTTTTCATTCTGATCCATACATGAAATTACAAAACTACCCTAAAAAAGCCGGGTCAAAGCACCGACACCTGCACCGACACGTGCATCATACGGCCGCGGAACCGCGGCAGAAAGACATGTTTGGCCGCGGTTTCGCGGCCATTAAATGGGATCTCTGGCTCAGTTCTTCAGGGTTGCTTCATGTTGCTTTTTCTTCTGTTTTCTTCACTTGGTTCCTCAGAATCTCTTTTATTTTCTTCCAGATTTCCAACAGTGCAAAATGATGTGGACTTTTGCCATGAGCCTCACGTTGAAGTCTTGAATCTTTTTCACGAGTTTCACTGTAACGATCTGAGAATCTGTAACCTGCAACTATTTAGCCGACATGGATCAAAAGCACCTATTTGTATGTAATGTGATTAAGAATGGGCGAAATAATAATACAAAATTCTGATATGAACATATGCATCACCCCCAAAAGATTTGGAATCGTGAACAATTTATGTTCCACGGTTATAAATAATTTCCTCTCTTTCATATAAGTAGAGAGGATATTGAATGTACTATGGATGATGAAGTTATTTTATATAGCTTGAGGTTTTCATATCTAAGAAAGAATTCATGGTACTTCAAAGTGGGTCGAAAACCATGATAAAAAGGGAGTTTTGACTCATCTCTTGAACAAGGGCATCTTTAAACTAAGCGGGATTTGGATAAAACATTGATTACTGATTAAAATTTCTAGATGATAATAGCTACACAAATGTCTAAGAGGAGACATATGACTATCATGACTATTTGTTCTTTTTTTCTTATGGAAGAAAGTCTTTAATGGAAACACAACTAGAAAAAATAGGGTTGGTTTTTCATTTGGTAGATGAAGGGTTGCGACTCTTTAGACTGTCAAGAAAATATGTGAAGATCTCCAAGATCACTGAAGTGAAATAGCTCAACTTTTATGCATTCTTTCTCCTAGTCTGATCTTCTTTTTTGTTCTTTTCTTCTTTTTATGTTTCTTTCTTTCTATTTTTTTGCCAATCCTATAGGTAGGTTCTACACAAACTTGAATATATATTAAGTAATCTATTTACGGATATAGAGAGGGATGACCAAAAGTCCAAACCCCTTTTGAGTGCACTCTGCGGTCACCTTATGCGAGCAAGGAAGCGAGATTTGTCTCCTTATTGGAAAATCCCGAACCCAAGAATGCTGGTTTGCGTTGATCTAGAACTAGAGAAAAACAAGAGAGGGATATCCCCCATAAAATTGTGGTTAAGATTAGCTATGATGACATCTACGACCTCTATTCTAGACGTGGTGAAATCGTGCTTAAAATTAATATGAAATAAAATTGTATTTCTAATGATACATGTTATTGCTAAGTGCTAACATATTAAATATTACTCACATATGTAAAAGAAGTTATTATACACACCTAATCTATAATTAACTATTGAAATTATAACATCACCATCATCATCATGTAGAATTTTTCTTCTAAAAATGGTGCATATATGAAGCACAAGTCTACATGAAGGAATTTACAAAATTTATGACTTGGTTGTTGACATCACATTAATTCTTTCTTATTTAGCATCAAACTTTTGATCTACAAAAACTTAAGACAAAAGAGGGACTTTCCATAATCCTAGCCGATCAGTTGGCTAGCCTCTAAATTCTCCCGGAACAAAAAGAACGTCTACAAGAAGGCAAAATAATAGATTTATCGTAGAAAATCATGTTCAATTCTAAGGCACAAACGAAGTCCATACATAATTAAAAGGACACCCTCCAAAGAATAAAATTAAGAAGACATTTTAGCATACACACACAAAGCTTTATTAATCTATAAATAATGATTGATAGTAGTCTTGACTTCTATTTATTTTCATTTTAAAGACATTATCCAACCATATTATTTTATTATTAGTAAAATTCCTTTAACTACAGAAATATTAAATCTATTATTTTGTATACTATATAATCTCATATATTTTTATTTTATATTACTTAACTGGTCTTAATTTAATTTTGTATAATTAAATAATATATATCCGGAAGAACCCAAATTATAAAAATAGCATGATAATACAGATTCCGAAGCGTTTAAAGTATGTTCGATGATCTAGATATTCTTTTACAGCAATATGATCCTTTTGTTATAGTTAGTCTGACTTTTAAAGGAAATTAGTAAATTAAATGCACAAGTTCGAGTGAGCTTGCCACATAACATGATTCAAGGCTGTGATGTGTGAAGTGTGGATGCGGTTTATATAAGAATATTCTGAGGGAAGAATATATATTAGTTTGAAATTATGGATAAGAAAGCAACAATGTTGCCCAAAAGACATAGTTTCCCTTTTAATAAATTAATTGTTTTACAGTTAAATCTGTATATTTTGTGCCTTTTGTATTTCTATTTATAATGTATATAAAGTAAAGGATTTGGTTAGAAGAAGAAGAAGAAGACTTGAAATAGATTTGATTTTAAGTGAGAATCTTTTCCTCAATTTATGTAAGCTCTTTCCCATCAAATTATTGTTGATTACGGAGCATAAATTCAACGATAATTTTGATTTAAATGTTGCTACATCAATAAATTGGTAATTAATTATTGGCAAATGAAACTATGGACAGGAGAGCGCTGGCCATATATTCTTGTATTCTACAATGATAGTCATTGGTTATGAAATCTCTGATTTTTGTGCTGCAATATAAACTCATGCAAACATGATCCTGTTCCCAAATTTTCGTAGATAATGAAAAGTAACTTATAGACAAATTTCCTATTGTGAGTTATATTAAGCTGTAAAAGCACTAGTTAAAATTGAACAGTCTAATTGAATGATACTCCGGTAGAATATTTGTAATTTTTGCCTGTGTGCTTCCATGCCTTACATATACTCCTATTTTTTTTGCCTGTTGAAAACCTGAAACTGAAAATGCTTTACAGCTGCCATTGATTTTTTTATGGGATAGATGATAGATCTACCCGAAATTATCACTACTCCCTCTCCCATCTTATATAACATATTATATTTTGGTTAAATACTACTCTTCTTGCCAGTGCATACTTCATAGTGGTTACCTTTACTTCAGCTTCTGACACTTGATCTCTTCCTAACCATACTATCCTTTTTTTGTAAATTTTTTCTACAGACGTTATCATCATCCAGACCCATTAATAGCTCTAACTTTGCTGTTGGTATTAGAAAAGGAAACCAGGTCAGCTCTATGCTTATTAACAAAGATTTTTTTGTCTCTGTTTCTAAGTTCTCAATTGCTCAACTATGTGTTTTATCTTTGCATGCTTCATTTGATGTATCAGTCAAGCTGATAGGAATGACGGTTTGAATAATTTGCTGAACAATGGCCTTTTTTTGTTCATCTAACAATTATCTCTGTTCCTTTTTCTCGTTACCGTTCAATGCATTTATGGTTAAGTGTACTGCATTTAGATAATGATCTTCCATGATCTCATGTATTTTCTTCTTTTTTAGACAATGGCCAGCTTATTGGTTAACTTATGATGTGTACTGTGCATATTTTAGTATATTATGCTGTTTTTACATTCTCATTTTCTAACACCTTGTTGGTGAGCTTAGCACTAACCTTTTGGAAATTTATTTTGCTTATACTTATTATCCTATTAGATGAATACAATTGGTTGACATTTCTTCAGTATCAGCAAGAGATTCAGTTGCCATTGTATCAGAAAGGCAGTTATCATGTTTCCTCCATTATTCTTCAGAGAAAACATTCATCATTCAGTTCATCTCAACATACTTCAAACACTGTACTGTCTACATTGCTTTTAGGAATTATTTTTATTACTAGGCATGCCTTTTATGTGTTTAATGTATGTATAAGTATGTGAAATGCTAGCTGTTTACGTCTCTTTACAACCAAGAAAGTTGTATCATTTATAAGCTTTTACGGAGGTGTTTATGTTATTTTCCATATTCTTCGGAAAGGATCATATAGATTGGATACCTAATATTCGGTGGGATCATTATTAAAGTACTAGACACACAACTGCTTGTTACTTCATTGTACTTTGCATGAATGGATTTGAGAATTTGCATGGCATAGTGGTCAATACTGCGTACTTCACTAACATGTGGTATTTATACGTGATATGATGTTATGCATGGCATTGAAGCCAATACTGACATGGTTGTATGATCTTATCTTTTGTTGAATTTTATAGTTTGGAACTACTTCTATTGTAAATTATGCCCAATTCCATGGCAAGGATTTTTAAAAAAAATATTCAATGATACACGTCATGACCTGCTAATAACCTGAATGCTGACACTTGGAAGTACATTCATCCTTTAGCAATATACATTTTACGATTCTATACTATGGCACTGGCATACACCTGCACAGTTTGGTCAATTTTAATTGCTTTTGTAATACCTTATCGTATGGTTCATGTCATACGATAAGGTATTACAAAAGCAATTAAAATTGTGATGGATGAGCTTACTAGAACTATCCAAGATGAGGTACCTTTGTGTATGCTATTCGCTGATGATATTGTTCTAGTAAATGAGACGAAAGCAGGGGTTAATACCAAATTGGAATTATGGAGGCAAACATTGGAATCTCGGGGATTCAGATTGAGCAGGTCCAAGACAACATATATGCATTGCAAATTTAGTAACCAGAGAAGTCAAAACCATATTGGTATAACATTGGAAGGGCAAGAGATATTACCGAGCGACCAGTTTAGATATCTAGGTTCCATCATCCAAAAGAATGGGGAGATCGATAGTGATGTTAATCAAAGAATCCAAGCTGGTTGGTTGAAATGGAGGGGTGCAACAGGGATTTTGTGTGATCGTAACTTTCCGTTAAAATTGAAAGGGAAGTTTTATCGGAGCGCTATTCGGCCTGTCTTATTATATGGTACAGCATGCTGGGCTCCTAAGAAGCATCATACATAGAAGATGCACGTAGCGGAGATGTGCATGCTTCGTTGGATGTGCGGTAACACTAGAAAAGATAAGGTGCGAAATGATGATATTCGTGCAAAAGTTGGTGTAGCACCCGTGGAGGAGAAGATGCGGGAAAACCGGCTAAGATGGTATGGTCATGTACGACGCAGACCTATGGAAGCACCGGTTCGACGAATAGATACTCTCGATATGGGTAATGGCAAAAGGGCAAAAGGAAGACCGAAGAAAACATGGATGGAGGTGATACAAAACGATATGGTTGTCAAAGGACTCAATGAAAGTATATTGTTCGATAGGAGTGAGTGGAGGCGGAGGATTCATGTGCTGGACCCGGCGTGATTCTCATGTTGGTTCATGTAGCCTACCCCATATGCTTGGGATAAAAGGCCCAGTTGTTGTTGTAATACCTTATCGTATGCTTGTATTTCATGTGGCATGTACCCAGACATGTTACACAAATAACCCGAAAACCCTGTCTTTATGAACGGAGAGAAAGTGGGCAAACCCACTGAAAATTCGAATATGACACAACATGGATACAATGACGAGGCAAATTCCTAAAATAGAACATGGGGACACAATCTCTCTCTCTCTCTCTCTCTCACACACACACACACACAACAACAACAACAATAATTGAACTATAACCTACAAAATTATACCATGATCAACATTCACCTATAAAAATTATACCATAATCCACATTCATGTATGAGAATCAACATGCAAACTATATCTGAAATGTAGAATTGTACAACATAACTGCACATCAATATATATGTTATATAAAGGCGAGAAAGATCTATCTAATTATAAAAGTTGAAAGACATACCCATCCAAAGGGAAAAACTAACATCCATAAAAAGAACAAGAACGTTTGTAAAACAGCTAACAAGCTAATACTACTGACGAACTAAAAATTTAATATACCAAAGTTGCAAGTTTGGACACGTCGATGCATGTATGAATAAGATTAGACACATTGATTGGATTTCATGAATCAAGATTTTAGTTTCATACATGAAATACGATATTAGCATGCTTTTCGACTAGAGATGACACACAGGACATGCATAGGACACTCATACAACATGTATATTTAGTGATTGACATGTGTATGGCGTGCTTGGTACATGTTGAGCAAGCGTCGATGTCCAATATGTGCAGGACACCAATACAACACTCTGTTGGAAGTGCCCTTGCTTCATTACTTTTTGTGCAACCTTAAACTTAATTATGATACTGGTCACCACAGTTTCCAATTCAAGTATAGCCATGTGGAATGCCTATGCCTAATATAACATAAACTTCTCTCATTTTTTCTCTGTATTTTTGTTAGTCTCATTATGTAAAAGTATAACCTTCATTTTTCTTCCATCCTGCAGTTGCACTTGAGTCCTGTTGATGCAGCTGTGCAGCTTCGGCCATCAATAACATGCTTAAACAATAAAGGGAAACGAAGGCAACATGATTCCCCAAGTATATATGCTGATACAAAGCCCTCTGAGGTAAGTTTTTTTTATTATATTAAATCAAACAATCAGGCTGATGAATTCTCCGCTACTTGATTTTCATTTTGCTAGGGGCAACATAATGCACTTTTATTGTCATGCCGACCAATTTTTTCATGTTTCTTCCATGTACAAATGTCAAGAACACAATTATTTATCTACAGCAATGAAGCTTGGATACTTCAATTGAATGCATCAATGTAGGCTATGTAGCTGATATGTATAAAGGTGATATATACTAGTATACTTTACCAGCTATGGGTTTTAAAATTTAGTAGTCGAAGAAAAAGATGCTCATAGCGCTTGTGATGACATAAGGTATACATACTGTCCTTGTAGCCAAGACCTACTGTATGTATTATTACTATTGCACCTTTTTACTTTTCACCACTTGTATAACATGAGAAATTCTATTTACCTATACATTAATAAGGCTCCCACTTCAAAATTTGCTCCTGCTAACAATGATAATTCGTCTTTCTAGAATAATCTTCAAATTCATTCAGGAGAGATTGTTGGCAATTGGCATAATAAAGGAATCCAAAAAAATCACAAATTGCATTTGGCCAATGGAAGTATTGATGGATTGATCTGATGGCTGATGCTGGATTGAAAGACACTTTCAGAGTCTTTATTTAAAAGATACACTACTTAATATTCGCCCCTGGGATTCAAGTAGTGATAATCGTTTTTACATGGATTATTTGGTGTTTTGATGAACCCTACCTTTTTACTGCAATTTATCTTATTTGTTACCTTAATTGCAGCTCCTTATATAAACACGCACGCGCACGCATACACACACGCACATACGCAGGCTCACACAGACACACGTATTTGTTCCTGTTTCTGGGTCTACTTTATGTTATGGACTCGGTATCCTCTCTGGTGCCATTATTGCTACTTCTGCAGCTATAGGTTTGCAAACCATTTTGTTTCAGGCTAGCAACTGCTTGGTTTTATTGGGCTAACGGAAAAGAATCAAGAGAAAATAGTTTATTGGCATAATTAAACAAGAGTCCATACAAATGTATATATAGAGAGTTATAGATCACCTCTCAATCTACTAACAAAATATACTCATAACTAATATCTACTAACTAAATATACTCATAACTAATATATAATAACTAATACTGAATCTTTAAACACTTCGGCCGACCGACCGAAAGGATGATAATCGCAAAGGCGGAAATTCTGACGATACTGAATCTTTTAACATTTCGGCTGACCGAAATAAACGAGGGACAAGCAGGCCCAATGTCAACCAACCTCGGAAGCCGTTGTTGGGAGGGGGAGGAGAATCACCTTTGAAAGAGAAACTGGATAGGGTCTATTCTTTCAGAAGAGATAAAATCCGTAAAATATTCAAAGATGCTCTAAGAAATGGTCTACAATTTGCAGAATCAAAAAGACCGCAAGAAGCAAATATGACCAACGACCCTAAATATTGCCCCTATCACAGATTGATAGGTCATGCTATTGAAGATTGCTTTGTCTTTAAAGAGGGTCGAAAAATAATACAAGGCAGGAAAGATAGAACTGTCTAAAGGCGTGTTAACAAACAGTTAAGCTGCGATCGCCAATTTCATACAAACCATTCGGAAACCATTCGGAAACCTGATTCTCTCAGTCATCTGCCCTTCTTTGAAAAGAGCGGACCAAGGCAACAAGTCAAAAACCAAACGAGCAACATTGCCAATGAAAAAGCAGTAGACGGATACACAACCCATACGGTCTACATGATGGAGCCCAGAGGAACAAGTCCTCCTACGCATTATAGCCATGACAATGACGTGGTTGTTGCCATCCAATACCGGCTCGGTCCAGATGATGAAGATCCGGCTCAGGCCGTTAAGCCAAAGAGCCCGTGGTTCCTGCAGAATCGAGCACATGCAGTAAAGATGACCTCTACGTCGTTAAACTGGGACGGTCGACCCTAAGTCGTTAAACTGGGAGTGAATTTTTTTTTGTGTAAATAAAAAAAAGCCGAAATGATGGGGCAAATCGCAATAAAAATTAGCGAGTAAAATAAAAATGGAAATAAATAACCGAAATGATTGGGCAACCATGAATAAATAGCCGAAAGGATAGGGCAATCACGACCTTCGCTATAAGAAAAGTTGAAATGATAGAGCAATCACGGTAAAAAAGTATATATAAATAAATATTTCAAACCCCTCTAAAGGAGAATGATGAGTCGCTCCTGAAATCATACTTCAGTATTAGCGATGCAGACGCGAACAAAATTTCAGACCTTCGAATATCCCAACGGCAAATGATGAGTCGCTCCTGATACCATTCCAGTGTTGGCGATGCAGGCGACAACAAAATTCCAAATCCCCTAAAGTTTTCCCGTCCTACGGACGGTCTCCAAACTGACTACTGTATACAATCCACGGACATAAATGATATTCATCCCAGCCAAATTCCACTACACCAGCCCTACGACCAGTCTCCAAATTGACTACCGTATACAATCCACAGGCATAAACAAGCTAAATCACACTCATGCCCCCACCGCAATCACCAGCCCCGCTGCCAGTCTCCGCCATTGGAATTCTGCTCCATTTGGAGAAGACCCACTCATGTATCCTCACGATACATGAGGAGAACAAAACTTACGAGATCCTCTCGACTCCTAAGAAAACACCTTCGTGGGATCCTTACGACTCACAAGGGGAAAACACAATTGGGGGTCCTCACGACTCCTAAGAAGAAAATACACCTACGAGATCCTTTCGACTTGTAGCGAGAAAATGATTTTATAAGATCCTTATGGCTCATAAAATTGAAAAGTCTTAGGTGATAGGGACCTAAACCTATCTTCTAAGCCATCGTTTCCCAACAGGCAAAGGCAAATGATAAATTGCTCCTGTCACCCATGTTCCAGTGTTAGCAACGTTGATGCCGATCCCAAGCCAAAAATTCCATACCTTCGATCCAACAGACCCCCAAGTCGTTAAACTGGGAACATATGACCCCTAAGTCGTTAAACTGGGAACGAAGGAAATCCCCTCACAGCAAATGATGATTCGCTCCTGGTACCATATTTCAGTGTAGCAATGTTGATGCCAACCCAAATCCTATGTTCTCTACGGCAAATGATGATTCGCTCCTCATACCATATTCCAGAATAGCGATGTTGACGCCAAAGAAAAACCCAAATTCTAAGTCCCAGGCTCAAAAGCTCTGCCAAACGGATAAGAAACTCCTAAATCAAATCAAATCAGCGAGTCAACCAACGACCTCCCCGTTGGAATCAAGTCAACCAACAACCTCCCCGTTGGAATCAAGTCAACCAACAACCCCTGCGTCGGAATCATGTTTCGTTTCAGAATGTGCCTCGTGTTGAAATCATGCTTTGCCCCTGATTATCTACCTTCTCGGAATTATGCTTCGTCTTGGAATAAATCTCTGCATCAGAACTATATTTCGTTTAGAATGTCTACTTCTGCGTTATACTTCGTCTCAGAATATACCTCACGTCGGAATCATGCTTCGCCTCGGAGGATCTGCCTTCCCTGTCGGAATTATGTTTCGTCTTAAAATCAACCTCTGCATCGGAACTATAGTTCGTTGAGAATGTCTACCCTGCGTCGGAATCATGCTTCGTCTCAGGGTACACCTGTCCCGTGTCGGAATTATGTTTTGTCCCGGAACCCTGCATCGAAATTATGCTTCATCTCAGGATATATCTGTCTCGTGTCGGAATGATGCTCTGCACCTCGGAATGATGCTCCGACCCCGGGAATTATGCTTTGCACCTCGGAATGATGCTTCGCACCTCGGAATTATGCTCCGCACCTCGGAATGATACTCTGATCCCCGAAATTATGCTCCGCACCGCGGAAGGATGCTCCGATCCCCGGAATGATGCTCCACCTCAAAGTCAAACTTCCCACGGAAGAAGATCCATCAATTTCATATACACAACCCATATACGTGGTGTGCATTTATTGATGGGGGCACTTTATTGGGATCAAAAATTATATCCCGGTTGACCAATTCAAAATCAAAGTCAACTCCAAGTGGGTCCAAGCCCAAGCCAAGTGGGCTCATACCCAAGTCGAGTCCAAACATGAAGAGGTCGGCCTCCCCCATGCCAAGAAGAAAATTATGTAATAAATAATTTTAATGTAATCTTTATGAATAAATGTAAGGTAAATGGGCATAACGCCAAATTTTTTGTAAAGCCCATGGCTCATGTGCAAAAAGAAATGAGCACATGAGGCATGAGATGGGCAAATGCGATTTTGTAAAACCCAAGAGACTGTGTAAATTTGTAAGCCTATATAAGACAACATTATGATGAAATGAAAAAAAGATTTTGATTCCCCTCAAAAAAGTTAGGGTTTGTGCCTCCATCTCAAGTTCTCATTCTTTCTTTACATTTCCAATTAAATCAAGAGCATGGCTCTCTTTTTCTCAAAACCAAATAAAGTTTCACCATAAAACCCTCGAAGGGGAAGGGGAGTTCAGATCTTCCATCAAATCCCTAAAAGGGAGATTTTTAATCTCACCTTCCTTTTTCTTCCTGATCCAGCAAAAAGAGAGAAGGAGAAAGAAGATCCACCTCCAAAAATCCTACTTTGGAAGATTCTAAGGCTCAAGAGAGAAGAAAGGGGTCACCTTTGATCATCTCCGAAGATCTTTGAGGAGTTCAACTCTAAGATCCAAATTCTCAAAAGAGTTCAACTCCAAATCCATATTTTTTAGGAGTTTAACTCTAAATCCAATTTTTTTGTGAGTTTAACTCCAAATCCACACCCAATTCCTGTTCAGAAGTTCAACTCCAAGCCCAAGGGCTTAGCCCCTTCTTCCGCTGGTGTTTCTAGCGGCCGTGCGTCGTGCACGTGACCTGCCGGCGCCTAGCGGCTACGCGCCGCGCACGTGATCCGCTGGAGCCCTGGACGCTCCTCACCTCTCTTTTTCCCATACGTTCCACACTCACAATGAAGCCCTCGTTAAAAAAAATTTCTAACTGGGCGCTGTTCCGCACCCCACAAGGGGGACTGCTAGCCTTCTTAATCCCCAGCCCGCTATTTGGATAGCGGGACCCCCGTAAACTCTGCGAAGCCTCTGATATGTCCAAAACACAACATACGCACACTGCACATTGAGTTTGCATGACCAGTTTGACTCGTCAATCGGGGGTTCTCTCACTCTAAAGACGAGCGATAATTAATCGCACCTTAGTCCATGACTGCCGGAAATTCAGATCCCCACAATCAATAAACCCCAGCCAACCCTAAGCAGGAGGACAAACGCGTGCATTCCCATGTCAACGGGGGGGGACGAAAAACACCATATACATGTGATGTGAGGTGCCAGAATCAGCGACCTATGAATTGCAATGAGAAAGGAACGATATACTTGATGGAGTAGAAATGTTGGCAGGAGCTACAGAAAGGGAGGGGACGACGTAACTGTCTTCGCTCAGCACCGGATAAAGGTAAATGGCCGGTAGAAGAGGAAGGTCGGTCAGCAGCAACCGGTGTGCTGGCGAGCTGTAGGTGTATCATCAGGGTAACCATGTTTCTCCCAACAACAGTCTTCGCGATAATTAGTGCCGCCACAATAAACACAATAAAGACCGGCACGTCCACGGGAACCACGACCACAAGCAGTAATAGGGGACGACCACGAGCAGTAATTGAGATCGAATTAGAATTCATAATGAATGGCGCATAAGTAAATCACGAGAGAGCGAGAATAAGGTTGTCAAACACCTAAACAAGTACAAATGTAAAGAAGTCAGAGCAAGACGATCGAATAGATCATCGTCATTGAACAAGAGGAGCGGAGATGAATGTTGCCATGCGGCTGTTGGCGAGGGCTAGGACTAGGGTTCGGGAAGGATGCGATTGGCATGGAGGAGACGACATCATTGGAGGAGGCAGTCTACAAGCAGAGGGCAGCAACCATAGAGGCTGCGGTTGCAAGGGCTGCGGCTGGATGCGAGGAGTCCATTCGGTTTGATGCGGTGAGGACTGCTGTGCATGGTGCGTGCGGATGCTGGTGCTGGTGCGAATCTGGTGCGACGTGGTGCTGGTACTTTGGTGCAACGTGGTGCTGGTGCGGATCTGGTGCGACGTGCAGATCTGGCGCAGCGTGGTGTGGATGCAGGTGATGTTGTGACGTTTTGCTGGTGCGAAGGGCTATAGAGTGAGGGGTAGCGAGAGCGTTGGCGGCAAGGGCAAAGGAGGGCGGCGGCGGTTAGGAAAATTAGAGTTAGGGTTTGGGAAATTAGGGTTTTCCTCTTAATTCTTTTCAAAACTCTGGTACCATGAAAATAATTAAGAGAAAATAATTTGGTGCCATAATTAAACAAGAGTCCATATAAATTTATATTTAGAGAATTATAGATCACCTCTCAATCTAATAACAAAATATATTCATAACTAATATCTACTAATTAAATATACTCATAACTAATATATAATAACTAATTATATTCTTACACTAACCATAACTACTAAGATACGTGTATGATTACATTTTTAACAGAATGCAAAAATCTCACTCACCTTTGTATACTATATCCAAATATTTCATCTTCTACATGTACTTATTTTTTCCTTTTACTTTTGTATCTTTTTGTGTGTGTGGATGTTTGTTGCTGATCAACATCAATACTAAATATGAAATTAATCATTTTGTACCCACGAATTACGGAGTCTTCTGTTTCTCCTTTCTCCTTCTGCCTCCGATATGTAAATCTCCATTTGGGTTACTTGGGGAATATCATCTTTAGATTATTTCCTTCATTGACTTAACATTGGGAAAATTGACTTGCGCACGAAATTAAATTCTCGTAAGTTTGATCTATTTCTTCTAAGAGAACAACAGCCACAATGTGAATGTGATCACTCTTTCCTGGTGATTTTTTCAAGCAACCAAACTTGTTTTAATATTTTTGGCGTTTCTGAAGTTATATCTTTAACTCTCCTACACTTGATACAAGACTCCCCCAACCCCCCCCCCCCCCCCAACCCAAAAAAAAGCTGTTCATTAAATATCACAATCTTCTTCATGAATCGATGTCTGTTTGAGCTCACATTCAGCAAACATCTGATAGAGTTGATAACAGACCTACAAATCTCTAAAGGAAAAAATGCCATGAAGACTTTGAGGTCCATATGTTCGATCCCTTAATTCTATGTCAAGAGGCTGAAATCCAGGATAGAATTAAAATAGGAGCCCCTCTGCATATATAAATTCTTTTAACTAATTTTATATGAAACGTTTCTCCACTTGACGGTTCCTGGAATCTATAAATGATATATACGCCTTGTAGAATCTGGGCACATCAAAATCACATTAGAAAGCTCTCAATTTTCTCCTTGAAGCTATTTTATATGTGCATGCAGAGTGGGTTATAGATAATTAGAAAGGCAATGTGCCTATATTCTTTATATTAATTGTTATAATCGATTGGAGTACTCTTTGAACATTTACATTTTATTTTGGAATATCTAATTGGAATTTAGTGAGCCGATGACTCTGAGTCTCTATTGATCCTCGGTAAGAGGAGAAAATTTGGGTTTGTTTTCATATTATTTGGCATTTGCCATAATTTCTCTCTCTTCATGATTTAGAGCTGCTGCTTGTTTCATCTGCTGTACTCACTGTATTTTGTGTATACTGATAATATATTGTTAGAAAACTTGCATTTAGCACTAGGAATATTTTTTTCTTTGGGCATTTATTCAGTACTGCATAGTCTATGCATGTGTTTCCCTTTCCATTCTTGCAAAAGTTTTTAAATTTTATCTTAGATTGGGATAAATTGCTGGTTTTAATGCATTTTGTCTGTTCTCTCACCAGGCAAAGGCAGTACCAGGGGAATCAAGTGAAAACCTAGATAATGCTGAGGTAAAACCCTTGCTGTGCAGTCTTTTTTTTCCCATTCTTTTTTCTCTTTAGTTTTCTGGTATCATCATGTGTGAAGATAAATAAATTTATGCGATGGAACAAAAGTGAATACCCATATATTTTTATAGGCTTTCTTGCATTATAGCTTTCCTAGAGTTGTTTAGATAAGATAGATACTACAACAACTAGTTTTAATTCTATTGTTTTAAATGAAGCATTATGGAAAAAACAGCTTCATTAAATTATATATGGTACTAACTTGTACGGGATGCATATATTATTGTTATGGCATATCCCTGTGGAAAGTCAAATGTGTGTGTGTGTGTGTGTGTGTGTGTGAGAATAATGGAGGAAAGAGGCCATAGGAGGGGATTTCCTCCTATGACGTCGAAAAAATACAACCTCCACCATTTTTTCCGACGATCGGCATCCATCATCACCATCATTATCATCTAAGATGTGCATACACCAAATTTCATGTGATTGCACCACTTTTTCATCGTTGAATTAGCAATGTAAAAAGTTCTATTGTCGGTAAACCATTAATTTTGCACCAACTATATCAACGGCAAAAAAATGGTATAATCACATGAAATTTGGTGTATCCACATCTTAGATGATAAAGATGGAGGGTATGCCGATCGTCGAAAAAAATCATGCAGGGTGCATTTTTCCGACGCCATAGGAGTAAATTCCCTCCTATGGCACCTTTCCTCCATTAACCTCTCTCTCTCTCTCTCTGTATATATATATATATATATATATATATATATATATATATAGAGAGAGAGAGAGAGAGAGAGAGAGAGAGAGATAGATAGATAGATAGATAGATGGGGTGGATTTTTTTTTTTTTTGGGGGGGGGGAGGGGGTCGTCTAGTGTTCTGGATATTAAAGCAGGACTTTTTTTGAGACTTGAGACAACATGCTTTTCTTTCAAAGGAAACCATTTTCTTATAATAAGAATATTACATTTTCAATTTTTCGTGCACATCTTCGAAATATACATAAAAATAATGTTACTTTTGTAAGTAAACGATCAATACTTTCCATAAGGCTATTATAAGAAACTTGGATATCACTTTATATAATTGTATTTTCTATTATCCTGAAGGTTTGGGCTTGGCAAAGTGATATTCCCATGTTAAAAATTTAGTGCCTGTTAACAACAAGATTTTTTTAAAGGAACGACTTCAGAGTTTTTTTTAAAAATTCTTTATTAATTATATGACGTGTACTGGTACCGGTTGCCATTATAAATGGTTGTAAAGAGGGCCACATTACACAGCACCTCTTCAAAAGTAAGCTGCAGGACTTCTTGAGGTAGATCTTTAGATTTAAACAGTGATGATGGATAAGGCCATGTCCATTTAAGGTCCAATTGACAGGGTAGTGCCACTGCCATTTGACTTGAAGTTAAAATTAGTTATCAAAGGTTGTAATTTTGCTAGCCTAGTTGTAAAGCGTCTTTATAGCTGAGGAAGAGTTCAGGGGTTCAAACCCCCCAGGTTACAACTTATCATTCATTTTTTCCCTTTTTTTTGTGTGACAAAGCAGTCTTCAAAAAATTTGAAACGGCTAGATTAGTGTTAAATTTTCTACATATGATAAATATCTAAGGTAATAGTACTACTCCATATATATATTTCCCCTCAGATTTTTAGTTTAATTATATTCTATTCATTTGAGGATTTTATAGGGGAAAAAATATTGATATGCATTAAATAGGTAAAATCTTAACCTCTTAGAACTTGAAGAGTATAAGTTGGGTCATAGAATGGTAGGTTACAACTAATTCGAGTTAATATTTACTCCAATAATATTTATTACGATTGTTGGTTTGATATGATAACCACATCTGAACTATAATAAATCACGGGTATTGTTTTTTATTATAACAAGCACAAACCTATTGAGTATTGTCATATCTATCTGTAGTAGTTTCTAGAAATTTAGAATTCAACATGTATCCTTTTGAGTGTCAGAGAATCTTTGTCCTATATTTATATGTATCTCTTTGTATGTATCCTACTTTATCATTGACCAGCAAAAAAACTGTAAACCTCCACTATTTTATTGTTGTTTACTCCCTATTGGTTGATCGGTCTTCTGAAAGGTGTTTGGTAGATAAAATAGTAGCTATACGCCTTCAGTTTATACAGTAATATTAATTTGCACTTTCTCAATTGCACTTCATCAAAGTTTCTATTATGGAAGCGCAGATTCTTATAGAAACGAGTCTAGAACTCTTTGGTATTTTGTTCAAACCTATTTGAGCTTTGTTTTGTTCTGTCCTTCAATTGTCAATTACTCATCATATAGAAAGATTTAGCTTGGGTGCTGTGTTAAGCAGATGAGTTTTGCTTAGCGTTTGTGATGGTTATACTCCAAATTATATTTTCTTTGCCTTTGCCTTTATATATTCTTTACCAAGCAAATAATAATCAAACGCCCTATCAATTTATAGTCAAATTCTGTTAAATATTCTGCAATCTGTTGCCATAATATGCTAGTTATTTTTGGACATCGACGCAGCCATGGGTTCCACTGGAGTATCACTCAAGTGACAGTTCTTTTTGGGATAAGTATCAGAAGAAAATGGTGGCTGAGAAGAGCAATGAAATACCTTCTGCAGTGAAACAGTACGCATATCTTGTGTGTTTATTTACAACAATCTGCAGAATTAATTACCATATTTTTTACCAGGACCCGAATATTCAATTGTTAACATGTTAAATTGTTCTTATTAGGTTTGATTACATCAGCTGCTTGTGCCCTGGGACATCAAGTGACAAGAAGGGGCCTGTAGGCCCGTCCAGAAAGTATATTTCTAAACTATGATTTTAGCACATAATTGTCTGATCTAATGGTAGACATGCTTTATATAGTTCATGATGCTTTGATGGACGGTGCTGTTCCTTAACTAGTACATCCCCCTCCCCAAACCCAAGAGAGAGAAAAGGAAAAAAGAAAGAAAGAAATTAGTTTATTTTGCGTGACAGTTTATGCAATGTATATATATATATATGTATGTATATTCTTATTTTCCTTTATTTTTGGGTTGATTGTTCCGGCCTTGTAGTATGTTTATCGCACCATCTAATGTCCAGTGATATTAGTAGTTTACATGAGATAGACTTGGCTCATTTGAATGAATTGGGAATCAACACCTACACCTCAAGATTTAATGGTTACTACATTGAAAATCCACTCCTTTAACATTTGTTCTGCCTAAAAATTGAAGTAAATTTATGGAGTAATTATTATGTAGGGTTAATTGCACAAAACACCCTTGTAGATTACCCTGTGTAGCACTTAAACCCCCTCAAGTAATTTGTTGGCATGAACACCCCTGTTCTCATTGATCGGAATACTAAAAAATGCTCAAATTCAATTCTAAATAAGTCGAATGATCGTATAATTTTGCTTTTAAGAGTTGAGTTTGAGCATTTTGAGGATTTCGATCGATGAGCAAAGGGGTGTTTGTGTCAATAAATCACTTAAAGGGGTATAGCTAAGTGATACATAGAGGAAACTACAGGGTTGTTTTGTGCAAAACCCTATTATTTATATTACCTAAGAGAAATTCTATATTCTTATTCTCATTTTTTTTAAATTCTTAATCATAATGTATAACTTTTAATGGCTAAGTGTCTTTTGGCTTATTATTTTATTGCTATCTTCAGGCCTACTTTTGTTAAACTTGTCTCTAATGTATATTAGATATTTTCCTACCCTTCTTATGATATTATACATTGTTTTTAAGTTCATCCTGTTGGAGGTTTCAACATCCATATCTCCAATTCATTCATTTTTTTTAACTTGAACAATGTTTATTGCTTTCAATTGCACTAATTACAGAAGGAATCTTTATGAAACATATTTGACATGTTTTTTCATCCCAAATATAACGCTTTCTGTCTTTATGCTTTTGCTACAGGGCCTTACTCTTGATGCCATTGGAAGAACGGCTGAAAAAGTGGTTTTATGAGGCAAGTCTTGTTCCATATTAATTTTACAGTATTTTGATCCTAATATAGTAATATGTATATTTTGTGCATGCGTGTGTCTGCATGCAATCGCTGATCTACTGAGAATCCCTCTTACAAAAGGGACATCTCTCTTATTAGCCGGGCCATCAAATGGACAGCATCTAGCGACCATTGTTCATTTTCTGTGTCTTAAAACCTATATGGACAGAAGAGGTGTATATAACTGCGTGTGCATGCACACGCAGTTATATATTTTGACATTGAGGTAGAGGTACAGAACGAATGTTCTGTTCTGAAGTTTCTAGCTATATTTTGCTCTTTAAAAATATCTTGCGGTCTGTCTATTGAAGATGGCTGAAAAGTTTCTATTGTTGATACATCTTAAGAACGTCTATTAAAGATAGCTGAAAAGTGTCTCTTGTTAATACATCTTAAGAATTTGTTTACTTTCCTTCTCAGGCACCACAAGTGAATCGTTTCGCTTATATTTTACATCTTGCCCCTACCGACTCACTTGAAGACGTCCTTAAAGTGCTTCAGCAGTATGCATACTTGGTGCAAGGATTATGGGTTACCAAAAGTTCTTTGCTATATGAAGGTTTTCTGGCTCGCGCTAGAGATTACGTCCTTTCTCAATTTATGAACAACTGTGTGATTCGCTATGAAAAGAAAAGCCCACCGCCTGCTTTCATTAAAAAGATACTCAGCCAATTAGCAGTTGAAAGGCTGAAACTATATGACTGGAAATTCAAAGAGCCTGCTGACCTATCATTTATAAAATCTTACCCGGATATAGTAAAAGAACAAGAACGTGCATGGTCAGATCGTGTAAAACAGATAATGGGTTCTTTGCATGGAGCTGTAAGAACCGGCGAAAATAAGGATATGCATGCATTGATAAGAACTTTAAACCCGTCACATTTGGTCAAGAAGACTTTTGACTCGGGAAAAGCTGATAATGCTCAAAAGAGTGACATAAAGAAGACAACGAGTTCTGTAGATATAACCATGTCAAATGGGGCTCAAAAAGATCTCATCAATGCTCTCTCAGAAATTTTTCACTTGAGCAGTGTTCGGAGGTAAAGCTTACTGTAACTTTATTCCTGTCTCGAAGGCCCCCTTTTCACGTTGAAGTATGCTAATTAAGTAGTTCCTTTTTTCTGTTGCTCTGTGTTGTCCTGTTTTAATTGTCTAAAAGCTTTTTTACCCTTGTGTAGAAAATCATGACAGTAAATAGCATTCATTTTGCATCCATTCAAGGAGTAAAAGTTGCCAAAGCAACATTCATTACTATGAACAGTTGTTTATGCACATGGACAAATAACAATGCAGTCATCAAATATGTGAGATATCTCACTTAAGAGGAAATTATACATGAATATGTCAACTGTCTCATTTGACCTTGAAACGTAAGACCAAATGTACTTCTGTGTTTAACAGCCATCAATTATACAATTTTCATTGAAGACATCCACAAGCTGTTTTGAACCGGCGATTGGCCCTGTACTTTTATTTGTGACCCTGATCAACCTCAAATCTATTAAAATATGCTTTCTTTCTAAAGGACCCTCCTATATAGTCTCTACTTCACTTTCCTTGCATCCATTTTTTGTGCATCTATTTGTTAATCTCTCATGTTGGTTCATGTAGCCTACCCCATATGCTTGGTATAAAAGGCTCAGTTGTTGCATTAGTTAATCTCTCATTGTTGATCTTTTCCTTGCTACAATTTATTTTTGGTGCTTTTATTATGTAGTACTAGACATGCAGTATAGCCATATAACTCTGGGGGTTGATAATTTCTCAAGATCCGTTTTGTCCCTGTTTTGACATTGGTTTTTCCCTATGCTTATCATTGTTCTATGCTTATACTTCTTCTTGACGTTGCAATATTCTTATTTTTATGTGGGTTGTCATTATGAGGCGGTAAACCAAAGAGGTCTCAGAGACTCCACTGTAAGAGGCCAAATCTAGGATAGTCAATTGGCAGACACAAAAAAGTTCACTCACTTATTTTGACTGCTTATATTGATAATATGCATCACGCATAGAGGCATATATGGTTTCAATATATGTTCTTTTCACAAGCTTTTTACCTTTTGGGCTTAAGAGAATCAGAAGCTTGCTGCTGTTGTCTTGATACCGATTCATTAACTGCCTCAAACAAAATTATGCTACGCCGTTTCTGTTATAATTAAGACCATTATTAACAAATTGTTTAAGTGCTTTGTAATCTCACGTATGAAGTCATATGGAGCAGTAGTAGTTACCTCCATGGATGATTCAAAAAAAAAGGCCACTGTCAAGAGAAATCACAAAATCAAGTCCTTTATCCTCCAAGGATTTTCTTATGGCCGCTAACTTAAGCTGTTTTATCTATTAAACTCCACTTTTACACTTGCACTTCTTTCAAGTTAAAAGTTAATATGAGTTTTCCGTGTTCTGCCTTAATTTGAATTATTTTTATAACCTATTATCATAGCTAGTATGAAGAATATGGTAATTATTGCAGCTTATACTCAATAATTATATTGCAGCTTAAACTCGATTATCAAAGACTTAAATGGGAGGGTAAATGGATTTACGCCTGAGCTACAATCTGCTCTTAGTGCAGTTGCTGTGAATATCCATGGTGTATATATCTTCAACACGCCGAAGAATCCAGCTGTTGATCCATTGAGGTAAGATGAAGTCTCAATTACTTCACTGCTAAGGCTATGTTTGGAAGGACTTTCACGCTAATACCCGTTTTCTGTGTTTCCTATATATATATAGGAGAGTGATCCTATGGTGTGTTCACATCTTAGATGATAAACATGAAGATGAATGCCGATCGTCGAAAAAAATCGTGGAGAGGGTGTACTTTTTCGAAACCATAGGAGGAAATTCCCCCCTATGGTGCCTTTCCTCCATTATATATATATATATATATATATATATATATATAGTGGGGATCCGTTAGGGCGGGTTCGTGTTTTTCAAATTCACGAACCTTTTCGTGTGAATTCCTTTCAACTATCCGGTCCGTCCAAGGTGTTCTGCACGTCGTAGATAGTGTATAGATGAAAAATCACATCAAATGGAAGTGTTTTACATGTGCAAAACATTGTTTAAAAATTTTAAAAACTACACGGCTGAAATAAATCCCACCCATTTTGCACATGCAAAACACTTCTATTCGAGGTGATTTTTCATCTATACACTATTTAGGACATGTAGAACACCTTGGATAGCGGATTGTTGAAAAGAGGCCACACAAAAAAGTTCATGAATTTGAAAAAACAAATTCTTCCCACTTTTCACCATTAGATTATCTTTGAGATGTGTGCTAACAATTATGAATAAAATCTTTCAGTTATTACCAAACATAACATAATTGAATCACAAATTCCAAAGTTAATCTAATGGTGAAAAAGTGGGTCCTTCCGATAGGATCTCTCTCTCTCTCTCTCTCTCTCTATATATATATATATATATATATATATATATATATATATATATAACCCTCTACGATTTTTTTCGACGGTTGGCACCCATCATCATCTTTATCATATAAGATGTGGATACACCAAATTTCATGTGATTCCACACTTTTCACCGTTGAATTAGCAATGCAAAAAGTTCTACTGACGGTAACCATTAATTTTGCACCCACTAAATCAACGTGAAAAAGTAGTAGAATCATATAATATTTTGGTGTATCCACATCTTAGATCATAAAGATGAAGATGATGAATGCCGATCGTCAAAAAAAACCCGTGGTGGGTGTTTTTTTTGACGTCATAAGAGGAAATTCTCTCATATGACGCCTTTCTTCCATTACTCCCCCCCCACACAATTCAAAGGTGTATAGATAGGTTGAATGAATTCTAAACTCTCCAATTGTGCAAGTAAAATTGAATTTTTAGCCTAAGACATGATTAGTTACTTGTAATCGATTTCTTCTACATTATTTATAACGAATAAAATTTTAAAGTTTCTATAACCTTATAGTCATATTGAAACAATTTGATTCTATAGTATAAACATGCTTATGCATCTTCTTTGCAACCAGGAATTTAGTTATCGACATTTTCCGGAAGAAGAAAGCTAATGCGAAATTTAGAGAGCAGGATGTAAGGAAAATTTCTGAGTCGGTTTTTAAAGGAAAATTTTCAGATTCCGAAATTAACCAGGTTAGTGGGATTTTTCAGTTACTTACTCTTGCTTGTTGTATTGAGACTGCTGAACTTTTAGGGGTGTCAATGAAGAGAATAGGCTCAAGTTATGACGCATTTGTTTCTATATAGCTATTTAAATTCATATACAGATGTTTGAAAATTTAACTCAATAGCTTTATAATATGTTGTATTTTACATCTATATTAAACAGAGAGCAAAACAGGTCCACACATTAGTTCTAAGGAGGAAAGGAAAAAAAAACGAAGTTGCACAAGCCTATTATGCGATTGATCATGAGTTTCTTACAGTAGTTAGTGAATATGCATTTATGATTATTGTAGAACATGTTCATTGCGAACAACAGATTGCTTTTCTCAGTAAAGCATCCTGAATACAGAAATATCATTCCTGCGTAATTATTCCAACATTTCATGTAGCTTCATTTTTGTAATTAGAATGCAGAATTCAGAATCTTAAATGGATAAGGAACAGGACTCTAGTTTGGTCATCTGTATTCGTGCACCTATATCCGATCAATTTTTTTGGTCTAGCTGGAGAACTGGACCAAAGGTCTCAATACTGTAAAGATAAGGCTGTTGTGATCCCTAGTCACATGGTTCTCTGAGATTTGTTCTTGCAGTTTCAAACAATGTTTTTTAGGTCCAAATTCATTTGATTAGTTCAAATATTTTTTTGGCCTCACTGTAAGTATTTTAGTCTTAAGTTGAGAGTTGGAATTGGCACATAAGGTTCGTGACAGGTTACAGGCAATTTATTTAAATCATCCATACTAGATTCATTAACTTTTTACTTATGTAATCCTATTTTGTATTAAGGGATGAAATAGGATTGGTTCATTAATCAATTTATACTAAGTCAATTTTAAATTGGGTTCTCAATATCCATCCCATTTAGTCCACGGTTTATTTCACTTTCGTAAAAAACAAAAAAGCAAACTACTACCATACAAATTCACCAAATGACACCATTTTAGGTTTAGATATTGAACTAAATTTCGTGTTTAATTATTCAATTGTAATGTCATGTTAAGTAAATACCATTCATGTTAGATTTTATATTCATTGAATTAGAATTTTAGACTTCTAGTTCTAACTTATTTTATACCAAACAAATGTTAATTCTTAATGAATTTACTTCCTGTGTTAAATCACTTGAGCACCTGAAGCCTGTGTTGTTGTTATTTATTATGTACTGAACAAATGTTAGTTCTTTATCATTTAAGTTGGATTACTAATTCAAAACCATATCTACATGGGGATTTTAACTATTCTGTTGTGTAAGATTCCATTAAAATTTAATCTAAATATTTTTAACTGTTATCCAATAATTGCTATTTCAGAAATTCATATCGTTTAAATGAAGAAGGCGTCTATTTTCAAAATCTAGTAACACGGTGCATAACAGCAAGACTTTCGACACCAATACCCAAAAGCGTGCCATTCTCGGTGCTGGCACCAATACCATTACCGATAGCGTCTTTTCAAACCTTAGTTTAATCATAATGTGACAGTATATATTAAGAATAATAGAAACATTTTCAATTATCTGATGCATTTGGTTTTATGGTGCCACCAGTTCGTAGATCATATCAATCGTTCGTAATTTCATGTTCGAATTAACCTCGTTCTTGGTATACTGAATTCAGCCCTTAACCCAGCACACCGATCACTGTTACAAGTTTGCATTCTAAATTAATGTTTAAACCGAGCATCAACAATCTATGATCTTATTGCTCTTACTATTCTTAGTATGCTTTGAGCCTTGGCTTAAAATTTTTCCTCTTTGTTTGATTAAAGAAGTAAACTGTATTTCCTAATGTAAATATCATTTTGATTACAGATGTATTCACAGGTAGTAAATGAGTTATGTATTTCGAAAGGAGGATTGTCACTCAAAAGCGGCGATTAGAACAAAAAATGACGATCTCCATTTTTTGAAACATGCTAACAAATTTTGCCCTACCCACTTCTAATAGTCATGACAATTTGGTAAGAGCTCCCTCATAGATTTTATGTGATTTGTTATGCTCAATAATTCCATAATTTTTCAAGAAAAATTGTCATGATAAGTTGCAATTCAGGAATATACTTGTTCTCTATACTCGGCAGCATAATTGCCATTACAACACACCAAGGAACATATACAACCAAAGCCACCGTCTACAAATCCTGCAGCCGATTCGTTTCTCCCCTCAATATTTAGCTAACTGTAAATTTATTATTTCTTTTTCCAGTAATTTTGGTTCACTGGAGACAGAATGTTCCAAGAGTTTTTGTTGTGATGAATCCTTTTTATTGCGACTACATTCATTTACTCATATTTTACAACAATTTTGAGAGATTACAATGACGAAAACTGTTCTCTAGTGATTTTGGTTTCAATCAAGTCTTGAACATATTGGAAGATTGCCTGTGTTCGTTTATTTTGATCAGCATAAATAAAATAATGCAGAAAAACCAGCAACGATTTCCAAGGATCTTCGATGCATAATGTAGAGTATTCTGGTGACATATAGGCAAAAATTATATATGGCATTGCAAAGGGATAATGACAAATCCAAAGTCTCATGCATCCGCTTACATTATGAGCTGCCAATGGATTTTGCGGGATTTGGGGTGCTCGCTATTATTTTGGCCCTGATATTACTTGCTCTTAAAAAAGAGGGTTAGGGTAAAATAGAGGGGTCTGCAAGTTTGGTTTATTTTGACATATGATGTGATTGGGATCTTAAAATAGCAGAGTCTCCAAATCCCTTTAACCTTCTCATTGGAAAAAGAAAAAAAAATTCTCCACAAATAAAACTCATGTGTTTTCATAGTACGACCAAAAATTTTGGAGGATCGCCGTCTAGACTCGTTCCTTCACTAGCGCTTTTCTTTGTCGAGAAAGTGAAGGGGAGATTTGGGAGAGAGAAGGACTTTTATATTAAAATAGCAAGATTTTTTTTTTTTAATTGAGATGAGAAATTAGTCGGGATATGATAGAGCAAAAATTTTATAAGCAATACATAAATAAATCTATTTATTTATACAAACTCTAACTATATGACCTTTTATTTTAGAGAATAACAGAGGAAAGAGGCACTGAGAGGCTTTTTGCGTTAGGCGGTGGCAAAAAATACGTCCTCCACCATTTTATTTGACGATTGGCACCTTCCAACTTGATCAATATCTTCTAATTTGTCCATATACCAAATTTCATATAATTACAACACCATTTCACCGTTGATTTAGCAATGTAAAAAGATATATTGTCCGTAAAACCGTTAATTTTGCACCAACTAAATCAATGGTGAAAAGGTGTTGGAATCACATGAAATTTGGTGTATCGACATATTAGACGATGAAGATCAAGATGACCGATGCCGATCGTCAAATAAAATGGTGCGTCATCTATCGCAAAAAGTCTCCAAGGACCTCTTTCCTCCATTATTCTCTTTTATTTAAGCAATACATAAATAAATCTAATTTAAACCAACAATCTCAACTAACTAATTTTTTATTTAAATTTTATCCCTATATAAAATCATAAGATTTTTTTTAATAGTAGGTGCTAAATATATAAAATAGATATAATATACTAGATTCGAATGTGGTAGGGGACAAGGATTTGATGGTATAAATAATTAGTTGGTATGAAATATGAAAAATTAGTTGGGATGAATAAATCGTGAAAAATTCTTCCAATTTGCTTTTAGGAGTACTAAAGATAATTAACATAATCTTTTACAAAAAAAATCAAAAACAGAGTCAAAAGTCAAAACAATTCTCCTTTTCGGCATTTTCATGTTGGACAACAACTGGTATGGCTTAAGATGGCCCACCATAAAAGAAAGAACAGGTTTGACACAAGGAGAACTCTTACCGTCTTATGGATAGAAAAGGTAATCTATATTAATTATTGTTTTTAAGTTGTAAATATTTTCACATCATTCATTCTCTCTCTCTCTCTCTCATGCACCTTGGAACCTAAAGGAAAATTTATATATACTTAACACGCACCTTCAATTTTTATTACATTACACGTATCCAATCTCATTTGTATATTTACTCTCTCTCTCTCACACACTCAGCCACTCATACATCTTGGAATCTAAAACGGAAACTTATATACTAATTAGCATTTTCAATGTTTATTACTTTATACATATCCAGTCTCATTAGCATATTTACTCTTTCCCTTCGTGTGTATCACGCATGCATAAATTCTAGCAATAAAAATATCGAGTTATAAGATATTAAGAAGCCTATTAGGTATGTAATCGGAAATGAAATCCATAAAATGCATCAGTAAAACTGTTGATCATATCTTATGTTAACTTATGTGAAATAATCTAGGTAATATAAGATTAACTTCTCCATCGTATCGAGCCGTGTTAACTCATGTTGACTCATGCGAGACTGCTGTTACAGTAAAGCGTATTGTATGATATTTCCATGCATATGATGTTAATTTTCCTTTTTATCCATCACTTGCATTTTTATTCAATTTGAGCAATCAAATGATGCATGCCCGTCTCTATTCGAGTTAAAACAGCTGACATTATTCAACAAACAAATAAAAAGTTCTTGGCATATATTTGTTTACTTAGAATATTCAATCTAATTTTGAAAATTACTTTTTATTGATGAGCTTTTAACATATCCAGTGGCGCGGATCCTGAAAATTTGGTCGGTAGGACGGAAATTAAATGGGTTAAAAATATTATAAATAAAATTCAAAATTAAAAAAAGATCCTCTTACATACGTCAAAAATTTGGACAACATTTTCCAAACTAAGTTCATTATTGCTAAAACCCTTTTCTCGGTGATTAATAAAATAAAAAATCAATTAGATTTTTATTTATACAGTTGTTGGGTCTAAGTTTCAACATATATTAAGATATACCATGTGTACACGGTTAGACACAGTACATTCTTGTTTCGGTGAACATATAAAAATACTTAAATATATTATATATGATATACGGATCAATAACATAAAGAAACGTTATAAATGAATGCATCTACTCATTTTCTATTCTGAGATATATTTTTATGCTAAAATAAATTAAACAAAATTACTTGCTTTCTATTTCTATTTTACAACTTTGCATTAAAAAAAGTAACCTGGGTCTTCTATTAAAAATGATATATTTTTATGCTAAACCAAAGCAAAATTACTTAATTTCTACTGCTATTTTATAACTTTGCATTAAAAAAATTTAACTTGGATCATTAATTGAAAATAAATAAATAAATGATACCCAAGAGGATTGATCCCACATTTATTGAAAAAGGATATTGAAAAAATAAATGATGCCCAAGGGGCTTAAACCCACATTCCTAGACTCCAGAACTTCATGCGCACACCAATGAGCCATTTCTACATTTTTTTGGTAAGTTATAGAATATATTTTATATATAAACAGCTTATTAATTGTGCATATCCATATCGATAACTCGGATCCAGGTGGGACGGTCGTCTCGCCTCGCCTTTATGTATAGATCCGCCCCTAAACATAACAATCGCTAAAGTTGCATAGGTTAAAAGGGGAATATTGGACAGGTGAATAAACAAAATTTGTTTGCGACCACTTACACGAATAATGCATGTAAATCCAAAAAAGCAATAATAGATGGATGCCAATGAAAGGGGTATTCATGCATGCATTGTGTCTAACAAAATAAATTTATATGCAAATTAAAATTTTAGGAACTTCCTATTTGATGAGCTCTGTGCAACTAATGATCACATTATAACGTATCTCCAAAATTCTGCCAAGTATACCGAGTCAAAAGCCTTTGCCATTGTTCATATAAATTTAAAACAAAGGTTGATATATACGGAATGGATTTTGAAACAGTCAGTAACAATGATATTTTTCTTTTACCATCATCATGATAGTAACTTAATTCCTACACAAATATGCAAGATTTATTACAAGATGATATATTTCAATTGATGTTTAATTGTTTTCTTTTATGGTATTTTGTGTGTTCATTTTATGTATGACTAAGTGGAATTGTAAGTGTTTGATTATAAGCGATGGAGCAGCAGCAGGAGGCAGAGATGTTGGTGCAAAGTTAATAGATGTTGCTGCAAGATTGGAAACTCAGAAATTAGAAATGATGTAAGAGGATGCACACTAACAATCTGCAGTTATATATTCTACAGACTTATGCAATCACAAATCAGCAAATGCCAATTTAACAAGGTGTATTTGAAGGATGTGTTGAAGGAATTATTTCGTAAAGACTAATATTTACTTGTCATGTTTGTTAATCGGGAAAAATGGTTCTAAATCCTTAGTTTTCAAAAATATTAGGTTGAAGTCTCCGGACCGAAAAATATTGTCAAAAACTCTCCAAGCTCGAAGATTCTTTTATTTTAGTGCTTATCCTACATGTTATTAGAGGTACTTTAATTTCTAAAGATCACATTTGTCTTTTAAAACGCAACATTTATTTTGATATAATTCGATCTGCGAGTCACTCTACACTCTCGCTCTCCTAATCTCTGCTGGTTTTGTGATCTAGGGTTAGGGTTTTTGATGAGGCTCGATATCGTGACTCCTCAGATGCAAACACGTGGCAGATGACGTGCCCCAGAACTACGAGAAAGGATCAAGAACTTCGGTTAGGACCTCATCTCGGGCCTCCGACCTGAGGGGTCTCCCGACCTTCGGTGGCCTTCCAGACCACCCCCCGGCTCGCCTCCGAGCTGTCATGGTACAAAGATGCCTCAGTCTCCCGCTCGTCCCCGAGCCTCCCGCCGAGCTCATCCTCGTCGGTCTCATCCTGACCGACCCGCAGCGCTGATCCCAGGTACCTACGCCACGGCTCCGCGAATCTCGCCATGCGCGAGATATCCGCCGCCCACGACCCCACATTCCACGCCATCACGATCCCCCATTAACGAGCCTGTCTCGCCATTATTGCGGGATCCCGCCTATCACACGGGCGTGACATCAGGGGCGTAACGGCCGGCGTGATTCTCGCGCCTGCCTGCCCATTGCTGCCGCTATATAAACCCCTCTCTCAGACGATCGAGGTACACAATTCTTTCCACGAAGCCGCTACTCTGCCTAATTTACACCACTAACTTGATCGTCGGAGGGTCCTCGGTGGTACAACCACCCCGGGACTTCCCTGCAGGTAGTTCGGCTCAACCTCAAATCCAAGCCCATTGAGATCCAAAAGTTGAAGGAGACAACCTCCAGATCGGATCTCAGCCGTCCATCAGCGCTCACAGTAGGTCTACGGAAGATAACATCTGAAGAAGATCCAGACCTCCATCAGTTGGCGCCGTCTGTGGGAAATCTTGTTCCACTCAACGAAAGTTCAACTTCTGATCCCAACTTCATGGCAAGTGATCACCGCGATGATCCAAGCGTTAGCCGAGGCCTCCCCCACAACGGAGGCACGGACGAATCTCCTCCCCCGAACTCCATCAACGCCCTAGCTGCTCGGATAGATCGACTCGCGTTCGTTGTCGATACGCTCGTCCGTGTCCAAACGGCAGGGCAAGCTCCCTAGGTCGCCGCTCCCCCACCTCAGGACCGGGACCCCTACAAAGAGAGAGAGAGAGGATTCTGCTCGCGTCGGCACTACCGACCATCGTCACGCTACCTCCGGCGGCCGCATATCCCACGGGCAAACATATTCTATGACCCGCTGGGCGCCCCACAGTTCAACATTGAGGTCCGTCGCCAAAGCGCCTCGCCCCTCGCCCCATCGCTCCCCTGTCCCTCCTAAGGAGGTGTCGGTCAGCTCGCCCGCAGCCAGGCATGACCGACACCCCCTCCCTCGACGGGGTCGCACGGACGGGACTCGTCACGGCAGCTCAAAGACTACTTCGCCAGAGGACCTAAGGAACCTCATCGAGAGGAACCGGGGCCACGGCCCAACGCAGGTCTCCGATCGCAGAGGCCAAAGATTAGAATGTGCTGAGTCATCGGGGTACCACGGCCGACTCGATGCCCTCGAGAAGATAATCGAGAGCATGCATCGGGAAGGTCGTCATTCGAGCGACGGGGCTAAATACGCCGCCGACTCGCTCATGAAGCCTTTCACCGAGGAGCTTCTCTTCGTCCATGTCTCCTCCCGGAACAAGCCCCCGAAGGTCTCACTCTTCGACGGGAAATCCGACCCGAAGAACTATCTGGACGCGTTCACGGCCGGAATGAGTTTTCAGGACTGTTCCGATGCCGCCCAATGCCGCGCTTTCCCGGCCACTCTCATCCGCTCCGGACGAGACTGGTTCCGAGGACTCACACCACGCTCCATCTCAACCTTCAGTGAGCTGGTCACCCAATTTCTCGGCCACTTCGTCGGGAACAGACAGCACAAGCGGACCGTTGACCATCTCTTCACAATAAAGAGCGGGGACAATGATACCTTCAAAGAATACGTCACCCGCTTCTACAACGCCCTTCTCGAGGTCCCGGAACACCGAGATGAGACAGTCATCACGGCACTGTTCTCCACCGAAAACAGAGACGAGACCGCGAGGTTCGTCTTACCTGAATTTCGAGGTCAGATGCTATTTGGTGCTATCCGTCCACCTCTCCGAAGATGCCAAGTTGATTTATGACACCGTGTATCGAAGGTTTAGACGGATGCGGCCGATGTAGCAGACTTCGTCAGATTCCCCCTCGTTTGAGGGGTTTTTGATTGTGGGAATACTCTTCCCTGCAGGCGCAAGCCCCTGCAGTTAATTACGCTACCGCATCGCGGTAATAACTTTCTCTTTCTCCAGATGGTCACTTCGTGTCGTAGGTGTTTGTTTTGTTTTTGGTTGCCCGTGGACTGTATACGGAGACTAATTTATGTTGTCACCCGTAGGGCGTGGATTAGTCCAAATCCGTATTTTCTTAGATTTGGGTTTGGGGGTTGGGTTTAAGGATGCGTTAGTCTCATTTGAGACTAAGATCAACTTAAACGTTTGTTAAGGATGCGTTAGTCTAATTTTAGACTACTGTTTCCCCCAATCAGAGCAAAGCTCTGTTGGAAATTCAAAATTCAAATTTTGAAGCAACGCTTTAAATCCCGGACGCAACGCGCCACGTGTCAGGCGCTGATACGTCAGCGCAGCGCCCAAGAAGACTCGCCCAATCAGAGCAAAGCTCTATTGAAAAACAAAAGGAAGCAACGCTTCAGTTGCGCAAGCACTGCGCTGCGCGACACGTGTCAGCGCAGATGCGCTTGCGCAGCTGCGCTGCGCGACACGTGTCAGCGCAGATGCGCTAGCGCAGCTGCGCTGCGCGACACGTGTCACGCGCTGGGGCATTTGCGCCAAACAGAATTAAAATTTTAAAGAAATCTTTCTGTTCTTGTTAAAACAAGAAGATTTTCTTCTGTAAAACAGAGGCCTTTGGATCAAACATCCAACGGTGGGGAAATTCCCCAAATCACTCAGAGAAACATCTCTTTAACAAATTTAACTAATTTATGGGCACTATAAAAAGGACCCTAGACCTTAATTCAAAGGCATGAACATTTCTTGAAAAGAAAAATCAAGAGCTTCAAACAGAGAGAACTCTGAGAAAAATTCCAAGAAAAAAGGTAAAAACCTTAACAAGAGAGAAGAAATTTCTTCTAATAGATCATTGATCTAAAAAACCAGATCAATGATCTTCATATAAAAACAGTGCTTTGCACTACTCATGAACCACTGGTTCTTTAAAACAAGAAGAAACAAAAATAAAAAAAAATAGTGCTTTGCACTTTTATGAACCTTTGGTTCTTGAATCTAAAAGATTCTCAAATTTAGAGTGCTTTGCACTTGCAAACTGCGCAGTTGCGCTCTTGGGAGAGCGCCACGTGTCAGCATCTGAACCACTTGCGCTATGCGCCTTGAGATAGAGCTTTGCTCTCTGTAATTGGCGCAACTCACCAGAGTGCGCCACGTGTCAGCAGCGCAAGCGCAGCGCACTGCGTTTGCGCGACACGTGTCAACACTACAAGCGCTTGCGCTCTCTGATTGGCGCAAAACGCCTGAAAATGCAATGCATTTCCTGAAGGGACAGGCCTAAATCAAAAAGACCAAGCAGGCCTAATTAAATTGATGCTCTGCATCATTTATAAATGGGCAGAGCCCAAACAAAATAATAAAAACGCTATGCAAAGGGGCAGAGCCCAATTGAGAGGTCCAATGGACCAAAACAAATGCTCTGCATTATAATAAAAAGGGCAGAGCCCAGTCAAAATGGGCATAAATGGCCTGAAGTAATGCTATGCATTATTCTAAAAAGGGGGAAGCCCAGACAAAGGCCAAATGCAAACAAAATGTGGACACTTTTAACTGGACTTAGCCCAATTTTGGCCGTAAGTTCTCAAATTAAATTGATTGAGCACGGCTGCTCCCTAAATCAATTTACGACCGGTTCTAGGGTACATCTCCGAACTCCTCTGACACCCATCGTTGTAATCCTTCAACGACGTCAGAGAGGTGACGGGTCCCGACGACCACATATGAATATCGGACTGCGGGGTCCTTAAACTCGTGGACCGAAACGTCTTTAAACTAATATTGGACCGAAACGTCCTTAAACTAATATTTGCCCTAAAATGGGAATGTCGGACCGAAACGTCCTTAAACTAATATTGGACTGAAACGTCCTTAAACTAATGATGGACCACCACGTTCCTAAACTGGCGATGGACCACCACGTCCCTAAACTGGAACATGGACCACTACGTCCCTAAACTGGAACAATAGAGCCTCCAAATGCTCTTTTGCCGGATCTAAACGATCTCGTTTAAATTGATCTTAGCCCCAAACACGGCTAACGTATCCTTAAACATTCAAATGGACTATAAAACTCTAAATCAACTTTGGTTTAAGGGTACATCTCTGAACTCCTCTGACACCTATCGTTGTAATCCTTCAACGACGTCAGAGAGGTGATGAGTCCCGACGGCCATATATTAAATGGATCACCACGTTAAGTTGATCTTAGTCTCAAACAGGACTAACGTATACTTAACGAACGTTTAAGTTGATCTTAGCCTCAATACGGCTAACGTATCTTTAAACTAAAACACCAAACCCAAATCTAAGTAAATACGGATTTGGACTAATCCACGTCCTACGGGCGACGACCTTACTTAGTCTCCGTATACAATCCACGGGCAACCACAGACAAAACAAACACCCACGACACGAAGTGAAATTCTGGAGAAGGAGAAAGTTGTTACCGCGATGCGGTAGGGTAATTAACTGCAGGGGCTTGCGCCTGCAGGGAAGAGCGTCCCCACAATCAAAAACCCCTCAAGCGAGGGGGGAATCTGACGAAGTCTGCTACATCGGCCGCATCCGTCCAAACATCCGATACACGGTGACATAAATCAACTTGGCATCTTCGGAGAGGTGGACGGATAAAACCAAATAGCATCTGCCCCGAATCTCAGGCAAGACGTCCTAATGTCTACGAGCCGCCATTCGGAGGGGAACAGATTCTGGCACGCCCGGTGGGACCTTTTCCTCTTTCCACTCCACACTTCGTGTGTCGTCTTCGCGAACGAATCGCAGTTTGTTAACGGTTGCCTTTGGATTTTCAAGTTACTAAGATTTGGTCTTTTGTATGGCGCAGAACTCAAGCATCCATGGCCTTTAACTGCACCAACTGCTCGAAGTGCCACTGCAACGGACGCTCCACCTCACCTAGAGGTGTAGCATATGGGCCACAAGCGGCTTCCTTCCCCGCTCTGCCGGTAGAACAGGTGGCCCAGGCCACCACCGGCCTGTTTTTCGGGACTATGATCCCGCCTTCAAGCTTCTCTATGCCTATACCTGCACCGGAAGTGAAAAAGAAGTCGGTCTTCGACCGGCTCACTGCTACGACGGCCCCTGTCAACGGGTCGTCCATTACCAAGCCAACAGCCTCTGTCTTTGCTAGGCTGGATCAAAACTCTGAGGGGTCCACCAAGAAGCCTGTGAATCCCAAGGTGGCTGTCCCAAGGAAGGCAATAGCCGCTGCTCCAGAAGTCGTCAAGGCGGCTTCCACTGTCAAAGAGTCAGTCTTTTCAAGACTGACTATTCCTGCTCCTGCACCTGCTCGAGGATCTGTCTTCGACAGGTTGAATATAATCCCTCAAAGGACAATCTCAGTCTTTGAGAGGTTAACACCAGCGGCGCCTCATTCAGACAGGGGGCAAAAAGAGGCTGTCTCTATCTCCGGGCCAGTCCCAACGGCTCGTCATGCTCGACGTCGCCATTGGCGACGAGTGAGGAAGGCAGGGGGCAACTCCCCCTCAGGGCTAACTCCACCGGCTCCAGAGGTGGAAGTCAACGCTGCTGTTCCAACTGGGAACAGCTTTGAACTGCTGAGGAGGGTACGTAAGAACTCTCCAACCGCTATATTGAAAAGATCTCTTCCGCCCGCGGAGAGAGTTCCGGAAACACGGCAAGAACAGCCCCCTCAACGGCTGTCCTAAAAAATATACAAGGTTTGGCGGAGGGTTCAAGATTCCGTGATTGACCCAGGTTATTCTCGTCAACAGAAGAAGGCGAAGGTGCAAAAAGAAAAGGACCGTCCTATTAAACAGCAGAAGACAACAATCACCAGTGTGCCCACTTCAACGGCCCCCTCCACTTCAACGGCCCACAAAAGAAGGCGGCCGGAGAAAACCCCCGCGCCCGCGGCAGATGCCAAAGGCGGTGAGCCTAAACGCCCTAAGTCTGGGGGCATGATAGTTCATACAGTTTATATGGCATCGAGAAAGGAGGATAGCCGCGCATCCACGGGTCATAGACCGCTCACACGGTCAGTGACCAAGGCTCAGGAGAAACAGCAAAAGCTCCAGGAGATGATGACCGTGATGGCCGCACTCACTGGGCCAAAAGAAACCCCTGAAACGTCCTCGGATGAACGTCAGGAACAAGAAACTGACGCCGAATTCCTTCGTCGCATACTCGAGAAGAAGGATAAAGAAGCTGCGGAACAGGCAGCCAGCATAAAGAAAATGGCCTTCCTGTTCCAGGACATGGTGGGCATGATGATTCAACAGGATCCACCTGCTGAAGATCCCCTGATCATCCTTGAAGATGATAGGGGAGAAACGTCGAATCCTCCTCCGGCTCTGTCAACAGCCAAGGAGGAGGCAATCTCCAAAGCTGATCTGGACGAATACATAGCTCAGCAGATCCGGGTCCATCAAGCGACGGAAGCAGCGGGACAAGTCGTAGAAACAGGGCGACCGTATCCGGGTTGGTATGACCAGATTAAGTACCCGCCAGGTTATACGATACCAAAATTTCATGTGTATAAGGGGACTGGCAATCCTCACCAGCATGTCGCCCAGTTCAGGGAGCTTTGCGGCAACACTGGCGGTGATGATAAATTGTTGCTCCGCCAGTTCGTTGGTAGCTTGTCAGATACGGCGTTCGAGTGGTATTCTGAGCTCCCGAATGACTCTATCAAAACCTTTGCTGAAATGGAACTGCTGCTTACCCAACGTTTCGCGAGTGCCAGTGAGCGTACCCCGATAACGGCATTGATTAATGCCAGGGTAAAGCCGGGCGAAACATGGGTCCAATATGCTATACGGTGGCGTAATTTATGGTCAAAATGCGAGCAACGCATTGAAGAAGCTCCTGCAGTGGGTATGTTTGTGGAACCCTCGATCTGCAAGCAACCATCTCGCAATTTATGATGTTCTTCAAGCCGACCACCTTCCAGGCACTAATCGACAAGCTAGCGCAGATGGATCAGATGGGCCATAAACCACCTCTTCCAAAGTCGGACTCCCGAAATGAGAAGGGGAAGGGGAAAATGATCGTTGTTGCTAATGCTCAGCAACAGCCGAGCAACCCGAAGCCAGTCGTTCGTAAAAATAATATGCGCCCGTACGTACCCCTTGAGGAGAGGATGGGACGTTCCTACTCGTTTCCCCGAGATAAAACGAGAAGGTTATTCAAGCTGGCGTTGCGCAACCGACTCATAAATCTGCCGGACCCAAAACGTCCGTCGCAACCAAGTGATGTCAATGGGCCCAACTACTGTCCTTATCATCGAGTACTGGGTCATCCGATCGAGGATTGCTATGTCTTCAAAAATTGGCTTGAAGACCAGTACCGACAGGGCAAGTTTGCATTGTCCGACAAATGGAAGGTGAATCCACCGCAACCCCACACCTTTAAAGGAATGAATACGCCGGGGGCAACATGCTCTGTCGTTGAAGAAGCTCCTTGGGAGGTTGTATTATCAGCCAAGACAAAGAGGATGCTTAATGATCTTCAAACATGCCCAGCGATCAAGTGGAAGAACCCGTTGGAGCCGCAGATTATTGAAGGGATGTTGAAGTCTCGTCCAACTCAAAAGATCAATGGAGGTGGCCCAAGCATTCACAACCAGCCGTCGAAATCTTCAAAGAAGAAGAAAAAGAAGTCAAAGAAGCCCGTGAAGCCTGGCGACAAGCGCACGGACTTGCAAAAACAAATTGACGCGCTGGAGGAATACAACCAGAAGGCACGGACTCCCATTATATTCCAAGAGTTCCTCAACCACGTCTTTCAAGAGGAAGATGAGGGAGATAGTTCGTCGGATGAATCCAAGGAATATGTGGCGAGCTGTCATATGATTTCCCATTCGCTCACGAACGATGAGGAGACTCCTTGTACTGAAAAGCTGGGGGCAGATCCCGAACCAAAAATTCTAGAGCCATCGGATGAAGTAATCGATGCATTCCTCAATGAAGCTCTCTTAAAAAGCAAAGCTGATCGGGAGCGCGAGGAGGTTATATTCGAAAGGGCCAAACGCCAGCGCCTTGACGAAAGAATTGAGATACTCCCGCTGGAGCAAAGTACACCCACTGTGGATAAAATCAAATTCAAGATGAGGAAGAGGTTTACTAAAGCCGTGTCAATGGGTATGAAGCTACCATCCTCTGAGGGAAGCGTTACTGATGAAGCGGAAATGCACCCCTCCTATTGCTTGTATCATCGGAAGATTTCGCATCTCACTGAGGAGTGCAAAGCTTTCGATAGATGGTGGAAAGGATATGTTGCTCACCGACAACAGGTTAAGCGGGAGAAGCGCAAGACTCGCCGGGAGCAAAACAGTGCGACCGAAGGGCTTAATAGAACTACCGGCAATTGTCGCATGGTCAACGCCGGAGGATCACAAGTACTCACATTCGGGAGCGATTCTGATGAGGAGTTGGAGCTTGACCCCCTCTTTAAAGAGCCCACTTTGGGAAAAGAAGAAGAGTCGAAGATTTGTGAAAATATCCGGCTGCGTAATTGCACGTTGCCCGAAAAGAATCTCGGACCCCCAAACAAAAGAGACAAAGGGAAAGAAAAGGTCCCTGAGGAGATCGCCTTGGATGACCAAATCACGGAAGAGCTAACTGCCAAAGACCCGCCGAAAAAGAATAAGGTGGATTACAACGTCTTAGCGCATCTGAGGAAACTACCCTCGCAACTCAGCATTCTTGACGCCCTTTTACTATCAATGGAGGCGAGAGATTCGTTAATTAAGGCACTACAGGACCCGGAGCAGTTCCAAGTTTCCCTGGCCGAAGAAAAGATGAAGGATGAACTGGAAGAAGTGCACGCGGCCGATGTCACTTTTGGCGATGAAGACCTTCTCCTTGGGACGTGCGAACACAATCGCCCCCTCTATGTCTCAGGATACTGTCATGATATAAAGATAGGCAAAATCCTAATCGATAACGGGTCGTCTGTTAACCTACTCAATGTGCGGGTTCTAAAGGAAATCTGCATGAGCGTTCAACACCTCGCTCGAGACAAGATCACCATCTCCGGGTTCGACTCCCAATCGTCAAAGACTCTTGGATCTGTGATACTGACGCTACGCTTCGGGCTGCTCATCACGGACATTAAATTCCACGTCATAGATGCCAAGACATGCTACAACGCTCTGCTCGGCCGACCATGGTTACACGAGTACAACATCATCCCTTCTACACAGCATCAGTGTATGAAATATTTTAAGGATGGTCTCGAGTACACCGTGACGGGAGAACTGAATCCGTTTTCCGTAAACGAAGTTCGCAAATATGAAGATGCCAAATACTTCTTACCGAGTTTCGAAGACACGGAAAGGTGTCACAAGCCGGAGAACAAAACTAACGCTACCATCCCTGTCTTCGGCAGTGATACCGAGGAGGAAGAGGAGATAGTTTATTCGGGTCCTCCCCAATACACCAAGCCGGGACCATCCGCTCCTGCGTTGATTTTTGGTAGTGATTCGGAGGATGAGGTCCATGATGTATTCTCTGCTCGACCTTCAATACGGTCTTCCGCTGACGGAGAGCAAAGTCTACAAGTCGCTATGGTGCCGCTTAAACACCATAAAGAACTGGATGCACTCGATATTTACAATGTAGAAGAGCTGCAAACGTTCTATATCCCTCCCAGGAGAGAAGGCGAGAAGGCAATTCTATTCTACCGCTCTGAAGAAAACAAAGTGGAGAAAGAAATCTGGCACGTGGCAGATCCTATGCTGGACAGACTTCAACCCATCCGTCTACCCAGATATTATACAGAAGGCTTGAAGAAGCTGTTGAAGCGCCAAGGGATACCCTTCAAACAGACCGTTAGAAAGGCCAAATTCTATGACAGGGTCTGGAACGTTCCTGGGACCCAACGCAAGCTGCCTAATGGGAGGATGGAAACGATCGGGCTCGGATACATTCGCCCCAAGAAACGAGAGCTGCTCCGCGACTGTTACGTCGTGCATGACTTCAATGAAGAAGCAAATGCGCAACGGGAGGACACTAATCCTGAACCAGTAAAAGTTCCTGATGCAAAAGTGCCCGGTCCGTCGTTTGAAGAACAAATGGACAGGCTTATAAGGGAAGCTGGTCAAAAGGTCCGAGATGATCACAATCGCGAAATGGCAATCTACGAAAGAGCCAAAATGCAACGCCTCCTTCAACAGGCCGTCAAAAATGAAAGTGTCACTCCGTGTCAACCTGTTATGAAGAAGGCTCGACGCAGAAGCAGAAACAAGTCGAAAGGCCAAAAAGGCGCTCAACAACAACAAAGCGGGGCTAAGAAGCCACGCGAGCGGGAGTCGAGCGTTATTGATCTATCCCTCATGAAGAAAATGGGTCGAGCGTACTCATTTCCTCAGGACAAGACGGAGAAGATACTTGAGCTTGCTCTAAAACATCAGATGCTTACACTGCCGGAGTCCAAGCACCCCGAACAAGCAGGCGAAGCCTCTGACCCAAATTATTGCTCTTACCATCGAGTAATAGGGCATCCTCTCGAAGACTGCTTCACCTTCAAGAATTGGGTCGAAGATTAGTATCAGCTTGGCAAGTTCGCTCTGTCTGACAACTGGAGGGTAGCGCCTCCACAGAAGCTTGAACCCAAAGCCGCAAGAACAGAACCAACTCCACATTGGGATTGGAAGCGGATTCACACTTGTCGCATGATAACAATAGTAAAAGAAGAGCCTGAGAACATGAACAGCCTTCCCTGGTGCTTCGAAAACAGCAACGATAGGGTGATCTCAGAATTTCCGCCAGCTCCGAAAGAAATGGAAGATGGAATACATACTACCGCAGATAACCTCAAGAAAATTGAGTTGGGGACGCTAAACGAACCGCGACCGACATTTGTCAGCGAGCTGTTATCCGAAGAAAGGGTGGCTGCGTTAAAAGACGTCCTTGTACAGCATAAAGATTGCTTCGCATGGAACTATTCCGAAATGCCGGGACTAGATCCAGAAGTTGCTGTGCACAAATTGGCGATATCCCCAGACGTCAAGCCGGTCAAACAGGCGCCAAGAAGAATGCGGCTCGAGCTTGAGATGAGCATCAACGCCGAGGTCAAGAAGCTAATCGACTCTGGCTTTATCTAGGAAGTTCAATACCCTGAATGGATCGCCAACATTGTCCCGGTGATGAAGAAAAATGGGACGTGCGCATATGCGTGGACTTTCGGGATCTCAACAAAGCCTGCCCGAAGGATGATTTCCCGGTGCCAGTCACCGAATTGATGATAGACAATACGTCCACTCATGAGGTTTTCTCCTTCATGGACGGCTCATCAGGATATAATTAGATAAAGATGCATCCCGAAGACCAGAAGCACACTGCTTTCCGGACCCCTTTGGGTATATTCTGCTACAAGGTGATGCCCTTCGGTCTAAAGAACGGCAGTGCCACCTATCAAAGGGCCATGACAAAGATCTTCGATGATCTCATGCATGAAATCGTCGAATGCTATATCGACGACCTCGTGGTGAAAAGCAAATCATACGAGGAGCATCTCGAGCACCTGAAGACCGTATTTCTGTTAGTGTTTATGCCCCAGAAGGCCATTACTGTATCATACTAGTTTGTATATTACTTAATGGAAGCTTGGGATATTCACATGTATATAACAGTCTTGCTAAACATGGTAGTATGCTACTTGGTTTTTCTATCTTAATATGTGAGTATACGTATTGATAGAGCTCTTAGGATCTTGCTTGACTACCAGCGTTGTGATGGCAGTCACACTAGTGGGGGCTGGGTAGTCTACAAGCACATCCTTATTCAGGTCCCTGGTCGTTGGATTATCGAGACAGAGCATCGATACTCCGGAGTAGACTAGTGTGTACGCTTCTCATCCCAGTTGGGGAGATGGTCTATCCCACAGCCGTCAGTACGTCGTACTGGAGATAGTATGCAGGTGCTCGTTAGGTTACGGGTACACCGGACAGGACTCACAGGGAACTGTTGGTTGGTTTTATACCAGTCGTCAGTGAACAGTTCCCAGGTGACATGAGTACAGCATAGTCTGCAGACTTGACACTGCTACTTCGCCTCGAGTGTGTCCCACTGTTCTTAGATTGCTACCCTACCACGGCTCAAAGGAGTCGTGCAAACAGGTAGCAGTTGGGTGCAGTCCCGAGCACTTGGAGGCAGTGGCGGTTAGACAGGATTCGTCTCTCCCGGTATTGGGAGTTGATATCGCGCTGTGTCAGAGAGCCATTACGCAAAGTCCCTGGCCAGGGCAAGCGAGATTTGTTGGTAGGTTCTAGTAGTTTCTCAGGGTGTAATGGGCTTCCCTCCGACACGACTTATACCGCTATTAGGGGACTGACGCTTGCCGCCCCCTAGGCCCGATATGCGATAGTCTTGGACGAACGGACCGGACTGTATGGAGATTGTCACATCAGACTCAGTAGGAGTTCGGATGGGTTCCCTCATCGGCCTTCTTATCGACATCTACCTGGGGACCGTTACGTACAGCTAGTGCCGCTTGCGGTCTGTGGTTAAACCCACTGCCAGCGTAGTAGTCGAGTCTCTAGAGTCCCACACAGAGAGTTTCCCCACTCCCGGCGAAACGATATAGAGGTCGTATGGTTTTACGACAAGGGTTCGGACGCATACGTGCGTTTACGCGCGTACGACTTTCGGACAGTTTTTACCAGTCGGCTTTGGTTTAAGCCAGTTACTGGTATCCGGTTATTGGATTTATACAGTCTAAAGTTTTTCCGTATTTTTGCGGAAAGGAGGGGCGTTCTCGTAATTGCGCGAGAAGCTTCTAGTAGATGGTGACTAAGAAGGTTTAGGTGGCATATGCAATGAATGTGATTAGTGAGTCATATGGATGATTCATCCATGTTATTAATGCATGATAAATGCTTAATGACTCATGGAGTGAATCATCACTAGATATTAACAAGCATGGTTGCTAAATTCATTTCTTATTCTTTTCTTGATAAAAAGAAATGCTTGATATATATCATGTTATCTCACTATTCTCATATCATTATCTTTATCATCTTCTCTCTCCTCAAGCTCTCCCTCTTCAAACACTAATCCTCCCCTCTCATGAGTTGAGTACAAGGATTAGTAAGACTACTTAATCCATAACCCTCTCTATATTTCACCTAGCTTCTTTGATTAGCACTTAAAGAAGTTTAGTTGTCTCAAGTTTAGAGGCTAAGCTTGGAGTAAAGCTCTCGGGTGGATCGTCTACTACTTCGAGAAGGCCGAGGAGGAGGAGGAGTTCACAAAGACGAAGGACACGATTCGTTAGGTATAATCCCTAAACATAGTAGCATAGAAACTCTATGTTTTAAGTTAGTTATCGTTTAGCTTCGATTCAAGCGGTTAGTCGATGTTTGTTCACTAAACAAGTTCGTTTTTGAAAATTCCGCCTCCCCACAAGTATTGGGGTGTTGTACATCGACTTACAGTGGTATCAGAGCCTCGCTAAACAATAAATAACTTACTTGCAAATTTGTATGAATTTCGAACGGAAAAAACGAAACCGGAAAAGCCCGAAAACTTCAGTTTCTGTCGATTTTTAAATGAAGTCCTAAAATTTTTCAGGGAGGTTCAGAAAGCTTAAAAAGACAGTAGAAGAACACCCAAGAAAATTGGGCACATGATTCGGCTAAAGCGCCGCGGAAACGCGGCGGATCCCACCGATCCGCCGCGGTTCCGCCGCCGAGTTGCCGAGTCATGAACCCAATTTTCCTGTGTTGGTTCTGTGTGATATTTGGGATTTTCTGGAATATTTAATTTTTGCTCAGGTTTCAAATTTGCAGAGCAGTATTGGAGCAAAATTAAAAGTGTTTAATCGATCGAAATTATACAGTATTTGCTTGTTGGATTATATCTGTGATTGTATAATGTGTTCGTAAACCTCCCCTAACTGCTAGTATGTCAGTTGGCAGGGGGTTGCACATTTCTGAAATGGATTTTATCTGTTTGTGCATATGAACTGTGTTGGACTGTTGTGATGTATAGCCGGGGTTATGTGATGGGTTATTATTTAATTCATTTGATGTAAATGTAATTTGTTGTAATATTATTTTGCGGGGCACATCCAGGTTGCGGTTGTAGCCACCGTTGTATTATTTCATTTTACTGTTTTTGCTCCTAGGACAGACCCAAGGTGGGGTGCACAAACTGCCGGGTGGGTAGTTTGCCGTATCCGTTGGGGTCTTGGGTGGGGTAATGGCTATTCATCACAACTGTGTAATCCGTCTTTTGTTGCAGGCTCGAAACAAACACGGATTACTTGCAAATCCAATAAAGTTCATCTGTGATCTGGAATGCCTATTATTGCGTCTGACGAATGTACAATATCTATATATAATAGCTATTTAGACGTCACTTATATTTTACACCCGCGCTAGCCCAGCCCCCGCTCTGTCGTTAGTTAAGTAACCTAACGGGTGATGACGGGACCCCGTGGCGAATGCGGATGGCATAAGAGGACGTTGTATTTTCGTTGTTTTCTGCAATGATAGGTTAATGATGGGACGCATTATCTATAATGCAAAGAAAAACAAACCAAAGTTTAAATCGTTGGAACAATTTAAAAGAAACCACTCGGTTAATTTTAAAACAGATATTTTTAAATGCGGAGACTTAACCACTCCTTATAAAAGCTATCAGGTTCCTTCGGTTATATCAAGTTCACTACGTTCACGGTTTCGCCAAAACCAGTCGTAGCCCTCCGTCATTTCTTATGGATGGTCAGTAGTATTCAAGCTATGCTTGTTGGCTTACGTCAAGGCATAGTGTTTGGTAGCTGCTGGGGTATTCATTTGTTGCATAGATAGATGTGTTGGTTTGGGACAGTCGCATTACCTTGTTGGCTTACGTCAAGGGTATATACGGGTGGGTTCAAATTAACAAGATAATGATGGGCAGAACTTGACATGTGACTTATGATTTGTTGGCATACGTCAAGGTCATAAGAGCATGGGGCAAAAACTTATATCGGGAATTTCTAAAGAAACTGAAATTTGCAAAGAGATGCATACCATTTGGAGTTTGATGAATGTTGGTAGGATTCCTTCAACATTATCATACGATGATATTTGGATCCCGATCCTACTGTGAGTATATGCTACTTATCAGGATATTCGTCACTTAACGATCAATGCTATAAACCTAGTAGGTGTCCAAAAAAGTGTCAGCGGGGTTACGCCCCCAGAGAAAAGAGGTTATTTAATTAAGGAACTTCGCGAAAGCGTTGGAAAACCTCCCTCGAAGTATCGACACCAGCCTGGCTGAACGGTTAAGCAAGTATTGTACAGTGAGAATAGTCCTGGCTAATTCTTCTTTTATGGTTTGAGGAAGGATTCGAGAAACAGTGGGAGCCATCCAGTTTAGATAAACTAAAAACCACTCTAAACTTGCAAGAGCATCATGCTAAAGAGTTTTCTTCTCTCTCTCCTAATTGCAGCGACCCTGAAAATGACTGGACTTAAGTTACTTTTAGAGAAAAATATACTGACAGGGCCAAACTATAAAGATTGGCTGCGGAATGTCAAAATGGCTTTGACCTATGACAAATTGGGGTACATCCTCACCGCTACGGCACCTGCTGTCCCTGGTCCCAAATCCAGCAATGCGGATAAGGAAATCCGCAAAACCTAGGATTTAGATTGCGCGAAAGCCAAGTGCATCGTGCTTGCCTCAATGAACAATGAACATCAGAGGAGGCACGAGGATATGACCCTAGATGGCATATTTCTCCATACAAAGGAACTTTATGGAGAGCAATCTCGTATAGCAAGATACGAGACCTCTAAGAACTTGTTTCGAGCGAGGTTGGCTGTCGGGTCATCAGTGGGAGAACATGTCCTAAAGATGATCGGTTATATTGAAGAGCTCGCAGACCTTGGGACGACTTTGGATAATGAGCTATATACAGACCTTATTCTCCAGTCCCTTCCTCACACCTACGCCCAGTTTATCCTGAACTTCAACCTTCAAAGAAAAGAAGTTGAACTTCCGGAACTCCTGAACATGTTAAGGAGTGCAGAGGGCACCTTGCAGAAAGCAAGGGAAACACCCGCTATGTTTGTTAGCGGTACATCTTCTTCCGGGTCCAAGGCTAGGGCCAAAGGAAGGAAGAAGAAGGCCGCCAACAAACCTAGAGGAGGTGTTAGTAAGGTGGGAGGGAAGGGAAAGAAAAAGTTTGCGGTACCGGTAGTTGGCCAGGATGAGTGCTTCCATTGTCACAGGAAAGGGCACTGGAAGAAGGATTGCAAGGCGTGGAACGCCAAGAACCAGGAACCGAAGCAAGCTGTGGCTTCGACTTCAGGTGTGTTTGTAATTGAGAATTGTCTGTCGATCAACTCTACTTCCTGGGTATTGGATACCGGATCAGGATCTCATATTTGCAATTCATTGCAGGCACTGAGAAACCGTAGAGTGCTGAAGGAAGGTGATATGACCCTAAAGGTTGCTAACGGAGCTAGCGTGGGAGCTGCGTCCGTCGGGGATTATCACCTAGGATTGACGAGTGGACACATTTTGGTTTTACATAACTGTTATTTTGTACCAAGCTTAACGTGTAATATCATATCAGTTTCCTTGTTATCAAATAAAGGTTATGATTTCACGTTTGTAAGAGATGTTGTCAACATCCACCTTAATCATGGTTTGATTGGGTCCGGTACACTAAATAACGGTATATATGTTTTAAACCAACTCCAAATTTTCAATGTCCAGAACACACCAAAAAGAAAGTCTCCAGATTTAAATAAAGCTTTCTTATGGCATTGTAGACTGGGTCACATCAATGAGAGAAGGTTGACTAAGTTGCATAGAGAAGGATATTTGGACTCGTTCGAATATCAAACCTATGACACTTGTCAATCTTGTCTCAAAGGAAAGATGACAAAGACTCCATTTACTGGACAAGGAGTAAGAGCGAGCGAGCTCTTAGGACTCATACACAGCGATGTATGTGGTCCAATGTCTACACATGCGAGAGGTGGTTATTCCTACTTCATTACTTTTACAGATGATTTCTATAGGTTTGGACATGTCTTCTTAATGAAGCATAAATCCGAGGCCTTTGAGAAATTCAAGGAATACAAGAGTGAAGCGGAAAACCAAACAGGCAAAAGTATTAAGACACTAAGATCTGATCGAGGTGGAGAATACTTAAGTGCCGAGTTCCTAGGTTACCTAAAAGAGAAAGGAATTCTCTCTCAGCTTACTCCTCCATACACTCCACACCACAACGGTGTATCGGAGAGACGGAATCGAACCCTATTGGATATGGTACGATCCATGATGAGTAATGCTGAGTTACCGCGATCTTTCTGGGGTTATGCGCTAGAATCAGCGACATATCTTTTGAACAGAGTTCCAACCAAAACTGTGCCTACCACACCATATCAGATATGGAGTGGGAAGAAACCCTATCTTCAGTACCTGAAGACATGGGGATGTCCAGCTTTTGTAAAAAAGCAGCATCCGGACAAGCTCGAGGCACGCTCAGTAGAGTGTAAGTTTGTGGGATATCCAAAGAACTCTATGGGATATTTTTTCTATTACGCAGAGGAACAAAAGGTTTTTGTTTCTCGTCATGCCCGCTTCTTAGAAACTGAATTTTTAGAAAATCAGAAGAGTGGGAGCGTAGTAGAACTGGAAGAAATTCCAGAACCACAAACTGCTACTGAAAGTTTGGTAGAATCGGAAGTTCAAGAAGTACAGGACATTCCCGCACCCCTCCGCAGGAGTAGTAGGCCGTCTCATACGCCTGAGAGATACTACGGTTTTCTCATAGATGGGGATAGAGAGGATTACATCATAGATGATGATGAACCTACTGACTTCCAGCAGGCCATCCAGAGCGGCGACTCGATACGATGGCTAGATGCAATGCGGACCGAAATGGAGTCCATGTACACCAACAAAGTATGGACTTTGGACTTTGCTCCAGATGGGGTAAAACCCATAGGATGCAAATGGATCTTCAAGAAAAAGATTGGTGTAGATGGACAGGTGGAAACCTATAAGGCTAGACTTGTTGCAAAGGGTTTTCGTCAAAGACCTGGTTTGGACTATGACGAAACTTTTTCTCCAGTGGCTATGCTCAAATCCATTCGGGTCCTTCTTGCTATTGCTGCCTTTCATGATTATGAAATCTGGCAGATGGACGTAAAGAAGGCTTTTCTGAATGGAAATTTAGAAGAGTGCGTCTATATGGATCAGCCAGAGGGTTTCAATCAGAGTGGGAGCAGCGGGAAAGTATGCAAGCTGCTTAAGTCCATTTATGGACTAAAGCAGGCATCGCGGAGTTGGAACATCTGTTTTGATGAGACAGTCAAAGAATATGACTTTATCAAAAATCCAGATGAACCGTGCATATATAGTAAAGTTGTAGCCAGAAGTGTCGTATTCCTCTTCTTGTACGTGGATGACATTCTATTGATAGGTAATGACATTCCTATGCTACAATCTGTCAAAGGATTCTTGTCACACAGGTTCTCCATGAAAGACCTGGGTGATGCCTCTTACATTCTGGGGATCCGGATCTATCGTGATAGATCCAAGAGGATGTTGGGACTTTCGCAGTCCAGGTATATCGACACTGTACTGAAAAGATTCAGTATGGAAGATTCTAAGCGCGGTAATCTACCGGCTTGTCACGGAATCACCCTCTCCAAAGAGATGTCTCCCAAGACTGATTTGGAAAGGGAACGCATGTCTATTATACCCTACGCTTCTGCGGTAGGCTCTATAATGTATGCGATGTTGTGCACCAGACCAGATGTAGCTTACGCACTAAGCGTGGTAAGCCGGTATCAGTCAGACCCAGGGGAGAAGCACTGGATAGCAGTAAAGAACATTCTCAAGTACCTGAGAAGGACTAAGGAGATGTTCTTGGTTTACGGCGGAAAAGACCTCAGGTTGGAGGCCTTTGCTGATTCCGGCTTCCAGAGTGATAAGGACGATTCCAAGTCTATGTCGGGTTATGTCTTTACCCTCAATGGAGGGGCGGTATGCTGGAAGAGCTCCAAGCAGGACACCGTTGCTGACTCGACGATGGAAGCGGAGTATATAGCTGCTTGCGATGTCGCAAAAGAAGCAGTCTGGATGAAGAAGTTCCTAACAGAACTTCAGGTGGTTCCTACCATAGTTGATCCAATACCTCTGTATTGCGACAACAACGGAGCTATAGCTTTAGCGAAGGAACCAAGGTCCCATCAGAAGTCCAGACACATCTTGAGGCGGTATCACCTGATCAGGGAGATCATTGATCGTCAGGAGATCGAGGTTCGGAGAGTTGCTTCTGAAGAGAACATTGCTGATCCATTCACGAAGGCCCTACCTCAGATTCAGTTCGAGAGGCTACTCGAGATCATTGGTCTTCGATATGCCAGTACATGGCCCTAGTGCAAGTGGGAGATTGTTAGTGTTTATGCCCTAGAAGGCCATTACTGTATCATACTAGTTTGTATATTACTTAATGGAAGCTTGGGATATTCACATGTATATAACAGTCTTGCTAAACATGGTAGTATGCTACTTGGTTTTTCTATCTTAATATGTGAGTATACGTATTGATAGAGCTCTTAGGATCTTGCTTGACTACCAGCATTGTGATGGCAGTCACACTAGTGGGGGCTGGGTAGTCTACAAGCACATCCTTATTCAGGTCCCTGGTCGTTGGATTATCGAGACAGAGCATCGATACTCCGGAGTAGACTAGTGTGTACGCTTCTCATCCCAGTTGGGAAGATGGTCTGTCCCACAGCCGTCAGTACGTCGTACTGGAGATAGTATGCAGGTGCTCGTTAGGTTACGGGTACACCGGACAGGACTCACAAGGAACTGTTGGTTGGTTTTATACCAGTCGTCAGTGAACAGTTCCCAGGTGACATGAGTACAGCATAGTCCGCAGACTTGACACTGCTACTTCGCCTCGAGTGTGTCCCACTGTTCTTAGATTGCTACCCTACCACGGCTCAAAGGAGTCATGCAAACAGGTAGCAGTTGGGTGCAGTCCTGAGCACTTGGAGGCAGTGGCGGTTAGACAGGATTCGTCTCTCCCGGTATTGGGAGTTGATATCGCGCTGTGTCAGAGAGCCATTACGCAAAGTCCCTGGCCAGGGCAAGCGAGATTTGCTGGTAGGTTCCAGTAGTTTCTCAGGGTGTAATGGGCTTCCCTCCGACACGACTTATACCGCTATTAGGGGACTGACGCTTGCCCCCCTAGGCCCGATATGCGATAGTCTTGGACGAACGGACCGGACTGTATGGAGATTGTCACATCAGACTCAGTAGGAGTTCGGATGGGTTCCCTCATCGGCCTTCTTATCGACATCTACCTGGGGACCGTTACGTACAGCTAGTGCCGCTTGCGGTCTGTGGTTAAACCCACTGCCAGCATAGTAATCGAGTCTCTAGAGTCCCTCACAGAGAGTTTCCCTACTCCAGGCGAAACGATATAGAGGTCGTATGGTTTTACGACAAGGGTTCGGACGCATACGTGCGTTTACGCGCGTACGACTTTCGGACAGTTTTTACCAGTCGGCTTTGGTTTAAGCCAGTTACTGGTATCCGGTTATTGGATTTATACAGTCTAAAGTTTTTCCGTATTTTTGCGGAAAGGAGGGGCGTTCTCGTAATTGCGCGAGAAGCTTCTAGAAGATGGTGACTAAGGAGGTTTAGGTGGCATATGCAATGAATGTGATTAGTGAGTCATATGGATGATTCATCCATGTCATTAATGCATGATAAATGCTTAATGACTCATGGAGTGAATCATCACTAGATATTATCAAGCATGGTTGCTAAATTCATTTCTTATTCTTTTCTTGATAAAAAGAAATGCTTGATATATATCATGTTATCTCACTATCTCATATCATTATCTTTATCATCTTCTCTCTCCTCAAGCTCTCCCTCTTCAAACACTAATCCTCCCCTCTCATGAGTTGATTACAAGGATTAGTAAGACTACTTAATCCATAACCCTCTCTATATTTCACCTAGCTTCTTTGATTAGCACTTAAAGAAGTTTAGTTGTCTCAAGTTTAGAGGCTAAGCTTGGAGTAAAGCTCTCGGGTGGATCGTCTACTACTTCGAGAAGGCCGAGGAGGAGGAGGAGTTCACAAAGACGAAGGACATGATTCGTTAGGTATAATCCCTAAACATAGTAGCATAGAAACTCTATGTTTTAAGTTAGTTATCGTTTAGCTTCGATTCAAGCGGTTAGTCGATGTTTGTTCACTAAACAAGTTCGTTTTTGAAAATTCCGCCTCCCCACAAGTATTGGGGTGTTGTACATCGACTTACAATTTCAACGCCTTCGACAATACAACTTGAAGATGAACCCTCTCAAGTGTGCATTCGGAGTTTCCTCGGGCAAATTCTTGGGATTCATCGTCCGACACCGGGGTTTTGAGATAGATCCGTCAAAGATCAAAGCGATCATGGAAATGCCTCCGCCGAGAACTCTCAAACAGTTGCGGTCTCTCCAAGAAAAGCCCGCATATATTCGGCGATTTATAGCCAACCTCTCTGGCAAGTGCCGCCCTTACAGTCACTTGATGAAGAAGGGAATTCCATTCGTCTGGGATCAAAAATGTCAGGGCGCGCTGGACGAGATTAAACAGTACCTGCAGAACCCACCAGTACTGGCTGCTCCGGTCAAGGGAAAGCCCTCATCCTTTATACAACCGCCCTCGAAGGTTCCTTAGGTGCATTATGGGCAAAAGAGAACAATCAAGGGAAAGAAAGAGCACTCTACTACTTAAGTCGAGTTCTATTGGGGGCAGAAAGCAACTATTCACCTATTGAAAAGCACTGCCTGGCGTTGATCTTCGCGATAAAAGAACGAGAAAAGGCTGAGGATTGGAGGGAAGTCTTCATAGACTACTTTAAGTCCCATCGAATGCCCGAAGATGCGTCCACGAGAGATCAGCTCATGAAACGAGCTCTGTCTTTCGCCTTCGTTAATGATACTTTGTACAAGAGGTCGTTTGATTCTCTGTGGTTGAGATGCCTAGGACCTGACGAAGCAAAAAGAGTCGTTCAGGAAGTTCACGACGGACTCTGTGGTGATCACCAAGCAGGCCCAAAGATGAAGCTGAAGATCAAACGGATGGGCTACTACTCGCCCATGATGATTCAGGACTGCCTCGAATATGCGAAGCAATACCACTCATGCCAAATCCATGGGTACTTCATCCACCAGTATCCAAATCCACTACATCCAACGGTGGCTAGCTGGCCGTTCGAAATGTGGGGAACTGACATAGTCGGCCCTATCGAACCAGCGTCGTCCAGAGGACATCGTTTCATCCTGGCGACGACCGATTACTTTTCCAAATGGGCAGAAGCAGTACCGTTGAGGGAAGTGAAGACGGAGAATATCCTCCATTTCTTCAAGACACACGTCATATACCGGTTTGGGACTCCGCGACGGATCATCTCCGATAACGGTCCAGCTTACAGAAGTCACAAGATCAGTCGCTTCGCACAGCAGCATAACATAGACTGGAGATATTCCTCGGTTTATAATCCACGAGCTAATGGTCTAGCCAAGACCTTCAACAAGACCCTGACGAAGATCATGAAAAAGACGGTGTCCCGAAATAAGAAAGACTGGCACGAGAGACTGCAAGAGGCTCTTTGGGTGTATCGAACTACGTTCAAAACGGCCACGAACGCAACGCCATACGCGTTGGTATTCGGTACGGAAGCAGTACTCCCCCTCGAGATAGAGTTACCTTCTCTGCGAGTGGCAGTCCACTACGAGTTGACAAACGAAGAGAATGCTCACCTTCGCCTTGAGGAGCTCGATGCCCTTGATGAAACACGACTCATAGCGCAACAAAATCTGGAAGCTTATAAAGCAAAGATGACGCGCTCATATGAAAGATTGACCCGACCGAGGACATTCCGCCAAGGCGAACTTGTGCTAGTGGTCAAAAGTCCTATGATCCCCAATCGCGCCAAGCGGGGAAAATTCGAGCCAAACTATGAAGGCTCATACATCATAGACAAAGTCTACCATGGTGGAGCCTATCTACTCATGGATATGCATGGTGAAAGGCCTTTCAGGCCAATAAACGGTAGATTTCTAAAGAAATACTGCGCTTAATGAGCCACAGCCTAGGTCAATGGTAGATGACGACAACTATGTCCGCTCGCTATCTTCCTAAGCTCAAACTTTATAAGCAGTAGTAGCCAGCCGTTTCCTGGACGGACCGAAACGTCCTTAAACTAATGGCGGACCGAAACGTCCTTAAACTAATAGTGGACCGAAAAGTCCTTAAACTACTACCGCAGCATCCTTAGGCTGACGAGATAAAAAAAATATAATAAAAAAACGGTATGTCCATAAGCAAAAAGGGCACGGATGAAAACCCGAAAGGGCTCCGTGAGTAAAAACAGCAGGGCTACCGGCGAGTGTTCGTGAAAACCCGAAAGGGCGCGACCTCGTAAAAAAAAGAGAGAGAAGAAGAAAATAAAAAGAAAAAAAAATGGTATGTCCATAAGCAAAATGGGCACGGATGAAAACCCGAAAGGGCTCCATGAGTAAAAATAGCAGGACTACCAGCGAGTGTTTGTGAAAACCCGAAAGGGCGCAACCTCGTTAAATGACACTTATAGGGTCCTCTCGACCTTGTAAGGAGAAACCACCCGCGTGAGATCCTTACGACTCACAAGGGAGAAACACACTTAGGGATCCCCACGATTCCTAAGGAGAAAATACACTTGCGAGATCCTCACGACTCGTAAGGAGGACTCTCTTATGGGACCCTCACGGCTCATAAGATTTGAAAGTCTTAAGTTACAGAGACCTAAACCTGTGCTTAAGCAACCCCCACAACTTTCGATATTGCCCTACAAGTGGCTCAATACTGACCCTTGTATACAATCCACGGGCGCGAATAAACATTTCCCTAATCAAGTCCCATCCGAGACTGGGGATATGTTCGCATGACGAACAACCCTTATAAGTCCTCTCGACTTACAAGGAGAAAATCCTCCTGTAGGATTCTTACGACTTACAGAGGAACAAACACTTAGGAATCCTCACGATTCCTAAGGAGAAAATACACCTACAAGATCCTCACGACTTGTAGGGAGAAATACCTTTATGAGACCTTTACGGCTCATGAAGTCAAAAGCCTTAGTCGACAGGACCTTAACCCTGTTCGCTAAGCCACTCTTGTTCGACATCGACAGAGGCAGATGATGATTCGCTCCTGGCAATATCCCAGTTGTAGCGGTGCTGATGCCGAAATCGGCGTCTAATTTCAGGTTTACGGCGAAAAGCCAGTAGGCCGCACATGCATATGAAATAGCCGAAATGATAGGGCAACTTGCAATAAAAAGCAGCAAGTGAAAATGTATGCATGAAAAATAGCCAAAATGATTGGGCAACTCGCAATAAAAAGCAGCGAGTAAAAATAAAAAAATAGCCGAAATGATTGGGCAACTCGCGATAAAAAGTAGTGAGTAAAAATAAAATAAACAGCCGAAATGATTGGACACCGCGAAAAAATAGCCGAAATGATTAGGGCAATTGTGACCTTCGCGATATAAAAGCTGAAATGATAGAGCATCGCGGAAATGAAACAAAAAAAAATGATAAAACTTTGGCCCTACAGTTAAGATCGCATCGATCCCTGTATACAATCCAAGGGCGCAAACGAAGAGGGAACCATACTTTCCCAACAGGATCCGCCAGAAAACGAGGTCAAATCTCGACGATTCATCCCAACTCCGAAGAAACCAATGTCTTCGGCAAATACCTTAACTCACGGATACAAACACTCCTTGACAAGAGCCTCCTGATTCGCGTCGACTAGCAGAGCAACCAGTGCCTCCGTAGGAAATTCTCGACTCGTTTCAAACCCCAAGGAAACAAATAATCCTTGGCGCTAGGGAAACAAATAATCCCTAGCAAACACCTCAACTCACGGATACAAACACTCCTTGACGAGAGCCTCCTGATTCGCGTCGACTCGCAGAGCAACCAGTGCCTCCGTGGGAAATTCTCGACTCGTTTCAAACCCCAAGGAAACAAATAATCCTTGGCGCTAGGGAAACAAATAATCCCTAGCAAACACCTCAACTCACGGATACAAACACTCCTTGACGAGAGCCTTCTGATTCGCGTCGACTCGCAGAGCAACCAGTGCCTCTGTGGGAAATTCTCGACTCGTTTCAAACCCCAAGGAAATAAATAATCCTTGGCGCTAGGGAAACAAATAATCCATAGCAAACACCTCAACTCACGGATACAAACACTCCTTGACGAGAGCCTCCTGATTCGCGTCGACTCGCAGAGCAACCAGTACCTCCGTGGGAAATTCTCGACTCGTTTCAAACCCCAAGGAAACAAATAATCCTTGGCGCTAGGGAAACAAATAATCCCTAGCAAACACCTCAACTCACGGATACAAACACTCCTTGACGAGAGCCTCCTGATTCGCGTCGACTCGCAGAGCAACCAGTGCCTCCGTGGGAAATTCTCGACTCGTTTCAAACCCCAAGGAAACAAATAATCCTTGGCGCTAGGGAAACAAATAATCCCTAGCAAACACCTCAACTCACGGATACAAACACTCCTTGACGAGAGCCTCCTGGTTCGTGTCGGCTCGCAGAGAAACCAGCGTCTCCGCGGGAAAACTCCTGACTCGTTTTAACTTGCAAGATGAAACCTCAGGCAGCAGGGATTAAAAAACTTGCTTTCTGAACAATGGGACCCTGCAAGTCAATCTAAAACGGTCTCTTGCATACTATTCACGGGTCTCACTCTCCAAAGTCGAGTTTCGACAAGGAGGGAAACAACCGCTTACGGGTCCCCTCGACTCGTAAGAGGGAAAAATTCTCTTATAGAATCCTTACGACTTATAAGAGAAAACCACACTTAGGAATCCTCACGATTCCTAAGGAGAAAAACCCACCTACGAGATCCCCTCAATCCGTAGGGAGAAAAATCTCTATGAGACCCTCACGGCTAATAGAGTTGAAAAGTCTTAGGCAGCAGATCTGAACCTGCGGCTTAAGCCATCGCTATTTCTTGAGGTGGTCAGGATACTCGTTCTAATCATCCGTCAACTATGTTACTAAGGTGGTATGCTGATCATAAAAGAAAGAAAAGACAGAGAAAACGACACAAGACAAAAAAATGTGTATCTTTTATTCATAAACTTGATTGGGTACAGGATACATTATGTTAAAGAATAGAAAATGTATATACACATTTTTTATCGACAAGTACAAACGATACAAAGAGGGATGGCTACTGAGGAGGAAGTGTCTTTAGTAAATTCACAAGCTGCTATCGCACTTCCTTCAGCGCCTCCTCCTGGGTGGCTGCCGCGGCCACTTCCGCTTCCACCTGGGCTCGCTGCTGCAAGAAGGATGAAAGTTGCTCCTCCACCGCCTTCTTGGCTGCTTCTTGGCTGGGTGCATCTCGCTCGACAACGTCAAGCTGTTGCCTCAATGATAACCCTTCGTAAAGACATTGCAGAAGGCCCTCAAAGACAACCTTCAGCCGTGCAACATTGGCCTCCACCCGAGCATGCAGTTGGGCAGACTTGCTCGAAGTCTCACCGCGCTCCTTACGCCTTGAAATGACTTCTTGTTCGAGATAGCGGAAGTAAGAAGCGCTCTGCTCAATCCACGCTTCCCTTTGATTGCTGGCGACCAAGGTCTCGGGAGCGGGACGTAGCGACTCCAACTGATGCAGGCAGGCCTCGATCTCCCTGCAATGGTTAACCCAAGATGCGATAATACCCTCGTCATGAAAGTTCACGAGTATCACCAGCATCGGGTTAACCGCCATAGCGAAGTCTGTGGCAGATGTAGGAGTTTCAACGTCGAATTCCTCGACGTAGTCACTCAACATGCGCAGACTATTCGCGGCGCCTTTCGAAGACGGACGTCTCAGATAAGGACTCGCCGGCATTATAATGCGAGGCTCGAAGGGCGCCGAGACCGGAACGACAGCTGAAAAGAAACAAGATGTGATCAGATAACAGTACAAGAAATAAAAAAGGGAGAGTTATCGATGTGATAGTCACCGTACCAGCTGAGACAGGTGGTAGGGCCGGAAGGGCCGATGGCGCAGCCGATCTTTTATCCCCTCCTTCAATCTGTAGCACTGCAGTCGAGATGAGAAAAAAAAGGTTTAGAAGTAACTCCAGCAATGAAAAAAGAAAGATATCAATGGAAATCATGCTCACCAGCGCCACCAGAGGAAGAAGCGAGTTCGGATGGGAAGGAGAAGTGTGGGAGCAACACTTGATATAGATGATCAAAGAGCACTCCTGAAAAGACATAACAGTGCGACTTTAGTACACAAATTATGTGTTTGGAAGATAAGATTAATAAATTGCAAACCCATACCTTCCAACATCTTCGATGGTATGAGAGAGGGTTGAGAAGTGACCACCGCCAAGGCAGTCGTTGAGGGCGCTCCCTCGAGCAGTGGGGCATCAGTGCTGGCTGCACCTGCGTTACAAAAAAGGTGAACTTGTCAGAAAGGATTGTAAGGTAAAAAAAGATAGCAACTTGGGATTTACCTGATGAGCTGCCGGCTGAAACGGAGGCGACTCCCTCCTTCATGGACATGAGGCCACCGCCCATGGCCTCATCACCCGAATCGATAGGGACCGTTGTCGTGCTCGCAAGGCCAGGAGACGGCAGAAGATCGTAGGCGGGGAGGGCAATGATTGGAGCGTTGCCGGACTCTTGGGAGAGAGCGGCTAACTCTTCCCCAAGAGTCATACCCATCTCACCCGCTACTTCTGCGGGCTCCGCGGTCTCCATCGGCTCATCCACCGTTACCATGAGGTCGCCGGCCTCAAGCGCCTCGTCTGCCACCACCCTGGGCTCGGTTGTAATGATCATTTCATCTGCCGCCACTTCAGGCTCGGCATCAATGACCTTCTCGGCTGCAGACTCCCCAACCTCCATCTCAGGCTCCGAAGCCTCAGCGACGTTGCCCACCGTCGGCTCAGGTTCAGCAGGCGCCGCCTCCTCTGTTTCCTTGGGTTCAACGGTCTCCGCCTCCCCCTCGGTCGGACTGGGCCCTGCGAGATAAAATATATAAGAACCGACAGCTTTATGAGCCTTATAAAAAAATTCTGAAAGAAGTATTACCTGAGGTAGACTTGTCGTTAGCCTCTCTATTGGCGCGGATCGCCTGTCTATGAGCTGTAGACAGGGCGACCGGCGACTCTTCTGACGGAGTCTCGGCCCGAGGAACGGTGCTGGGGCTAGCTCCAATGGCCAAAGCAGCCCTGCGTGCCTTTTCTTCGCGCCTTGACCGCTTCCTCTCCTCCCGGGCCGTCACGATGGACCTCTTCGACACTTCCTTTATCGAAGCGTCATCGTCCTCGTTCAGAGATGCCTCCAGAGCCTTTAAGGCATCTCTCATCGGCTCTTCAAGACGGACCTCTTGCGGTAGCCCCGAAGAAGCAGGAACGTCGGCAGCTGGAAGAATGTCCGCGTCGCTTGGCGGGAACGACATTGAGGTTCCTGCGATAAAAAAAAAGAGAGGTTAGATCGACCATAACACAAGGGAAATGGAAACTTGATGAATTGAAACTTACTAAGGCCCATGGACGCTCTAAGACGTTCCTCCTCTTGGAAAGTCTTGAGGGAAGCGGCAATGGCTTCTTCAGTGGTGATGCCTGTTGGAAGAAAAGAAGGAAAAATGTTAGTCAAAGGCAATAATAAAGATATGATGCAATAGAAAATGCGACTAGTGATTACCTGATGTCGCAAGCTTAGCCAGCCATGCGTCACGCTTCGCTAACCGCTCCAAAGCTTCGAGGGCGGCCTCCAAATCCGTGTCATCCGGCATGACTAATCCCTCGTTAGTCCCATATTCACTCAGGCCCTCGGCATAGCGAGCGTGGGGTTCCTGACCAAACACGACATCAGCTGCGAAGAGCGACTTCTTTTTCTTCTTTTGCTCACCAATCCTAGGTGCCCCCGGGATCGACTTACGCTTGGCAGCCACCTTGGGGCGGCGGGTCCCAATGTCCGCACCCACGCCAGACTCCGGCGAGACTACAAACACTGTCTCCACTGGAGCACAGGGCGCTGGTGGTACATCCGCAATATCAGGGAGTGGCAACTCGCGTGGGGGACTCTGCGCACGCGGTGGCCTGGCTCTAGCATCTTTCAAAGGGGGAACTACCAGGGTCCTTGGCACCAAAGGAGCGTTGCGATCGCTACCTGGAGGCATACCCTTACGGTCGACCAACAATCGCCTTTCATCCTTTATAACGGCTCCCGTCGCATGATTGTACCATTCTTTATATACGTTGAGGAGTCGTGGAGCGTAAGCCGGCGCACTGATAAAAAAATGAGAACCCGTATTCAGGCGCATGAAATGATGCAGCGCGTTCTCCATCCCTTCTTCGGTGGCAGCAGGTTCCAATAGGAAAGCTTCCAAGGGTACCCCTTGATCGTAGCCCAGTTGTTGGGCGAAACGATGCGGGTTATATCTCATGAAAATTGCCACACCGTTCTGCCTGAAGACTAGGAAGCCCGGTCTAATAGAATACAAGTGGAGGGTCTCCCGGGCCGTCAAAACTGAGGCTCCATCCTTAAAGGAGTCTTGTAATGATCGCACCGCGGTGGTGGACGCCTTTCCAATAGTCAACACCTTGTCAATAAAGGACATCCCGGCTCCGACGGTGTGAGGGCGAAGAAGTAAACCCCTGGCGTTCCGTGGTGATGGGGTCACGATTGATGCGCCGATCAGCTGTATAATGCGAGGGAAACCGCACTTGTCGAAGACCGAGGGCCTTTTGTGCATGCCGAAGACACCCGCCGTGTGTAGCTTGAGCCACGATATAAAGTAGTGCATCGGAAAGACCACATGCAGTACCCCAGGCTCATTAGCATCCGCTGCTCGACTGAGGCCATGATATAAGTATGCCAAGCCGGCTGTTTCCCCCAATCAGAGCAAAGCTCTGTTTGAATTTCAAAATTCAAAATTCGAAGCAACGCTTCAGATTCAATGCGCTGTGCGCAACACGCCACGTGTCAAAAGCTGATACGGCAGCGCAGCGCCCAAGGCAGTGCGTCTAATCAGAGCAAGGCTCTTTTAAACTAAAATCAAAGGAAGCAACGCTTCAGTTGCGTAAGCACTGCGCTACGGGACACGTGTCAGCGCAGATGCGCTAAGCACAGTTGCGCTGCGCGACACGTGTCAGCTCAGATGCGCTAGCGCAGTTGCGCTGTGCGCTACGTGACACGTGTCACGCGCTGAGGCATTTGCGCCAAACAGAATTAAGATTCTAAAAGAAATCTTTCCGTTCTTGTTAAAACAAGAAGATTTTCTTCTGTAAAACAGAAGGCCTTGGATCAAAGATCCAACGGCGTGGAAAATTCCCCAAATCACTCAGAGAAAGATCTCTTTAACAAATTTAACTAATTTATGGGCACTATAAAAAGGACCCTAAGCCTCAATTCAAAGGGAGGAACATTTTCTAAAAAAAAAGAGAAAGAAAGAGAACTCTGAAGAACTCCTCAAGAACAAAAAAGGTAAAGACCTTTAAAAAAAGAGAAAGTTCTCTTATGAACAGATCATAGATCTTTAAAAAAAAAAAAAAAAAAAATAGTGCTTTGCACTTATGAACCATTGGTTCTCTAAGATCAAGAAAAATAAGAAACACTTGTTTTCTTTGATCTAAATTAGATCAAGAAACCAAGTAGTGCTTTGCACTTATGAACCATTGGTTTTGGAATCTAAAAGATTCTCAAGTTAATAGTGCTTTGCACTTGCAAAACTGCACTGTTGCGCTCTTGGGTTGGCGCAAGCCACTAGAGAGCGCCACGCGTCAGCATCTGAACCAATTGCGCATGCGCTTTTGAAACAGAGCCTTGCTCTTTAAAACTGGCGCAATTCACCACAGCACGCCACGTGTCAGCAGCGCAAGCGCAGCGCACTAGAACAGCGCTGTTGCGCTTGCGCTCGCCAGAGCATGACATGTGTCATCACCATATAAGCTTGCGCTTATTACTTGGCGCAAAGCGCCAGACAAATGCACTGCATTGCTTACAAAAGGGTCAAGCTCAATTAAAGAAGGCCTAACAGGCCTAATAAAATGCAATGCATTATTTTTAAAAAGGGCAGAGCCCAAACCAAAACAGATGCTCTGCATCATAAATAAAGAGACAGAGCCCAAATCAAAAAGGCCTAGCAGGCCAGAATAAAATGTAGTGCATTATTAAATATGGGCAAAGCCCTAGCACAGGCCTAATAGACCCAAGATCAAGAAAAATATTGAATATTCTCAATGGGACTTAGCCCAATCATGGTCGTAAGTCCCCAAACTAAATTGACTGAGCAAGAATGCTCTCCTAAATCAATTTACGACCGGTTCAAAGGTACATCTCCGAACTCCTCTGACACCCATCGTTGTAATCCTTCAACGACGTCAGAGAGGTGACGGGTCCCGACGACCACACATCAATACGGACTGCGGGGTCCTTAAACTCGTGGACCGAAACGTCCTTAAACTAATGTTGGACCGAAACGTCCTTAAACTAATATCGGACCACCACGTCCCTAAACTGGAATATGGACCACCACGTCCCTAAACTGGAATATGGACCATCACGTCCCTAAACTGAAATGTGGACCACCTTGTCCCTAAACTGGAATATGGACCGCAATGTTCTTAAACTACCAATGGACCGCAATGTCCCTAAACTACCTATGGACCGCAATGTCCCTAAACTGGAACAATAGAGCTCCCAAATGCTCTTTTGTCGGATCTAAACGATCCCGTTTAAGTTGATCTTAGCCTCAAATATGGCTAACGTATCCTTAAACATTCAAACAGACTTTAGTCCTAAATTGGACTATAAGACCCCCAATCAACTTTGGTTCAAAGGTACATCTCCAAACTCCTCTGACACATGTCGTTGTAATCCTTCAACGTCGTCAGAGAGGTGACGGGTCCCGACGGCCATATATTAAATAGACCACTACGTCCTTAAACTGGAAATGGATCTAGACGATCCCGTTAAGTTGATCTTAGTCTCAAATCAGACTAACGTATCCTTAACGAACGTTTAAGTTGATCTTAGTCTCAAATGCGGCTAACGTATCCTTAAACTAAAAACACCAAACCCAAATCTAAGTAAATATGGATTTGGACTAATCCACGTCCTACGGGCGACGGCATTACTCAGTCTCCGTATACAATCCACGGGCAACCACAAACAAAACAAACACCCACGACACGAAGTGAAATTCTGGAGAAGGAGAAAGTTGTTACCGTGATGCGGTAGCGTAATTAACTGCAGGGGCTTGCGCCTGCAGGGAAGAGCGTCCCCACAATCAAAAACCCCTCAAGCGAGGGGGAATCTGACGAAGTCTGCTACATCGGCCGCATCCGTCTAAACCTCCGATACACGGTGCCATAAATCAATTTGGCATCTTCGGAGAGGTAGACGGATAAAACCATATAGCATCTGCCCCGAATCTCAGGCAAGACGTTCTCACGTCACGGCCGCCGTTCGGAGGGGAACAGATTCTGGCACGCCCGGTGGGACCTTTTCCTCTTTCCACTCCACACTTCGTGTGTCGTGTTTTTTTCCCGCGATCAAATAATCGCGGTGTGTATGTTTTTGGTTGCCCTTAAGGGAGTGGATATTGAAGCCGGCATTTCGTCTCTATGAAGAATGGCATTTGCTCCCACTCTAGCAACTCAGGCTTTGTCATACCCGGCGGAGTCAAGTATGGGTCACTTGCAGCCTCAAATCTCTGCAATCCGGCTTTTCAAGAAATTAACGGGCTTCTTTTTGGGTCGATGCTCTCACCTCCCACCCTCGGTGCCTCAACGCCGATGGAGGAAGCCCAAAGGATGTCTGTCGCCCACAGGCAGGTGATTGTTATTGATTCTTGATGTGTAGTAGAAAATTGTAAAGAAATCACAACCAAAAATTATTTGACCGCAATCAACTACGGTGTCGGATGTAGATTGTAAGTGAGTGCGGATCGTCCACAGGGACAGTGTAATCGTTCGTCTTTCGAATTAGATGAGTCAAAAGTTTAAAGAAAAGAAAACAAAACAATTCATGATTTGTATTTGAAGTTTAAGAATTAGAAAATATAGATCTAATAACAAGAAAAAGATAGAATCAAGAATTTATAGTTTGTTGATTTTTCCAAACCAAATATCAAGAATCGAAATGAGGCTCGTAGGAATCGATCGGATCTATAGATGTGATGTAATCTTACAATTACGTATTCTTATCCTTCGATGAATTGATACTAGATCGATGATAATCGATGAGAATTAGAGACTTCTTGTGAAACTAGGGTTTCATCTTATCTCTTGTTCTTTCATTGATACCATTCATATTCTAGCCTCTAGTAAATTCAAGAAACGATCGTAGATCCCTAATTTCGAGCGATCACAATCAAGAAAGCATCGCTACGAAACTAGGTCATCGATTCTTGAACTTGCTAGGGTTTACAAAACTCGTAGGACTTAAAAATAGTATTAAGATTTGTTACATCATCATTCTACAATCGTCTCGACTCCTTTACGAGCGGAGTTTTATTCAATCATCACAACAAGAACAACAATTACAAATTGAGATCTAATCATGATGCAAGAATTAAAAGAAAGCAAGATTAAAGAATTTCACCTTTTATTTATATCAACAATTTCATTACATTCGCTCAAGAACTACAAGAGGAAGAATTCGATCGTCGACTTGGCTTCGCTCGTCTCCGTGGATCGCGGATCGGCTTGGATCACTTGCCCGATTAAAGATCGGCTCGGCTCCTAAAAGGTTGAAGGCTTCTCGCTTGATTTGGTACTCAAGATCTTGAAGTTGGAGTGGAATTAGGGATAGGGTTTCGCACAAGCCTTGTCACGATACTTGTGGAAGAAAATGGTGTAGAATGAACAACCTCATCCCTTAGATCTAGGTTCCTATTTATAGCCATCAAAACCCTAGATCTAGGATTTGAATTTTTAGTTTCCCTCCAAAAGTTTGTTAGATGAAATTTGAATTTCCCTCCAAAAGTTTGTTAAATGAAATTCAAATTTCCCTCCAAAAGTTAGTTGAGTGAAATTCAAATTTCCCTCCAAAAGTTTGTTGGATGAAATTCGAATTTCCCTCCAAAAGTTTGTTGGATGAAATTCGAATTTCCCTCCAAAAGTTTGTTGAGTGAAATTCAAATTTCCCTCCAAAAGTTTGTTGGATGAAATTCGAATTTCCCTCCAAAAGTTTGTTGAGTGAAATTCGAATTTCCCTCCAAAAGTTAGTTGAGTGAAATTCAAATTTCCCTCCAAAAGTTTGTTGGATGAAATTCGAATTTCCCTCCAAAAGTTTGTTGGATGAAATTCGAATTTCCCTCCAAAAGTTTGTTGAGTGAAATTCAAATTTCCCTCCAAAAGTTTGTTGGATGAAATTCGAATTTCCCTCCAAAAGTTTGTTGAGTGAAATTCAAATTTCCCTCCAAAAGTTTGTTGAGTGAAATTTGAATTTCCCTCCAAAAGTTAGTTAGAGGAGAAACTTCTAGATGTGATTAGTTAGGAGGGAGCTTCTAGAAGAGGTTAGTTAGGAGCTTAATTAGGATTAGCCTTGCTTAATGATCTTTGCTGATCTGGCAGGAGCTTCGAGAGAATTCTGGAATTTAACATATCAGAAATGAATGTGGGCTCAGATATTGTGATTCTGCACCAAAAATTAAGCTCTGATGTGTCCAAAGCACCGCGGATCCGCAGCCAAAGCAGGCTCCTGCCGCGGATCCGCGGCTACTTGTGGGCCTTGGGCTTTGATCTTTCTGGTACAGTCTTGGGATGATTGTTGGGCCTTTATTGTATATATAGAATTGTATAACTCCTTCTGAATTGCTACCAGATCTGAAATGATTTAGTTGGCATATTTTTGATCAGCTCTTTTGCTTTTCTTCCGTATTTCCTGCACAGACTCAAGACAAGTGTTGCGCAAATACAGAAATGATGCGATGCCATGAAATGCGGTCAATTTCTCTTAAAGTGCCGGTTTAAAAGTCTAACACATGCAATCTGATATTTTATGACTGATTTGCTAATATGTGAAATATGAATACCGAACACTTCTAAATGAGTGCAAATGATAGGGAAATTGCCATGTTAAAAATACATTATTTTCGACTGATCAAATACCCCCAAACTTAATTTCGATCGTCTCGAGCGAATGTTTTATTAAAAAGAGAGGGAGAAAATAAAGAAAGAGAAAAACTAACTAGCACACTTTCGTAGGCAACACGATTGCACTGAGCACGTGCAACAAGCCTTTAAACCTCTAGGTGTCCCTAGTAGGAGGAGTGTTGTCTCCTGAGGGTTTTCAGCGGATTGCACCCACAAAATCCAATAATAAAAGAAAGATCATGAATATTACATTTAAAGAAAAGAATTGTAAAAGAAAAGCCTTGAAAATTAGGGTTTCCAACTAAGCTAGCTTTTCGGTTGTCATGAGCCCTATCTTAATGGTCATGAAAAGATGTCAGAAATCACGTCCTCCCTCAATAAAACATCGTCTTATTCTTCATTCCTATCTTTCTTCCAAACATCGATCATATAACCCTGCGTGTGTGTAAAGGACATCCCTACACCCGGAGAATTCAATTCAAGCTATCATACTCTTGCCCATCAGCCTCAGTATTTTTTTTTCCGATGAGCTCACACACTTTCATGCGACCGTTAATACTTCTTGAGGTACTAACCGACCGATTACTCATGTGCTTGCTTATTTGGTGTATTTTCCTCGTCTTGCACCACCTTAGGTATAGCAGTGACTCTCAGACCAGTTGGCCTTAGGGCACTAGATGAAGATGCACCCTTGCTATATATTTTTTATTTCCCTCGGTGATAACAAAACCAGTGTCCATTTTTCTCACCATTTTTTTTTCCATACTTTTGGCTTTAAGACAAGAGCATTTCAAGGTATCCTCTACTATCCCAGGCTTCAAGACGTGTGTAAGTGAGAATAGCAGGGTATCAACGTTCAAAATGTTTGGCTTCCAGAATAGAAACTATTTTTTCAGACTTATTTTTATCCTCAGATTAGTGACGTCTTTCATCTTACTAACCCTTGGGACAACGGCTTATAACTACTTATTACTAGTTCGTATAAGAAAACTTCTAATTTTCTTAGTTTTCTAAAATTTTTCTAATCTCATGGATGTAATTTTTCACTATCTAAACTTTCATTATCTTATTTATATACAAAAAAATATTTTTATCTTTTTGAAAATTTTTAAATTTTTATAGGTTTTCGAAAAAATGTTTTGTGCTTATGCAAATGATATGCAAATGATGCGAAAAATAAGCACAAACCTCCCCCAAACTTGTTTTCAACAGTGTCCTCACTGTTGCCATCTGCTAAATCTCCAAAAACCTGTAAGCTTGGGAGGAATTTATTAGTGGGGGCAAAATATATAAGTGAAGATCCTCCCCCAAACTTATTTTTGGCTCAAAAGTTTGTAAAAAATTTATTTTCAAGAGCCCGATTATACCCCCCCAAACTTAAGCAATGTTAATCTTTGAAAATCATATGAGGGGGTCAAAAATCATTGGTCGATGCCAAGCTTTGCAAAGACCGAATGTCAACACCAACCATTCAAAAAATTTATCAATGCAGTGCTCTGGTTGGTGGAAGAAGAAGTGTGGAAAGGTTAAGTGGTGGAATAGAATGTGTGTGCGTCTCGTATTGGAGAGACGATGTAGTGTATGTGATGGATTACTCGCATTCTTTTTACAGTTCAAAAGAAGGGGTGGAGGTTCAATTTCATTGATTGGGACATGATTCATCTCAACACCCGTGTCATTTAAAAATGCGAGTTCATCAGCGAAGATTTCCTCAAAAGTTCCATCTATACCCCGAGAAATAATGTCATCACAAAGTGCGGGGTGATCTTCAGACTCTAAGAACAGTTCATAATCAGTGTTATTTGTTGACCCGGACATCTCGGTAGAAGAGTCCGTATGTGTATGATATATAGTTGGGTCAAACAATAACATATGAAAAGAGTCTAGATCAATATCAGGAGGATCATCAAATTCGCTGCTGTCGACATCCATTAAGTCGACAGAACAGACCTGAGCAGTAGGTTCGGAGGGTACACTTCCCAACTTGTAAATGTTCAGCTCTATTGACCTATTCCCAAAAGATAAGGTCATAGAACCATTACGACAGTTGATTATTGCGTTGGAAGTGGCCAAAAAGGGGCGACCTAAAATCACCGGAATTTGATTCCGTGGGTTCGCTACAGGCTGTGTATCAAGTACAATAAAATCCACAGGAAATACAAATTCCCCGATTTTTATTAACACATCCTCCAGTTTACCCCTAGGTTTGGTGATTGATCGGTCAGCCATCTGGAGAGTTATGCTCGAAGGCTTTAACACTCCGATACCTAGTTGCTCATATACCGAGTAAGGAAGTAAGTTAACACTAGCGCCAAGGTCAAGTAACGCACGGTTGATGTGTTTCTCCCCAATAAAAATGGAAATAGTAGGACAGCCAGGGTCCTTACGTTTCCGTGGTAATTGTTGGGGAAAAGCCGTGTCTACAGTACTCGACATGAAGATTTTTTTAGGCACTTGAGTCTTCCTCTTCCTAGTGCATAAGTTCTTAAGAATTTTTGCATAGGACGGAACTTGTTGAATAGCATCTAGGAGAGGGATGTTGATGTTAACTTCCTTAAACATGTCCACAATCTTCTCCATTTGGGCATTATGTTTCTTGGACCTCAACCTATTTGGAAATGGAGCTCTATCAATAAGTGTTGGGTCCAACAATTGTGGAGAAGTTTGTGGGGGTGGAAAAGATGAGGTGGGTGGAGGGTTCGAGCCTTTGGGAACACGGAGAATAGGCTCGGAAGAAGAAGGTAGGTTAGACGAAATAGGGTAAGAAGTAGAAGTGTGAGTGGAAGTGGAAGTGGAAGCCGGGGTGTTAATGATCAATTCATCATTATCAATTTGTTCACCCGAATGATTGTCTAGCACTCTTCCAGATCTCAACGTTGTAAAAGCGTCCACATTAGTGTAATGTGAAGGTCTAGCATCAGGTACGGGTTGAGATGGAAGATTCCCTTCTTCTCTAGCACTTATTTCGGCTGTTATTTGTTCAATTTGTGCTTCCATTGATTTGATATTCTCATTTTGATTGAGAATGATCTTTATCATATTATCAATGGAAGATTGAAAACTTGCCGACTCTTGGGTGGATTGTTTCATGAAAGTAACCAAGGTTTGCACCAGTGCAGAGATATTATCAGTACCGGCCAATTGCAAAGAGTTTTCATGTAGTGCAAAAGTGTTGGCAGGATTTTGAAAATTTTGTGATTGGAAGGGGTGCTGACTCAATTGAAGTGGTGGCTGCTGTTGTGGTGGAGGGACCCTTTGAAAATTGTTTAGGATTGGAACCGTGTTTTGAGATTGTGATTGGTTCCAAGAAAAGTTCAGGTGATTCCTCCAATCTTGATTATATGAGGAAGAAGAGGGATAGTTTCCAGGTCCTTGCTGAAGTGAAGCATTAGTGTGACCTTGAAACGGTACATTCAAAGGACATTCTTCCGTCAAATGTGAAGGGTTTGAACAGCAGCCACACACGGTTTTGGGAAGTGTGGATTGGTTTAGGGAGGCTGAAGAGATTTTGTTTTCTATAGCATCGAGTTTCCTTTGTATTGCGGCCATTTCGGCTTTCAAGGTGACGGAAACATCGAGCTGATTGACATCTTCCCTAGGTGGTGGTAGTCTAACACTTTCCCATTGTGATGTGTTTTGAGCTAAATCTTCTAAGTATTTCCAAGCTTCACCATCATCTTTAGATAGGAATTGGCAATGACACATGGTTTCAAGCATCTGTCTAGTAGTGAGGTCAATACCCTCATAGATAATTCGACACAAATCCCATCTGGGGATTCCGTGATGAGGGCATTGAATAAGAAGATCCTTGAACCGTTCAAAGCATTTCAAAAATGGTTCATTGGGAAGTTGGGTAAATTTAGAGATTTCACTCCGAACACGGGCGGTCTTGTGATTGGGATAAAATTTCTTAAGGAATGCTGCAACGAATTCGTCCCATGTTGAAATAGAATGTGCGGGTGTGATGTAAAGCCACTTCTCGGCTAAATCGCACAAAGTGAATGGGAGAAGACGTAAACGCAGAGCATCAAAAGACAGTTGTGAATTTCCCATCAAAGCACATACGTTTTCAAATTTGGAAATAAACATGTATGCGTTTTCAGAATCAAGACCGTGAAATTTGGGTAACAGTTCGATGAATTGGGGGTTGATTTCAAAATTTTCCCCGTTGGCAGGTGGTATAGAAAGACAGGTGGGAAGAGAAACACGTGTAGGATAACACCTCTCTTGGAGAGAGATGCGTGGAGGATTCTGCGCACCTGCGGGCGGTGGCAGAGTAGTGTTAAAGTTTGATGGATTTGGGTCCATCGCGGGTGTGGTGGGTGGTGGGGGAGAAGATGAAGAATTACCGACTCTGGGGTCGATAAAAGAAACGCGGACAAGACGGGAAATGGAATCCCGTGTCCAGCCTAACATTATGCTAAACGGTTGTAGCACAAGTGGCAGCGTTGGTATAATTAGAGGAAAAGAAGTGTGCGGTGTTTGTTTTGAAAAGATACGGATTTTTGAAAAATATGATGCAACAAAACAAATGCAACACACAAACCCTAGAATCTAGTGGTCACCTAGGTCAAACTCTAGACCGCTCCTAACTGCCAAAAGACAAGTCGCAGGATAAATCCTCCACTGCCTCTTTGTCTCCCTGTGGCCGGATAAGTGCCAGGTAAGTGGGAAGGAACCACCACTACAGTGGGCCTAATTAAAAACCACTAGCCTTAGACACACTCGCCTTAGGCACCACAAGAAAACTCGGATAAGCAATGAATTACCCACGGCCTTCTCTTGTCCTAATTGAGCGCGACGGTCCTTAGAGTCATCTCTAGATTTCTTTTAATTAATGAGGGTAAATGAGGATGCAAGTTTTGCGATTTTCGGGGCCTAGGAAGGGTAATGAAATCCCCACCTAATTTGGATTTGGTCGTGCCCCTTAATTTCCGTATTAATATGCAACAACCACAAGAATCAAAAACACGCACAAATTTTATTTTGCTTTGCGGCGCTGCGATTTATTTGCAAAGAAACCTGCAGCAAAATTGTTATTGGAGCAGATGAGGTAAGAGATAAGAAAGTAAGGGACTTACAGAGGAAAATTGGTACAGTGAATCAACAAGGGGAGCGCGGAACCGCCGCGGATTAGGGTCTTTAGCCGCGGAAGGGCGGCTGTATGTACTGTTCACTCCACCAAATTTCAACAGTAGCTTGCTGTTGATTTCTACAGTTCTCTGGAATTTTCAGAAAATTTTTTCTCCAGCTCCAATGATTCCAGATTTTCTCGCAACAAATCACAACACACGTATTAGTGTTTGCACGAATTTTGATCACAAAAATTTAGATGGAATAAAATTTTCAACTCAAATTTCAAAATACGAACAACTAGCGCACTATCCCCGGCAACGGCGCCATTTGATTGTTATTGATTCTTGATGTGTAGTAGAAAATTGTAAAGAAATCACAACCAAAAATTATTTGACCGCAATCAACTACGGTGTCGGATGTAGATTGTAAGTGAGTGCGGATCGTCCACAGGGACAGTGTAATCGTTCGTCTTTCGAATTAGATGAGTCAAAAGTTTAAAGAAAAGAAAACAAAACAATTCATGATTTGTATTTGAAGTTTAAGAATTAGAAAATATAGATCTAATAACAAGAAAAAGATAGAATCAAGAATTTATAGTTTGTTGATTTTTCCAAACCAAATATCAAGAATCGAAATGAGGCTCGTAGGAATCGATCGGATCTATAGATGTGATGTAATCTTACAATTACGTATTCTTATCCTTCGATGAATTGATACTAGATCGATGATAATCGATGAGAATTAGAGACTTCTTGTGAAACTAGGGTTTCATCTTATCTCTTGTTCTTTCATTGATACCATTCATATTCTAGCCTCTAGTAAATTCAAGAAACGATCGTAGATCCCTAATTTCGAGCGATCACAATCAAGAAAGCATCGCTACGAAACTAGGTCATCGATTCTTGAACTTGCTAGGGTTTACAAAACTCGTAGGACTTAAAAATAGTATTAAGATTTGTTACATCATCATTCTACAATCGTCTCGACTCCTTTACGAGCGGAGTTTTACTCAATCATCACAACAAGAACAACAATTACAAATTGAGATCTAATCATGATGCAAGAATTAAAAGAAAGCAAGATTAAAGAATTTCACCTTTTATTTATATCAACAATTTCATTACATTCGCTCAAGAACTATAAGAGGAAGAATTCGATCGTCGACTTGGCTTCGCTCGTCTCCGTGGATCGCGGATCGGCTTGGATCACTTGCCCGATTGAAGATCGGCTCGGCTCCTAAAAGGTTGAAGGCTTCTCGCTTGATTTGGTACTCAAGATCTTGAAGTTGGAGTGGAATTAGGGATAGGGTTTCGCACAAGCCTTGTCACGAGACTTGTGGAAGAAAATGGTGTAGAATGAACAACCTCATCCCTTAGATCTAGGTTCCTATTTATAGCCATCAAAACCCTAGATCTAGGATTTGAATTTTTAGTTTCCCTCCAAAAGTTTGTTAGATGAAATTTGAATTTCCCTCCAAAAGTTTGTTAAATGAAATTCAAATTTCCCTCCAAAAGTTAGTTGAGTGAAATTCAAATTTCCCTCCAAAAGTTTGTTGGATGAAATTCGAATTTCCCTCCAAAAGTTTGTTGGATGAAATTCGAATTTCCCTCCAAAAGTTTGTTGAGTGAAATTCGAATTTCCCTCCAAAAGTTTGTTGGATGAAATTCGAATTTCCCTCCAAAAGTTTGTTGAGTGAAATTCAAATTTCCCTCCAAAAGTTTGTTGAGTGAAATTCAAATTTCCCTCCAAAAGTTTGTTGAGGAAATTTGAATTTCCCTCCAAAAGTTAGTTAGAGGAGAAACTTCTAGATGTGATTAGTTAGGAGGGAGCTTCTAGAAGAGGTTAGTTAGGAGCTTAATTAGGATTAACCTTGCTTAATGATCTTTGCTGATCTGGCAGGAGCTTCGAGAGAATTCTGGAATTTAACATATCAGAAATGAATGTGGGCTCAGATATTGTGATTCTGCACCAAAAATTAAGCTCTGATGTGTCCAAAGCGCCGCGGATCCGCAGCCAAAGCAGGCTCCTGCCGCGGATCCGCGGCTACTTGTGGGCCTTGGGCTTTGATCTTTCTGGTACAGTCTTGGGATGATTGTTGGGCCTTTATTGTATATATAGAATTGTATAACTCCTTCTGAATTGCTACCAGATCTGAAATGATTTAGTTGGCATATTTTTGATCAGCTCTTTTGCTTTTCTTCCGTATTTCCTGCACAGACTCAAGACAAGTGTTGCGCAAATACAGAAATGATGCGATGCCATGAAATGCGGTCAATTTCTCTTAAAGTGCCGGTTTAAAAGTCTAACACATGCAATCTGATATTTTATGACTGATTTGCTAATATGTGAAATATGAATACCGAACACTTCTAAATGAGTGCAAATGATAGGGAAATTGCCATGTTAAAAATACATTATTTTCGACTGATCAGCAGGCTCCCCAAGCAGCAGCCTTGCCGACGGAATCGGTCCTCAAACAAATGGTACATGCCAAAGACCAAGGTCGACGCAGGGGGCAGAATATTCAAGATCTTCAAGAAATCAATGGCTTCAAACTGCACTAACTGCAACGGCAACTCCCCCTCAGGGCTAACTCCACTGGCTCCAGTGGTGGAAGTCAACGCTGCTGTTCCAACTGGAAACAGCTTTGAACTGCTGAGAAGGGTACGGAAGAACTCTTCAACCGCTACATTGAAAAGATCTCCTCCGCCCGCGGAGAGAGTTCCGGAAACGAAGCAAGAACAGCTCCCTCAACGGCTGTCCTCAAAAATTTATAAAGTTTGGCGGAGAGTTCAAGACTCCGTGATTGACCCAGGTCGCTCTCGTCAACAGAAAAAGGCGAAAGTGGAAAAAAAAAAGGACCGTCTGATCAAACAGGAAAGGATGACAGTCGCTAGGGTGACCACTGCAACGGCCCCTCCAACCTCAACGGCCCACAAAAGAAGAAGGCCGGAGAAAACCCCCGCGCCCGCGGCAAATGCCAAAGGTGGTGAGCCTAAACGCCCTAAGTCCGGGGGCATGATAGTTCATACAGTTTATGTGGCATCGGGAAAGGAGGATAGCCGCATATCAACAGGTCATAGACCGCACACGAGGTCAGTGACCAAGGCTCAGGAGCAGCAGCAGAAGCTCCAAGAAATGATGAACGCTATGGCCGCACTTACAGGGCCAAAAGAAAACCCTGAAACGTCCTCGGATGAACGCCAAGAGGAAGAAACCGACGCCGAATTCCTTCGTCGGATATTGGAAAAGAAGGACAAAGAGGCTGCTGAACAAGCAGCCAACATACAGCGTATGGGCCTCCTCTTCCAAGACATGATAGGGATGATGATACAGCAAGATCCTCCGACCGAAGAGCCCCCGATCGTCCTTGGAGATGATAGGAGAGAGACATCAAATCCTCCGCCAGCCCTATCAACAGCTAAGGAGGATACAATCTCTAAAGCTGATTTGGACGAGTACATAGCCCAACAAATACGGGTTCATCATGCGACCGAAGCAGCCGGCCAGGTCGAAAAAACGGGGCGGCCATATCCAAGTTGGTACGACCAAATCAAGTACCCGCCAGGTTACACAATTCCCAAGTTCCATGTCTACAAGGGGATGGGCAATCCTCACCAGCACGTTGCCCAGTTCAGGGCGCTCTGCGGCAACACCGGTGGTGATGACAAGCTTTTACTTCGCCAGTTTGTTGGAAGTTTATCGGATACGGCGTTCGAGTGGTACTCTGAGCTCCCGAACGACTCTATCAAAACCTTCACGGAAATGGAGCTATTGTTTACTCAGCGTTTTGCAAGCGCTAGTGAACGTACCCCGATGACAGCACTGATTAACGCCAGGGTAAAGCCAGGCGAGACGTGGGTTCAGTACGCTATACGATGGCGGAACTTATGGTCGAAGTGCGAGCAGCGCATTGAAGAAGCTCCCGCGGTGGGTATGTTTGTAGGAACCCTTGATCCACAAGCAACCATCTCGCAATTTATGATGTTTTTCAAGCCGACTACCTTCCAGGCCTTGAATGACAAGCTAGCGCAAATGGATCAGATGGGCCATAAACCCCCTCTTCCAAAGCCGGACTCCCGAAATGAGAAAGGGAAGGGAAAAGCGATCATTGTCGCTAATGCTCAACAACAACCGAGCGACTCGAAGCCGGTTGTTCGTCAAAATAATACGCGTCCATACGTGGCCCTTGAGGAGAGGCTAGGACATTCTTACTCCTTTCCCCGAGATAAGACGAGAAGGTTATTCGAGCTAGCATTGCGCAACCGACTCATAAATCTGCCGGATCCAAAATGTCCGTTGCAACCAAGTGATGTCAGCGAGCCCAACTACTGTCCTTATCATCGAGTACTAGGCCATCCGATCGAAGATTGCTACGTTTTCAAAAATTGGCTTGAAAACCGGTACTGACAAGGCAAGTTCGCATTGTCTGACAAATGGAAGGTGAATCCCCCGCAGCCTCACACATCTAAGGGGACGAATACGCCGGGGGCAACATGCTCCGTCGTTGAAGAAGCTCCTTGGGAAGTTGTATTATCAACCAAGACAAAGAGGATGCTAAACGATCTTCAGACATGCCCAGCGATCAAGTGGAAGAACCCGTTGGAGCCGCAGATCATTGAAGGGATGTTGAAGCCTCGTCCAACTCAAAAGATTGATGGAGGTGGCCCAAGCATTCATAACCAGCCATCGAAATCTTCAAAGAAGAAGAAAAGGATATAAAGAAGCCCGTGAAGCCTGCCGACAAGCGTACGGACTTGCAAAAACAAATTGACGCGTTGGAGGAATACAACCAGAAGGCACGGACTCCCATTACATTCCAAGAATTCCTCAATCACGTCTTTCAAGAGGAAGATGAGGGAGAAAGTTCATCTGATGATTCTGAGGAATGCGTGACGAGCTGTCATGTGATTTCCCACTCGTTCATAGACGATGAGGAGACTTCTTGTACTGAAACGCTGGGGGCAGATCCCGAACCAAAAATTCTAGAGCCATCGGATGAAGTAATCGATGCATTCCTCAATGAAGATCTCTTAAAAAGCAAAGCTGATCGGGAGCGCGAGGAGGTTATATTCGAAAGGGCCAAACGCCAGTGCCTTGACGAAAGAATTGAGATACTCCCGCTGGAGCAAAGTACACCCACTGCGGACAAAAGCAAATTCAAGATGAGGAAAAGGTTTGCTATGGCCATATCAATGGGTATGAAGCTACCATCCTTCGAAGGAAAAATTACCGGTGAAGCGGAAATGCACCCCTCCTATTGCTTGTATCATCGGAAGATTTCGCACCCCACTGAAGAGTGCAAAACTTTCGATAGATGGTGGCAAGGATACGTTGATCATCGACAACGCTTTAAGCGGGAAAGGCGTAAAACTCGTCGAGAGCAAAGAAATACGACCGAAGGGATTAAAAGAACTACCGGCGATTGTCGCGTGGTTAACACCGGCGGGTCACAAGTGCCTGCATTCGGGAGCGATTCTGATGAGGAGCTGGAACTTGCCCCTCTCTTTAAAGAATCCACTTCGAGAAAAGAAGAAGAGCCGAAGGTCTGCGAAAATATCCGGCTGCGGAATCGGACGCTGCCTGAAAAGAACCTCGGACCCTTAAACAGGAAAGATAAAGGGAAAGAAAAGGTCTCTGAAGATATCATCTTAGATGACCAAGTGGTGGAAGAGCTAGCTGCCAAGGACCCGCCAAAGAAGAATAAGGTGGATTACAGCGTCTTAGCACATCTGAGGAAGCTGCCCTCACAGCTCAGCATTCTTGACACCCTTTTGCTATCAAAAGAGGCGAGAGATTCGTTAATTAAGGCACTCCAAGATCCGGAACAATTCCAAGCATGCCTGGCCGAGGAAAAGATGAAGGATGAATTGGAGGAAGTGCACATGGCCGATGTCACTTTCGGCGACGAGGACTGTTCCCCTCCGAACGGCGGCCTGGACGTTAGGACGTCTTGCCTGAGATTCGGGGCAGATGCTATATGGTTTTATCCGTCTACCTCTCCGAAGATGCCAAGTTGATTTATGGCACCGTGTGTCGGAGGTTTAGACGGATGCGGCCGATGTAGCAGACTTCGTCAGATTCCGCCTCAGGATGAGGGGTTTTTGATTATGGGGACGCTCTTCCCTGCAGGCGCAAGCCCCTGCAGTTAATTACGCTACCGCCTCGCGGTAACAACTTTCTCCTTCTCCAGAATTTCACTTCGTGTCGCGTGTGTTCATTTTGTTTGTGGTTGCCCGTGGATTGTATACGGAGACTGAGTAATACCGTCGCCCGTAGGACGTGGATTAGTCCAAATCCGTATTTACTTAGATTTGGGTTTGGTGTTTTCGGTTTAAGGATGCATTAGTCGCGTTGCGGCTAAGATCAACTTAAACGTTCGTCAAGGATACGTTAGTCCTGTTTTAGACTAAGATCAACTCAACGTAGTGATTAATTTAATGTATGGCCATCGGGACTCGTCACCTCTCTGACGTCGTTGAAGGATTACAACGACATGTGTCAAAGGAGCTCGGAGATGTACCCTCGAACCAGAGTTGATTGGGAGTTTTATAATCCATTTGAATATTTAAGGATACGTTAGCCATGTTTGGGGCTAAGATCAACTTAAACGTTTGTTAAGGATACGTTAGTCTAGTTTGAGACTAAGATCAACTTAACGGGACCGTTTAGATCCGATAAAAGAGCATTTGGGCTCTATTGTGCCAGTTTAGGGACGTGGTGGTCCGATATTAGTTTAGGGACGTTTCGGTCCGATATTAGTTTAGGGACGTTTCGGTCCGACGCCAGTTTAGGGACGTAGTGGTCCGTTGGGACCCGTCACCTCTTTGACGTCGTTGAAGGATTACAACGACATGTGTCAAAGGAGTTCGGAGATGTACCCTCGAACCGGTTGTGAATTGATTCAGGAGAACCATTTTGCTCAATCAATTTGATTTGAGGACTTATGGCCACGATTGGGTTAAGTCCAATTTTTATTTATTTTGGGCTTTGCTCAAATAGAATATTAATTCAAATAGGGCTCTGCCCTTTTATTGCTTTGCAATTTGATTTGGGCCAGGCCCTTTAAATAATGCATTGCATTTGTGCAGAGCATCAAGAATCTTTTAGATTCAAGAGCAAAAGTGCAGAGCACTTTTGATCTAAATTTAGATCAAAGGAAAACAAGTTTCTCTCTTGTTTTTCCTTTTCTCAGAGAACCAAGGGTTCATCACAAGTGCAAAGCACTATTTTTATTTATTTATTTTTTATTTATTTGTTCATTGAAGATTAATGATTTTTAGATCCATGATCTGTACTTCAGAGATTTTTCTCTTTTAAAAAGGTTTTACCTTTTTTTTGTTCTTCCAAAGTTCTTCAAGAATTCTCTCTGTTTTCTTTTTGATGTTGATCCTGATCAAATGAGGTCCGGGGTCCTTTTTATAGTACTCATAGATTAGTTGAATTTGTTAAACAGATCTTTTTCTGAGTGATTTGGGGAATTTTCCCCACCGTTGGATCTTTGATCCAAAGGCCCCTGTCTTATACAAGAAAATCTTCTTGTTTTAAACAAGAACAAAAAAATATCCTTAAATCTTAATTCTGTTGTTGTGCAACTCACCAGCGTGTGACACGTGTCGCGCAGTGAAGCGTTTGCGCAACAGCGCTTGCGCAACTGCGCAGACACGTGTCGCGCAGCGAAGCGCTTGCGCAGCTGCGCTTGCGCAGCTGCGCAGACACGTGTCGCGCAGCCGTGCGCTTGCGCAACTGCGCAGACACGTGTCGCGCTGCCGTGCGCTTGCGCAGTTGAACGTTGCTTATGTTTTTTAAAGAGCCTTGCTCTGATTGGACGTACTGTCTTGGGCGTTGTGCTGCCGTGTCAACTTCTGACACGTGGCGCGTTGCGCGCAGCGCACGGGAACTGAAGCGTTGCTTCAAAATTTGAATTTTCAAAACTTAAGTAGAGCCTTGCTCTGATTGGGGGAACAAATGCCCCCCCACCGTTGCGCTCACGTGGCGCGCACGTGAGTGCAGCGGTGGCAAGACCCCAACCGTTGGATCATGGGGGTCATTTGAAGAGACGCAGGCGTCTATAAATAGGACCCTTGGTCCTTGGTAATTCTTTACCAATTTCAAGAATTTGAATTTCAGAGCCTTGCTCTTGCTTAAAAACTCTTAGAGCCTTGCTCTTGCTTCTTCCCAAGAACTTTGAAGTTCAGAACTTAGAATCACTCTTAGGTAAAAATTTAAATTAATTTAAATTAATTTTAATTAACAGAGCCTTGCTCTTGTAGATCTTTGATCTAAAGAAAACCCATTTGGGGTTTCTTCAACAGAGCCTTGCTCTCATAGATCTTTGATCTAAAGAAAACCCCTTTGGGGTTTCATCCACAGAGCCTTGCTCTCAAAAATTTACAGAGATCTGGTTCCTGGGTTTTAACCCATGAACAGAGCCATGCTCATAGATCAAATAGAGAACTCCTAAAAGTTTTCATGGATCTTTAAGATCCCAAAAATTTTAATTCCTAGGAGTTATAATTTTTCATTACTACTACAGAGCTAGGCTCTTTTTAAGAAGTTTTATTCCTTTGAGACCAGAGTTTGACAAATGTCACTCTGTGATAGAGCTTTGCTCTAAAAAGAGGAGATTTTCTCCTTGTCTCTAGGGATCCCCTCCCAATAGGGATATTCTTTTTGGGGGTCTTTTTCATTGACTGACAGTCTCATCCAATGATGGGACTGTCTTATCAAATGATGCGCCGTCATCTAGATTTTGTGGGTCCCCCTTTGGTCCCCTACTCACTGCACTGTAGTGTGATGTAGGACTTTGACATGTGAAGCATTGGAACGCTAACGGTTATATTTATTTTTTTTTTGTCTACAGGGAACATGTCTGAAGATTTGTCTTTCCCTTTTGTTCGCTCAGAAGGAGGGTTCCCACACGCACCAGTGGACCGGGTGGCGTTCGCCTTGATTAAAGATCATGATCCAGAGTACAAGAGACTCCATTTGTGGGGAAGGTGGTACAGCCAAATCATCCAAGGCCGTCGCAGCTTCAGCTCCGCTTCGCCTTCTGAGCCCATAGTTACGATCCCTTATGCGGACAAGCCCCCGGTGGAGTATGCCGTGGAGGTTAAAAATTGGAATGCTGACGACCTCCTTCAGCCTGCAATCGGTGCCATTCCGGTGCAGCCGCCGCCGGCTATAGATATCTTGGGGAGGCGAATCTGTCAGGGTGAAGCACGCCCTTGGGGACAGGCTTATAATATTGGACTGATCCCGCGACCGCTTGCCGGATACCTGCAATGGGCCCGGTACATCTTATCGGCGAAAAGGACTCATCTAATGAAGATTGGTTTATATTCGGCCGTCTACGTTTCGCTTTTCGAGTATCCCTCTCCTCCGACGTGGTGGATAAAGGCCTTTATTGAACAATGGAATATCCCCACCCACACCTTCTTGACAGCGGATAGGGAAGTCTCCATCTCTTTGGAAGAATTTGTTGAGATTTCAGGTCTACCAGTGAGGGGGGAGCACTACGAAGAGCTGCTTCCTCCTGATGAGTATGTCTTTGCCACCAAGCAGGTTGTATTTGACTTAACTCCGGAAAATGCCATTCAGCATCAGCACCCGGGCTTGGTGAAGGTGTTGGAGATTTATGAGGAACTCCATTTGGAATCGGGCGACCGGGGCGTCAGTTTCGCGGATTTCATCACTCGTTTTATCCGCCCGGAGTTCCTATCAGAGCAGGGCGAGAAGTTTGCTCAGCTTGCTGACCCCTTTGGTTTCGGCTTGGACCGCCGACCTTCATCGGAAAATGAGCAGCGGGATTTTTATCTTCCCGGCACTGCCAGTGTCCCTTTCTCAGAGACCGCCGTTCCTGGCATGGACGAGGAGACTTTTTTCATAGGGTTCTTGGGTCTATGGCTATGCAGCTTCGCGCTTCCCATGCATCCACGCCTCATGCGGTCCTCCGTATTTTACCCGGCACATCGAATGGCGGCTGGTTTGCAACTATCGGTAGGGATTGCTGGGCTGGCTTACCTTTATAATGGACTTAGCGTAGCGGCGGATGCTAATGAACCTGGGGTACAGCCTGCTAACTTTCCGATGCACTACTTCACTTCTTGGATGGAGCTGCATGTGCGAGGGGTGTTTGGTGCCCATAAGACTCCTCTATTCTTTGAGAAATACGGACTCCCAAGAATCATGCGGTTGGTCGGGGCTTCAATTGTGGTTGCACCTCCGCGGGAGTCTAGGGGACTGCTCCTGCGTTCACATCTAGTCGGAGCGAAGACCTCTTTTGTGGATAAGGTCATCACCATAGGCTCCGAGACTGCTAAGTCAGTGGTGTCGCTGCGTGACGACTTTAAGGGCGGGGTTTCTGTACTGAAGGCTCGGGAAATCCTTCACCTTTACTCCATTCGGCCGGGCTACCTAGTATTTAGGCAGAATAAGAAGGCTCTTTTTATGAGGTATAACCCACATCGATTTGCCCAACAATCGAGTTACAATCAAGGGATCCCGATGGAGGCCTTTCTGGAAACACCCGCGGTCAGTCCAGAGGGGATAAGGAATGTGATGCATCATTTCGTCCGGCTTAATACGGGATCCTATTTTTTTATCAGTGAGCCTAGCTGTGTTCCTAAAATAATCCATCCGTATGTAGCCTGGTATGCGCATGCTATGGGCCCAATCATTTTAATGGAGAAACGCCTGCTGGTTGACCGTAGGGGTGCGCCTCCTGGTGGTGATCGCAAGGCTCCCTTGCAGCCAAGGATCCAGGTCATCCCCCCGATAAAAGATGCCAGGGCTGACCGACCGCGCGTGCTGAGCCCCCCGCGGGGATTGCCATTGCCTACTACGGTGGATGCACCGCCGGCGCCCCGTGCTCCCACGAAGACGGTTAATGTGGTATCACCAGGGTCTAGCGGAGGGGCAGAGATCGGGACTCGCCGCCCTAAAGTGGCTGCCAAGCGCAAATCCGCTCCGGGTGGATCTAAAGCTGGTGGACAGCAGAAAAAGAAGAAGTCTGCCCTTTCCCTCGATGCGATCCTCAGCTCAAAGCCTGGGGCTCCTCCTGCCGAGGCCATATGTGAGTATGGTAGCAATGAGGGCTTTGTGGTGGACCCTGAGGACACCAATTTAGCTGCCGCCATTGCAGCTTCGGAGCGATCGGCGAGGCTTGAAGCGATGTTAAGCAAACTCGCTGAGTCCGGTAATCATCAGACGCTTTATTTGTCATTTTACTGCATTTTTATTATTATCTTTAGCTAATATTTGCTTCGTTCTTAACAGGCATTTCTACTGAAGAGGCCATTGCTGCCTCTTTGAAGACCTTCCAGGAGGAGGAGAAGAAGCGTGTCCCAGCAGGCGTTGGTATGTCCTACCCTTTTCCCTTTCATAATGAAAGTTTGTCATCTTCTCTGATGGTCAACCTAACCTTCTTTTGTTTCTTTGCAGAGGTTATATCAGTTGGCGCGGGGATCCTTCCTGAGCCTGTTACTGAAGTCCCAGCTTCATCGAAGTTGCCACAAGAGCCCCGGCTTGACAAGACGATGAGGGATGCCCTGAAGAATCTAGAGGCATCCCTATATACGGACGAGGGAGCCTCACTCAAGGAAGCCCTAGTGGCATCCGTCTCAACGGCTCGAGAGGAGCGGATGCGGTTGAGACGCGAAGCAAGGGCACGCAAAGCTGCTTTGGCCGCGGGAGCGGGCCCTAGCACTCTTCCTCGTGCCGACACTCCTTCTGAAGCAGAGGCGAGCAGAGCTGCTTTGGCCACGGGAGCGGGCCCTAGCACGATTTCTCGTGCCGACACTCCTTCTGAAGAGGCCCCTGCCGCCCTGTCTACTGCTTATAGGCAAGTGGCGCGCGCGGCCCGAAGTGCAAATAATAAATCCCCTTCAGGTAGCATCTCTTTCAGAACCTTGTTGTAAGAATTATTATAAAGCCATTGGCTCATATGCATTCCATCTTGCAGGACCAAGTCCGACTGAGGGGGAGGCGGAGACCGTCGGACCCCAGGAAACGGCGGAAGCGGCGCCTGCCGAACCTGAGCTGACGGTGGGCACCATCGTCGGGGCCACGGTGCCTGAAACAGAAGTTGAAGGATCCGCCGCCGAGAAGTTCATTGATGCCGCATCTGAAGTGGCGGCAGATGAGATGACTGTCGAGCCGAAGGTAGTAGAAGTCGAAGCGCTTGAGGCTGGAGCCGTCACGGTGCCGATGGACGAGACAATCGTGACCGCAGAAACCGAGGGAGTATCGGGTGAGGCGGCCACGATTCCTGAGGAGGAGCGAACCGCTCTTTCTCAGGAATCTGGTAATACTCCGATCATAGCCCTCCCCGTGTATGGTTCCTTGCCGTCTTCCGGGCTCGCGAGCACAACAACGGTTCCCATCGAGTCGGGTGATGAGGCTACGGGCGGTGGTCTCATGTCGATGGATGAGGGGATTGCTTCAGTTTCTGCTGGTAGCTCGTCAGGTAAAAATTTTTTTTTTGTCACCAGCGTTCCCCCCTTTTTTTATATATCTTGCGATCTCTTCTAATAAGCTGGTCTTTGCAGGTGCGGCCAGTGCCGACGCTCCATTGCTTGAAGGAGCACCGTCAACTACTGCTTTGGTGGTGGTCACTTCCCTGTCTTCCCTCGTGCCATCGCGGATGTTGGAAGATATGGATTTGCGACTCACAAGTTAATCTTTTAAACGTGTAGTTCATGGACTAACGCCATACCACCGCATCTTTTCAGGAGTGCTCTTTGATCATCTATATCAAGTGTTGCTCCCGCACTTCTCCTTCCCATTCGAACTTGCTTCTCCCTCTAGTGGCGCTGGTGAGTGTACGTTCACTACAATATCTTTGTTCATCCCCTTTTTTCTAGCAATTGAATGATTTCTGACTTTTCCCTTTCTTTATTGCAGTGCCACAAATCGAAGGAGGGGATGCAATACCTGCCGCGCTACCGGCTCTTCCGGCTTTGCCGTCTATTGCTGCTGGTATAGCAAATTCCTTTTTTGGTAACCCTTAAACATCTCTTGAACCATCGTTTAACCATGTTTTGTTTTGCAGCTATTGTTCCGGCTTCAGTCCCTTTTGAGTCTCGCGTCCTTCCACCGGCAGGCCCTTTCTTGAGACGCCCGTCTTCAAAGGATGCCGTGATGAGTTTGGGCATGCTGAGCGGGTACATCGAAGAGCTCAACATGGACGCTCTCCCTTCTGCCGTAGATTTCGCTGTGGAGGTTAATCCAATGTTGGCGGCGCTCGTAAATTTTCATAACGAAGGCGTCGTCGGATCTTGGGTTAATCACTGCAGGGAGATCGAGGCCTGTCTATACCGGCTGGAGTCGACGCGCCCTTCTCCCGAAGTTTTAGCCCTGAGCACCCAACGCACAACTTGGCTCGAGCAAAGCACTTCGCACTCCCGCCACTTGGAGCAAGAAGCAGCTTTAAGACTAAGGGAATGCCAAAAGACCTCGAACGAAACGGCTCATCTGCGCGCCGAGGTTGAGGCAAATGCTGCCCAAGTGAAGACTATCTTTAAGGGTCTCTTGGAGCGCATCTCCCATGGGCTAAACTTGAAGCGGAAGCTTGACGTAGCTGAGCGCAATATCCCAAGTCGGGAAGCTGCCTATCAGGTTGTCAGGGAGCAGCTTGCGTCGGTCCTGCAGCAACGAGCCCAAGTGGAGGCAGAGCTGGCGGTGGTAGCTGACCAAGAGAAAGCATGGAAGGACATATGCGAGCGATTGCTACATCTATGCAAGACGCTTCCTTCCCAATAATTCTCCTTGTATCATTTGTCTTTGTAAAGTACATGTATATATTTTTTATTCTTTAGCACAATGTATCCTGTACTCGATCAATATTTATGAATAAAAGATGCACATTTTTGTAATGTCTTGTGTCATTTCTCCGTCTTTTCTTTCTTTTATTATCAGTATGCCACCTTAGTAACCATGATTGATGGATGATTAGGACGAGTATCCTTGACCTTCTCAGGAAATAGCGATGGCTTAGGCCGCAGGTTCAGGTCTACTGCCTAAGACTTTTCAATTCTATGAGCCGTGAGGGTCTCATAAAGGCTTTTCTCTCTACGGATCGAGAGGATCTCATAGGTGGATTTTCTCCTTAGGAATCGTGAGGATTCCTAAGTGTGGTTTTCTCTTATAAGTCGTAAGGATCTTATAAGAGAATTTTCCCTCTTACGAGTCGAAAGGATTCGTAAGTGGTTGTTTCCCTCCTCGTCGAAATTCGACTTCGGAGAGTGAGACCCGTGAATAGTATGCAAGAGACCAGTTTGGATTGACTTGCAGGGCCCCATTGTTCAGGAAGCAAGTTCTCCTACCTCTGATGCCTGAGCCTTCATCTTGTAGATTAAGAAGCAAGTTCAATTTGTTGAAGAAAATCCCTCTTCTGAAAGATTTGGCGGGATTTCCCCCACCATCGGATCTTTGATCTAGGGGCTTCTGTTTTACAGAAGATAATAACCGAAAAGATTTCTTCAGAGCCTTTTTTGTTTAGCTGGCGCTCCAGGATATGACACGTGTCGCACAGCACACAGTGTAGCGCAACTGCGCTAGCACATCTATGCCGACACGTGTCATGCAGCGCACGACGCATATGCCGCTGAAGCGTTGCTTCCCTTGGTTTTGCTTGAAACAGAGCTTTGCTTTGGCTGGGTGCGCTGCTTTGGGGTGCTGCGCTGATGCGTTTGCGCTGGACACGTGGCGTGTAGCGCGCAGCGCAACGCAACTGCGCTAGCGCTTCCGTGCTGAAGCGTCGCTTCTTCAAGATAGAGCTTTGCTCTAATTGGGGGAGGATGAAGCGTTGCTTCATCTTCTGTCTTGGAATTCGAACGGACATTCGCTCCAATTAGGGTAAACTGCCGTGACGACTCTTGGGAGCCGAAGAGGCACTTGAGGCCTATAAATAGGACCCTTGGTCCCCTCCAGATATTTATCATCTTCCAGATTTCCATTTTGAAGACTTCAGAGCTTTGTTCTTGCCTTTAAGAACTCCGGTGCCTTGCTCCCCTTTTTTTAAAGTTTTTTTTTTTAAGAAGAACTTCAGGTAAAATCGATTCTTAGATCAATCTTAAATAGCAGAGCTCTCGTTTAGTGGGTTTCATCTTTGAACATAGTTTTGCTCTCTAGGAATTTAGACATCCATGTATATTATTGCTTTTCTATTGTTGATCTTCCTGTAATATTTTCTCCAGGCATAATGGCGGCGGTGCATCTGTACAGTCTGCACGAGTTCATTACCTACGATGATATCCGCGCTCAGGGTCGTCAACAAAACCGGGAGTTTACAGACGCCGAATGTGCAGAAGTTATGGGTCGTCTGAACGCAAGCGGTGGTTGGCTGTTGCCTCGGCGTTCGGCTCTTTTGAAAGTCGTACTGGGAGCAATATGGAGGGCACTTCCGGGTCTTCACGAGGCCCTACCACTCAATGCGCTGGATGATGCCGAGGACAAGGTGCATTCAGTGCACCTGACAGGGCTGATCTCAAAGAAGCGACGGAACGACCTCGTTGACATCCTGCATCAAGTGTTTCAGCAGACGACGATCGTTGCTGCTTATCAAAGGCCGGAAGGGCTTGCCGATGATATCGACACCGAGGAGCGCGAAAAACTGCGCATAAGAATAATTAGAAAGGCCAGAAGAACTCTGGATAGCCTTACTTTTGATTTCCTCAATCCGTGCCCCGGCTCCGAGGTTATACCGTTGTAATATTTTGAACAATGTTTATTATGCATTATTTTTATGCCTGTAAAAACTTTTGGCGGTATGAATGAAAACCCTCCTCTTTTCTATTTCAGCTTGTCTTATTTCTCGTCCTGAGCCTTCTGTCCATGCATAAATGAATGCGTCACGCATGCCAGATCAAATGTAGAACGGATATTCTTTCTGTCATCTTCTTTCTTTTAATGTCAGTAGGCTGTCTTGATAATCATGGTTGATGGATGTCTAAAACGAGTATTCGGACTTCCTCAGGAAATAGCGATGGCTTAGGCCGCAGGTTCAGGTTTACCGTCTAAGACTTTTCAATTCTATGAGCCGTGAGGGTCTCATAGAGGCTTTTCTCCCTACGGATCGAGAGGATCTCATAGGTGGATTTTCTCCTTAGGAATCGTGAGGATTCCTAAGTGTGGTTTTCTCTTATAAGTCGTAAGGATCCTATAAGAGAATTTTTCTCTCTTACGAGTCGAGAGGATTCGTAAGTGGTTGTTTCCCTCCTCGTCGAAATTCGACTTCGGAGAGTGAGACCCGTGAATAGTATGCAAGAGACCATTTTGGATTGACTTGCAGGGCCCCATTGCTTAAAAAGCAAGTTTTTCAATCCTTGCTGTCTGAGACTTCTTCTTACAAATTGGGACGAATCGGGAATTTGCTCGCGGAGAGAGTGATGGCTCTGCGAGTTGACATGAGTTAGGAGGCTCTCATCACGGAGTGTTTGTATCCGTGAGTCGAGGAGTTTGCTAGGGATTATTTGTTTCCCGAGCACCAAGGATTATTTGTTTCCTTAGGGTTTGAAACGAGTCGAGGATTCCCACGGAGGCGCTGGTGGCTCTGCAGGTCGACGCGGATCAGGAGTCTCTCGTCAAGGAGTGTTTGTATCCGTGAGTCGAGGGATTTGCTAGGGATTATTTGTTTCTCGAGCGCCAAGGATTATTTGTTTCCTTGGGGTTTGAAACGAGTCGAGGATTCCCACGGAGGCGCTGGTGGCTCTGCAGGTCGATGCGGATCAGGAGTCTCTCGTCAAGGAGTGTTTGTATCCGTGAGTCGAGGGATTTGCTAGGGATTATTTTTTTCCCGAGCGCCAAGGATTATTTGTTTCCTTGGGGTTTGAAACGAGTCGAGGATTCCCACGGAGGCGCTGGTGGCTCTGCAGGTCGACGCGGATCAGGAGGCTCTCGTCAAGGAGTGTTTGTATCCGTGAGTCGAGGGATTTGCTAGGGATTATTTGTTTCCCGAGCGCCAAGGATTATTTGTTTCCTTGGGGTTTGAAACGAGTCGAGGATTCCCACGGAGGCGTTGGTGGCTCTGCAGGTCGACGCGGATCAGGAGTCTCTCGTCAAGGAGTGTTTGTATCCGTGAGTCGAGGGATTTGATGAAGATATTGATTTCTTCGGAGTTGGACTGAACTGTCAAGATTTGTCTTCGTCTTCTGGCGGAGCCTGTTGGGAAAGTATGTTTCCCTCTTTGTTTACGCCCTTGGATTGTATACAGGGGTCGATGTGATCTTAACTGTAGGGCCAAAGTTTTATCATCATCATTTTTTTTATTTTATTTCCACGATGCTCTATCATTTCAGCTTTTATATCGCGAAGGTCGCGATTGCCCAATCATTTCGGCTATTTCTCGCGGTGCCCAATCATTTCGGCTATTTATTTCATTTTTTACTCGCTGCTTTTTATTGCGAGTCGCCCAATCATTTCGGCTATTTTACATGCATACATTTTACTTGCTGCTTTTTATTGCAAGTTGCCCTATCATTTCAGCTATTTTGTATGCATGAGCGGCCTACTGGCTTCCGCCGTAAACCTGAAATTGGACACCGATTTCGGCATCGGCATCGCTACAACTGGGATATTGCCAGGAGCGAATCATCATCTGCCTCTGTCGCTGTCGAACGAAGGTGGCTTAGCGACCAGGGTTAGGGTCCTGTCGACTAAGGCTTTGACTTCATGAGCCGTAAGGGTCTCATAAAGGTATTTCTCCCTACAAGTCGTGAGGATCTTATAGGTGTATTTTCTCCCTAGGAATCGTGAGGGTTCCTAAGTGTTTCGTTCCTCTGTAAGTCGTAAGGATCCTACAAGAGGGTTTTCTCTTTGCAAATCGAGAGGATTTACAAGGGTTATGCGAACATATCCCCAGTCAGGGATGGACCTTGGTTAGGGAAATGTTTATTCGCGCCCGTGGATTGTATACAAGGGTCAGTATTGAGCCACTTGTAGGGCAATATCGGAAATTGTGGGGATTGCTTAAGCACAGGTGTAGGTTTCTGTAGCTTAAGACTTTCAAATCCTATGAGCCGTGAGGGTCCCATAAGAGCGTTCTCCTTACGAGTCGTGAGGATCTCGCAAGTGTATTTTCTCCTTAGGAATCGTGGGGATTCCTAAGTGTGTTGCTCCTTTGTGAGTCGTAAGAATCTCACGCGGGTGGTTTCTCCTTATAAGGTCGAGAGGACCCTATAAGTGTCTTTTAACGAGGTTGCGCCCTTTCAGGTTTTCACAAACACTCGACGGTAGTCCTGCTGTTTTTACTCACGGAGCCCTTTCAGGTTTTCATCCGTGCCCTCTTTTGCTTATGGACATAGCATTTTTTTTTTACCCTTTGTTATTGAGATCCTGACTTTGCAACTCCCCATATTAATAATAATTACGATATTTATAACAAGTATATATGGTTTTACCAAATCCCATTCCATATATCATATGGTGTTAGCAGCATACTCATTGGTAATACCTTGTATTGCTGAACCAAGCCACCAGAGTTCGAATCCCATACCCCCACATACTTTTGTGTACTTGATTGTATCATGTTTGATAATACATGGAAATCTTTCTTCTTTTTTTTTTTACGAGGTCGCGCCCTTTCGGGTTTTTCACGAACACTCGCCGGTAGCCCTGCTGTTTTTACTCACGGAGCCCTTTCGGGTTTTCATCCGTGCCCCTTTTTGCTTATGGACATACCGTTTTTATTTTATTTTATTTTCATTTTTTTTTTATCTCGTCAGCCTAAGGATGCTGCGGTAGTAGTTTAAAGACGTTTCGGTCTGCTATTAGTTTAAGGACATTTCGGTCCGCTGTTAGTTTAAGGACATTTCGGTCCGCTGTTGAGAAGCTGGCTACTGCTTATAAAGTTTGAGCTTATGAAGATAGCGAGCGGACATAGTCGTCGTCATCTATCGTTGACCTAGGCTGTGGCTCATTAAGCGTAGTATTTCTTTAGGAAGCAACCGTTTATCGGCCTGAAAGGCCTTTCACCATGCATGTCCATAAGTAGATAGGCCCCACCCTGGTAAACTTTATCTATGATGTACGGGCCTTCATAGTTCGGCTCGAATTTTCCCCGCTTGGCGCGATTGGGGATCATAGGCCTTTTGACCACTAGCACGAGTTCGCCTTGGTGGAATGTCCTCGGTCGGGTCAATCTTTCGTATGAGCGCATCATCTTTGCTTTATAGTCCTCTAGATTTTGTTGCGCTATGAGCCGTGTTTCTTCAAGGGCGTCAAGCTCTTCAAGCCGAAGATGAGCATTTTCTTCGTCCGTCAGCTCGTAATGGACTACCACTCGTAGAGAGGATAACTCTACCTCGAGAGGGAGTACTGCTTCCGTACCGAACACCAACGCGTATGGCGTTGTGTTTGTGGCTGTCTTGAACGTAGTTCGATACGCCCAAAGAGCTTCTTGCAGTCTCTCATGCCAGTCTTTCTTATTTCGGGACACTGTTTTCTTTATAATTTTCGTCAAGGTCTTGTTGAAGGCCTCGGCGAGACCGTTAGCTCGTGGATTATAGACTGAGGAATATCTCCAGTCTATGTTATGCTGCTGTGCGAAGCGGCTGATTTTATGACTTCGGTAAGCTGGCCCGTTATCGGAGATGATCCGCCTCGGAGTTCCAAACCGATATATGACGTGCGTTTTGAAGAAATGGAGGATATTCTCCGTCTTCACTTCTCTCAATGGTACTGCTTCTGCCCATTTAGAGAAGTAGTCAGTCGTTGCTAGGATGAAACGATGTCCTTTAGACGATGCCGGCTCGATGGGGCCGACTATATCAGTCCCCCACATTTCGAATGGCCAGCTAGCTACCGTTGGATGCAGCGGATTTAGGTGCTGGTGGATGAAGTCCCCATGAATCTGGCATGAATGACATTGCTTCGCATATTCGATGCAGTCTTGAATCATCGTGGGCCAGTAATAGCCCATCCGCTTGATCTTCAACTTCATCTTTGGACCTGCTTGGTGAGAACCGCAGATTCCGTCATGAATTTCCTGAACGACTCTTTCCGATTCGTTCGGTCCTAAGCATCTCAGCCACAGAGAATCGAATGACCTCTTGTAGAGAGTATCATTGACGAAGGCGAAGGACAGAGCTCGTTTTATGAGTTGATGTCTTGCGGACGCATCTTCGGGCATTCGGTGGAACTTGAAGTAATCTATGAAGACTTCTCTCCAGTCCTCAGTATTTTCCCAATCTTTTATTTGCAGGGTTGTCTCCTCAGCTGCTCCCTTTTCTTTATATGATTCTGGAGGTATTTCTGCTGGGGTTAGCACTCGACGGCTTTGTACCACGATTCTAACGTCATCGAGGTTCTCATCAGCCAGTTCTTTAGCAAGTTTGGCTAGTGCGTCCGCTTTGCTGTTTTCCGCGTGCGGTATGCTCTCTAAAGTGTAGGAGGGAATTTGGGTTAGCAGTTGTTGCACTTTTTCACCGTATTTTACTAACTCCGGTTTGCATGTTTGGTAATCGCCGTTTACTTGACTAACGACCAGTTGCGAATCTCCGTATATGAGGAGGTTTTCAATTCCCATGTCAATGGCGATCTCGAGACCTGCTATCAGAGCTTCGTATTCGGCTTCGTTGTTTGTCCTCGGTTCCGTCAGGGAGAACGCGTAGCGCATTATCCCTCCTTGTGGAGTTATAAAGATGAGTCCTACCCCCGATTTGATTATAGGGTTACTTTGTTTGCGCTTCTTCACGGAAGATGCTCCGTCAAAATAAAGCTCCCATCGGGTATTATCACCATCGATCGCATCAAACGCATGTTCGTCCGGAAGATCGCAGTTTAAAGGAGAGTCGGCTGGTATCGGGTGCTCAGCAAGGAAGTCGGCGATGGCCTGGCCTTTTACTGCCCTGAGAGGTTGATATGTTATCGAAAATTCCATTAAGAGCAGGGCCCATTTAGCGAGTCGCCCTGTCAATATGGCTTTTGACATTAGATATTTGAGAGGGTCCACTTTTGAAATAAGACGGACTTCGTGCGCCAACGCATAGTGCCTAAGCTTTGTTATTGCGAAGATCAACGCCAGGCAGTGTTTTTCAATGGGAGAGTAGTTGCTTTCTGCCCCCAGAAGAACTCGACTTAAGTAGTAGAGTGCTCTTTCTTTCCCTTGATCGTTCTCTTGTGCCCATAATGCGCCTAAGGAACCTTCGAGGGCGGTTGTATAAAGAATGAGGGGCTTCCCCTTAACCGGAGCAGCCAACACCGGCGGGTTCTGCAGGTATTGCTTGATCTCATCCAGTGCGCCTTGGCATTTTTGATCCCAAACGAATGGGGTTCCCTTCTTCATCAGGTGACTATAAGGACGGCACTTTCCTGAAAGGTTTGCTATAAATCGCCGTATGTATGTGAGTTTCCCTTGGAGAGACCGCAGCTGTTTGAGAGTCCTCGGCGGAGGCATTTCCATGATCGCTTTAATCTTTGACGGATCTATTTCAATACCTCGGTGTCGAACAACGAATCCCAGGAATTTGCCTGAGGAAACCCCGAACGCACATTTAAGAGGATTCATCTTCAAGTTGTATTGCCGAAGGCGTTGAAATACAGTCTTCAGATGCTCGAGATGTTCCTCGTATGATTTGCTTTTAACCACGAGATCGTCGATATAGCATTCAACGATTTCGTGTATAAGGTCGTCGAAGATCTTTGTCATGGCCCTCTGATAAGTAGCACCGGCGTTCTTCAAACCGAAGGGCATCACTTTATAACAAAATATACCAAGAGGAGTCCTGAAGGCTGTGTGCTTCTGGTCTTCTGGATGCATTTTTATCTGGTTATACCCCGATGAGCCGTCCATGAAGGAGAAAACTTCATGAGTGGATGTATTGTCTATCATCAGTTCAGTGACTGGCACTGGGAAATCATCCTTCGGGCAAGCTTTATTAAGATCCCGAAAGTCTACGCATATGCGCACTGTCCCATTTTTCTTCATCACTGGGACGATGTTGGCGATCCATTCAGGGTACTGAACTTCCTGGATGAAGCTAGAGTCGATTAACTTTTTGACTTCGGTATTTATGCTCATCTCAAGCTCGAGTCGCATTCTTCTCGGCACCTGTTTGACTGGCTTGATGTTCGGGGATATTGCTAGTCTATGTACAGCAACTTCTGGATCTAATCCCGGCATCTCGGAATAGTTCCATGCGAAGCAATCTTTATGCTGCACAAGGACGTCTTTTAACGCAGCCACCCTCTCTTCAGACAGCAGCTCGCTGACGAATGTCGGTCGCGGATCATTTATTGTCCCCAACTCGATTTTCTGGAGGTTATCTGCAGTAGTATGGATTCCATCTTCCAGCTCTTTTGGCGCTGGTGGAAATTCTGAGATTACTTCATCGCTGCCGTTTTCAAAGCACCAGGGAAGGTCATCCACGTTCTCGGGCTCTTCCCTTGATATCATTATCACGTGACAAGTATGAATTCGCTTCCAATCCCAATGCAGAACTGGTTCTTCTTTCATGGCCTTGGGCTCGTGCTTTTGTGGTGGTGCTACCCTCCAGTTGTCAGACAACGCGAATTTGCCAAGCTGATATTGGTCCTCAACCCAATTCTTAAAGGTGAAGCAATCTTCAAGCGGATGCCCTACTACTCGATGGTAAGAGCAATAATTTGGGTTGGAGACTTCGCCCGCTTGCTCAGGGTGTTTACACTCTGGCAGTGTAAGCATTCGATGTTTTAGAGCAAGATCGAGTATTTTCCTTGTTTTGTTCCGAGGAAATGAGTATGCTCGACCCATTTTCTTCATGAGGGCTAAGTCAATAACGCTCGACTCTCGGATGCGTGGCTTCTTAGCTCCGCTTTGTGGTTGTCGAGCGCCTTTCTTGCCTTTCGACTTGTTTTTGCTTTCGCGTTGAATCTCTTTTGTAGCAGGTTGACAAGGAGCGGCATTTTCATCCTTCACCGCCTGTTGAAGGAGGCGCTGTGTCTTGGCTTTCTCATAGATTGCCATTTCACGATTGTGATCATCTCGGGCTTTTTGACCCGCATTCCTTATAAGTTTGCCCATCTGGTCTTCAAATGATGGACTGGGCGGTTTTACATCAGGAACTTTTGCTGGCTCAGGATTAGCGTCCTCCCATTGAGCGTCCTCCTCTTCATCGAAGTCATACATGACATAACAGCTGTTTACTAGCTCCCGTTTCTTTGACCGGATGTACCCAAGCCCTTTTGTTTCTATTCTCCCGTTAGGCAGTTTGCATTGAGTCCTGGGAATGTTCCAGACCTTGTCATAGAATTTGGCTTTTCTAACGGTCTGTGTGAAGGATATCCCCTGGCGTTTCAGCAGTTTCTTCAAACCTTCGGTATAATATCTGGAAGACGGATAGGCTGAAGCCTGTCGAGCGTGGGATCCGCGCCATGCCAAATTTCTTTTTCCACCTTGTTTTCTTCAGAACGGTAGAATAGGATTGCCTTCTCGCCTTTTCGTCCGGGAGGGACATAGAATGTCTGCAATTCTTCTACGCTGTTGGTGTCGAGTGCATCCAGTTCTTTGTAGTGTTCAAGCGGCACCATGGTTATCTGCAGACTTCGCTCTTCATCAGCGGAAACCCGTATTGAAGGCCGAGCAGGGAATACAGCATGAACTTCATCCTCTGAATCACTACCGAAGATCAATGAAGGAACGGATGGTCCTGGCCTGGTGGATTGGGATGGACCTGAATAAATTATATCCTCCTCCTCCTCGGTGTCACTGCCGAAGACAGGGATGGTGGCGTTAGTTTTGTTCTCCGGCTTGTGACACCTTTCCGTGTCTTCGAAACTCGGTAAGAAGTATTTAGCATCTTCATACTTACGAACTTCATTTACGGAAAACGGATTCAACTCTCCCGCCACTGTGTACTCGAGGCCATCCCTAGAATACTTCATGCACTGATGCTGTGTAGAAGGGATGATATTGTACTCGTGTAGCCATGGTCGGCCGAGCAGAGTATTGTAGCACGTCTTGGCGTCTATAACATGGAATTTGATGTCTGTGACGAGCAACCCGAAGCGTAGCGTCAATATCACAGATCCAAGTGTTTTTGATGATTGAGAGTCGAATCCGGAGATAGTGATTTTGTCTCGGGCGAGGTGTTGGACACTCATGCAAATCTCCTTTAACACTCGCACATTGAGTAAATTGACAGACGATCCGTTATCGACCAAGATTTTGCCTATCTTTATGTCATGGCAGTATCCTGAGACATAAAGGGGGCGATTGTGTTCACACGTCCCGAGGAGAAGGTCTTCATCACCAAAAGCAACGTCGGCTGTGTGCACTTCCTCTAATTCGTCTTTCATCTTTTCTTCGGCTAGGAAGGCTTGGAACTGGTCCGGCTCTTGTAGGGCCTTAATTAAAGAATCCCTCGCCTCTTTTGATAGTAATAGGGCATCGAGAATGCTGAGTTGTGAGGGTAGCTTCCTCAGATGCGCTAAGACATTGTAATCTACTTTATTCCTCTTTGGGGGATTCTTGGCGGTTAACTCTTCCGCGACTCGATCGATCCAAGGAGATATCTTCAGAGACCTTCTCTTTCCCTTTGTCTTTTCTATTCAAGGGTCCGAGGTTCTTTTCGGGTAATGTGCGATTGCGCAGCTGTATATTCTCGCAGGCCTTCGGTTCTTCTTCTTTTCCTGAAGTGGATTCTTTGAAGAGGGGGCCAAGCTCTAGCTCCTCATCGGAATCGCTCCCAAATGTAGGCACTTGTGACCCAGCAGTGTTAACCATGTGACAATTGCTGGCAGTTCTTTCAAGCTCTTTGGTCGTGTTTCTTTGCTCCCGATGAATTTTACGCTTTTCCCGTTTAAAGCGTTGTTGATTAGCGACGTATCCTTGCCACCATCTATCGAAAGCCTTGCACTCTTGAGTGGGATGCGAGACCTTCTGATGATATAAGCGATAAGAGGGGTGCATTTCTACCACACCAGTAATTTTTCCTTCAGAGGATGGTAGCTTCATGCCCATTGATATGGCCTTAGCAAACCTCTTTTTTATCTTGAATTGGCTTTTGTCAGCGGTGGAGGCATCTTGCTCCAGCGGGATCACCTCAGCTCTTTCATCAAGTCGCTGGCGCTTGGCCCTTTCGAATATAGCCGTCTCGCGTTCTCGATCAGCTTTACTTTTCAATCGAGCTTCATTAAGAAACGCGCCAATCATCTCAACTGATAACCCTGGAGCTCTTGATTCGGCATTTGCCCCCAGCGTTTCAGTGCCAGAGGTCTCTTCATCATTCGTGACCGAATGAGAGATCATATGACAGCTCGCCACATACTCCTCGGATTCGTCCGATGAACTTTCTCCCTCATCTTCCTTTTGAAAGACGTGATCAAGGAAATCTTGGAGCGTAATGGGAGTCCGCGCCTTTTGGTTATATTCATCCAGCGCGTCGATCTGCTTTTGTAGGTCCGTGCACTTGTCGCCAGGCTTCACGGGCTTCTTAGATTTCTTCTTCTTCTTTTTCGAAGATTTTGATGGCTGGCTATGAACGCTTGAACCACCACCATCAGTCTTCGGAGTCAGTCGTGGCTTCAACATCCCCTCAATAACCTGCGGTTCCAAGGGGTTCTTCCACTTGACCGTTGGACAGGTCTGAAAATTGTTTAGCATCCTCTTTGTCTTGACTGATAATACAACCTCCCAAGGAGCTTCCTCTATGACGGAGCATGTTGCCCCCGGCGTGTTCGTCCCTTTAGAGGTATGGGGCTGCGGGGGATTCACCTTCCATTTGTCAGATAGCGCAAATTTGCCCTGACGGTACTGGTTCTCAAGCCAATTCTTGAAAACGTAGCAATCCTCGATGGGGTGGCCTAGCACTCGATGGTAAGAGGGCAGTAATTGGGCTCGTTGACGTCGTTCGGTTGCAACGGAAGTTTTGGATCTGGCAGATTTATGAGTCTGTTGCGCAACGCCAGTTCGAATAGCCTCCTCGTTTTATCGCGGGGGAAGGAGTAAGGACGTCCCATCCTGTCCTCAAGGGGTACATATGGGCGCGTATTGTTTGGACGAGCAACCGGCTTCGAGTCGCTCGGTTGTTGTTGGGCATTAGCGACAATGATCGCTTTTCCCTTTCCTTTATCGTTTCGGGAGTCCGGCTTCGGGAGAGGGGGTTTATGGCCCATCTGGTCCATCTGCGCTAGTTTGTCGATCAAAGCCTGGAAGGTTGTCGGCTTGAAGAACATCATGAACTACGAGATGGTTGCCTGTGGATCAAGGGTTCCAACAAACATCCCCACCGCTGGAGCTTCTTCTATGCGTTGTTCGCACTTCGACCATAGATTTCGCCACCGTATAGCGTACTGAACCCATGTCTCACCGGGTTTTACCCTGGCATTAATCAGTGCCGTCATCGGGGTACGCTCACTGGCACTTGCAAAACGTTGGGTGAAGAGCAGCTCCATCTCCGCAAAGGTTTTAATAGAGTCGTTGGGAAGCTCAGAATACCATTCAAACGCTGTATCTGATAAGCTTCCAACAAACTGGCGAAGCAAAAGTTTGTCGTCGCCGCCGGTGTTACCGCAAAGAGCCCTGAACTGGGCAACATGTTGATGGGGATTGCCGGTCCCTTTGTAGACATGAAACTTGGGAATTGTGTAACCCGGCGGGTACTTGATTTGGTCATACCAGCCTGGATACGGTCGCCCCGTTTTTACGACGTGGCCGGCTGCTTCGGCCGCGTGATGAACCTTTATTTGCTGGGCTATATATTCGTCCAGATCAGTCTTAGAGATTGTATCCTCTTTAGCCGTTGATAGAACGGGCTGAGGGTTTGATGTCTCTCCCTTATCATCCCCAAGGACAATCGGGGGTTCTTCAGTCGGGGGATCTTGTTGTATCATCATCCCTATCATGTCCTGGAAGAGGAGGCCCATACGCTGTATATTGGCTGCTTGTTCAGCAGCCTCTTTGTCTCTCTTTTCCAGTACTCGACGGAGGAACTCGGCGTCGGTCTCTTCCTCTTGGCGTTCATCTAAGGACGTCCCAGGATTCTCTTTTGGCTCCGTGAGTGCAGCCATTGTAGTCATCATCTCCTGGAGCTTTTGTTGCTGCTCCTGAGCCTTGGTCACTGATCGGGTAAGTGGTCGGTGACCCGTAGAAGTACGACTTTCTTCCTTTCCAGAAGCCATATAAACCGTATGAACTGTTATGCCCCCTGACTTGGGGCGTTTAGGTTCACCGCTCTTAAACTTTGTCAGTGTCACAGGAGCTTTCTCTGGCCTTTTTCTTTTGTGGACCATTGAGGTTGAAGGAGCCGTTGAAGTGGGCATCCTAGCATTTGTTGCCCCCTGCTGTTTAATGGGGCGGTTTTTGTCCTTTTCCACCTTTGCCTTTTTCTGGCGACGAAAGTGGCCTGAGTCAATCACGGAGTCTTGAACCCTCCGCCAAACTTTATAAATTTTTGACGACAGCCGTTGAGAGGGCTGTTCCTGCTTTGTCTCCGGAGCTTTTTCCATAGGCGGAGGAGATCTTTTCAATGTAGCAATTGGAGAGTTCTTTCTCACCTTCCTCAGCAATTCAAAGCTGTTCCCAGTTGGAACAGCAGCGTTGACCTCCACCACTGGAGCAGGTGGGGTTAGCCCTGAGGGGGAGTTGCCCCCTGCTTTCCTTATTCGTTGCCAATGGCGACGTCGCGCACGGCGAGCCGTTGGGACTGGCTCGGAAATCGAGATGGTTTCTTTTTGCCCCCTGTTTGAGTGTGGGGTAACTGCCGATGTCAGCCTGTCGAAGACTGATGCCTTTTGACCAGCTGGGGGAGGAGTGGGAACCGTCAATCTTGTGAAGACCGACTCTCTGATAGGAGAAGCCGCTTTAACGACTTCCAAAGCAGCGGCCGTTGCCCTCTTTGGGACGGCCACTTGATAGTTCTGACCTAGCCTGGTGAAAACGGAGGCTGTCGGTTTAGTAGCGGGCGACCCGTTGACAGGGGTCGTGGTAGCATTGAGCCGGTCGAACACCGACTTCTTGTTCGCGTCCGGTGTGGGTATTGGTGCAGAAAAGCTTGCAGGTGGGATCATAGTCCCGAAGAACAAGCCGGTGGTGGCTTGGGTCACCTGATCTACCGGCAGAGTAAGGAAGGAAGCTGCTTGGGGCCCATATGCTACACCTCCTGGTGAGGTGGAGCGTCCGTTGCAGCGGCACTTCGCGCAGTTGGTGCAGTTAGAATCCATGGATGCTTGAGTCCTGCGCCAGACAAAAGACCAAATCTTAGCAACTTGAAATCCGTAGGCAACCATTTAACAAACCGCGATTGGTTCGCGAAGACGACACACGAAGTGTGGAGTGGAAAGAGGAAAAGGTCCCACCGGGCATGCCAGAATCTGTTCCCCTCCGAACGGCGGCCTGGACGTTAGGACGTCTTGCCTGAGATTCGGGGCAGATGCTATATGGTTTTATCCGTCTACCTCTCCGAAGATGCCAAGTTGATTTATGGCACCGTGTGTCGGAGGTTTAGACGGATGCGGCCGATGTAGCAGACTTCGTCAGATTCCCCCTCAGGATGAGGGGTTTTTGATTATGGGGACGCTCTTCCCTGCAGGCGCAAGCCCCTGCAGTTAATTACGCTACCGCCTCGCGGTAACAACTTTCTCCTTCTCCAGAATTTCACTTCGTGTCGCGTGTGTTCATTTTGTTTGTGGTTGCCCGTGGATTGTATACGGAGACTGAGTAATACCGTCGCCCGTAGGACGTGGATTAGTCCAAATCCGTATTTACTTAGATTTGGGTTTGGTGTTTTCGGTTTAAGGATGCATTAGTCGCGTTGCGGCTAAGATCAACTTAAACGTTCGTCAAGGATACGTTAGTCCTGTTTTAGACTAAGATCAACTCAACGTAGTGATTAATTTAATGTATGGCCATCGGGACTCGTCACCTCTCTGACGTCGTTGAAGGATTACAACGACATGTGTCAAAGGAGCTCGGAGATGTACCCTCGAACCAGAGTTGATTGGGAGTTTTATAATCCATTTGAATATTTAAGGATACGTTAGCCATGTTTGGGGCTAAGATCAACTTAAACGTTTGTTAAGGATACGTTAGTCTAGTTTGAGACTAAGATCAACTTAACGGGACCGTTTAGATCCGATAAAAGAGCATTTGGGCTCTATTGTGCCAGTTTAGGGACGTGGTGGTCCGATATTAGTTTAGGGACGTTTCGGTCCGATATTAGTTTAGGGACGTTTCGGTCCGACGCCAGTTTAGGGACGTAGTGGTCCGTTGGGACCCGTCACCTCTTTGACGTCGTTGAAGGATTACAACGACATGTGTCAAAGGAGTTCGGAGATGTACCCTCGAACCGGTTGTGAATTGATTCAGGAGAACCATTTTGCTCAATCAATTTGATTTGAGGACTTATGGCCACGATTGGGTTAAGTCCAATTTTTATTTATTTTGGGCTTTGCTCAAATAGAATATTAATTCAAATAGGGCTCTGCCCTTTTATTGCTTTGCAATTTGATTTGGGCCAGGCCCTTTAAATAATGCATTGCATTTGTGCAGAGCATCAAGAATCTTTTAGATTCAAGAGCAAAAGTGCAGAGCACTTTTGATCTAAATTTAGATCAAAGGAAAACAAGTTTCTCTCTTGTTTTTCCTTTTCTCAGAGAACCAAGGGTTCATCACAAGTGCAAGGCACTATTTTTATTTATTTATTTTTATTTTATTTATTTGTTCATTGAAGATTAATGATTTTTAGATCCATGATCTGTACTTCAGAGATTTTTCTCTTTTAAAAAGGTTTTACCTTTTTTTTTGTTCTTCCAAAGTTCTTCAAGAATTCTCTCTGTTTTCTTTTTGATGTTGATCCTGATCAAATGAGGTCTGGGGTCCTTTTTATAGTACTCATAGATTAGTTGAATTTGTTAAACAGATCTTTTTCTGAGTGATTTGGGGAATTTTCCCCACCGTTGGATCTTTGATCCAAAGGCCCCTGTCTTATACAAGAAAATCTTCTTGTTTTAAACAAGAACAAAAAAAATATCCTTAAATCTTAATTCTGTTGTTGCGCAACTCACCAGCGTGTGACACGTGTCGCGCAGTGAAGCGTTTGCGCAACAGCGCTTGCGCAACTGCGCAGACACGTGTCGCGCAGCCGTGCGCTTGCGCAGTTGCGCTTGCGCAACTGCGCAGACACGTGTCGCGCTGCCGTGCGCTTGCGCAGTTGAACGTTGCTTATGTTTTTTAAAGAGCCTTGCTCTGATTGGACGTACTGTCTTGGGCGTTGTGCTGCCGTGTCAACTTCTGACACGTGGCGCGTTGCGCGCAGCGCACGGGAACTGAAGCGTTGCTTCAAAATTTGAATTTTCAAAACTTAAGTAGAGCCTTGCTCTGATTGGGGGAACAAGGACCTTCTCCTTGGGACGTGCGAGCACAATCGCCCCCTCTACGTCTCGGGATACTGCCATGATATAAAGATAGGCAAAATCCTGATCGATAACGGGTCGTCCGTTAACCTACTCAATGTACGGGTCTTGAAAGAAATCTGCATGAGCGTCCAGCACCTTGCTCGTGACAAGATCACCATCTCCGGGTTTGACTCCCAGTCATCAAGAACTCTTGGGTCTGTGATACTGACGCTACGCTTCGGGCTACTTGTCACGGACATTAAGTTCCACGTCATAGACGCCAAGACATACTACAACGCTTTGCTCGGCCGACCATGGTTACACGAGTACAACATCATCCCTTCTACACAATATCAGTGTATGAAGTATTTTAAGGATGGTTTCGAGTATACAGTGACGGGAGAACTGAACCCGTTCTCTGTGAACGAGGTCCGCAAATACGAAGATGCCAAATACTTCTTACCGGATTTCGAAGATACGGAGAAGTGTCACAAGCCGGAGAATAAAGCTAAAGCCACCATCCCTGTCTTCGGCAGTGATACCGAGGAGGAAGAGGAGAGAGTTTATTCGGGTCCGCCCCAATACACCAAGCCGGGACCATCGGCTCCTGCATTGATCTTTGGTAGCGATTCGGAAGATGAAGTCCATGCTGTATTCTCTGCTCGACCTTCAATACAAACGTCCGCTGACGAAGAGCAAAGTTTACAAGTTGCTATGGTGCCGCTTAAACACCGTAAAGAACTGGATGCACTCGATATTTACAATGTAGAAGAGCTGCAAACGTTCTATATCCCTCCCAGGCGAGAAGGCAAGAAGGCAATTCTATTCTACCGCTTTGAAGAAAACAAAGTGGAGAAAGAAATCTGGCACGAGGCAGATCCTACGCTGGACAGACTTCAACCCATCCGTCTACCAAGATATTATACAGAAGGCTTGAAGAAGTTGTTGAAGTGCCAAGGGATACCCTTCAAACAGACCGTTAGAAAGGCCAAATTCTATGACAGGGTCTGGAACGTCCCCGGAACTCAGCACAAGCTGCCTAGTGGCAGGATGGAGACGATCGGGCTCGGATACATTCGCTCCAAGAAACGAGAGCTGCTCCGCGACTGTTACGTCGTACACGACTTCAATGAAGCATATGCGCAACGGGAGGACACTAATTCTGAACCAGTAAAAGTTCCTGATGCAAGAGTGCCCAATCCGTCGTTTGAAGAACAAATGGACAGGCTTATAAAGGAAGCTGGTCAAAAAGTCCGAGATGATCACAACCGCGAGATGGCCATCTACGAGAAAGCCAGAACGCAACGCCTCCTTCAACAGGCCGTGAAAGATGAAAATGCCGGCCCTTGTCAACCTGTTATAAAAAAAGCTCGACGTAGAAGCAGAAATAAGTCGAAAGGCCAAAAAGGCGCTCAACAGCAACAAAGCAGGGCTAAGAAGCCACGCAAACGGGAGTCGAGCGTTATTGATCTATCCCTCATGAAGAAAATGAGTCGAGCATACCCTTTTCCTCGGGATAAGACGAAGATGATACTTGACCTTGCTCTAAAACATCAAATGCTTACACTGCCGGAGTCTAAATACCCCGAACAAGCAGGTGAAGCTTCTCACCCGGACTATTGCCCTTATCACCAAGTGATAGGGCACCCTCTCGAGGACTGCTTCACCTTCAAGAATTGGGTCGAAGATCGGTATCAGCTTGGCAAGTTCGCTCTTTCTGACAACTGGAGGATAACGCCGCCACGGAAGCACAAGCCCAAGGCCACGAAAGAAGAACCGGTTCCACATTGGGATTGGAAGCGAATTCGCACCTGTCACATGATTACAATATTAAAAGAAGAGCCCGAGGACATGGATGACCTTCCCTGGTGCTTCGAAAACAGCAACGACGAGGTAATCTCAGAATTTCCACCAGCGCCAAAAGAGCTGGAAGATGGAATTCATACCACTGCAGATAACCTTAAGAAAATTGAGTTGGGAACAACGAATGACCCGCGACCGACATTCATCAGCGAGCTGCTATCTGAAGAGAAGGTGGCTTTATTAGGAGACCTGCTTGTGCAGCACAGAGATTGCTTCGCATGGAACTATTCCGAAATGCCGGGACTAGATCCAGAAATTGCCGTGCATAAATTGGTGATATCCCCGGACGTCAAGCCAGTCAAACGGGCGCCGAGAAGAATGCGGCTCGAGCTTGAGATGAGCATCAATGCCGAGGTCAAGAAGCTGATCGACTCTGGCTTTATTCAGGAGGTTCAATATCCGGAATGGATCGCCAACATTGTCCCGGTGATGAAGAAAAATGGGACAGTGCGCATATGCGTGGACTTCCGGGATCTCAATAAAGCCTGCCCGAAAGACGATTTCCCAGTGCCAGTCACCGAACTGATGATAGACAATACGTCCACTCATGAGGTTTTCTCCTTCATGGACGGCTCGTCAGGTTATAATCAGATAAAAATGCATCCCGAAGACCAGAAGCACACAGCCTTCAGGACCCCTTTGGGAATATTCTGTTATAAAGTGATGCCCTTCGGATTAAAGAACGCCGGTGCCACTTACCAAAGGGCCATGACGAATATCTTCGATGACCTTATACACGAAATCGTCGAATGCTATATTGACGATCTCGTAGTTAAAAGCAAATCATACGAGGAACATCTCGAACATCTGAAGACCGTATTTCAACACCTTCGGCAATACAGCTTGAAGATGAACCCTCTCATGTGTGCATTCGGAGTTTCTTCGGGCAAATTCTTGGGATTCATCGTCCGACACCGGGGTATCGAAATAGATCCGTCCAAGATCAAGGCGATCATGGAAATGCCTCCGCCAAGGACCCTCAAACAGTTGCGGTCTCTCCAAGGAAAGCTCGCATATATTCGGCGATTTATAGCCAACCTCTCTGGCAAGTGCCGCCCTTACAGTCACCTGATGAAGAAGAGAACCCCATTCGTCTGGGATCAAAAATGCCAGGGCGCGCTGGACGAAATTAAACAGTACCTGCAGAACCCGCCGGTGTTGGCTGCTCCGGTCAAGGGAAAGCCCCTCATTCTTTATACAACCGCCCTCGAAGGTTCCTTAGGCGCATTATGGGCACAAGAGAACGATCAAGGAAAAGAAAGAGCACTCTACTACTTAAGTAGAGTTCAGCTGGGGGCAGAAAGCAACTACTCTCCCATTGAAAAACACTGCCTGGCGTTGATTTTCGCAATAACAAAGCTCAGGCACTATGCGTTGGCGCACGAAGTCCGTCTCATTTCAAAGGTGGACCCCCTTAAATACTTGATGTCGAAGGCCATACTGACAGGTCGACTCGCTAAATGGGCCCTGCTCTTGATGGAGTTCTCAATAACATATCAACCTCTCAAGGCAGTGAAAGGCCAGGCCATCGCCGACTTCCTTGCTGAGCATCCGATACCCGCCGATTCTCTTCTGAGCTGCGATCTACCAGATGAGCATGCGTTCGACGCAATCGACGGTGGTGATACCCGATGGGAGCTCTTTTTCGATGGAGCGTCTTCCATGAAGAAGCGCAAACAAATTACCCCTATAATCAAATCGGGGGTAGGCCTCATCTTCGTGACTCCACAAGGAAGGATAATATGTTTCGCTTTCTCCTTAACAGAGCCGAGGACGAATAACGAAGCCGAATATGAAGCCTTGATAGCAGGCCTTGAGATCGCCATCGACATGGGAATTGAAAACCTCCTCATATACGGAGATTCTCAACTGGTCGTTAGTCAAGTAAACGGCGACTACCAAACGTGCAAACCGGAGTTGGTGAAGTACGGGGAAAAGGTGCAACAACTGTTGACCCAAATTCCCTCCTATACTTTGGAGAACATACCGCGCGCGGAAAACAGCAAAGCAGACGCGTTGGCCAAACTTGCTAAAGAGCTGGCTGACGAGAACCTCGATGACGTCAAAATCATGGTACAAAGCTGTCGGGTGCTTGCCCCAACAGAAATATCTCCGGAATCATCCGGAGAAAAAGGAGCGAGCGAGCAGACGACCCTACAAGTAAAAGATTGGGAAAATACCGAGGATTGGAGAGAAGTCTTCATAGACTACTTTAAATCCCACCGAATGCCTGAAGAAGCGTCCACAAGACATCAGCTCATTAAACGAGCTCTGTCTTTCGCCTTCGTCAATGATACTCTGTACAAGAGGTCGTTTGATTCTCTGTGGCTGAGATGCCTGGGACCTGACGAAGCGAAAAGAGTCGTTCAGGAAGTTCACGACGGACTCTGCGGTTCTCACCAAGCGGGCCTAAAGATGAAGTTGAAGATAAAACGGATGGGCTACTACTGGCCCACAATGATCCAGGACTGCCTCGAATATGCGAAGCAATGCCACTCATGCCAAATTCATGGGGACTTCATCCACTAGCATCCAAATCCACTACATCCGACGGTGGCTAGCTGGCCATTTGAAATGTGGGGGACTGACATAGTCGGCCCTATCGAACCAGCATCGTCTAGAGGACATCGGTTCATCCTGGCGACGACTGACTACTTCTCCAAATGGGCAGAAGCAGTACCACTGAGGGAAGTTAAGACGGAGAATATCCTCCATTTCTTCAAGACGCACGTCATATATCGGTTTGGAACTCCGCGCCGAATCATCTCCGATAACGGGCCAGATTACAGAAGCCACAAGATCAGTCGCTTTGCGCAGCAGCACAATATAGACTGAAGATATTCCTCGGTCTATAATCCGCGAGCTAACGGTCTAGCTGAGGCCTTCAACAAGACCTTGACGAAGATCATGAAGAAAACGGTGTCCCGAAATAAGAGAGACTGGCACGAAAGACTGCAAGAGGCTCTTTGGGCGTATCGAACTACGTTTAAAACGGCCACAAACGCAACGCCATATGCGTTTGTATTTGGGACGGAAGCAGTACTCCCCCTCGAGATAGAGTTACCCTCTCTACGAGTGGCAGCCTACTATGAGCTGACGGATGAAGAAAATGCTCACCTTCGGCTTGAGGAGCTTGACGCCCTTGATGAAACCCGGCTCATAGCACAGCAAAATCTGGAAGCTTATAAAGCAAAGATGACGCGCTCATATAAAAGATTGACCCGACCGAGGACATTCCGCCAAGGCGAACTTGTGCTAGTGGTCAAAAGTCCTATGATCCCCAATCACGCCAAGCGAGGAAAATTCGAGCCAAACTATGAAGGCCCATACATCATAGATAAGGTCACCAGGGTGGGGCCTATCTACTCATGGACATGCACGGTGAAAGGCCTTTCAGGCCAATAAACGGTCGCTTCCTAAAGAAATACTATGCTTAATGAGCCACAGCCTAGGTCAATGGTAGATGACGACGACTATATCCGCTCGCTATTTTCCTAAGCTCAAACTCTATCAGCAGTAGCCAGCCTTCTCAAAGTCGGACCGAAATGTCCTTAAACTAATAGCAGACCGAAACGTCTTTAAACTACTACCGCAGCATCTTTTAGGCTAACGAGATATAAAAAAAACATATAAAAATAAAATAAAATAAAAACGGTATGTCCATAAGCAAAAAGGGCACGGATGAAAACCCGAGAGGGCTCCGTGACTAAAAACAGCAGGGCTACCGGCGAGTGTTCGTGAAAACCCGAAAGGGCGCGACCTCGTAAAAATTATATAAAAATAAAAAGAATAAAAAAAAAGCGGTACGTCCATGAGCAAAATGGGCACGGATGAAAACCTGAAAGGGCTCTGTGAGTAAAAACAGCAGGGCTACCGGCGAGTGTTTGTGAAAACCCGAAAGGGCGCAACTTCGTTAAAAGACACTTATAGGGTCCTCTCGACCTTGTAAGGAGAAACCACCCGCGTGAGATCCTTACGACTCACAAGGGAGCAACACACTTAGGGATCCCCACGATCCCTAAGGAGAAAATACGCTTGCGAGATCCTCACGACTCGTAAGGAGAACTCTTTTATGGGACCTTCACGGCTAATAAGATTTGAAAGTCTTAAGTTACAGAGACCTAAACCTGTGCTTAAGCAATCCCCACAATTTCCGATATTGCCCTACAAGTGGTTAAATACTGACCCTTGTATACAATTCACGGGCGCGAATAAACATTCCCTAATCAAGTCTCATCCGAGACCGGGGATATGTTCGCATGATGAACAACCCTTATAAGTCCTCTTGACTTACAAGGAGAAAACCCTCTGGTAGGATCCTTATGACTTACAGATGAACATACACTTAGGAATCCTTACGATTCCTAAGGAGAAAATACACCTACAAGATCCTCACGACTTGTAGGGAGAAATACCTTTGTGAGACCCTTACGGCTCATGAAGTTAAAAGCCTTAGACGACAGAACCCTAACCCTGGTCGCTAAGCTACCTTTGTTCAACATCGACGGAGGCAGATGATGATTCGCTCCTGGCAATATCCCAGTTGTAGCGGTGCTGATGCCGAAATCGGTGTCTAATTCCAGGTTTATGGCGGAAAGCCAGTAGGCCGCACATGCATACGGAATAGCCGAAATGATTGGGCAACTTGCAATAAAAAGCAGCAAGTAAAAATGTATGCATGCAAAATAGACGAAATGATTGGGCAACTCGCAATAAAAAGCAGCGAGTAAAAATAAAATAAATAGCCGAAATAATTGGGCACCGCGAAAAATAGCCGAAATGATTGGGCAATCGCGACCTTCGCGATATAAAAGCTGAAATGATAGAGCATCGCGGAGATAAAACAAAAAGAATGATGATAAAACTTTGGCCCTACAGTTAAGATCACATCGATCCCTGTATACAATCCAAGGGCGTAAATAAAGAGGGAACCATACTTTCCCAACAGGCTCCGCCAGAAGGCGAAGCCAAATCTCGACGGTTCAGTCCAATTCCGAAGAAACCAATGTCTTCAGCAAACTCCTCGACTCACGGATACAAACACTCCTTAACGAGAGCCTCCTGATCCGCGTCGACTCGCAGAGCTACCAGTGCCTCCGTGGGAAATCCTCGACTCGTTTCAAACCCCAAGGAAACAAATAATCCTTGGCGCTTGGGAAACAAATAATCCCTAGCAAACTCCTCGACTCACGGATACAAACACTCCTTGACGAGAGCCTCCTGATCCGCGTCGACTCGCAGAGCCACCAGTGCCTCCGTGGGAAATCCTCGACTTGTTTCAAACCCCAAGGAAACAAATAATCCTTGGCGCTTGGGAAACAAATAATCCCTAGCAAACTCCTCGACTCACGGATACAAGCACTCCTTGACGAGAGCCTCCTGATCCGCGTCGACTCGCAGAGCCACCAGTGCCTCCGTGGGAAATCCTCGACTCGTTTCAAACCCCAAGGAAACAAATAATCCTTGGCGCTTGGGAAACAAATAATCCCTAGCAAACTCCTCGACTCACGAATACAAACACTCCTTGACGAGAGCCTCCTGATCCGCGTCGACTCGCAGAGCCACCAGTGCCTCCGTGGGAAATCCTCGACTCGTTTCAAACCCTAAGGAAACAAATAATCCTTGGCGCTTGGGAAACAAATAATCCCTAGCAAACTCCTCGACTCACGGATACAAACACTCCTTGACGAGAGCCTCCTGATCCGCGTCGATTCGCAGAGCCACCAGTGCCTCCATGGGAAATCCTCGACTCGTTTCAAACCCCAAGGAAACAAATAATCCTTGGCGCTTGGGAAACAAATAATCCCTAGCAAACTCCTCGACTCACGGATACAAACACTCCTTGACGAGAGCCTCCTGATCCGCGTCGACTCGCAGAGCCACCAGTGCCTCCGTGGGAAATCCTCGACTCGTTTCAAACCCCAAGGAAACAAATAATCCTTGGCGCTTGGGAAACAAATAATCCCTAGCAAACTCCTCGACTCACGGATATAAACACTCCTTGATGAGAGCCTCCTGATTCGCGTCGGCTCGCAGAGAAACCAGTGTCTCCGCGGGAAAATTCCCGATTCGTCTCAACTTGCAAGATGAAGCCTCAGGCAGCAGGGATTAAAAAACTTGCTTCCTGAACAGTGGGACCCTGCAAATCGATCTAGACGATCTCTTGCATACTATTCACGGGTCTCACTCTCCAAAGTCGAATCTCGACAAGGAGGGAAACAACCGCTTACGGGTCCTCTCGGCTTGTAAGAGGGAAGAATTCTCTTATAGGATCCTTACGACTTATAAGAGAAAACCACACTTAGGAATCCTCACGATTCCTAAGGAGAAAAACCCACCTACGAGATCCTCTCGATCCGTAGGGAGAAAAGTCTCTATGAGACCCTCACGGCTCATAGAGTTGAAAAGTCTTAGGCAGCAGATCTGAACCTGCGGCCTAAGCCATCGCTATTTCTTAAGAAAGTCAAGATGCGTGCTCTATTATCTGTTGACCATGTTTACTAAGGTGGCGTGCTGATAATAAAAGAAAGAAAAGGCGGAGAAATAGCACAAGACATTACAGAAGATGTATATCTTTTATTCATAAACTTGGTTGAGTACAGGATACATGGTGCTAAAGAATAAAAAAGAAACATATATACATTTTTTATTTATTTATTCACAAGTACAAACGATACAAGGAGAATTACTGAGAAGGAAACATCTTGCATAGATCTAGCAATTGTTCGCGCAATTCTTTCCTTACTTTCTCCTGATCTGCTGCCACCGCCAGCTCCGCCTCCACTTGGGCCCGTTGCTGCAAGACAGATGCAAGCCGCTCCCTAACGACCCGATAAGCAGCTTCCCGACCTGGAGTATCGCGCTCAGCTACATCAAGCTTTCGCTTCAAGTTTAGCCCATGGGAGATGCGCTCCAGAAGACCCTCGAAGATAGTCTTCACTTGGGCAGCATTCGCTTCAACCTCAGCACGCAGATGGGCCATCTCGCTCGAGGTCTCTTGGCATTCCTTTAGCTTTAAAGCTGCTTCTTGTTCCAAGTGGTGGACATAAGAAGTGCTTCCCTCGATCCATGCTGCTCTTTCATTGCTCGTGGCTAAAGTCTCGGGGGCGGTACGCATCGACTCCAGCTTATGCAGGCGAGCCTCGATCTCCATACAATGATTAACCTAAGATGCGATGATACCCTCGTCATGGAAATTCACGAGTATCACCAACATCGGGTTAACCATTATAGCGAAATCCGCAGCAGAAGTAGGGGTCTCGACGTCGAGCTCCTCAATGTAGTCGCTCAACATGCGTAAGCTGTTCGCGGCGCCTTTCGAAGATGGACATCTCAGGAAAGGACCTGCCGGCATGATGATACGAGACTCGAAGGGCGCCGAGACCGGAACGACCGCTGAAAAGAAACAGGATGTGATTAGATAACTGTTCAGGGAATAAAAAAGGGGAAGTCATCAATGTGATAGTCGCCATACCAGCTGAGACAGGTGACAAGGCCGGAAGGGCCGGAGGTGCAACTACAATCGAAGCCCCGACCAACCGTATGACCCTTGGGAGCCTGCATTTCTCAAAAAAGGGAGGGATCCTATGGGCGCTGAACACCCCGTGCACGTGCATCTCTATCCAAGAGGTAAAGTAGTGCATCGGGAAGTTGGCAGGTTGCACCCCTGGCTCACTAGCGTCCGCCGCTACACTAAGTCCATTATAAAGATGAGCCAGCCCGGCGATTCCTACTGACAACTGCAAACCAGCCACCATCCGATGCGCTGGGTAGAAAACAATCGGCCGCATATGGCGTGGATGCATAGGAAGAGCAAAACTGCACAACCACAAGCCCAAGAACCCTATAAAGAAGGTCTCTTTATCCATGTCGGGAACGGCAATTTTTGAAAAAGGGACGACGGCGGCACCAGGGAGATAAAAGTCTTTGTGGTCATCCTCCGATGTGGGTCGGCGATCAAAACCGAACCCAAAAGGGTCGTCGAGCCGGGCGAACTTCTCGCTCCACTCTGATAAGAACTCCGGTTGAATGAAGCGAGCAATGAAATCTGCAAAACTGACTCCCCGGTCACCCGATTCTAGATAGAGTCCTTCATAAATCTCCAATACCTTCACCAAGCCCGGGTACTGGTGCTGAATAGCATTCTCCGGCGTCAGGTCAAACACCAGCGGCTTGGTGGCAAAGACGTATTCATCGGGAGGAAGCAGCTCCTCGTAAGGCTCTCCCCTCATCGGCAGACCCGAGATTTCAGCAAACTCCTCCAAGGAGATAGAGACTTCCCGGTCCGTCATCAGGAAGGTGTGTGTGGGAATATTCCATTGCTCGATAAAAGCCTTAACCCACCACGTTGGAGGAGAAGGATACTCAAAGAGCGAGACGTAAATGGCCGAGTACAAACCAATCCTCATCAGATGAGTCCTCCTCGCTGATAGGATGTACCGGGCCCATTGCAAATATCCGGCAGACGGTCGTGAGATCAGTCCAATGTTATAAGCCTGTCCCCAAGGGCACGCTTCACCCTGACAAATTCTCCTCCCTAAAATATCTATTGCCGGTGGCGGCTGCACGGGGATAGCACCAATCGCAGGCTGGAGGAGGTCATCCGAATTCCAATTTTTGACCTCCACGGCATACTTCACCGGGGGTTCATCTGCGTAGGGGAGTGAAGATGTTGGCTCAGACGGCGTGGCGGAACTGAAACTGCGACGACCCTGGATGATTTCATTGTACCACCTACCCCACAAGTGAAGGTTTTTGTGCTCGGGGTCATGATCCTTGATGAGAGCGAGCACCACGCGATCCATCGGTGCCTGGGGAAACCCTCCCTCCGAGCGAACAAACGGAAAAGACAAATTGGCAGACATGTTTCCTGCAAAGAGACAAACATTAGCCGTCAGTATTATAATTCCAACGCTCAACATTTTTAAATTTTTATAAAATACCGCAATGCAGTGGATAGGGGGACCAAAGGGGGGGCCTACAAAATCTGGACGACGGTACATCATTTAATAAGACAGCCCCATCATTGGATGAGACTGTCAGTTAATGAAAAGATCCCCAAGAGAATATCCTCATTGATGGGAAATCCCTAGAGACAAGGAGAAAATCTCCTCTTTTAGAGCAAAGCTCTGTCACAGAGTGACATTTGTCAAACTCTGGTCTCAAGGGAATAAAATTTCTTTAAAGAGAGCCTAGCCCTATATTAATGATGGAAAATCCATCAAAAAGAAAACTTCAACCCTTAAAGACTAAAAATTTGGGATTTTAAAGGTCAATGAAAACTTGTAGGAGCTCTCTATTTTCAGATCAGAAAAGATCTACATTTGATCCATGAGCAAAGCTCTGTTCATGAGTTAAAACCCATGAACAAGATCTCTGTAGATCTATGAACTTTTCAGAGCAAGGCTCTGCTGATGAAACCCCAAAAGGGTTTTAGATCAAAGATCTATGAGAGTAAGGCTCTATTAATCAATTTTAATTTAATTTTATTTTATTTATTAATACCTAAGATGGTTTCAAGTTCTGAACTCTGGAGTTCTTGTGAAAAAGCAAGAGCAAGGCTCTAAAATTCTTAAACAAGAGCAGGGCTCTGAAAACTCAAGATTCTTGAAAATGGTAAAACATTTACTAAGGACCAAGAGTCCTATTTATAGGCGCCTGCGCCCCTTCAACTCACCCCTTGATCCAACGATCAGGAGTTTGCCACCGCTGCACTCACGTGTGCACCACGTGAGCGCAACGGTGGGGGGGCATTTTTTTCCCCCAATCAGAGCAAAGCTCTGTTTGAATTTCAAAATTCAAAATTCGAAGCAACGCTTCAGATTCAATGCGCTGTGCGCAACGCGCCACGTGTCAAAAGCTGATACGGCAGCGCAGCGCCCAAGGCAGTGCGTCCAATCAGAGCAAGGCTCTTTTAAACTAAAATCAAAGGAAGCAACGCTTCAGTTGCGCAAGCACTGCGCTGCACGACACGTGTCAGCGCAGATGCGCTAAGCGCAGTTGCGCTGCGCTTTACGCTGCGCGACACGTGTCAGCGCAGATGCACTGGTGCAGTTGCGCTGCGCGACACGTGTCACGCGCTGAGGCATTTGCGCCAAACAGAATTAAGATTCTAAAAGAAATCTTTCTGTTCTTGTTAAAACAAGAAGATTTTCTTCTGTAAAACAGAAGGCCTTGGATCAAAGATCCAACGGAGAGGAAAATTCCCCAAATCACTCAGAGAAAGATCTCTTTAACAAATTTAACTAATTTATGGGCACTATAAAAAGGACCCTAGGCCTCAATTCAAAGGGAGGAACATTTTCTAAAAAATAAGAGAGAGATAGAGAACTCTGAAGAACTCCTCAAGAACAAAAAATGTAAAGACCTTTAGAAAAAGAGAAAGTTCTCTTATGAACAGATCATAGATCTTTAAAAAAACAAAATAAAAATAGTGCTTTGCACTTATGAACCATTGGTTCTCTAAGATCAAGAAAAATAAGAAACACTTGTTTTCTTTGATCTAAATTAGATCAAGAAACCAAGTAGTGCTTTGCACATATGAACCATTGGTTCTGGAATCTAAAAGATTCTCAAGTTAATAGTGCCTTGCACTTGCAAAACTGCACTGTTGCACTCTTGGGTTGGCGCAAGCCACTAGAGAGCGCCACGTGTCAGCATCTGAACCAATTGCGCTATGCGCTTTTGAAACAGAGCCTTGCTCTTTAAAACTGGCGCAATTCACCACAGCGCGCCACGTGTCAGCAGCGCAAGCGCAGCGCACTAGAACAGCGCTGTTGCGCTTGCGCTCGCCAGAGCATGACACGTGTCATCACCATATGAGCTTGCGCTTATTACTTGGCGCAAAGCGCCAGACAAATGCACTGCATTGCTTACAAAAGGGTCAAGCTCAATTAAAGAAGGCCTAACAGGCCTAATAAAATGCAATGCATTATTTTTAAAAAGGGCAGAGCCCAAACCAAAACAGATGCTCTGCATCATAAATAAAGAGACAGAGCCCAAATCAAAAAGGCCTAGCAGGCCAGAATAAAATGCAGTGCATTATTAAATATGGGCAAAGCCCTAGCACAGGCCTAATAGGCCCAAGATCAAGAAAAATATTGAATATTCTCAACGGGACTTAGCCCAATCATGGCCGTAAGTCCCCAAACTAAATTGACTGAGCAAGAATGCTCTCCTAAATCAATTTACGACCGGTTCAAGGGTACATCTCCGAACTCCTCTGACACCCATCGTTGTAATCCTTCAACGACGTCAGAGAGGTGACGGGTCCCGACGACCACACATCAATACGGACTGCGGGGTCCTTAAACTCGTGGACCGAAACGTCCTTAAACTAATGTTGGACCGAAACGTCCTTAAACTAATATCGGACCACCACGTCCCTAAACTGGAATATGGACCACCACGTCCCTAAACTGGAATATGGACCATCACGTCCCTAAACTGAAATGTGGACCACCTTGTCCCTAAACTGGAATATGGACCGCAATGTTTTTAAACTACCAATGGACCGCAATGTCCCTAAACTACCTATGGACCGCAATGTCCCTAAACTGGAACAATAGAGCTCCCAAATGCTCTTTTGTTGGATCTAAACAATCCCGTTTAAGTTGATCTTAGCCTCAAATATGGCTAACGTATCCTTAAACATTCAAACAGACTTTAGTCCCAAATTGGACTATAAGACCCCCAATCAACTTTGGTTCAAGGGTACATCTCCGAACTCCTCTGACACATGTCGTTGTAATCCTTCAACGTCGTCAGAGAGGTGATGGGTCCCGACGGCCATATATTAAATGGACCACTATGTCCTTAAACTGGAAATGGATCTAGACGATTCCGTTAAGTTGATCTTAGTCTCAAATCAGACTAACGTATCCTTAACGAACGTTTAAGTTGATCTTAGTCTCAAATGCGGCTAACGTATCCTTAACTAAAAACACCAAACCCAAATCTAAGTAAATACGGATTTGGACTAATCCACGTCTTACGGGCGACAGCATTACTCAGTCTCCGTATACAATCCACGGGCAACCACAAACAAAACAAACACCCACGACACGAAGTGAAATTCTGGAGAAGGAGAAAGTTGTTACCGTGATGCGGTAGCGTAATTAACCGCAGGGGCTTGCGCCTGCAGGGAAGAGCGTCCCCACAATCAAAAACCCCTCAAGCGAGGGGGAATCTGACGAAATCTGCTACATCGGCCGCATCCGTCTAAACCTCCGATACACGGTGCCATAAATCAACTTGGCATTTTCGGAGAGGTAGACGGATAAAACCATATAGCATCTGCCCCGAATCTCAGGCAAGACGTCCTCACATCGCGGCCGCCGTTCGAAGGGGAACACCGGCGATCCCTACGGCCACTTTTACCCCGATTGTCATCCGGTGGGCTGGGTAAAAGACAGAGGGCCGCATACGGTGAGAGTGCATTGGGACCGCAAACCAACTCAGCCACAACCCGAGAAATCCTAAGAAAAAGGCCTCCTCGTCCATCCCAGGGGCCGCAATTTCTGCAAAAGACATAGTCGGGAAGTCCGGAAGGAAAAAACCCTTTTGGTCTATCTCCTTCTTCGGCAGGTTATCCACACCTAGACCGAAAGGGTCATCTAGGGTAGCGAACTTGGTAGCTTCTGATGAGAGAACGCTTGGGCGAAGGAACCGAGCGATGAAATCCTCAAAGTTAACTCCTCGACTCCCATGTTCGATGAAAAGGGACTCATAGATGTTCAACACTTTAATCAAGCTGGGGAATTGGTGTTGGACAGCATTCTCCGGCGCGAGCCCCCTTACCACCGGCTTAGCACCGAAGACATACTCGTCTGTCGGGAGCAACTCCTCATAGTGTTCCCCTATAACCGGTAAACCGGATACCTCCGTGAACTCCTCCAGAGAGATTGACACTTCCCGATCTATGGCAAGGAAAGTGTGGGTAGGAATGTTCCACTGCTCCAAGAAAGCCTTAAACAACCAGGTGGGGAGCGGGGGATACTGGAAGAGGGAGACGTAGACCGCGGTATACAACCCTAACCTTATCAACTGCGACTTCCTCGTCGACAGGATATACTGAGCCCATGGCAGGTAGCCGATCGGGTGGCGGGGGATCAGACCTATGTTGTATGATTGCCCCCAAGGTCTCGCTTCACCTTGACAGATACGGCGTCCTAGAATATCCAAAACCATAGGACGCTGGACCGGGATTGCATCTATGGCGGGATGTAGAAAGCCCTTCGATGTCCAATCAACCATCTCCACGGCATACTGCACCGGGGGTGGACTGGCGTAGTGGACCGCTGTGATGGGTTCTGACGGCACTGAGCATGTGAAGCTGCGTCGACCCATAATGATCTGATTGTACCACGACCCCCAAAGATGTAGACTCTTATACTCCGAGTCGTGGTCCTTGATCATGGCCAAGACTTCACGGTCCAAGGGCGCCTCGGGAAATCCCTCCTCTGAACGAACAAACGGGAATGAGGTGTTGAGAGACATGATCGCTGCAAGTGAACAGAAATTAGCCGTTAGTGTTGTAATTCCAACGCTTGGCGTTTAAATTTTTTTTTCATTAATTAACTAATTAAATTAAAGATTAATTAAATTAAAATTAATTAATTACACCACACAGCAGTGCAGTGGGTAGGGAACCAAATGGGGACCCACAAAATCTGGATGACAGTGCCTCATGAAATAAGACAACCCCATCATTGGCTGAGACTGTAAATTAATGAAAAGACCCCCAAGAGAATATTATCATCAATGGGAGATCCCTAGAGACAAGAAAAAAATCTCCTCTTTCAGAACAAAGCTCTGTCACAGAGTGACACTTGTCAAACTCTGGTCTCAAAGGAATAAAATTCCTTAAAGGAGCATAGCTCTGTAGTAATAATGGAAAGATCCATCAAAAAAAAAATTAACACTTAAAAGAATTAAATTTTTTTGGAATCTTGAAAAATCCATGAAAACTTATAATAAGTTCTTCATTTTTCAGATCTAAAAGATCTACATTTGATCCAAGAGCAAAGCTCTGTTCATGGGTGAGAACCCATGAACAAGATCTCTGTAGATCTATCAGTTTTGGAGAGCAAAGCTCTGTTTATGAAACCCCAATGGGGATTTCTTTAGATCAAAAGATCTGTGAGAGCAAAGCTCTTTGGTTTAAGATTGGTTTGAATTAATTTAGTTTAATTTAGATTAATTTTACCTAAAGTTTCTAACTTTGGAAATGAGCAAAGTTCTGAAGTTCTTAAGCAAGAGCAAAGCTCTGTTGAAATCAAAATCTTAAAAAAGATGGTGAAAATTTTTTAAGGGCCATAGGTTCTATTTATAAGGCGCTTGCGCCCCTTCAGCTCACCCCTTGATCCAACGGTCAGGAGCTTGCCACCGCTGCACTCGCGTGCGCGCCACGTGAGCGCAACGGTGGGGGAGCACTTGTTTCCCCCAATCAGAGCAAAACTCTGTTGGAAATTCAAAATTCAAATTTTGAAGCAACGCTTCAAATCCCGGGTGCAACGCGCCACGTGTCAGGCGCTGATACGTCAGCGCAGCGCCCAAGAAGGCGCGCCCAATCAGAGCAAAGCTCTATTGAAAAACAAAAGGAAGCAACGCTTCAGTTGCGCAAGCACTGCGCTGCGCGACACGTGTCAGCGCAGATGCGCTAGCGCAACTGCGCTGCGCTGCGCGCTGCGCGACACGTGTCACGCGCTGGAGCATTTGCGCCAAACAGAATTAAAATTTTAAAGAAATCTTTCTGTTCTTGTTAAAACAAGAAGATTTTCTTCTGTAAAACAGAGGCCTTTGGATCAAAGATCCAACGGTGGGGAAAATTCCCCAAATCACTCAGAGAAAGATCTCTTTAACAAATTTAACTAATTTATGGGCACTATAAAAAGGACCCTAGACCTCAATTCAAAGGCATGAACATTTCTTGAAAAAAAAAATCAAGAGCTTCAAACAGAGAGAACTCTAAGAAAAATTCCAAGAAAAAAGGTAAAAATCTTAACAAGAGAGAAGAAATTTCTTCTAATAGATCATTGATCTAAAAAACCAGATCAATGATCTTCATATAAAAACAGTGCTTTGCACTACTCATGAACCACTGGTTCTTTAAAACAAGAAGAAACAAAAAAAATAGTGCTTTGCACTTTTATGAACCTTTGGTTCTTGAATCTAAAAGATTCTCAAATTTAGAGTGCTTTGCACTTGCAAACTGCGCTGTTGCGCTCTTGGTAGAGCGCCACGTGTCAGTATCTGAACCACTTGCGCTATGCGTCTTGAGATAAAGCTTTGCTTTCTGTAATTGGCGCAACTCACCAGAGTGCGCCACGTGTCAGCAGCGCAAGCGCAGCGCACTGCGCTTGCGCGACACGTGTCAACACTACAAGCGCTTGCGCTCTCTGATTGGCGCAAAGCGCCTGAAAATGCAATGCATTTCTTGAAGGGCCAGGCCCAAATCAAAAAGACCAAGCAGGCATAATTAAATTGATGCTCTGCATCATTTATAAATGGGCAGAGCCCAAACAAAATAATAAAAACGCTATGCAAAGGGGCAGAGCCCAATTGAGAGGTCCAATGGACCAAAACAAATGCTCTGTATTATAATAAAAAGGGCAGAGCCCAATCAAAATGCGCATAAATGGCCTGAAGTAATGCTATGCATTATTCTAAAAAGGGGGAAGCCCAGACAAAGGCCAAATGCAAACAAAATGTGGACACTTTTAACTGGACTTAGCCCAATTTTGGCCGTAAGTCCTCAAATTAAATTGATTGAGCACGGCTGCTCCCTAAATCAATTTACGACCGGTTCTAGGGTACATCTCCGAACTCCTCTGACACCCATCGTTGTATTCCTTCAACGACGTCAGAGAGGTGACGGGTCCCGACGACCACATATGAATATCGGACTGCGGGGTCCTTAAACTCGTGGACCGAAACGTCCTTAAACTAATATTGGACCGAAACGTCCTTAAACTAATATTGGACCGAAACGTCCTTAAACTAATATTTTCCCCAAAATGGGAATGTCGGACCGAAACGTCCTTAAACTAATATTGGACCGAAACGTCCTTAAACTAATGATGGACCACCACGTCCCTAAACTGGCGATGGACCACCACGTCCCTAAACTGGAACATGGACCACTACGTCCCTAAACTGGAACAACAGAGCCTCCAAATGCTCTTTTGCCGGATCTAAACGATCCCGTTTAAGTTGATCTTAGCCCCAAACACAGCTAACGTATCATTAAACATTCAAATGGACTATAAAACTACAAATTAACTTTGGTTCAAGGGTACATCTCTGAACTCCTCTGACACCTATCGTTGTAATCCTTCAACGACGTCAGAGAGGTGATGAGTCCCGACGGCCATATATTAAATGGATCACCACGTTAAGTTGATCTTAGTCTCAAACAGGACTAACGTATTCTTAACAAACGTTTAAGTTGATCTTAGACTCAACACGGCTAACGTATCCTTAAACTAAAACACCAAACCCAAATCTAAGTAAATACGGATTTGGACTAATCCACGTCCTACGGGCGACGGCATTACTTAGTCTCCGTATACAATCCACGGGCAACCACAAACAAAACAAACACCCACGACACGAAGTGAAATTCTGGAGAAGGAGAAAGTTGTTACCGCGATGCGGTAGCGTAATTAACTGCAGGGGCTTGCGCCTGCAGGGAAGAGCATCCCCACAATCAAAAACCCTCAAGCGAGGGGGAATCTGACAAAGTCTGCTATATCGGCCGTATCCATCCAAACCTCCGATACACGGTGTCATAAATCAACTTGGTATCTTCGGAGAGGTGGACGGATAAAACCAAATAGCATCTGCCTCGAATCTCAGGCAAGACGTCCTAATGTCTACGAGCCGCCATTCGGAGGGGAACAACTACGATCAAGTTAACGGGATCGTTTAGATCCAACAAAAGAGCATTTGGGCTCTATTGTTTAGTTTAGGGACATTGCGGTCGATTACCAGTTTAAGGACATGGTGGTCCAAGGTTAAGGACATCATAGTCCATTGGATTAAGGACCCCACAGTCCGAGGTTAAGGACGTCATAGTCCGTGGGTTTAAAGGGACCCCACAATCCGAGGTTAAGGACATCATAGTCCGTGGGTTTAAAGGGACCCCACTGTCCGAGGTTAAGGACATCATAGTCCGTGGGTTTAAAAGGACCCCACAGTCCGAGGTTAAGGACATCATAGTCCATGGGCTTAAGGACCCCACAGTCCAGTTTAAAGACGTCATAGTCTATGAAATGCATGGTTGTTGGGACCCGTCACCTCTCTGAAGACGTTGAAAGATTATAACGACAAATATCAGAGGAGTGAAGAGATATACCCTTGAACCAATTTTGGTTGGGAGATCTGTAGTCCAATTTGGGACTAAGATCAAAAGATTTATGAGCATATGGGCTCAATTAATCTCAGTTGAGGACTTATGGCCAATCTTGGGCTAAGTCCAGTCAAGTTAAAATATTTTAACATTTATTTTGGGTTTTTGAGCATTTATTTGGGCTAGGCCCTTTTAACAATACTGAGTATTGACTTGAATTCTGACAATATTTTGTCTTTTATTGAATGCTGAGCATTCATCAGACTCTGGGCTTATTAAAGAACAATTTATGTTCTGTCAGCGCACACGTGAGGGACACGTGGTGCGCTTAGCGCTTTGCGCCAATCAAAGAGTGCAGTGCGCTTCTGCCGAGTAGCGCACACGTGAGAGACACGTGGCGCGCTTGGCGCTTTGCGCCAGTCCGTGAGCGCGTTGCGCTGATTTATGAGCGCATAGCGCTATTTGTTCAGTAGCGCACACGTGAGTGACACGTGGTGCGCTTGGCGCTGAGCGCCAGTCCATGAGCGCATTGCGCTGATTTATGAGCGCATAGCGCCATTTGTCCAGAAGTGCACACGTGGTGCGCTTGGCGCTGAGCGCCAGTCCATGAACGCAAAAGCGCTAGTTCAAGAGCGTAAAGCGCTAACTGTTGAGTGGCGCACACGTGAGTGACACGTGGTGCGCTTGGCGTTGAGCGCCAGTTCAAGAGCGCAGAAGCGTATTTGATCAATTTTATGATCTGGAAAATAAATTCTCCCTTAGAAGAGACTTTGTCTCAAGATCCTAAGAACAAAAGTTCTTATTTTGTAGGAGATGTTTCAATCTCTTATATTGATGAAAGGCTTTGCCTTTATGGATCTGTGATCCTTAAGAGAATTGAATTATTCTCCCCCTTTTTATAATGAGATGTTCATGATCTCTTTGAAAAAGACTTAGTCTTATAGATCTATGATCTGTGAGAAAGAAGTAAATTCTTCTTTTTATTTTATGATGAGATCTTTTGATCTCTTTGTAAAAGACCTTGGTCTTGCAGATCTATGATCTTGAAGAAAGAAGTGAATTCTTCATTTTAAATTAATTACAAGATGATTTCATCTCTCTGTTCATCATCATTCTTTTTTACCTTGAAGAAAAATCTTCTTTCTTTGAGAGCTTGGCTCTTCTTTTTGAGATCTCTTAAAACTTATGGGGGTTCCTCTCTATGCTTCTGTATCCCTGAGACTTGAAGTCTAGGGGCCTTTTTATAGGGCAAGCTGATCGGTTCAATCAGTTAAGGGGATCTTTTCTCCAATTGATTTAAGGAATTTCCCATCGTTGGATCTTTGATCCAAGGGCTTCTGATTTATAGAAGGCAATCTTCTTGTTTTTAAAAAGATTGGGAAATCTTTCCATACAGAATTTATTCTGTATTTTGGTGATTTCTAATCACCATTGGATCATTGATCCAACGGTGCTCTTATTTATAGAGCACAATTTTGTTGTTTGGAAAGATTTTAAGGAATATTTTCTTAACAGAATTTAATTTTGATTAATTAATGATTTCTTTATTATTATTATATTTTTGATCTGACGGTGGGGGCTTTTAGTTCCAGCGCTAGCGCACCCGTAATCTGCACGTGGTGCGCTGCTCAGAGTGCAACGCATCTAGCGCTAGCGCATCTGTGCTTTGCACGTGGTGCGCTGCTTAGAGCGCAGCGCACCTAGCGCTAGCGCATCTGTGCTTTGCACGTGGTGCGCTGCTTAGAGCGCAGCGCACCTAGCGCTAGCGCATCTGTGCTTTGCACGTGGTGCGCTGCTTAGAGCGCAGCGCACCTAGCGCTAGCGCATCTGTGCTTTGCACGTGGTGCGCTGCTTAAAGCGTAGCGCACCTAGCGCTAGCGCACACTTGGCGCTGCTTCTGAAGCGTTGCTTCATGTCAAAATTTGAATTTTGAACAGAGCTTTACTCTGATTAGGAAAACAGGCACTTAGGTCGGGTTTAGGCATAAGGAGTGGTTACGCTTCTTTGCATTAGCGCAACCTAAGACCATGGCCGAGGTCAAGGCCTGGACCGAATGGGAGATCTAGCTCGAATCCGAGGTGAACGCCAATTTGCCCAGGACAGAACAGATAGATCATAAGAAAAGGGCCCGAGAAGAGAAAAAGTGGCTTGAGCGGCCAAAACCCTACACCCCAAAGTTTCAGGAGTACACCCTGCTCAGCGTCTCCAAAGCGGTACTGCTGGAAGAGGCCAAAGGCGAGAGGTTCTTCAAGCATCCCCCGGTCTCGCGCATGGCGGCGAAGCGCATCCGGGGCCCCTCCTGTGGCTTCCATAGGTCGCAAGGCCACTCCACGGAGAACTGTAAGCAGCTCCGAGATTACATCGAGGAGATCATCCGTTCGGGACACCTGGCGACATACTTGCAAGACAAGCGACAGACGGACCACGAGCAAAAGCGACGGACCCCTCCCGGTGAGTTGACAATCGGCCAAATCATGGTCATGTTAACGGGGGGTACGTCGGGTACCTACGAGGCTCAGAGTCCCACGTCGGTCGTGGAGTCTAGCGCCGTCCGAGGAAGAAGTCCAGGGAGACCGAGCCGATCGTTTTCAACGACGAGGACCTCCACGGTATATCCCTACCCCACAACGACCCTCTGGTGATTACGGCTCGTTTCCACCAATACGAAGTGCAGAGGATACTGGTTGACTCGGGAAGCTCGGCGGATATACTCTTTTACATCTGCTTTCTGCGCATGGGGCTCACCCCGACAGACCTGAGGCCGACCTCCCACGTCCTGTCAGGATTCACCAATCACTTCATCCCAGCGGAAGAGGTAATCACTCTGCAGTTTAACGTCGGGGAGGCTGGCCGTACGCGAACAGTGCCTGTGGAATCTATCGTAGCGAGAATCCCATCGGCCTACAACATCCTCCTCGGCCAACTAACGCTGAACTCCCTCAGCGCCCAGATATCGACCTTTCACTTGGCTATGAAATTCCCGCTCTACCAAGGCGGGGTAGGTCGGGCCTACAGAGACTAGCAGACTGCAAAGGTTTGCTTCACCGCGGCATCTTCGTCTGAACGGGTGAACAACGACGTTGAGGCTGAGAGTGAAATCAGGGGTTCTTTGGACACTCGGGACGAGCAAAAGGAGGTTCGAGGGACCCCGGTGGAGCCATTGACAGAGGTCCCCCTTGTAGAAGGGGACATTGAACGTACCATTCAGATCAGTTCACTTCTGACAGGGACTCAGCACGATGACCTAGTCGGTTTTCTCAGGAACAACGCCAACGTTTTCGCCTGGGCTCCTACCGACATGCCTGGGATCGACCCCAAGATCATATCTCATAAACTCGGGGTAGATCCTACGGCCCGACCCGTCAGACAGAAGAAGCGAAGCTTCGCCCCAATCAAGCAGAAAGCAATTGAGGATGAGGTAGACAGGCTCCTCGCCGCTAACTTCATTCGGAATGTGCCTAACTCTAAATGGTTGGCAAACGTGGTTATGGTGAAAAAGTCAAGCGGGAAATGGCGAATGTGCGTCGACTTCACCAACCTCAACAAGGCCTGCTCGAAAGACAACTATCCCTTCCCTCGGATAGATCAGCTCGTCGATAGCTCGGCAGGCCACGAGCTACTTAGCTTCATGGACGCCTTCTCCGGCTACAATCAGATCTGTATGAATCCGGCAGATGAAGATCTCACCGCATTCACAACGGACCGGGGGGTATACAGCTACAAGGTAATGCCTTTCGGCCTCAAAAACGCCGGAGCTACGTACCAACGCTTGGTCAATCGCGTGTTCAAGCCCCAGATCGGCAGGAACATAGAAGTTTATGTCGACGACATGCTCGTCAAGTCGGTCTCATCGGTCGACTACGCCAAGGATCTGGGCGAGGCCTTCAAAGTACTCCGCAAGTTCAAGATGAAACTGAGCCTCGCCAAGTGCGTATTCGGGGTCACCGGGGGAAAGTTCCTCGGTTTCATAGTCACTCACCGCGGGATCGAAGCCAACCCGGAGAAAATCAACGCTATCCTCAACATGGCCGCGCCCAAGACTAACGTCGAGATAATGCGGCTGACAGGACAAGTAGCCGCTCTGTCATGCTTCATGTCAAGGTCTGGCGAGAAGTGCCTCCCGATCTTCAAAGCTCTAAGGAAAATTCCGAGTTTCGAGTGGTTGGTGGAGTGCCAGACCACCTTTGACCAGTTAAAGAGGCACCTTGCAACTCCACCTCTGCTCACCCGACCAGTGGAAGGGGACGAGGTATCACTGTATCTGGCAGTATCTGACCAAGCAGCGGGCGCAGTGCTCGTCCGTAAGATCGACGGAGTCCATAGGCCAGTATACTATGTGAGCCACGTCTTCAAAGACGCAGAAACGAGGTACCCAGCGATAGAGAAAATCGTCTTGGCGCTCATCATGGCCTCAAGGAAACCGCGACACTATTTCCAGGCTCACACCATCCTTGTTCCTACCAAGCACCCCTTGGGGCTATCCTTGCCTCACCCGAGTCCTCTGGCCGCTTGGAGAAGTGGAGATGGGAGTTTTCCCAGTTCGACATAAAATACCGCCCGAGGCAGGCCATCAAAGCACAAGCCCTGGTCGATTTTGTCGTCGAGTGCACTATCCCCAGCAAGGAGCCGGAGAAAGCGCCGGCCCCAGCAGCTCAGCCCTCTGTCGATGGGAAGCCCAACTCAGTCCCTGATTGGATCCTTTATGTCGACGGGTCCACGACCGTGGAAGGGTGTGGTGCCGGCCTCATCATTCGGGGCCCGAACGAGGCAGAAATAGAGTATTCCCTGAAGCTCGGGTTCAAGGCCTCAAATAACGCGGCGGAATATGAGGCCCTGCTGGCCGGACTGCGCATAGTGTCACGCCCCGCTTCCCAGAGTGCGCTAAGATCAGCACGTGACAGAGCCAACCATACTATCTGTGGCTAGGAAATATCCCTCCACAGTCACAATACGGTTGTCTATAAGATATCAAGAATAGTAGAAATAAAATAAACTATCTAGTACATGTCCATGAGCCAGAATAAATGAGTCAAGAAATAATATGCGGAAGCGATAAATCCAATGAGCAATAACATATGGAAAGTAAACATAACTAAACTGGATACTAACTGTATACTAACAGGATCCTCACTGCTCGGCCTGACAGCGGAAATACTCCTGATCAGCCTGCGACAAGGGTAGAGGATCTGGGCCATGCAAAACCCAGACGTCAGTGCGTCATAATATCAACAATAATATAATCAAGGGGTAGCAGGACATGCAGGCACGAGTAAGAACAGTAACAAGTCAACATGAATATATAACAGTGAAGTATATCAGTATAAGTGACGTGCAGTGATCAATCTAAACTGTGCTACTGGGTTATCTATTCTAAGTCTTCGAAATCAATTAATGTAATCCTCATCGTAACCCATCGGTGATTATTCCGTAACGCCCGGAAAAACGGCAAACAATAGGTATTCTGTAACGCCCGGAAAACAGCAAACAATAGGTATTCCATAACGTCCGGAAAAAACGGCAAACAATAGGTATTCCGTAACGCCCGGAAAAACGGCAAACAATAGGTATTCCGTAACGCCCGGAAAAACGGCAAACAATAGGTATTCCGTAACGTCCGGAAAAACGGCAAACAATATGATAGCCATTTGAGTTACGTTCAGTTACATTCTTGATTTTCCCATACCCCAAGTTATGTGTTCAAGTCAGGTATTGATAAATCTGAAACTAATGCCAATACAGGATCAAGCAGGAACAGGTTTGTCTATACAAACAAAAGGATATGTCCATCGGGACAACATGTCAGGATTGTCGGCATTAGAAACAGGATCAGGTAACATGTCAAGTAGTGATATATCAGGTCATGTCAGGTTGTGTACATGTATCAAGTCATGTCAAGTCGTGGTGTATCAGATCACGTCAAGTAGTGTACAGATATCAAATGGATGCTCATAATAAAATTGTAATAGGTACGGGTGCACAAATAAAGCATGGATGCACAAATATTTATCAGGGATTAAATCATGACTCTGTAGGATGCACAAGATCAAGTATGAGATACTAATGTAACAGTAAAATGAAATAATATGGTCTCGGTGTGCAACTAGATATGTAATAAACCATACGGATACAGACGGATACTATAAAACTGTAAATCGGTAAAATTTGCTGAATATTAAAACACAAGCACTATTATTTATTAAATAGATATTGATATAATAATATTAACATGGATAACATATTCAAACCGATTAATAACTATAAAAGTGGTATTGATTAACCATGCACAAGAAAGTTCCGTTCAGAAATTCAGTGTCACCCTGATTTGTAAAATAGCTTAAAAATAACAAACGTTCTCCAAAAGGGACGTGTCTTATACCAAAACAAAGATAATTCAATAAGATTTTCATTTTTATAAGTTTAAATATCTCAGGTTGTTCCTACAAAAATCTATGAACATTCGAAATTGAAAGTTTGCTGCTGGAATTTTCCTGGACAACAGTTTAGAGATATTTTCATTTGCAATTTACGTTATTTAAACAATTTATTTTGCAAGTAAATATTTCATAGAGTTATAGTATTCTAAGTTATCTTCGTAACGAACTAAAGAATATATACTAATGATTTTTCTATGATTTATAATGAATTTTATAAGGTAAGGTGTACAGTAAATTTCAGATTTGTCGTATCCGCTTTGCAACGACGTTTCATGTGTAAACTATAATATTTTCAAACTATATTTTGTATAATATTATAAAATGCAGATCATAAACTAATTATAGATAATAATAAGAAATATTACGACTATATCAATTTTATAGATATAATTATAGCATGTCGCAAGTTGTAAACTTTCATATATTTTATATTATAAAACCGATTAACGTTAAATAACTACGGTGTATAAATTATATAGACATAGCTGTATGATGATGATGATGATGATGATGATACGGAAACATATAAATAAATTACATAAAGCATAGCATGTAGCAAGTTGTAAACTTGCCTCGATCGAATCACGTGACGGATACGCACGGCACGTCCGACGTCGGTAAATCGTCGCAACGCACACACGGCACGCGGGACGGGTCCAGGCAAGGCAAGAGGGTGATCACACATGCAAGGTACGTTCACTGGATCACTCGGATCGTCAGCGACGAGCAGGGCTCCGGCGGTGATCACCGGAATCAAGAAATAAGATCAAGAAAAGAAAGAAGAAGAAGAAGAGGCTGTGTATTAAATAAGGAAAGAAAAAAATAAATAAATAAAATATATATAAATATATATATATATGCAGAGGAGAGAGAGAGAGAGAGTGAGAAGGGTTGTTATTAAGGTTTAGATTTTAATTTAAAAAGATTTTGTAAGTTATAAATATTTTAAACTGTTAAATTTTAATAAAGATATTAGATGAAATAAAATTGGATTTTCTGGTAAATACAAATTTACTCCAAAATATACCCGGGTCGGGTCTAAAATTCTGTTTCAAAAATATAAAAAAATATACATGTCGACCAAAACTCAAATTGGATGTCCGGCTAACGAAAATGCATACTCTCAAAAACGGATGCACGTACGTGCGCGTAGCCATCCAAACAAGTCCGTTTCACTGAATGGGACGAGAACAAGATGCGCGGATGCTACGACAGGGTCAGGGGTATCATGCAGGCCATGCTAGATATTTTTAAAATATTTTACTTGACTTTAAATGTTATATTAAAAAAAATGCAGATGCCAGATAAAATACCAGTATGCAGTAAAAAATGAAAATGCACGAATCCATGTAACCGGTCAGGATAAATCATAAATATGAATCAAGACAGGTTTCAAGCAAGCGGGTCGGGTAAAATGTAAATACAAATGTCAAAATACTATTCGCACCCAAAACACAGTAAACCAAGAAACTACCATAAATAAGTAAATACTTGAACTGAAATTGGTATAAATGAAATAGGATGTTATATTATACTCAACTACAAAAACAATTTCGTCCTCGAAATTCCCAAGACAAGAAAAGATAAACAATCATGAAACTACAGGAAGAGATCTGGAAACTTCTGTCGAATCTCATCTTCTCGTTCCCAAGTCGATTCTCTGTGCGAGCGATTCCCCCAAGAAACAAGTGCGAGAGGGATAACCTTATTCTTAAGGACCTTTTCTCTTCGATCATCGGTCGTTCCTCAAAGGTCAACTCCTCTCTTACAGTCAGCTCTGAATGATCCAGCACGTGTATTTCATCTCGAACATACTTACGGAGTTAAGATACATGTAACACGTCATGAACATTCGCCAAAAATTGTGGTAAAACCAATCGATAAGCCACTTCTCCAACACGCTCCAAAATTTCGAAAGGCCCTACGAATCGTGGACTAAGCTTGCCTCGACTCCCAAAATGAATCACTCCTCTAGTCGGTGATATCTTTAAGAACACAAGATCACCAACAACGAACTCTAGAGGTCTTCTCGATGTGTCGTCCCAAATCTTCTGCCGATCTTGTGCTGCCTTTATGTGATTTCGGATAGTATTAACTTTCTCAACTGTTTGCATGATCAAATCCGGTCCCAACAATCTTCGCTCTCCAATATCGTCCCAACAAACAGGTGAACGACACTTGCGACCATACAATACTTCGAATGGAGCCATGTGAATAGTCGCCTGAAAACTGTTATTGTACGAAAACTCCACCAAGTGCAGATGATCCTCCCACAAACCCTTGAAGTCTAACATGCAAGCTCTCAACATGTCTTCAAGAGTTTGGATCGTTCTCTCCGACTGGCCATCTGTCTGAGGATGATAAGATGTGCTAAAATTCAACCGTGTCCCCAAACTTTCCTGTAAACTCCTCCAGAAGTGCGATAAGAATCGGGTGTCACGATCAGATACGATGCTCACAAGTACTCCATGCAATCTCACAATCTCATGCATGTACCGTTCTGCCAACGCTTCCGTTGATTGACCAACTCGAAATGGTATGAAATGAGCTGCCTTGGTCAATCGATCAACAATCATCCAAACTGCATTGTTTTCCTTTGGACTCCGCGATAAAGCTGTCACGAAATCCATGGTTATATGTTCCCACTTCCATTGAGGAATCGGAAGTGGTTGCAATAAACCAGCAACCCTTTGATGTTTAGCCTTAACTTGCTGACACACCAAGCACTTCGCTACAAAGCGAGCAATCTCCCTTTTCATGCCTTCCCACCAGAAATGCCGTCTTAGATCGCAGTACATCTTCGTGCCTTATGGATGTACGGAATACGCGGAACTGTGCGCCTCCTTCATCACTTCTTCACGAATGTCTCCTTTTGGCACACACAAACGGCTACCATATCGCAAAGAACCATCTTCATGGATTAACAAGTCCGTTCGAAGTCCAGCTTCAACCTGTTCTCGAAACTTCTGCAATCTTGGGTCCTGTGACTGCGCTGCTTTAATATTATCGATCAACGATGACTGTACTTGCAACTGCATCAACTGTCCCGAAGAATGCGGTAGCACAATCTCCAATTCGAATCTCCGAAAGTCTTCGATAAGCTCCTTCTGTGCAGTCAACATCCGAATCGCTGGCAACCGACTAAGCGCATCCGGCACAACATTAACTTTCTCCGGATGGTACTTAAGATCAAGATCGTAGCCAGCCATCAGCTCCAACCATCTACGTTGCCTCATGTTAAGCTCTTTCTGCGTGAACACGTATTTTAGGCTTTTGTGATCGGTGAATACTTCGACCCTTTCGCCCAATAAGTAGTGTCTCCAAATCTTCAGAGCGAAAATCACTGCTGCAAGCTCCAAATCATAAGTTGGGTAATTCTTCTCCTGGATCTTCAACTGTCTCGATGCGTAGGCTATAACCTTCCCATTCTGCATCAAAACACATCCCGAACCTATCCCAGATGCGTCGCTGTGAATCACCAATCCTCCGAAATTGTCTGGTACGGTCAAAATAGGAGCGGTTATCAATCTCTGCTTCAACGCCTCAAAAGCTGACGCATAATTATCCGTCCATACGAACGGTACTTCCTTATGCGTAAGCTTGGTCCAAGGCTCAGCCAAACGAGCAAAATTCTCCACGAACTTTCTGTAATATCCGGCAAGTCCAAGAAAACTTCTGATCTCTGCTACATTCTTCGGAATCAGCCAATCTTGAACTGCTTCAATCTTCTCAGGATCAACGGCGATTCCATCTCCGGATACGACATGCCCCAAAAACTTCACTTCTTCAAGCCAAAACTCTCACTTGCTCATTGTTCATATCAGATTTTTGCATTTTTATACCGCCCAATTTTTATCACATTGCTTATCAGTAGGCACTCTTGAGCCGTGTTTGCTAGTCAATTGCAGGATACAGGTTCTCAGCTCTAAACAGTGAAATTCATGGAAAAGCACGACAAATTCTGGATTACTGCCAACCACAGATAAAATACGGGTCTCCGCTCTCTATCCGTATGTTGCCGCACACCAGTTTAAGGGACAAAATGGCAAATCGATTGTCATTTTCATGCACAAAGCACAATGTCAACACAAGATCCAACATATCTACGCGGAGCTCAAGAAAATCATGGAAAAAGATCCACATCAAATCACCTTTTGATCTGCTGAAATTCTGGAAAAATTGTGAAGAGATTCTGAGAAACAACATACACCACACTGAAGAGTACAGACAACCAGGGAAACCGACAAAAATTGAAGACCTAACTCTCTATTATGGTCGCGGTTCCGCGGCATAAGCGCGCTTAGGCCGCGGAACCGCGGCCGTGCTGGCTTGTCAGTTGATCAAATTTCAGGGGTATATGGGTCTTTTCATGTAGGGTCAGAATATGGCCCTAGGGTTTCAGTTTCCTGCCTATAAATAGCCCAGAACTTGCTAAGCCAAAGTGTGCTTATTCTTGTATTTAGATTTTAGAATATATGTTGTTCTTCTTCTTCCTCTTCTCATCTCTTCTCCATTAAAACTTTGTAGTGAGCTTTTTATGAGTGAAGGATGAATAAAAGAGTTCTTGTTGTTATAATGCTTGTCTTGTTATGTTGTTAATTATAAATGCTTGTATTTTTCATTTGCTAATCTAGTTGTTGTTATTTGTTGTTTGTTTCTTTCTTGTTCTCTTTTTCTTTATCCTTAACAACTATGATGCTTAAGCTTGATCCTTACCAAGGTGAGGTCTCAAATAGCTAGTTGTAATTTTCTAACCTCCTTCTTTCTATCTTTCTCCTTTTATTTTATTTTCCTTTTCCTTATAATGGGTGAGTAGTTTTCATACTTGTTAGGGTAGGATAAGGAAAGTTTGAGAGAAGGAAATCTCTCTCACTCTTTCCTTGCCCAATATCTTAATTCGGACTCCCGTTAATTGAACCATAATCCGCTCCCTACGGCACCCTATCCTACATGATACCGGTGATTCCTTAGTGAGACCGGTTGTGGTTGAATTAACCGGAGGTTAAGGCTAAGAGCCAAGAACGGACGGACAAGAACCAAAAGGAAGAACTTAAGCGTTGGAAAGCCTAGCTTATACTCGCAAATTCCTTCCTAATCGTGCTAATCCCCGTTGTTGCCGATTACTGTACCACCGATATTAAGAGTGGCAACGAAAGAAGTGAGCGACTCCTAACTCAAACTAACATAATCCTAACCCTAACAAGCTCTCTTTATATATCATTTTAGCACATAAGTAATCTAAAAACAAACCTGGACATTTGGACTTAACTCGTTAAAGCACATAGAAAAAGATTCACATCTCCCTGCGGACGACCCGTACTCAACCGGCTAGCTACAAGCGAAACCGTCTTGATTACGGTAATAAACTAAGCACGCAAAAACCTTACCAATCAAATGGCGCTGTTGCCGGGGAGACGGTAGTTTATTTCTTTGTGTAATTTCGGGTTAATTTGTGAATATAAATCTAACCGGAAAAAAAAAATATACATTGTAAAAAAATCATCTTGTTATTTTTGATTAGTTTTTGTGCAAGTGTGCAGGATAAAACGAAGTTCGAGTTCAGTGCCAAAGACGTGGGAAGTTAGACCCATATCTTTGCGGCTACACCGCGGGTGATCAAGACGGAAAATACGGTCTACTGAAAGATTCTGGAGCAGATCCAGTAAGCAAATCAAGATTCAGGAGCTCCAGAAAAGAAGAGGACAGCCAAGGCAGCACACATAAGAATTCCAGAGACCCATCTCCACTCTCTTGCCGCGGAACCGCGGCATAAGAAGGCTTAGACCGCGGAACCGCAGCCATTTGGTGGCATCAAAACCCTAAAATCCCTGTGAGTCCTTCTCCTCTCCTCCCCACTCCTCTGAACTCCACTGAACTGTGTTTTCTGCAGCATTCTTTGTGCAAACTCTCTTCCCCCTTCCAATAAATTGTTTTTATGCAGGATTCTTTGCGCCGCGCTAAAAAATAAAAATTGATTGCAGTTGATTGTTACTGCTTTGCATATATTAATACGGACTTTAAGGGGCTTGAAACCAATCCAGATTGGGTGGGGATTTCATCACCCTTCCTAGGACCCCAGAAATCACAAAAAGCATATGCATTGACCATTGTTTAATTAAAAAATACTAGACTCAGCCCTAAGGACTTCGCGCTCAATAGGACAGAGGACTAGTTACAGGCATCGGCCGTTTATCCTATCCTGACTTTGCGGTGTCTAGGCAAGTGTGTCCAAGGCAAGTGGTTACTTAATTAGGACCACTACTTACGTAGTGGGGAGCCTCCCACTTACCTGGCACTTACCTGGCCGCAATTGGCGGAGAAGAGGCGGTTTGAGGTCCTATTTCTAGCCCTTTGGAACAGTTAGGAGCTGTCTAGCTGACCTAGGTGACCCTAGATCTAGGTGTGATTGTGCATATCTTGTTTGTGATTGCTTGAAGCCGTAAGTCCGTACATATTTCTGTAAAGCTCTTTCTAAAAAAAAACACAAAAACCAAAAACTTTTATAAAAACTTGCCCTTTGTCGCCAGAATCCATTTTTTTTTCTTCACCCACCTTCCATCGTATTTCTCCATTGACGTTTTCTTACCCTCACCTTCTCCGCTTTGACTATACTAAACTCGTTTAGTGTATGTCCGCTTGGACTCGGGACACTAGCGCCCGCCTAGTCCGCGTTACGTTAGTCGCTACCGACTACGCGATCGACTCAGACGTCGAAACTCCGTCCACGCCTCTTTCACCCTTACCTTTGTCGGCCAACTCCGACGTTGACCGGAATTCTGTTCATACGTCCTCACCTTCACCATCACCAACCTCTTCTTCTGCGATGTCAGGATTTAATCCAAACATCTCTTTGACTCCCCCGGGATTGATTCCACCTACTATGGATGCGAATAACCCACCACCACCGCCTGTTGTAGCGCCACAGCGAATCGCGCTCCAGGATCGTTTCTATCCCACCCGTTCTGCACTTCCCACCTGTCTTTCCCTTCCACCGGCCAATGGGGATAATTTTGAAATTAAGCCCCACTTCATTAACATGCTTCCGAAATTTCATGGACTTGAATCTGAAGATGCCTATATCTTCATCAACAAGTTTCAAAATGTTTGTGCCATGATGAAAACGACCCAGCTGTCGGACGATGCTATACGGCTATGGGTCATTCCGTTCACTTTGTGCGATCTTGCTGAAAATGGCTGTATAGCACCGCTTCCCACTCCATAACCAGTTGGGACGAGTTTGTGAAAGCGTTTCTCAAGAAATTCTATCCGAATCATAAAATCGCAAGGATCCGTAACGAAATCAACCAATTCTCCCAGCTTCCTACTAAACCCTTCTGGAAGTGCTTTGACCGGTATAAAGACCTTCTTGTTCAGTGTCCTCACCATGGTATTGAGAAATGGCAACTTTTCCAAACCTTATACGAGGGCCTGAACCCAGCAACCAAGCAGTTGTTGGAAAGCATTTGTCAGGGCCACTTCCTATCGAAATCTGACGAGGAAGCGTGGCAATTCTTCGACGACCTTGCGGAACAAACTCTTCAATGGGAGAGTATCAGACCAACTTCTTCTTCTTCTTCCTCCACTTCTACTGGTCAGTCTAGGGTAGGAATTCACGAACTTGATGTCTCTATTGCGATGAAAGCTGAAATGGCTGTAATAACGAGAAAACTTGAAGCGATAGAGAGCAAATTTTCATCTCCTGCTCCTGCCCCTGTTCTTCCCCTTCGTACCATTTGTGCTTGTTGTTCCGATCCTTCTCACTTAACCGAAGAGTGTCCTTACAATCCACCATCTCAAGGACAGGATCAGGTTAATGCTACATTTCAGCAAAGACCGAGAAATGATCCATACTCTTCCACCTACAATCCCGGTTGGAGGAACCACCCCAATTTCGCCTGGAATCAGAATCAGCATCAATTCCAAGGCAAAAATTTCCAGAGGCCCCCTCCTCCGCAACAACAAGCGCAACAACAAACTCAACATCAGTTTCAGCAGCCCTTCCGACCCCAACCTTTTCAAAATCAGACGAACAACTTTGCACCCAACAATTCTTTTCCGCAAAACAACTTTGTTCCGTCAAACAACGATAAGGTTTCCTCGCTAGAACGAAATCTGGAGGCGTTCGTTAAACAATCGACACAATCCACCGCCAACATCCAGTCGTCTATTCAGTCTTTAGTGCAACACACTGCTGCACACGGGCAAAGCATCAAGACCATCGAAGCCCAGATTGCACAGCTGAATGAGGCGTTAAGCGAGCGAGAAAAGGGGAAGCTTCCATCTCAACCACTCCCAAATCCCGATCACCCACATAATGTACATGTTGCTCTTGAACAACAGAACCATAATGTGAGTGCTGTGACTACATTGAGATCGGAAAGGATGCTGCAAAACAATATTGGCACACGGATCAACGATGACACCCCGGCCGCTTCTTCTTCTTCTTCTACTTCTTCTTCTTCTTCTCCTTTCTCGTCTTCTGAGCCTATTCTTCATTCTTCAAAAGGCTCTTCTTCTTCTTCTTCTTCTTCTGCTCTGAACGGACCCACTTCTCACTCCACGAAAACACCAGCTCTGGGATCCGTTCCAACTCCACAGTCTCCTCCACAAGCATTGGACTCAACCAATTTTAAAAATGTTCCATTTCCAAACCGGTTGAGGTCCAATAAACAAAATCCACAAATGGAGAAGATTCTGGAGTTGTTTAAGCAGGTTAACATCAACATTCCCTTTTTAGATGTTGTCCAACAAGTCCCGTCCTACGCGAAAATCTTAAAGGACTTGTGCACGAAAAAGAGGAAGTCTCAGGTACCCAAGAAAGTTTTCTTGGCTAGTGCTGTGAGTGATGCTCTTACCCAATCTTTACCGCAAAAACGGAAGGACCCTGGCTGTCCTACGATTTCTATTACCATTGGGACTAAGAACATCAACCGCGCACTATTAGATCTTGGTGCCAGTGTTAACCTGCTTCCGTACTCAGTATATGAGCAATTAGGTGTAGGAGAGCTAAAACCCACACACTGTACTCTCCAAATGGCCGACCGATCAATCACCCACCCTAGGATTGAGCTAAAGGATGTGTTAATCAAGGTTGGGGACTTCATATTCCCCGTTGACTTCATTGTATTAGACACACAGCCTGTAGCTAACCCCCGGAATCAAATTCCGGTGATACTCGGTCGCCCATTCCTTGCAACCTCAAATGCTGTGATCAATTGTCGAAATGGTTCAATGAACCTATCTTTTGGAAACATGACAATTGAACTCAACATTTTTAGGTTGGGGAATCAGCCCTCCGAACCTAATGCTCATATACTAGACGTTTGCTCAATCCAGGAGATCACCCCAGAAGAGTGTGAATTCGAGGAGTTTTTGTTCGATCACGATAACCTTAACGCCACTAGTGCGTTCCTCTTCGAACCTGCTGCTGTTTCTGCGCCCGACAATGACTATGAGTATTTCACTTTCTCGAACGATCTTAGCCACTCACCACCCGAGTTTGAATCCTTTGAATTTTCGGATGAGTTACCTGAACCATCCAACTCGGTCGCTTACACTCGATTTGAACCTTTGCTGGAATCCTTTGAGTTCGAGACCTTTTCACCAATCCTGCCTTCAATCGTTTCACCTCCAACGCTCGAACTCAATTCTTTGCCGTCTCACCTTAAGTACGCTTACTTGGGTGAGAACGAGACCCTCCCTGTCATCATCTTGGCTTCTCTAGCTCCAGAGCAAGAGAAAGCCCTTCTTGCGGTCTTGCACAGCAATAGGCAAGCTTTTGGCTGGTCCATGGCGGACATCAAGGGGATTAGTCCCCTGATCGTTGAACATCACATTCATCTGATGGATGATGCCAAACCAGTCAGGGATCCACAAAGGCGACTCAACCCAGTCATGAAGGAGGCTGTGAAAAAGGAAATCGTTAAGTGTCTGGACAGTGGTATCATTTACCCTATCTCTGATAGCCACTGGGTTAGCCCCATTCACGTTGTCCCCCAAGAAATCAGGCATAACGGTCATCACTAACGAGGCGAACGAGTTAATCCCTACTCGCTCCCAGACTGGGTGGCGAGTATGCATCGATTACAGAAAACTCAACGCCGCAACGCGGAAGGACCACTTCCGCTACCTTTCATTGACCAAATGCTTGAACGATTGGCCGAACACGAGTACTACTGCTTTCTTGATGGCTACTCCGGCTATAATCAGATTCCCATAGCCGAAAAAGACCAGGACAAGACCACATTCACTTGTCCTTTCGGCACGTTTGCATATCGTCGCATGCCCTTTGGGTTATGCAATACGCCCGCTACCTTCCAGCGGTGTATGATGGGAATCTTCTCAGACATGGTGGAGAAATTCCTGGAGATCTTCATGGACGATTTCTCCATCTTCGGCGATTCCTTCAATGAGTGTTTGCTGCATCTCGACGCTGTCCTTACCCGATGTAAGGACAAGAACCTCACTTTGAATTTGGAGAAGTGCCACTTCATGGTGCGCGAAGGTATTGTCTTAGGACATATCATTTCGCAAAATGGCATAGAGGTTGACAAAGCGAAGATTGAGGTCATTTCCAATCTCCCTCCTCCCAGATGCGTCAGAGATATCCGAGCCTTCCTTGGCCATGCCGGTTTCTATAGACGGTTCATCAAGGACTTTAGCAAGATTGCTAGGCCCTTGACTCTTCTACTGGCCAAGGACACGCCATTCGACTTCAACTCGAGCTGTGTGACTGCGTTCGAGTCATTAAAAAGCTCACTCATTTCTGCTCCCGTTCTTTCTTCACCTGACTGGACGCACCCATTTGAGATTATGTGCGATGCATACGACTTTGCCATTGGTGCTGTCCTTGGACAACACATCAACAAGATGTCGCACGTAATCTATTATGCTAGCCGAACCCTGAACGACGCCCAACTGAATTATACAACAACTGAGAAGGAATTCTTGGCTGTTCTATTTGCTCTAGAAAAGTTCAGGCTCTACCTCATCGGCTCTCCAGTCATTGTCTACATAGACCATTCTGCTCTGCGCCATCTTTTTGCGAAGAAAGATGCAAAATCTCGGCTTATACGTTGGATCCTCTTGCTTCAAGAGTTTGACCTTGTCATCAAGGACAAAAGAAGATGTGAAAACGTAGTCGCCGACCATCTCTCACGACTTCCTTCTTCGTCGTCGCCTCAACTTCCGATCAACGACGTTTTTCCGGATGAACAACTCTTGACAGTATCTCGCGAACCCTGGTTCGCAGATATTGTGAATTATTTGGCCACAGGATTACTACCGACTGAATGGTCAAGTCAGGACAGACTTCGATTCTTATCCCAAGTAAAACACTTTTACTGGGACGAACCCTATCTGTTCAAGTACTGTCCCGACCAGATTATTCATCGGTGTGTCCCTGACGATGAAATCAAGAGTGTGCTGTCATTTTGCTACGATCAAGTATGTGGCGGGCATTTTGGCCCCAGAAAGACAGCTGAGAAGATCTTGCAGTGTGGTTTCTACTGGCCACAACTCTTCAAAGACGCTCATGACTACTGTAAGATTTGCTCTCGGTGCCAACACTTGGGCCGGATATCCCGGAGGAACGAGATGCTACTCCAACCAATCTTGGTTGTGGAGATTTTCGACGTTTGGGGGATAGATTTCATGGGGCAGTTTCCCAGCTCTTTTGGGAACTTGTACATCCTTCTCGCTGTTGATTACGTCTCTAAGTGGGTCGAGACTGTGCCCAGCCGGACTAACGACAACAAGGTTGTCGTTAGGTTTCTTAAAGAAAACACTTTCTCCCGTTTTGGGCACCCCCGAGCGATCATTAGCGACAATGGAACTCATTTCTGCAATAAGACTTTCGAGGTCTTGATGCAGAAATATTCCATTAATCATAAGCTATCTACGCCCTACCACCCCGAAACCTGTGGGCAAACCGAAGTTTCAAATCAGCAAATCAAGCAGATACTGGAGAAGACGGTTTCCAAGAACTGTAAGGATTGGTCGCTGAAACTCACTGATGCCCTTTGGGCATTTCGAACCGCTTATAAGACCGATCTTGGCATGTCTCCCTATCGGCTTGTGTACGGAAAGGCTTGCCACCTCCCTGTGGAAATAGAGCATCGCGCATTTTGGGCGATAAAAGAGCTGAATCTGTCTCTCGAAGATGCGGGTAGCCATCGGAAGCTGCAGTTGAACGAATTGAACGAGCTTAGGGATGAGGCTTACGAAAACGCGGTTGTCGTTAAGAACCGAACGAAGGTGTTTCACGATAAACACCTTTTGCGCAAAACTTTCGTACCTGGTCAACAGGTACTGCTTTACAACACCCGGCTACACTTCCATCCAGGAAAGCTCAGATCTCGCTGGAAAGGGCCGTATTTTGTGCGGAATGTGTATCCGCTTGGCACTGTGGATTTGGAGAATCCAAAGTACGGTTCATTTTTCAAAGTAAACGGACACCGACTTAAACCGTACCTTAGCGCCGAACTAACAGAGGAGCTCCTGGTCTTACAGGAGCCGGTTTACCCTGCATAATCTTCCTCTACCTACCACCAAACTTCGGTTATCCAGCCAAGAACAGTGGACACTGTTCCAAATAAGTTTGGGGGTATGTATATACCATTTTGTATTTATTTGTGTATATTATTTTCCATTTTTGCTCTTTTTCTTTTCTTTAAAATAAAAAAATGTGTATATCTAACCGACAATTTTGACCCTTCAATGATCTCTTCATGCAATGACAGTGAGGGCACTGTCCAGTTTAAGTTTGGGGGTACGCTCGGTACACATTTCTAACCTTCGCATTCATATGTATATTTTGCATCTGGATACTAAAATCCATAAAAATCAGAAAATTCTAAAAACATAAAAACTTTTTGTCAAGTTAGCTAGTGGGAGAACTCAGATTCAACATTTTGACGGTTTTGTTTGACAAGATAAGAATTAACTAAATCTTATTTTTAGATTTTGAAAACCTGAAAGATAACTCTCCTTTGAAGTTAACTATAGTTGATATACGTCTTTACATCACACTACACGTGTCGTGAGTTTTGGAAATTAGATGACAAGTCTTTTATGTCTAAAAACTTTTAAATGGATAAATGATTTTCTGAGGATCAAATATGTTTGTTCTGAAATAAGTAATATCAAGAATAGTTTATGAAGTGAAGTGAATATGAAGGGATATTATTGATGCCTTAATTGGAACTAATTCTGAAAAATAACCCATCTGAAACTTGGTTGGAATGATTACACACCTAACCCACTAAACACGTCGTAAAAAAAAAAATAACTGAACTGCCGGTTATATCTCCGTTCGTATTGAATCATCATGATTTTCACGCTAAATTGTCTTTTGTTTTTGGACCTAGGTAACTTGAGTAATTAAGTCCGCTGGGGTGTTTCTACACCTAATGCCCTAAAGCCAACTGGTTTGGGTGCATTGACCCAAAGCTCGTTAAGAAGCCTAGAAAGTCCAGATTAAAACAAAGTCAAGCAAGTGTTCTCTCCGAGTTAAAATTCCTAACGGTTCTTTGTGTGAGAATAATCTTGACAAAAGACAGGTTTTTATATAAAAAAAAAAATATTTCTAGCGGAGATATGAAGGTTTTATTCTATGATAAAGACTATTGCACGTTCACAAAGGTGTGTATGAAATGAAAACAAGAAAAAGGTGGAGTGAAAAATAAGACCTAGTTTCCCGTTAAGGAAGATAGAAATTCTGAAATTGAAACCTTACTGGAAAACGAAACTTGAAAAATACTTAACTCTTTATAAAACTTATGTGATCCTTTTAAAATTGTTATCTGGGCTGTATTGTGTGACATGATGACTTTAACCGATCCTTCTGAAACTTAACGACACTATTTGCACTGCACGTAAAGACATATAAAATCTTTAGTTAAATAAGAAGCGAGGTGTGAAAAATAAAGGTTCGATAGTCTAGACTTAGGATGATAGAATTGTTATTTTCTGAAACAAAACCCTTGGGTTTGAATCATAGTTATTTTGCAAAACCAGCTTGACCGGATTTTGTGGGTAGTATCCGCTGAAAACCCTCAGGAGACAACACTCCTCCTACTAGGGACACCTAGAGGTTTAACGGCTTGTTGCACATGCTCAGTGCAATCGCGTTCCCTGCGAAAGTGAGCTTAGGAATTTTTGTGAATAAATTGGCTTTGCTCGGGACGAGCAAATGATAAGTTTGGGGGTATTTGTTCATATCAGATTTTTGCATTTTTATACTGCCCAATTTTTATCACATTGCTTATCAGTAGGTACTCATGAGCCGTGTTTGCTAGTCAATTGCAGGATACAGGTTCTCAGCTCTAAACAGTGAAATTCATGGAAAAGCACGACAAATTCCGGATTACTGCCAACCACAGATAAAACACGGGTCTCCGCTCTCTATCCGTATGTTGCCGCACACCAGTTTAAGGGACAAAATGGCAAATCGATTGTCATTTTCATGCACAAAGCACAATGTCAACACAAGATCCAACATATCTACGCGGAGCTCAAGAAAATCATGGCAAAAGATCCACATCAAATCACCTTTTGATATGCTGAAATTCTGGAAAAATTGTGAAGAGATTCTGAGAAACAACATACACCACACTGAAGAGTACAGACAACCAGGGAAACCGACAAAAATTGAAGACCTAACTCCCTATTATGGTCGTGGTTCCGCGGCATAAGCGCGCTTAGGCCGCGGAACCGCGGCCATGCTGGCTTGTCAGTTGATCAAATTTCAAGGGTATATGGGTCTTTTCATGTAGGGTCAGAATGTGGCCCTAGGGTTTCAGTTTCCTACCTATAAATAGCCCAGAACTTGCCAAGCCAAAGTGTGCTTATTCTTGTATTTAGATTTTAGAATACATGTTGTTCTTCTTCTTCCTCTTCTCATCTCTTATCCATTAAAACTTTGTAGTGGGCTTTTTATGAGTGAAGGATGAATAAAAGAGTTCTTGTTGTTATAATGCTTGTCTTGTTATGTTGTTAATTATAATTGCTTGTATTTTTCATTTGCTAATATAGTTGTTGTTATTTGTTGTTTGTTTCTTTCTTGTTCTCTTTTTCTTTATCCTTAACAACTATGATGCTTAAGCTTGATCCTTACCAAGGTGAGATCTCAAATAGCTAGTTGTAATCTTCTAACCTCCTTCTTTCTATCTTCCTCCTTTTGTTTTATTTTCCTTTTCCTTATAATGGGTGAGTAGTTTTCATACTTGTTAGGGTAGGATAAGGAAAGTTTGAGAGAAGGAAATCCCTCTCACTCTTTCCTTGCCCAACATCTTAATTCGGACTCCCGTTAATTGAACCACAATCCGCTCCCTACGGCACCCTATCCTACATGATAGCGGTGATTCCTTAGTGAGACCGGTTGTGGTTGAATTAACCGGAGGTTAAGGCTAAGAGCCAAGAACGGACGGACAAGCACCAAAAGGAAGAACTTAAGCGTTGGAAAGCCTAGCTTATACTCGCAAGTTCCTTCCTAGTCGTGCTAATCCCCGTTGTTGCCGATTACCGTAACACCGATATTAAGAGTGGCAACGAAAGAAGTGAGGGACTCCTAACTCAAACTAACCTAATCCTAACCCTAACAAGCTCTCTTTATATATCATTTTAGCACATAAGTAATCTAAAAACAAACCTGGACATTTGGACTTAACTCGTTAAAGCACATAGAAAAAGATTCGCATCTCCCTGCGGACGACCCGTACTCAACCGGCTAGCTACAAGCGAAACCGTCTTGATTGCGGTAATAAATTAAGCACGCAAAAACCTTACCAATCACTCATCTTTGCATATAATCTTTCTTGCCTCAATATCTGCAGTGCGATCTTCAAGTGTTCTGCATGCTCCTCTAGGCTCCTCGAGTAGACCAGAATATCATTGATGAACACCACTAAAAACTGGTCCAAGAACGGTGAAAAGATTCAGTTCATCAAGTCCATAAATATTTCCAGTGCATTCGTGACTCCGAATGGCATCATTAAATACTCATAATGTCCATACCGAGTTCGGAACGTAGTCTTGCAAATATCCTCTGATTTAACTCGGACCTGATGATAATCCGGATCGCAAATCCAGCTTCGAGAATACCCTCGTGCCATTAAGTTGCTCAAATATTTCGCCAATTCGAGGGATCGGGTACTTGTTCTTAATAGTCACCTAGTTTAATTCTCGATAATCGATGCACATTCTCCTTGTGCCATCTTTCTTCTTTAGTAGAAGAATTGGAGCTCCCGAAGGTGAATTGCTGCTGCGAATCCAACCCTTCTCAAGCAATTCGGTAACCTGCTTCTTGACTTCTTCCTACTCCACTTGTGTCATTGGATAGTACGCCTTTGAGATTGGCGCTGCATCAGGAACAAGATCGATTGCGAACTCCACATCTCATTTTGGCGGTAAACCCGAGATGTCCTTGAACACGTCCATAAATTCTCGAACTGCAGCCGGCGCTTCCTCCTTATCAACTTCCATTGACGAAAGAACATTGCTTGTCGGCCGACTGGCCCAGCCCTAAACTCGACTGGCCCGACTGAACTGCTTCCTCCAGCAAAACAAATTCCGTATGTCCTGGAATCTGGAAAATCACTTTCTTTGCCCTACAATCAATATGAGCGTGGAAAGTATCGAGAAAGTCCATTCCTAAGACAACATAATAACTGCCGGTATCGATCACCAAGAGATCTGCAAAACATGAACTGGTAAGCAATGAAACTGAGAGAACAAAGGTAATAAAACGACCATGGAACAAGGAAATGAATCAAGACCAGGACTCCAAGTTACTTGAATAGAGTACCGCATTGTAACCATGCTGCAGTTCATAGTTACAATCACATAACTCCGTTCAAGTCGCCCAAATCCTAGTATCAGAATCAAAGAAACAGGGAGAAACAATAGGGAACCAAAGTTTCCAAGCCGAGATGCAAAGTTGTTTGCAAATCGTCAAGACAAGGGTCAAGAGAAAGATATGATTCAAGAATCACGATAACAATGTGGCAGGACATGTTCCTAATTACGAGTTTTCCGATTCGTGTATTGGGTCCAATACCCAACTACAAAAAGAATCAAACCCGATTAACCTAAATCCTATGGCTCTGATACCAAACAAACCCTGTCATGCCCCGCTTCCCAGAGTGCGCTAAGATCGGCACGTGACAGAGCCAACCATACTACCTGTGGCTAGGAAACATCCCTCCACAGTCACATTACGGTTGTCTATAAGATATCAAGAACAGTAGAAATAAAATAAACTATGTAGTACATGTCCATGAGCCAGAATAAACGAGTCAAGAAATAATATGCGGAAGCGATAAATCCAATGAGCAATAACATCTGGAAAGTAAACATAACTAAACTGGATACTAACTCGATACTAACAGGATTCTCGCTGCTCGGCCTGACGGCGGAAATACTCCTGATCAGCCTGCGACAAGGGTAGAGGATCTGGGCCATGCAAAACCCAGACATCAGTGCGTCATAATATCAACAATAATATAATCAAGGGGTAGCAGGACATGCAGGCACGAGTAAGAACAGTAACAAGTCAACATGAATATATAACAGTGAAGTATATCAGTATAAGTGACGTGCATTGATCAATCTAAACTGTGCTACTGGGTTATCTATTCTAAGTCTTCGAAATCAATTAATGTAATCCTCATCGTAACCCATCGGTGATTATTCTGTAACGCCCGGAAAAATGGCAAACAATAGGTATTCCGTAACGCCCGGAAAACGGCAAACAATAGGTATTCCGTAACGTCCGGAAAAACGGCAAACAATAGGTATTCCGTAACGCCCGGAAAAACGGCAAACAATAGGTATTCCGTAACGCCCGGAAAAACGGCAAACAATATGATAGCCCTTTGAGTTACGTTCAGTTACATTCTTGATTTCCCCATACCCCCAAGTTATGTGTTCAAGTCAGGTATTGATAAATCTGAAACTAATGCCAAAACAGGATCAAGCAGGAACATGTTTGTCTATACAGACAAAAAGATATGTCCATCGGGACAACATGTCAGGATTGTCGGCATTAGAAACTGGATCAGGTAACATGTCAAGTAGTGATATATCAGGTCATGTCAGGTTGTGTACATATATCAAGTCATGTCAAGTAATGGTGTATCATGTCACGTCAAGTAGTGTACATGTATCAAATGGATGCTCATAATAAAATTGTAACAGGTACGGGTGCACAAATAAAGCATGGATGCACAAATATTTATCAGGGATTACATCATGACTATGTAGGATGCACAAGATCAAGTATGGGATACTAATGTAACAGTAAAATGAAATAATATGGTCTCGGCGTGCAACTAGATATGTAATAAACTATACGAATACAGACAAATACTATAAAACTGTAAATCGGTAAAATTTGCTGAATATTAAAACACACGCACTATTATTTATTAAATAGATATTGATATAATAATATTAACATGGATAATATATTCAAACCGATTAATAACTATAAAAGTGATATTGATTAACCATGCACAAGAAAGTTCCGTTCAGAAATTCAGTGTCACCCTGATTTGTAAAATAGCTTAAAAATAACAAACGTTCTCCAAAAGGGACGTGTCTTATATCAAAACAAATATAATTCAATAAGGTTTTCATTTTTATAAGTTGAAGTATCTCAGATTGTTCCTACAAAAAGTTATGAACATTCGAAGTTGAAAGTTTGCTGCTGGAATTTCCCTGGACAGCAGTTTAGAGATATTTTCATTTGCATTTTACGTTATTTAAACAATTTATTTTGCAAGTAAATATTTCATAGAGTTATAGTATTCTAAGTTATCTTCGTAACGAACTAAATAATGTATACTAATAACTTTTCTATGATTTATAATGAATTTTATAAGGTAAGGTATACAGTAAATTTCAGATTTGTCGTATCCGCTTTGCAACGACGTTTCATGTGTAAACTATAATATTTTCAAACTATATTTTGTATAATATTATAAAATGCAGATCATAAACTAATTAAAGATAATAATAAGAAATATTACGACTATATCAATTTTACAGATATAATTATAGCATGTCGCAAGTTGTAAACTTTCATACATTTTATATTATAAAACCGATTAACGTTAAATAACTACGGTGTATAAATTATATAGACATAGCTGTATGATGATGATGATGATGATGATGATGATACGGAAACATTTAAATAAATTACATAAAGCATAGCATGTAGCAAGTTGTAAACTTATCTCGATCGAATCACGCGACGGATACGCACGGCACGTCCAACGTCGGTAAATCGTCGCAACGCACACGCGGCACGCGGGACGGATCCAGGCAAGGCAAGAGGGTGATTACACAGGCAAGGTACGTTCACTGGATCATTCGGATCGTCAGCGACGAGCACGGCTCCGGCGGTGATCACCGAAATTAAGAAATAAGATCAAGAAAAGAAAGAAGAAGAAGAAGAGGTTGTGTATTAAATAAGGAAAGAAAAATATAAATAAATAAAATATATATAAATATATATATGCAGAGGAGAGAGAGAGGGGGGTTGTTATTAAGGTTTAGATTTTAATTTAAAAAGATTTTGTAAGTTATAAATATTTTAAACTGTTAAATTTTAATAAAGATATTAGATGAAATAAAATTGGATTTTCTGGTAAATACAAATTTACTCCAAAATATGCCCGGGTCGGGTCTAAAATTCAGTTTCAAAAATATAAAAAATATATATGTCGATTAAAACTCAAATTGGATGTCCGGGTAACGAAAATGCATACCCCCAAAAACGGATGCACGTACGTGCGCGTAGCCATCCAAACAAGTCCGTTTCACTGAACGGGACGAGAACATGATGCGCGGATGCTACGACAGGGTCAGGGGTATCATGCAGGCCATGCTAGATATTTTTAAAATATTTTACTTGACTTTAAATGTTATATTAAAAAAAATGCAGATGCCAGATAAAATGCCAGTATGCAGTAAAAAATGAAAATGCACGAATATATGTAACAGGTCAGGATAAATCATAAACATGAATCAAGACAGATTTCAAGCAAGCGGGTCGGGTAAAATGCAAATACAAATGTCAAAATACTATTCGCACCCAAAACACAGTAAACCATGAAACTACCATAAATAAGTAAATACTTGAACTGAAATTGATATAAATGAACTAGGGTGTTACACATAGCCTCCGGGCTGGGGCTGAAAGCAATTCGGATCCACAGCGATCCAGCCCTAGTCGTTGACCAAGTAACCGGCCATTTCGAGACTCGGGAACCTCTGATGGGTCGCCAAGGCAGTTGGGTCGAGGAATTGCCCCGAGTCCACGGACACGCCTGGAAGGACGCCAAGGCGGTTGGGTCGAGGAATTGCCCCGTGTCCTATGGGCCCTGCGTACGTCAAAGAAAACCCCCACCGGGAAAACCCCTTTCAGTCTCTGCTACGGGACCGAGGAAATGGTCCCAGCGGAGATCGGATTACCTAGTCACCGGGTTGAACACTTCGACGACGAAGCAAACACCTCGGCACTACAAACCAACTTGGACATCCTGTTAGAGAAACGAGACTGGGCTCAGATCAGAGCTGCCACCCATCAATAACAGACCGCCCGCTACTACAATGCGCGAGTCAAGCATCGCCTCTTCAAGGCCGGGGATTTAGTCCTAAGGCGGAATGAGTTCGTCGACCAAGGCAGGCTGCATAAGTTTTCCCCAAGATGGGACGGTCCTTTCCTCGTCTCCGAGGTACTGCCCGGTGGAGCCTACCGTTTGCAAGACGCGGAAGGACACAAGTTTCCACGGCCTTACAACGCCGAGATACTCAAACTGTACCGATAAATGAGCATCTACTAGCGTGCACTTCTTTTACTAAAGCAATGTAAATTTTTCTCAAGTTCTTTCTGTTCATATAATAAGAAGGGAACAATAAGACATTGCAAAAAGAAGATTTTTATTTATTTCAAAGGGTACTGTGGGCTCCTCAGCTATACATTGAAATAAAAGAAAAATTACATTAGCGGGGGAAGGGGGTGCAGGAAACACTGCTCGTGGTACTCCAAGCATATTTCAGCCAGCCGAACCCTCGCCGCTTCAATCCTGTGCCTCTGATGCCGCCCACAAATGTCGATGTGGTATCTCGGTTGGTAGCACTCAAGGACGAGTGCCACTGAGCGATTGCGCCGTCCCTCCGAAATCAGACCGAGGCGGCACAAAGACCTCAGCTTACCGACGGCCTCGTCCTTCAGCTGCTCAGACAGAGGGTTATACAGCCCCGGCGATGCCCTCCAGATGGCGTACATCAACAGCTAGAGCAGAGGCGAGCGCCGGGGGAGAAGCCGGCCGAAGTGGTCCTCGATGCGGCCTATAACCAACTACACCGTATCCTCGGTACAATGCTGGTCATACAGGTAAACATCTTCAAAGTTTATGATCTCTGGGATGGTAAAAGGGAAGTCCTCCATTCTTACGCCTTGGGGGTGGAGAAAGGAGTGCTCAACGCTCCCTCCGCTTTATAGCCCCATTGCGCCCTCAGGAGTCCAACGGTCGCTCGTGCCTTCCACAACTGTACCGCCGCGTGGCGGGCGTCCCGCCTTTCTCGGCGAAATCGAAACGACACGGCTCCTGCGCTCCACCTTCCCCCACGCGTTAATGACACGTGTCGACCACGGCGGTCACTCTTCCCAATGATCGAACGCCATGGGAGATCGGACAGAACCTCACGACTCGACAGAACAGCTTCACTGCTCAGTCCATCCTTAGCAGGCCTCTGACGGCCCCTCCCGCGCTAAGGATCGAAGGCCTCGCTAAGAGGCAACCGGGTAGCTACCCTGCTCGGTTATCCCTGGCTGGTAATTCCCTACCCCATGACGCCAGGGATCAAAGCCCTCGCTAAGAGGCACCGGGCAGTGTTCACACCATAATATTGCATTATTATATTCTCCATTCTTATTCTTTTTAAAAATAAACAGGTGCTTTTGACGCATGTCTGCTACATATTACAGGTTACAGGTTCTTGGACAGAAAACAGTGAAAATGATGAAAAGACGATGCAAAAGTGGACTTTGACCAACAAACAGAAGACTCTTGATCAAGCCTACATCAAAGATAAAATTCACAAAGTACAAGGTAATGCAAGGTCCAAGATTACAAAGCGAACGGTTAAAAGTCCACCGCAATTATTCACTGGAGATCTGGAAGAACATAGAAGCTATTTTAATAAAAGAACCAAATAATAAGGAAGCCCAAAGACAGAAGAGCCCACAAAAGATTCAAGGCCCAATACTTCCTTTTAAAGAGACAGAGACATAAAATTTTACCAAAACTTGAAGTCTACTTTGACTAGGTCTTCCTAAGGATATTTTGGTAAATGTAGACATGCGAATCAATTGTAATCTAGGGTTTCCTATCCTCTATAAATAGGAACTCTAAATCATTGTAAAGGCTATGCCTCCCTTCATTAATAAATTTCAGCATTCTTTTGGAGAGCATCATTTTTGTAAGTTCTTTATTTTCTACCCTAGGTTAATTTTCTATTCTTGCCCTAGATAAATTTAATTCCTTGCCCTAGTTAATCTTTTATTCTCTGCCCTAGATAAATGTATTTTAATTCCCTAATGAGTGAGTTGTCTCCTCGCTTGTTAGGGTTAGATCTAGGGAAGGTTTGAGAGACGAAAATCTCTCATCCCCTTTCTTGCTCGTCATATATTTTCATAGAACTCCATGCATACCTTCTTATTCCGCTCCCTACGGCATTCTACCCACGAGGTCGCGGTGATACCGTAGTCTAAAGGCCCGGATTTTAAGGTTTTCCATGGAGGTTAGGGTAAAGATTAAGAAAGGAATGACAATGATCTAGAGGAAGAACAATCTTCCCAATCATCCTAATCCCTTTTATTAATATTTACCATAACACCTAATTAGATCTTCATATGGGTATAGAAAGCGGTGAGATTTATTGACTTTCCAAACTTAACCTAGACCTAACCCTAGCAAGATTTAGATATAGATTAATTCAGTTTTTAGATTTAATAATCAATCCGGCTCCCATCGGAATTAACTTGTTTGAGCGAATAGGAAATTCACAACATCCCTGTGGATCGACCCGTACTCACAGGCTAGCTGCAAAGCGACGCCGTTCTTGATTGCGGTTTAGAAATAGTTTTCGACATAACAATCAAATGGCGCCGTTGCCGGGGATGGCGTAGTATTTCCTTTTTGCAATTTCGGGTTAATCAAAATTCAAAAAAAAAATCTGAAAAATCACAAAAAAATATAAAAATTTATCATTTTGTTATTTTGTGAAGGGTATCTTTGTTTGAATTTTGTAGGATCTACAATCACGTTCGGATCTGGAAATCTCCAGAGATCAAAACAGCAGATATCAAATCTGAACAAACAGAGAAATATTACAACAGACAGCAAAAGAAATTTGGAGGATCAAGTCAACCGCGGCGATCTATAAAAAAAAAAAAGCCGAGCAGACGAACCCGCGGCGGATCCGCGGTCGCGAAGTGCAAATCGCGGCGGTTCCGCGGTGGAGGCGGCGGTTCCGCGTGCGAAGAAGGAAAAAAAAAAAGCAGAAGCGCGGTAAAAAAAAAAAAAAAAACCTCTGTAAGTATTCTGATCAACTCCTCTGCAAATCTCGATATATTTTCTGTAAAATCTCCTGCAGGATTCTTTGCGCTTAAAAATCTTTTCCCTTCCAACTAACAATTCTTGTGCAGGATTCTTTGCGCGCGCTTAAAATAATAATTGATTGTAAGTGATCTTTTCTGATTTGCATATCCTTAATCTTTTTGCTAAAAATATCTTTCCAAATAAAGAGCAAGCGGAAAAAGGAAAATTTTAATTAGAAAACTTGCAAACCTTGAAATTCACAAAAAAGATTTGATTGCAAATGATTTACTGTTTTGCATATCTTTAATCGGATTTTAAGGGGTTTTTGACCAATTCAGATTGGGTGGGGATTTCATCACCCTTCCCAGGACCCCAGAAATCACATAAAGTATTTGCATTGACCAATCTTTAATTAAAAAAATACTAGACTCAGCCCTAAGGACTTCGAGCTCAATAGGAAAAAGGACTAGTTATAGGCATCGACCGTTTATCCTAATCTGACTCTGCGGTGTCTAGGCAAGTGTGTCAAAGGCTAGTGGTTTTTAATTAGGCCCACTACTGTGGTTCCTTCCCACTTACCTGGCACTTACCTGGCCGCAATTGGCGGTGAAGAGGCGGTTTGAGGTCCTATCTCTAGCCCTTTGGAACAGTTAGGAGCTGTCTAGCTGACCTAGGTGACCCTAAATCTAGGCCTGATTGTGCATTTTTGGTTGATCGAAAGTGTGTCTTAGCCTTTATCAAAAAATTATTTGGAAACTGTTCCAAATAAAAAAAAGGGGAGAAAATCTTTTATAAATAACTTGCAAATTTTTGCCGCTAAGAAATCCTTGCACCGCCTACCTTCTTTCTCTCCCCTTTCTTCTAACATGGGTACCCCACATCATAAATCACTTGCCGAAATTTGGTATCCCGAACCTAATTTTGCGTCGTACGTCAATTTGTTCGGTCAATTTAAAAACGATCCTTCCTTGCCTAAAATATCTTTAAAAGATCAAATAGAGGCGTCTAGGAGAAACAGTTTGACTTTTCAACCCACTTTGTGTCAACCAAGTCAACCTTTACCACCTACATATGTTGATACCACTTTTTCGAGTCTTTCTGTCACTCCTAAGCCGATGTCCATTGCTGAGCATATTGCTCAATCTCGCAGCCGATCTTTCACCCCTCTCCACTTATCTAGTTCTAGGGATCAACAAGACTATTCACCTTTTTATCCACATGTTGACCCTACACCTGACCAACCACCCACTTTCTACCAGTCCTACCCGACCGTCCCACCTTCACTAGACACTGTTTCTGCACAGCCTGTTGGGAGTTTTGCATATCCACACCATTTTGAATCTTTTACCGCAACCCCCTCACCACCTAAGTCTAGTTTGGAAGAGTCGTTGGAGGCGTACATCGCAGCAACAAACAAAATGACTAGAAATGTGGAAGCGTCTGTGGCCGCCCTTATGCAACCTAGTGAACCGGTAGCTAGTTTCCCGCTAGCTTCAAATTTTGCAATGTATAAGGAGGCGGTTGGACAGAGTGAGAATGAGAGAGGATTTCCAAATCAAACTTACCCTTACCCAATTGAAGCCCACAACTCCGGTTTTCCATCAAATGTCCTAAATGATTCACAAGTTCAAAATAAAAACGAGTTGTGTGATTTTGTAGTGTTTGATTTGCCAAATTGTGAGGAACCCCTTTCGAGTGATACCGCACCTAATCCGTTTGACCTTTACACCTCCACTCTAGAACCTAAATTGATAAATATCCATGCTTTTGATGAGGTGTCTAAAGAAAATGATTTTCACTTGATTGAGGCTATAGACGCCGGGAATATTTCGGATGATGAACCTGTCGATTTGATTGAGATTTTATGTTCAACTCATCATTCCGAGTCATTAGATGTTTCTCCCGAACTTCATATGCGTCTTGATTTTGATGATAATGGCATGGATGAGTTAAATATTGAGGAGAATTATAAGGATAGTATTGAGGAGAGTTTTGAGGATCATATTGAGGTTGAACCATTTTTGTTTGATGTGTCTGATTTTCCAATTCATCCTCCTGAACCTTTGACTGTTGTATCAACCTCCCTTCTTTCCATCGTTCTGACCCCGCTTGAAAACTGTGAGCTTGAAAAATTTTCCTTCGAATCTGACACAGTTTTCACAGACGATAACACTTATGAGTGTTTCACTTTTTCGGACGATATTGATGACTCACCGCCCGAGTTTGAGTCATTTACATTTTCAGATGAGTTAGTTGAACCATCAGACTCGGGTGCTTACAGTAGTTTCGAACCATTAATGGAATCTTTCAAGTTCGAGACAATTTACTACGGTGAGAATGACACTATCCCTAGTTCACTTCCTTTCGTCCTTCCTATCGTTCCGACCGTACAAGAGACCGTTATGTTTTCATCTCCAATACCAAGTTCAGCATACCCATGTTTTCTTACGAATCTTGAGGGATTTGACCCCATTTCTCGACGGGTTGATAGGTTAGCGCAATCGCTTTTAACACATCGGTCATCACATATTGCGCTAATTTATTCACTCGATTTACACCCTCAAGATCGTATTCCACTTCTTTCTTCTTTCCGCCATTCTTCTCCTCCACCGAGACCATATTCCACTCTTCTTCCCATACGGTCTCGTGTGCTTCTCATCTTTTTTCTTTCCACCCCATTCTTGCACCAACTATACCATTACCACGATAAGATTTTTGAATGGTTGGTGCTAACCTTTGGCTTGTGTAAGGCCAAGCTTAAGTTTGGGGGGAACCTTGTTGTATATATGTATATATATTTTTGTTTTCTTTTTTTATAAAAAATAAAATAAAAATTTCAAAACATTAAAAAAAATTGTAAATAAATAAACAGGGGAGTGCCGACATTTTGACCCTCTTGGTGTAGCATGACAGTGAGGATACTGTCAAGTTTAAGTTTGGAGGTATGCTCAGTACGGCTTCTTCCTTCGCATTCATATGTACATATTTTTGCATTTGCATACTTATTTGAAAACCCATAAAAATTGAAAATTTTCAAAAATTATAAAAATTATTGTATTCAATTTTGGCTAATTGACTTGAGTTTGACAAATAGGTTAACTGCCTAGGAACAACTAGATCTTAGACTTAGTAAATTAAAAACCCTAAAAATAACCTTCCTTAAAGTTTAACGGTAGAAAGTATATGCCTTTGTAGTTTATTTAGAAATAGGCAAATTTTGAGTTCAGTTCTTGGGCTAACTTGAAACAAAGGAAGAGTATTGATGTTCTTATCAGAGTATAAGTTTGAAAAATAATTCCTAGTTTAAGTCTAGATTCTGAAAATGTATACCCTACAATTTGCACAAACACGCACCTTGAAACTTGGAATAGTAGAGGAGACCTTGAAATGCTCTTGTCTAAAGTCCTTAGTACAATGAAAATAAAAGAAAAAAAAAGTGTGAATAAAGAATAAAAAAAAAATGAACACTGGTTTTTGTAATTACTTAAGGCTGTAAAAATAGAAAAATATTTAGCGAGGGTGCTTCATCACCTAGTGCCTTAGACCAACTGGTTTGGGAGTCACTGCTAAAAAGCCTTGGATGTTGCAAGACTAGGAATTACGCTTTAAAAGTGCAAACACATTTTGTAATCGGTCGTTAGTACCTCAAGAAGTATTAACGGTCGCATGAAGGATGTGTAAGCAAAATTCATTTAAAAATTCACCAACTAATAAGTTCTTTGGACAACGGACAAGGGTATGATTGCTTGATTTGAATTTCCAAGTGTAGGGGTGATTTATACACACACGTGGGGATATATGATTGGAATTTAGATAAGAGAAAGGAATGAAGAATAGAACTTGTATCTTTAGTAGAGTTGATAGAAAAATTCCTAAGTGGAGATGGAACCCTAGAAGGAAAACTTAAGAAATGCCGAAAGCTAAGTAGATCTGCAGAATATATATAATCTTAAGTTAAATGATGAGGAAGTGTGAAGAATATGGGTGGATAATTTACGGGTCGACGATAATAGAATTCTTGTTAGAAAACCTAATTGGAGAATTAAAGTCAATGGGCCGAGTTGATTGGATTTTGTGGGTGTAATCCGCTGAAAACCCTCAGGAGACAACACTCCTCCTACTAGGGACACCTAGAGGTTTAACGGCTTGTTGCACGTGCTCAGTACAATCGCGTTTTCCTGCGAAAGTGTGGTTAGGATTTTAGTGAATAAAAATAAGTTTGCTCGAGGACGAGCAAAAGATAAGTTTGGGGGTATTTGTTCACACCATAATATTGCATTATTATATTCCCCATTCTTATTCTTTTTACAAATAAACAGGTGCTTTTGACGCATGTCTGCTACATATTACAGGTTACAGGTTCTTGGACAGAAAATAGTGAAAATGATGAAAAGACGACGCAAAAGTGGACTTTGACCAACAAACAGAAGACTCTTGATCAAGCCTACATCAAAGATAAAATTCACAGAGTACAAGGTAATGCAAGGTCCAAGATTACAAAGCGAACGGTTAAAAGTCCACCGCAATTATTCACTGGAGATCTGGAAGAAATATAAAAGCTATTTTAATAAAAGAACCAAATAATAAGGAAGCCCAAAGACAGAAGAGCCCACAAAAGATTCAAGGCCCAATACTTCCTTTTAAAGAGACAGAGACATAAAATTTTACCAAAGCTTGAAGTCTACTTTGACTAGGTCTTCCTAAGGATATTTTGGTAAATGTAGACATGCGAATCAATTGTAAATAGGAACTCTAAATCATAGAAAACCCTAGGTTACAATTGATTCGCATGTCTACATTTACCAAAATATCCTTAGGAAGACCTAGTCAAAGTAGACTTCAAGCTTTGGTAAAATTTTATGTCTCTGTCTTTTTAAAAGGAAGTATTGGGACTTGAATCTTTTGTGGGCTCTTCTGTCTTTGGGCTTCCTTATTATTTGGTTCTTTTATTAAAATAGCTTCTATGTTTCTTCCAGATCTCCAGTGAATAATTACGGTGGACTTTTAACCGTTCGCTTTGTAATCTTGGACCTTGCATTACCTTGTACTTTGTGAATTTTATCTTTGATGTAGGCTTGATCAAGAGTCTTCTGTTTGTTGGTCAAAGTCCACTTTTGCATCGTCTTTTCATCATTTTCACTGTTTTCTGTCTAAGAACCTGTAACCTGTAATATGTAGCAGACATGCGTCAAAAACACCTGTTTATTTGTAAAAAGAATAAGAATGGGGAATATAATAATGCAATATTATGGTGTGAACAAATACCCCCAAACTTATCTTTTGCTCGTCCTCGAGCAAACTTATTTTTATTCACTAAAATCCTAACCACACTTTCGCAGGGAAACACGATTGCACTGAGCACGTGCAACAAGCCGTTAAACCTCTAGGTGTCCCTAGTAGGAGGAGTGTTGTCTCCTGAGGGTTTTCAGCGGATTACACCCACAAAATCCAATCAACTCGGCCCATTGACTTTAATTCTCCAATTAGGTTTTCTAACAAGAATTCTATTATCGTCGACCCGTAAATTATCCACCCATATTCTTCACACTTCCTCATCATTTAACTTAAGATTATATATGTTCTGCAGATCTACTTAGCTTTCGGCATTTCTTAAGTTTTCCTTCTAGGGTTCCATCTCCACTTAGGAATTTTTCTATCAACTCTACTAAAGATACAAGTTCTATTCTTCATTCCTTTCTCTTATCTAAATTCCAATCATATATCCCCACGTGTGTGTATAAATCACCCCTACACTTGGAAATTCAAATCAAGCAATCATACCCTTGTCCGTTGTCCAAAGAACTTATTAGTTGGTGAATTTTTAAATGAATTTTGCTTACACATCCTTCATGCGACCGTTAATACTTCTTGAGGTACTAACGACCGATTACAAAATGCGTTTGCACTTTTAAAGCGTAATTCCTAGTCTTGCAATATCCAAGGCTTTTTAGCAGTGACTCCCAAACCAGTTGGTCTAAGGCACTAGGTGATGAAGCACCCTCGCTAAATATTTTTCTATTTTTACAGCCTTAAGTAATTACAAAAACCAGTGTTCATTTTTTTTTTTATTCTTTATTCACACTTTTTTTTCCTTTTATTTTCATTGTACTAAGGACTTTAGACAAGAGCATTTCAAGGTCTCCTCTACTATTCCAAGTTTCAAGATGCGTGTTTGTGCAAATTGTAGGGTATACATTTTCAGAATCTAGACTTAAACTAGGAATTATTTTTCAAACTTATACTCTGATAAGAACATCAATACTCTTCCTTTGTTTCAACTTAGCCTAAGAACTGAACTCAAAATTTGCCTATTTCTAAATAAACTACAAAGGCATATACTTTCTACCGTTAAACTTTAAGGAAGGTTATTTTTAGGGTTTTTAATTTACTAAGTCTAAGATCTAGTTGTTCCTAGGCAGTTAACCTATTTGTCAAACTCAAGTCAATTAGCCAAAATTGAATACAATAATTTTTATAATTTTTGAAAATTTTCAATTTTTATGGGTTTTCAAATAAGTATGCAAATGCAAAAATATGTACATATGAATGCGAAGGAAGAAGACGTACCGAGCAGGCAGCAACCCTGCTCGGCCCGTCCTTAAGGATCTAAGCCCTATCCAAGAGGCACCGGGAAGTAACCCTGCTCGGTCCGTCCTCAGCAGGCCCTTTACGGCCCCTCCTGCGCTAAGGATCAAAGCCCTCATCAAGAGGCAATCGGGTAGCAACCCTACTCGGTTATCCCTGGCTGGCCGCTCCCTACCCCATGACGTCAGGGATCAAAGCCCTCGCCAAGAGGCACCGGGCAACAACCCTGCTCAGCCCGTTCTTAAGGATCTAAGCCCTCGCTAAGAGGCAACCGGGCAACTACCCTGCTCGGTTATCCCTGGCTGGTAATTCCCTACCCCATGACGCCAGGGATCAAAGCCCTCTCCAAGAGGCACCGGGCAGCAACCCTCCTCGGTCCGTCCTTAAGGATCTAAGCCCTCGCCAAGAGGCACCGGGCAGTAACCCTGCTCGGCCCGTCCTTAGCAGGCCCCTCCCGCGCTAAGGATCAAAGCCCTCATCAAGAGGCAATCGGGCAGCAACCCTGCTCGGTTATCCCTGGCTGGTAGCTCCCCACCCACAACGCCAGAGATCAAAGCCCTCGACAAGAGGCACCAGGAAGCAACCTTGCTCGGCCCGTCCTTAAGGATCTAAGCCCTCGCCAAGAGGCACCGGGCAGCAACCCTGCTCGGCCAGTCCTTAGCAGGCCCCTTTCGGCCCCTCCTACGCTAAGGATCGAAGCCCTTATCAAGAGGCAATCAGGCAGCAACCCTGCTCGGTTATCCCTGGCCGGTAGCACCCTACCCACAACGCCAGAGATCAAAACCCTCGCCAAAAGGCACCGGACAGCAACCCTGTTCGGCCCATCCTTAAGGATTTAAGCCCTCGCTAAGAGGCAATCGGGCAGCTACCCTGCTCGGTTATCCCTGGCTGGTAATTCCCTACCCCATGACGCCAGGGATCAAAGCCCTCACCAAGAGACACCGGGCAGCAACCCTGCTCGGCCCATCCTTAAGGATCTAAGCCCCCGCCAAGAGGCACCGGGCAGTAACCCTGCTCGGCCCATCCTTAGCAGGCCCCTTACGAACCCTCCCGTGCTAAGGATCAAAGCCCTCATCAAAAGGCAATCGGGCAGCAACCCTGCTCGGTTATTCCTGGCTGGTAGCTCCCTACCCACAACGCCAGAGATCAAAGCCCTCGCCAAGAGGCACCGGGCAGCAACCCTGCTCGGTTCGTCCTTAAGGATCTAAGCCCTCCCCGAGAAGCACCGGGCAGCAACCCTACTCAGTCCGTCCTAAGCAGGCCCCTTACGGCCCCTCCCGCGCTAAGGACCAAAGCCCTCATCAAGAGGCAATCGAGCAGCAACCCTGCTCGGTTATCCATGGCTGGTGTTACTACCCACCGATGCCAAGGATCCAAGCCCTCACCAAGAGGCCATCCACGTCTAAGTGATCCCCACCTCGACTTTGGGGCCATAGAGATACCAACCCTTCACCGATCTTTGCACACTTGGCAAATGATCGAATTCAACTCGACAAGCGATTGCTAGATGAAAAACCGACATGACATGAAAGCTGGACCGTGCAAATACAAATGTTTTCCACAAACAAAAGGAAAATATGCACACAAAGAAGCAGCAAAAAGATTTTTTATTCACAAAAGCAGAGGTCTTTACAGGGCATTACTGGCTCCCCAGCCTTACAAAATTCCAAAATAACAAAAGAAAATAAGAAGACGAGGGGCTTCAGGCCTCAGGGGCGGGGAGGACCTCAACAAGCCGTGCCTCCACTGCGACCACTAGAGCGGCATCTTTAGGGTCGGCACCACCGGCGGGAACTTCGGCGTCGGCGGCCGGGGCGACTGACTTACCCCTCGCACTCCTACCGGGGGCCACTTTCCTTGCATCATGTCCGGGGGCGATCCCCTACGCGTCGTCGTCGAGAGGGTACAAGGCCCGGAGCTCGGCGTCGGGGAACTCCGGCATCTGGGCCTTGACAGAGTTGAGGGCGTTGTGCCAAATGACGCCCCCAGCTCTGGCAAGGTCGGCGTGGAACTGATTCGACTTTTTATAGCTCTCCACCGCCTTCCGCGCCCGGTCCTTCAAAACCTTGTTCTCCTTCCGGAGGGTGCTCGCCGTCTTCTTCATGGTGGCGACGAGCATCCTGGAGTCCTCCAACTGGGACTCGGCGGCTCGGGCGGCCTCTCGGTACCGGGCGACCTCCCTATTCCCGTCCTCCACCCGGTCTTCAAGGGCAGCAGCCCTCTCCTTCGCCACCCCCAGCTCCTGCCTTAAGTTCTCCTCCTGCAAGGAGAACTCGCCCGCGGCCCGCATCGCCGGAACAATCTCCTCGTCCTCCATGTGGACGACGAGGGCGACATGCTAGAGGACCTGAAGAAAGAAAAAGGGTCAAAAAGGGGAGGGAAGCACCCGACCACACGGACAAAAATATTGGATGAAGAACCAGATGAAGTACGAACACTAACTTGCACGGCCTCTTGAGCTATCGCCGCCATTTGGGCCCGAAGGGTTCCTCGAGGAACCCTGCCTCCGGCCGACCTCTCCATATCCGAGAGCAGGCTGTCGACGACAGAAAGCTCCGAGGGCACCTCGAAGCGAAGCTCTCCATTGTCCATAAGGATCGGGGAAGCCGGGGAGCAGGGTGCCCTCCTGTGAGACCTTTTGATGGACGGCACGAGAAAACCCTCCTCGTCTCCCACCTCGGGGACCCGAGGCTCTTACGCCTGAGCGCGCTTTCAAACTGGCGCACGGCTAGACTCGGGGGCCTGGGGATCGCTTGGGCACCTGGGTGAAAGGGCCACCGGCGGGGCTGGAATCGAAGACGGGCGAGAAGAGACAGCGCCTCTGGCCTTCTTCCCCTTCTTGACGTCGACCACTGCCGCCCGGAATTTGCTCATGTCCATGGGTACTGCATAAGACAAGAATACGAGGAGTCAGCGATACCAGGAAAAATAGAAAAAATGCACAAGTCTAAACAGGTCGCCTAAGAGCTCCCAACTTACTCACGTACTCGGCGAGGCTGAGCCCGGCCCAACTGAGTGCCCGCTCAGACAACAGCACATCAACCCGAGGGAGGGGCTCCCACTTCGACAACGCCACCGCGTCGGGATCATCCGACCGCCTCACCCGCGGACAGCTGGCCCTTTGCCACAGGGTAGGCACAGGCCAATCCTCACCCTCGGGCGGCGCGATAAAGAAAAACTTCCTCTTCCATTCATGGATGGAAGAAGGTACAACGACAATCCCTGACCCGGCAGCGTCCCCCTGTTTTTTTCTAAAGGAAATATATACCCAGCTCGGCTCGCCCTTGCGAGCGTCGGGGTGGTTTTTGTAGCAAAGGGAGGAAACAAGGAGGCTCAGGCCGAAAGGGATCTGACTCAATCTCAACCGGACCAGAAACCCGAGGAGGATCCTCCAGAAGTTCGGCACTAGCTGGCCCGGGGCTAACCCAAAACAGTTCAATGCCGCTATCACCTTGGGGGCGAAGGGAAGACGCAACCCGGCCCAAAAGGTCTCCAGGTACAGGGCAATCTTATTGTCTCGTACCTGATTTTCCCTCTCTCCCTCATCGGCCAGCCGAAAGGAATTGCCGGGAGGAATAAGGAAACGAGTCTTGATGTTGACATGCTCCTCTGCACGCCTCAGCGAGGATCGCACGCCAAGAACACCCGAGACCTGTGCTCTGGGGACCGCCCCCGTCGCACGACCTCGGGGAGCATTACCAACCCTAGCTTCTCGGGGGGACTCCGACTCAGAAAAGGAAGAGGAAGAAGTGGAAGAGGAAGCTCTAGAAGACTCCCTAGAATCTCCCCGGACGACATCTACAGACTCCTCAGAAGAAAACATCTAACCTGATCAAAGGGGTGTCCTCGGGAGATCAAGTGCGAAGAATCCGGACTGAGGAGAAGAGCGTTGAGCTAACACAACTAGGGACGAGGAAATTAGAAAGAGGTATGGGCACTGATGAGGATCCCACCTCTATTTATAGCCGCCGGCGTGCGCATCCTACGGCTCCGGTCGACTCCCGCCAAAACAACGTTCGCAACCAATGGCCAACAGCATTCCACCTGTCGCACTCCCATTGGATACGTCCCTTCGAGTGCAAGGCCGCCTGCGACACGTCTCGCCAGCCAACCAACGCCAGACATGCAAGCCGTCGCTACGACGAGCATGCACACGATCCGACGCTTCCCCTTTAATGCGAGATCTCTCCCCTGATCCGCTGACATCATCAAGAAAATACCACGCTTTACCCGGGAATGCACGACCGACGATATCTTCGAACAAGAACTCACCTCGAATGATCGATCAGACCACTCTTGACCCGACCCAGGAGCGGGTCGAGACAAGAGTGAGGGGCTAATGATGAGGCTCGATATCGTGACTCCCCAGATGCAGACACGTGGCAGATGACGTGTCCCAGAACTACGAGAAAGGATCAAGAACTTCGGTTAGGACCTTACCTCGGGCCTCCGACCTGAGGGGTCTCCCGACCTTCGGTGGCTTTCCAGACCACCCCCGGCTCGCCTCCGAGCTGTCATGGTACAAAAATGCCTCGGTCTCCCGCTCGTCCCCGAGCTTCCCGCCGAGCTCATCCTCCTCGGTCTCATCCTGACCGACCCGCAGCGCTGATTCCAGGCACCTACGCCACGGCTCCGCGAATCTCGCCATGCGCGAGATATCCGCCGCCCACGACCCCGCGTTCCACGCCATCACGATCCCCCATTAACGAGCCTATCTCGCCATTAATGCGGGATCCCGCCTATCACGCGGGCGTGGCGTCTGGGGCGTAACGACCGGCGTGATTCTCGTGCCTGCCTGCCCATTGCTGCCGCTATATAAACCCGTCTCTCAGACGATCGAGATACGCAATTCTTTCCACGAAGCCGCTACTCTGTCCAATTTACACCACTAATTTGATCGTCGGAGGGTCCTCGGTGGCACAACCACCCCGGGACTTCCCTGCAGGTAGTTCGGCTCAACCTCAAATCCAAGCCCATTGAGATCCATACATTGAAGGAGACAACCTCCAGATCGAATCTCAGCCGTCCATCAGCGCTCACTGTAGATCTACGGAAGATAACATCTGAAGGAGATCTAGACCTCCATTAGTTTTGAATCCAAGGGTTTGGGAAAGTTGGGATTTTGAGGGGGTTCTGAGGGTTAGGATCTTGATTGGGGAACGAGGCCTCAGGATCGCCGCCCCTTTTGGCTCGAGGGTTTTTGGGCTGGTTCTGGGACCAAGGGCTTGGGTTGTTAGCTTGTGTGGAGCTTGATTAAGGTGAAAGAGAGAGGAGGAGGAGGTTAATCTTGCTCCTTGGCTTTCTTATAGCTTCGATTGCTAGAGCTTAGAGAGTGATATTCAAGCGCTTTCATCCAACTATGATTAGTGCTTAATGCTGTATTTAGGGTTTTAGCTTCCTGATTTGGAAGTTTGCTGAATTCAATTATACATTACCCTTCATTAACCTCATCTAGTTTGGTTTCAATGCATTTTATAGATTTATGCCTTCTGTAAAAGATTATCTTATTGTTTTTGGCAATAGAAGTATGGGATTGAATTTTCTGGTGAATAAAGATGACTTTGATTTGTAAAGTGGAAGCAATGCATTTGTTTCTTGGTGTTTCCCACATCATTGGCACATCTTTACCAAATTACCTTTTGTTGCTTGTTTAGTTTATTTGAGAGGGTAGAAAAAGCATTTTTATTTTAAACATGCCTTTCTTTCTTTATGTTGGTATATATCCAGGTTGCTCTATAGATTTCAGTGTAGGTCCTAGAAATTGATCTCAGCAATGGCTGACTCGGTGGATACAATGTTGGATTATTTTAGGAAGAATCGGTTTACAAAGGCAGAAAAGAAGTGAGAGAAGAGCGTAGGCCAGCAACTAATTCAACCCAGCAAGATGCAGGCACTCAGGCAAACGATATCTCCCAGGAGTTCGTTGTCGAGGATATTGAAGTAGGAAGAACTGGAAATTGGTCAGACAACAAGAAAGGGTTCAGTCTTAATCAGGGTACTGGGAGCTCTTTGACAGATCTTTACCCTTGGAGTTCTAGTCCCATAAACAGTAACCCCAATTATATTTCCAATAGTTCTGATAGCATTACTAACATTTTCTCGGAGCTCATGATTTCTGAACAGCCAAAGTATTGGCCATTCCAGTTGGTACTAAATAAGAAGAATTCTGTTGGTACTAAACCAGGCTTTTTGAGCGATCAATCGTAGTACTTTTAATGGAAGCAATGAAAAAATCGATTATAAAGATCGTTTCTTGGAGAACTCGTGGTCCAAAAGGGAGGAACTGCCATAGGAATGCTTGGTCAAAACACCTTTCCCACTTTCTTCAAACCACCCGTTGTGATGTTAATTTAGGCAATTGGGCTCAAATAGCGCGAAAGAAGAAACCAGAACGCAATGACATCAGGGAAGCAATGAAAGTGCAGGCAGATGATGTGGGCTTGCCCTCAATTTCTGGAATGTCTCATGAGAGTCTCAATAAAAAAAAACAAAAAATACTAGGAACTTTGATATGCCACTTGTTGTGGAGAATCATAGGGAAGATCTTCTGAGGATACCTCCTGTACGGCTCAAATCTATTGATAAGTCGGTAAATATGAATTGGGAGGAGAAGAGCGACCTCCATGGATCTGGTGCAAAACAGTCTAGTGCAGACAATGCCTTTTTGATCGGGTCCTTTTTGGATGTCCCTGTTGGGCAGGATGTAAACACTCAAGGTATGGTGGCATACAAATATGCAGTTTCTAATATGAGTAATATGTTGGAGTAGAGGGGAAAAAATGAATAGAAAACTAAGGATTATGATGATGACTGTAACTAGATGGAACTGCTGTGCATCCTGAGATGCTGAGCTAAAGCATAATTCGGCTATTCCGGTGCAAGGATCCCAAGCGCGAATCACTTCCAGGAACAGCAGGCAGAGCTAACTGGTGTGCACCTACCAAAAGCTCGATGGGGGACTTGGAGAATTCTACCTTTTGAATGGATTTTTTCTCTAGTAGAAAGGGTGGTGGAGGAATTGCTTTTACATGAGTGTGCCAAGCACCTTTATTTATAGAGAATGAAAATGACCCTTTACCTTTCTCTCCATGTAACATTCTAATGAAGGCTCTTTCCGTGTAACCTTCCCGATGAAGGCTCTCTTCATGTAACCTTCCAATGAAGGCTCATGTAACATTTCATCTTCCAAAGAAGTCACTAAAGCATGTAACTCCTTCATCTCCTAAGGAAGTTACCAAAGTATGTAATTATAAGTTGGAAACTTTTACCCACATAATGAATAAAATCCAACAATCCCTCACAAGTTTCAAGCTTGACTTAGATGGCTTTAGTTTCATGTGCATAATGAAGATATCTCTAGCACTTGAATCTCCAATTAAATCATTTGAAAAGCAGTCAAGCTATTGGGGAACTAAGTCTTGAACCAATAGTATACATACTATTCAACGATCACACGCATATCTATAGTAGCCATGCTTTGAACTATGATATCACTTTTATAGTAGTTCTGTAGCACGTAAGCGGCCATGTGTTTTATTATAAATTCTGCATAAGGCTCTAGAAACTGAGTAGTTTCTATAGGAGTCGGCCAAGACTCCACCTTAGCATAGATAAATCCTTTAGGTGTGCTCCTATTAACACCCCACACCCGAAGTGTTGGATTTATTAAGGTTTTCTATAACCAACCTTCGCTCATGATAGGATCATGGATGCCATATCCGTATACACAATTTTATGCACTTTTGAACTGAGAATCAAAAGAAATTAGCAGCTAAGTTTTGAACTAAAATTTGACTCAAAGTAAAGACATACACTTTCCTTACATTGGTTTCAAGCCGATCCCAGTGGATGCTTTTACAATAGATTCTCCTTTCAGACCTTTAGTCATAGGATCTGCAATAATCTATAAAGATCAGACATCCATCACTGATATGATTCCGTGGCTTATCAACTCATTCAGATAGCCATGCTTCAGACGAATAGTTTGCTTCCTTCCATTGAATAACGAGTTAGCTGCCACAACACTGGTTGCCTGAGTATCACAATATATAGTGATAGCTGCACCATACTGTTCTTTTAATGGAAGATCTTTGAGAAGATTGTTGAGTAACTCAGCCTCAGCTCCGGCAGAAGCTAATGCATAAAATTCAGACTCTATGGATGAATATGCAATAATAGTCTGTTTCTTGGATTTTCATGAGATAGCAGTACCTCTCAAGGTGAAAGTAAAACCACCAGTTGATCTGCACTCATCTGGCTCTGAGCACCAACTAGCATTTGAGAAGCCTTCAAGAATAGCCGGATAACCACAATAGAACAAGCTTAATTTCATAGTACCCTTTAAGTACCACATTAACCTTTGGATTGCATCCCAATACGTTTTCCCTGGATTGCTAGTAAACCTGCTTACCAAGCCAACAACGAAAGCAATATCTGGCCTTTTGCAACTCATTGCATACATCAGACTGCCAATAACCCTAGAATATTCCAGCTGCTTTACTGATCTTTCTGTATTTGCTGGAAACTTTCTGTTGTAGTCATAAGATACTGATATCATAGGCAAATCAAAATATCCATACCTTTTCAGCATACTCTCTATATAGTGAGACTGAGACAAGCTTATACCAAGCTCTGTCCTCAGAATCTTGATACCCAGTATCGTATGAGCAGCTTTAAGATCCTTCATGCTGAACTGTGTTGAGAGAAACTTTTTTGTAGAAACAAAGATTTGCGAGTCAGTCTCGATGATCAGCATATCATCAACATAAAGGCAGATAACCACAACCTTTCCTTCAATGTACTTGATGTAAAGGCACTTGTCAGATTCACCGACTTGGAATCCATCATTTTTGAAGATTCCATCAAACCTCTCATGCCATAACTTTGGAGCCTGTTTTAAATCATAGAAATATTTAATTAGCTTGCATACTTTAGTTTTCATACCTTCAGTAATGAAGCCTTCTGGCTGCTCTATGTAAATTTCCTCAATGAGATCTCCATTCAAGAATGCAGATTTGACATCCATCCGATGTATCATAAGATCTTGAATAGCTGCCCAGGAGATCAATACCCGAATGGTAGTTATGAGACATACTGGAGCATAGATGTCGAGAAGTCGATGCCTTCTTTCTAAGTAAATCCTTTAGCTACCTACCCGGATTTGTATTTTTCAATAATACTATCGGTACGCAGTTTCCTTTTGAAAATCCACTTGCATTTAACTGGTTTTGCACCTCTTGGTAAATTCACAATCTCCCATGTGCCATTTTGGATCCAGGAGTTCATCTTATCATCCATTGCTTCCTTCCAAAGCAGTGCATCATGAGAGTTCATAGCTTCTTTAAAAGTCTGTAGATCACCTTCTACATGGAAAGTAATGAAATCTTTTTCAAAGTTCTTTGCCTTTTTTAGTCGCTTGGAAGCAGAACTTTTTGGGGCTTCATCATCAGCAGCAACATCGGTGTTAGAAGGAACTTCATCTTCTGGAGGATCAACTTCTGGTGTTGCTTGAACTTCTGAAATAATGGTAGGAGACTCATCTTCTCGAGCATTTTCAGGAATATCTTTGAGAGAGATTATCTTTGATGAACTTGTCCTCAAAGAACCCAACATCACGAGCTTCTATGATAGAATTGGTACCAAGATCAAGGAACCTGTAAGCATCTCTATCTCTAACAAAACCCAAGAACACATATTTGTTTGCTTTCGGTCTCAATTTAGGTCTCATAATATCCGGAACCCTTGCATATGCTAAGCACCCCTACACTTTGAGATTATTCAAAGAAGAATGATAACCATACTAGAGTTCATATGGTGTGACATCAGTTTTTGAGTAAGGTACTCTGTTCAGGATCCAGTTAGCCATCAGTAAGGCTTCACCCTAGTAGTAAGTGGGAAATCCAGAAGTAATCAGTATAGAGTTCACCATCTCAGTAAGGGTATAATTCTTCCTTTCTGCAATGCTATTGGACTGTGGAGAATAAGGTGCAGTAGTTTCTAGAACTATTCCATGTTCCTTGAAGTAAGCTTCTGCTTCCTTGGATTGGTACTCGCCATCTTTATCACTTCTAAGCTTTTTCACTGGTCTACCAAGCTGTTTCTCAACTCGAATTCGAAACTCCACGAACTTGTTAAAGGCCTCATCCTTAGATTTGAGCAGGTAGACATGGCAGAAGCGCGAGCGATCATCGATAAAGGTGATAAAGTACTTCATGTCACCCTTGGTCATGAAATTCTTGAAATCACAGGTATCAGAATGCACTAAGTCCAATACATCAGTATTTCTAGTTACACTAGGAAAAGACCTTGTGATTTTGGCTTGCACACATACTTCACATTTCCTAGGTTTATCATCCCCACAGATGGGTATAAGTCCTAATTTCTTCATGTCAAGTAATTTTCTAAAATTAACATGTCCAAGTCTATGGTGTCATAAGACCGTAGAGTATTCAGAAGAAGAAATTTCATTGACTACCGGAGAAGATACAATGCTTATCTTATACAGACCATTGGTGCGATATGCATTACCAAAATAAACTTTATTGTAAGACAGAACAACTTTACCTCCTTGAAAGTCCAGACGCATCCCAGTATCACATAGCAGACTTCTAGAAACCAGGTTCTTTGGAATTAATGGAACATACTTCACATTCTTCAGAGTAAGAGTATTGCCAGAGGCAAGAGAAATTACAACAGTCCCGTTACCAAGAACAGTAGCAAAAGAATGATCAGCCATAGACACATCCTCTTGGATAGCAGAGTAGGTGGTAAACATCTCCTTGCTATTGCAGACATGACAGGTAGCACCAGTGTCCAACCATCAATCAAAAGAGTTAACATGTGTCACATGACAGATCATGTCAACAAAGTCTTGAACATCAGCAACTTGGTTGACGGAGTTCTCCTTCTTAGACGGCCTACAAGATTTGGCCCAGTGACCTTTCTTGCCACAGTTAAAGTAGTGATCCGTCTTCTTGAACTCTTGCTTAGGTACATTAAGATTCTTATGATTCTTGTTCCAAGGTTTCCTTTTCGGCTTGCTAGGTCCACCTCCATTAGGTTTTGCAGAGATCATATTTGCAGCAGCCTTTTGTTTGGCAAGCAACTCATTCTTGGAACGAGTTCGGACATCATCTTCTATGCGATTGTACCTCTTCATGTCTTTAAGAGAAACTTGCTTCTTCCTCCGATGCATGTCAGTAGAGAAAGACATCCAAGAAGGTGGAAGTTTGTTGATAATTGCTCCGGTCATGAAAGTGCTACACAATTTAATTTTTTCTTCATTTAATTTCATAACAATCTTTTCAAGTTCCTTTACTTGAGGGAGAACTTCTTTGTCATCTTCAAATTTGAAGTCTAAAAATTTGTCAATAAGATGAGTCTTTGATAGCTTCTCCTCGTCCTTGTATTGTTACTCCAGAGACACCCAAATCACTTTAGCAGTTGCCTTGTGAGTATAAGCATCTGCAAGATGGTCCGCCATACAGTTGAGAAGATAACTCTTGCAAAAGTGATCGTCACAATCCCATTTGGCTGCCCTTTGTTCATCTTGATCAAAGTCTGGCTTCTCTTTAGTGATGACATAGTAAATCTTCAGGAGTTGCATCCCAAAGGTAATTTTACGCTTCCAGGCATTGTAGTCAGCTCCATCGAAGCTCTAAAGCTTCAAATAGTCAATTCCCATTGTCTTAGCAGTGTCCATTTGCAGAGATTTATGCTTTAAGAATGTTGGAGTAAGGGGGAAAATGAACAGAAAACCAAGGATTATAAAACTTTCCTGATTGAAAGATGATGATGACTGTAATTAGATGGAACTGCTGTGCATCCTGAGATGCTGAGCTTAAAGCATAATTCGGCTACTCCGGTGCAAGGATCCCAAGCATGAATCGCTTCCAGGAACAGCGGCAGAGCTAACTGGTGTGCACCTACCAAAAGCTCTAAGGTGGACTTGGAGAATTCTACCTTTTGAATGGATTTTTTCTCTAGTAGAAATGGTGGTGGAGGAATTGCTTTTACAAGAGTGTGCCAAGCACCCTTATTTATAGAGAATGAAAATGACCCTTGGCCTTTCTCTTCATATAACATTCCAATGAAGGCTTTCTTCATGTAACCTTCTCAATGAAGGCTCATGTAACCTTTTATCTCTCAAAGAAGTTATCAAAGCATGTAACTTCTTCATCTCCTGAGGAAGTTACCAAAACATGTAATTACAAGTTGGAAACTTTCACCCGCATAATGAATTAAATCCAACATAATATTTATGTCATATTTTGTTCTCCTGATATTTAGAGGTTACTGTTTCAAGCAGCTTATCTGAATACTCACATTTCCCATCTTCTTGATACTGATTGTGATTGCTATTAGTTCTATTTGAGTGCCAATGAAGAAAATCATTAATATTATAGTTTGCATGCCAGTCAGCACACTTTCAAACTATTGATGCCCAACCTTTTCTTGCAGAAATGCATCCATGCTATTCTTTTACTTGTACTTGTGAGGCAAAGTTATCTGGTAGAGGATAGGGATTAGAGGGTTAAATTGTAATTAGAGCCGTGATTGCAGTTTTTCTGGGCCATTTAAAGGAGGTTCGTGTGCCTCTTCTGGCTAACAGACCTCTAGGTATGGCTAACAGACCTCTAGGTAGTGTTCTTCATTAAATTTGAAACTTTTACTTGTTGCCAGAGCTCAAATTTGGAGCGCAATTAGATTACTTGATGGTACAATTTTTTCCTATTTACTTCGTGAATTATATTTTAGTCTAAGAGATACATGGTGTATTTGTATTTGAATTGCAGAAAATCCTTGAAAATTCAGTTGTGGCATTTTAATCCCCTGAAAACTCGTTTAATACCCTGTTCCTCCTTGAACTTCAACTTATAGTTCACACGGAATGCCGTTGATGACAATGGAGCTGGAAATTCATAGGCTATTCCTAGATGACAACACATCAGCATGTATTATGATCTTTTGAAAACCCTGTTAGCTATATTTTGGGTGGTTACAACACTTTTTTCTTATCATGGCCAAAGACCTTCTGCAAGCAACATAGAAGGAAGTGAAACCAATTAGGATTGCAAAGTCTCCTTTCTTTGGATACACATAAAATAAGCCCTCACTTCTATCCCTTTATCCCCAATTATCTATTCTTGACGTCTCTTAGGGTTTTAGTTCTTAGAATCGGTCATGGCTTTCAAAATATAGATCTGGATCTTGACATAGGAATTATATCCACATGTTTTAACAAATTCTCTCAGCGTTTAGAGCTGTTTTGTGTCATACTGTGACAAAACTTACGTAGTCTATGTAGCGACTTCTTATTCGTTCATTGTTGAATAGTTCGTAGTATCGGTCATGGCTTTGAAAATATATGCATATACATGGATGTTGACACGAGGATCATATTCTCATCATCTCATGTTTCATCTCAAATATTTAACTGTTTCTCACTCTTAGAGACGTCCCATGCTATGTATTGTGACAAAACTAGCGTACTATATGTTCTCACTTCTCACTACATTCATTGCTCAATGGTTGGACCCCTAGATCCTAGCATGTCAAAACCTAAGCAAATGAACACTAGAATGTGAAAGTGGTGGGGATTGCTAGAGAAGTAGGAAGAGATTTTTTTTCTACCCAGAAAGTTGAAACATGTGTATACCACAAAATGGGCTGGATGAGGAAAGTGTAATTTGAATGACAGTCGGAGGGGCTTCTGTAATTTAACCTAAATGTGCTACACTTCTCTAACTGACTAAGGTCTTGTGCTGAATTTATTGAACCAATATTTTGGTTGGCTCAACAGTTGTGGCACTATCAATAAATGCTACTTCTTTATTAGTATCAAAACCTTACTTTAAAAACTGTATTTGTTTCTAATTGCTTTTGCGGCGTCCGGTCAAAAAAAATGGGCATGAGCCAGTTCTTAACCATTCTCCTTTGAAAAGTATAGATTCCCATTATCAACGTTTGAAGCATGAATTCTGATTTTGTTAATAAACCAAGATTTCTACCTTGAATATAAACTAGTAAAAGAATGGATGAGAAGGGAAGAAGGAACGATATAGATGAGAGTAATGCAAATACAGAACTGCATGCCATCCAATTTCCTCTGGTTCTCATGAAGTGGCTATTGCCATGCCCTGCCTATTTAGAATACCTGCTCCTATAGCCACGCCTAAGATTGTGTTTGGGAACAGATGAGAAATTGAGATAACATGCATCTTTTTTAAATCGTTAATGGGTAGGTGCGGTTTGGGCGATTACAATGCGGATTTATGGAATTAGTTTGATATTTGTTTTTGTAGTTGCGACACTGCATAATTCCCCCATTGGAGAGGGGGAAGTTCAGACTTTAAATATTGCCATTAATCAATTTTGTATTCCACCTGAGTACGTCCCCAGAAAATTCCGAAGAAAAACTGCATAATTACCTCAATACTTGCAATGATGGTAGTCCTCAGCCTACCATGTCCATGCTTTTGTATCACTCACAGCACCACACATACACATCAATGTAACGAATCATTAGCGCATAAACTATTAGATATAACACTGTAGCCATAATGTCATACAATACAAATATCTAAGCTGAAACTGAAATCTGAAACTACCATATCTGAAACCACAATAGGGTCAATGACCAACACAGTGAAAATGTTTTCATATACCTTTGGCCTCACATAGTTTTAAGAGGTGATGATGTATCATAAGCTGAAACTGCAGAAGGTGATAATGTTTTCTTCACTTCTTGAGCTGCTAATTTTCTTGGAAGATGACTTCATTGCTGCATCTCTTCTTTACAGTTTGATCTATGGTTAGGTGTAAGATCACCCTGAATCACTGGGGCTACCATGCTACTGTTTGCTTGGATAAAAACTTGACATGGCTTTTGACTTTATTCTAAATGCTCCAGCAATAGAGTGCTATCTTTACACTATTATGGCCATTTGTGTTATTGTCTGTTTCTTTTGATATATAATTTTTTTGATTATTTATATCCGACTGGTCCACTTGAGAACAGGCAGAAAGCGAAGAGCTGGAAGTAGTTGGCTCTCTGTAAGTCAGGGAATAACAGAAGACGCTTCTGATCTGGTTTCTGGTTTTGCTACCCTTGGTGATGATTCTGCAGACTATCCAAATGAGTACTATGGCCATTTGGTTTTACTTTCAACAAGTATGATGACGATGATGATGTTGGGTACATGAGACAGCCTATTGAAGATGAAACCTGCTTCCTAGCTCATGAGATCGACTATCCTAGTGACGACGGAAAGGGTACAGGGTATGGGGGTTCCCCCCCCACAACAAGATCAGGTTCCAAGAAAGGATGAAGATGACGACCAATCTTTTGCTGAGGAAGACTACTTGTCAGGTGAGCAATATTTCCAATGAAAAAATATCAATATCCAACAAGTTACTGTGGCAGATGAAAATGATCTGATAACTCACTATGATGGACAATTGTTGGATGCTGAAGAGTTGAACTTGATGCATGCTGAGCCTGTATGGCAGGGTTTTGTTGCCCAAAACAATGGACTGTCTTTGATAAGAAATGGTAAAGTTGTCAATGAGTGTGAACGCCCTCGACATGATGATCAGCATGGATCTGTTAGGTCAGTTGGTGTGGGCATAAACAGTGATGCTGCTGACTTTGGGGGTGAAATACGAGAAAGTTTAGTTGGTGGAAGTAGTGAAGGAGACATAGAATACTATCATGAGCATGGTGTTGGCATCAGTGGTAGCAGGGATTTCGAACATGGCTTGACTATGAACAAATTTAATAAGTCGAAGAAGGATAAGAAGAAAGCTAAACAAAAGCCAGATAAATATATCTTGGCTTCTGAGAAGAATAATAACACGCCTTCAATGAATTATGTTGATGCTGGTTTTTCTTTTCCACCCCCTCGAAGCAAAGGGGGTAAATCAGAAGCGGTTGTTACCGATGGAGATGTTAATGATGATTTTGAGAAAGGATTGGATTCAGAGGGTATGCTTGCCACATGGAGGAGAAAAAGCAGTGATTCTTCGCCTATAAGAAGCTCAAGGGACGAAAAAATTCAGATGCTGGTAGATCCAAAAGCATAAGTGCATCATCAACCTCGAACAGCGATTATGCTGAAAGAGAAGATTTGAAGAAAGAACAAGCCGGCAAAGTAAATGATGTGACAGAAGCTGACCCTGGGGCGACTTTGGAGGATGAAGCAGCAGCTGCATTGCAGGAGCAAGACAGATAAAAGCTCAAGAGGAGGAATTCGAAACTTTCAATCTTAAGATTGTCCATAGAAAAAACAGGTACCTTCAACTTCCTCTTCTGTTTATTCTCCCCATACACCATAGAAAATAATTAACACATGATTATACAAAATTTCAAATAAAAAACATATAAATAAATAGATCTCTTACCTTGTGTTCCATTACTGATCTATGCATGGGAAGCATGTGGTCTTCATGCACCACTATTTTTCATCTTGTACCTATAAGTTGGCATGCCAAATTTCTTTCTGATTATTCTTTGCAATTTGTCAGGAAGGGCTTTGAGGAGGACAATAATTTCCATGTTGTTTTGAATTCAGTGACAGCTGGGCGTTACCCTGTTACTGAATACCTTGGGTCAGCAGCATTTAGCAAGCTATTCAGGAACATGACTTGCACACTGGCATGGATGTTTGTGTGAAGATTATAAAGAACAACACAGACTTTTTTGATCCGAGTCTTGATGAAATCAAGCTTCTAAAATTTGTTAACAAGCACGATCACACCCGGCTAATGAAGCCAATCAACGGCGAATCGAATCTTGCTCCTGCAATGCAGCATAATCGATTCGCCGTTGATTCGCTTCGCCTCGTCACGAAGCGAATAAAATTCATTTAGTGATGACGTGGGCGAATTTGGCGAATCGATTCGTCTCGCCGACAACGAATTGGCAAAGCAAGCGGGTTTCCAACTTTTCCGGCCGTGCTTCGTCGTAGTTCGTCTCGTCTAACCCGCCAACTCGTCTCGCTTCGTCTCAGGAATCACCACAAATCGGCAAGACTCACTGATTCGCCACGAATCGGCAAGGCTCACCGATTCGCCCCACTTCACCTCGTCTCGTTGACCGATTCGCCACGGATTCGTCTCGAACTCGGCCACCTGCTCGACAGATCGCTTTGTCTCAGGTTCGCTCTGCCTCGTCTTGGAATTTCCATCCAACGGCTACTAACGGTCGGATCTAGGCGTAGCGAGGCGAATTTCGATTCGCCTCGCCTCATAACGACTATAAACAGGTAAAAAATTCAAAAACCACCCAAAAACCTATAAATACCCCCCTAAACCCAATTTCTTTTCATTCCAAACTTTTTTCTCTTCCAAAAAAAATTCCCATCTCTCTACAAAATTTAATCTTAATCTCTATTATTATTGTGGCAATTTCCATCTCTATAAAGAATAGAAACTCCGATCCGATTTTCCGACAGTCTGACTCCGAGTTTTCGAAGCTCCTAGCCTCCGATCGACTCGTTCTTCTTTCTTTCTTCTTTCTTGTTTTTAATTTATTATTTCTAATTTTCTACTGTAACACACTTTTTTTCAACATTTAGTTAAAATATTGATATGGAGGGTTCATCCGATACGTATCAAACCCAAAATCCTCATCCCGAACAACAAGCGGAAGGATCCACCCATACATCAAGAGAAGTTAAAAACGTGCGACTACTAGTGATGTTTGGGATCACTATAAAATTGAATTTAGGGACGGCGTTTGATACACCATTTGCAAATATTGTGGTAATGCCTATAAACACAAGGATAGTGCCGGCACCGGTAATTTGAATAAACATGCAAAAAAACACTTAGAAGTCCCGGCCAGTTCCTCCACTACGCAAACACAAATTGGTTTCGTCGGTCAATGTCTTTTTCAATATAATCATGATTTAAATGTTTTAGAAATGACAAGATATGTTATGTCATATGAATATGTTCTCGGATTCGGAGAAAGCGCGGCTTTTGAGCGGTACGTTCAAACGGCATTGCATCCGGCATTCAAAAGGGTTTCAAGGACTATACTTAAAAGTCATCGTTTTAGCCCCTACAACGACGATAAACAGGTATTAATTGCTCTCTTGCTTTTTTAGATATCGGTATTTCATTAACTTTTGATGTTTGGACGGATAGAAGAGAACTTCCATGGATATGTGTTGCTGCACATTAGATAGATTCTGTCTGATTTTTGCAAAAAAGAATTATTTCTTTTAGACAATTTCCATACCCGCACAGTGCTTTTCATATAACTTCTGAAATTAGATCTATTTTAGAAGAATATCATTGTGTTAAATAATTTTTTTTCTATTTCTATCGATAATGCTAGCAACAATAATTTTGCTATTGCTGAACTCATTAGGCTATACAAACAAATTTGCAGTGGCCGTTTTTTTCATATTCGTTGTGATGTCATATACTTAATCTTGATGTACAGGATGCATATACTGTATGTAATACAAATTCTCAAACAATTAAAAATGCATGTATGTTTATTAAAAGTCCTGGAAAAAGAAAAGCTGAATACAAAACTAGATGCCTAACTGCAGGTGTAAGGCCGTCTCTTAAAAAAGATGTGGCCACTAGATGGAATATTACATATGACATGATTCGTACTGCATTAAAGACCGCCAGATTATTAGTAACATATGGAATGAACAAATGCCCGTAAAAAACCACTCAACACCCAATCATTGGGCGGTTGCAGATCTTTTTAAAAAATTTCTTATGACTTTTAAAATAGCAACCGAACGATTTTCTGCTACTTATACCCCCACTTCTCATATTCTTGTCTCTGAATTGTATAATATAGCTAATTGTTTTGCTTGTCACGTCGAAAATCCAGTACTTCATCATTCGATACTTACTATGCTAGTTAAGATTTCTAAATGTTTCTCTGAAGTTCCAATCATTTACTATTTATGTTCGGTAATGGACTCTAGAATTAAATTAGAAGGTTTGGAGGCTCTTTTAACCGGGTTCCACACGATCATGAGATATGGTGTATATATTGATGTCTAAGTTAGTATCGTTAGAAGTAATTTAGATGAAGTGATTGACTTGTATGTTGTACGATCTTCTTCTGGTAGAACTAGTAGACCACCGTCCTCAACCAGTTCGCGTGCTTCGACTTCAGTTTTAGCATTTATTCAACAGAAGAAAAGGGAAAAAGAGCCGGTAGCCTCATCATCGTCTTTAAATGAGTTATCAATATTTTTAAGTACTGAGTCAGGTGTAGATTTAACTATAGATGATTTTGATATTTTAGCCTGGTGAAAAAGCCACGGACATTTGTATCCGGTGCTTTCTACTATGGCCCGCGATTTACTAACTGTTTCAGTGTCAACAGTAGCGATGGAAAGTGTTTTTAGTACAGGTGGCAGTATATTAAGCGAGAAAAGATGCAGCTTGGCGCACGACACAATGGAATGCATGATTGTTTGCAAGATTGAGAAGCAGCGGCCGTCAGGAAACAAAATGCAATCATTTTGGACTCAGATTATCTACCTGAGCAGCTTACAGGATCAGACAAGACCAACACCGAAGGAGGAGGAACCACAACCGGCGTCGACGAGTAGTGAGTAAAATTTGTAATGATAGAAAAAGAACTACGTAGACCTGATTCTTTCTCATTGAGATCAATATTTGGGAGGGATACGTAGGCAGCCCGAGTGGGTTCGGTCTTTAATGTAAAAACAACAAATTGTATTATGATTAAGATTTTTTTATTATAAAAACTTGTTTAAATTTCAAAATTTTAAGCCTAATTTTAATTTTTAATTTTTTAAAAAAAAAATAGCAACCTTTCCAAGCGAAAAATTCGCCTAGCTCGGCCAATTTGCCTCGCTCATGGCCTCGCGAACTGGCGAGGTGATGCGAGCGGGTTCTGGTTTCGTTACTGTTGCCCTCGCTTCGCCTAGCCGACGAAGCAAGAAAAATTTGCTTCGCCGGCCAAGCGAAGCAAACGAATTCCGAAGCGAATTGCTTCGGCTTGCTTCATTAGCCACGCCTAAGCACGATCCTGCTGACAAGTATCATATTTTGTGCTTGTATGATTGCTTTTATTATCGGGTAGGCAACTTTTGATTTTTTTCAAATAATATTTGTTGAATAAGGTTGTCCCATAATACTTGATTCTATGTGTATCAGTTTGAGAGTGTGCATGTGCGTGCATACACGTGTGTGTCTGCATGTTTGCATGCATTGATGCACGGGTGTGTACATGTATGCGAAACATTATATCAGCTAGCAGCTGCAATTGACCCAGCTAGTTCTGATGTGGTATATCGTCATTGGATAGAGTATTGCGCAGCACATATCCTCTATTCATTTCTTGTTTTAGTTTGTTTTTAAGGAATATAAATTTGAATTGAAATAATTAACAGATTATTCCTTTGTTTATTTGTAAGTAATCATGTTGTGCGCTGCAGATTTCAAATTGGTTTTTAAGAAGGAATCAGAAACTATTGGATACTTGTATGATTTCATTTGTGGGATCAAAATTTTCAGCCAACTCTAACATAAGAGAATCAGATCTTCATTTAATGATGTTCTTTTGTTTACATTAATTGGAATTGGATCTTCCATTGCAACAAAACTTCGAAGTTGTGATGTGGATTGAGGGAATATAATTTATATTCTAACATGCCTCCACAGGTCGAAGTCGGGCCGAAACCCAGGCTTTAGCACAATGGTATTTTTAATTTAAATAAATCCGCATTTAAAATGCGTCCGGTGGGAATTAAACCTGGGTTGCTTTTATACCATGTTAAATGTCTCTTCCACTACACCAAAACTCCGAAGTTATGATGATGGTTGAAGGAATATATTTTATATTTTAACAAAAACAAATACTCACAATACAGTTTCACCTCAGAATTAGGAAGCTGCATGAATTTATTAGTCTATTTCTTATATGACCTCCCAACTAAACACCCTTTTATCGGAAACAAGCATTTCGTTAGAGTTGGGCTAACTCTAACCCGAATCCTAACTAGATTAACCCTTACCTTATCCCTAATCCGTATCAATACTCTGCAGACTTACATATATGATTCAGCATGTACATAATATACAAAGCCTAAAGCAGACAGTTAAAACTATATAATGCTTGTGAATATTATTGAGGATATGGTCATTGTCAAACTGAATTGGAACAAAAGATCTTCCATGCCTTGGTGCATATCTTTAATTCATTTATGTATTAAGTTGCTTTTTGTGCCCCCAAGTATTGCAAAACAGCAACAAAAGCTTTGGAAACGTTCTTTCCTGTCCAAAATCTTGGGTCTTCCTGCTCTGATCTTGATCCAACTCCACATTACAAATGCCACTTTTTAAACTTAGTACTTCCACGTCCTAAAAATTGAGACCTATCCTTTCTGGAATTTTTTGATATTATGATAACTTCTTGTTGGGGGTTGGGGGGGGGGGACAATTGAAATATCTTACCAGATCAAGTTGATATTTACTAACCATTTCAATCTTTAGATCAACACCGAGAATACATACCATATAATAAAAGTAAGAAGTTAGGCGGAATATACTTTTCTACTAGATAAATTTGTTCTTAGCGTGATATATCTTGATGTTAGGTTTAAGGATATTATTCCACAATGCATCTCAAATGAGTGCCCCATACATTAGGTCATTATGATTTTTCTTTGAATGGTGAACAGTACTTTAAGCGTTATGCATATCAAATCACTGACAGGTCCTTGGGAGTGTGGCACTTCAGGATTATGGCTATTGATATAACTTGAACTTGCATGTGTTTGAGCTTCCCATTAAATAAATTTATGTGCATCTCTAGTTATGTGCAGAGGAAGTGAAAAGTACAAGAAAACTATTTTAGTTTGTGGAAAAGTTAATGAACTAAGATTTTCCCCTTGTAGGACACAGGGGGGGGGGGGGAATATGAGATGGAGAGATTTCATCATAAGCTTTCTCCCATCAGAATGGCGTCGCCTATGTAGTAAGATCCATAAAAAAAATTGTGCTATGGTCGGTTAAAGATTTTGCATACACTACCTCTTTAAACCACTATAGTACATTCTGAGCCTTCTCTTGTGCACTTGAAGATTGTAGCAATGCAAGTGCAATGTATTTACAAGAGGCATAACCCTCTTCCATTTTAGCTTGCATGTTTATTTGCACCTTCTTCTATGTTCTATATTCAGCTGTAAGTAGAAAAATCTTTTAATTCAATGCTTATATTTGTGTACCTATGATACCCAGTTTATTGGTATTCCTGGAGAATATTCTCACCTTATTTACCTACTGTATGTTAGCTTGTTTATTTCTTCTTCTTATTGTTGATTTCTTCTTTTATCTGATTCATGCCGGAACACTTGCGTATAGTATGTGAACTTCTGAAGGCAAACTTATATGAATTTCACAAATTTAATAGGGAATCTAGGGGAGAAGTTTATTTCACTATGCCGAGGCTGCAGGTTGTAAGCCATAAGACCTATCCTTTTCTTAAACATTAAGTTTCTTTTGCTTTAATTTTGTCAGACATGAGCTAACTAACTTCTCCATAAATTTTTTTATTTGCAGTCGATTACAATACAGTGCTTGGAGGCACTTGAGATCTTGACAGGCGGCGCCTTCAAATATGCATGTACTATTGTGAAGTGACATGGTCTACTGCAGTTAAGACTTATGATTACTAAAGAATGTACATTTAATGTTGATGCTTTTATATTTCATCCACGAGGGATCTGAAGAAAGATTTGCCTAGAAGGTTTTAAAATGGTAGACCATGAGGATGAATGTTGGGTTGCTACAGGGATTTATTGTTTTCTTATATTCATCGACAACCTCGAGTTCATGTTCCTTAGAGGAATGCAGCGGATAATGCTGCCAAAAACTTGTTTGACCTTCTGCCACCTTGAAATGTTACGGTGGTCAACTCATGTGGCTAGAGCAGAAGTAGTCATTAATCATTCCCCTCGTGCAGGTTCTCTTCCATAATGATTCTCCTGCAACTTTACTTGCACGTGTGATAGGGATCATAAATCCAATTGACCAAGCAATGCTCGCCAAGGGACGAGATACTGATACATACAAATACTTAAGAAAGAATCACATGCTATATGAAAGGAATCAGGTATGGAGAACACTTTTCTCTTATACCACCATTGTCACCTTAAAACTGTTATCTGACAATAGGTATTATGTCATCTAAGAGTTCTCGACAAGTCCGTTCAGTATACTCATTCTCTAATGAGCATCTGTATACAACCTTCAGTGTCAAGCAGCAATGGCTGTGGGGTCAGCCATCACCCTCCAACCGGGTCAAGAAACGTATACACTAGTCTACTCTGGAGTACTGATGTCCCGTCTCAATACCTCTAACGAATAGGAACATTTAAGGATGTACTTATACGCTAACCAGACCCCACTAGCATGATCCCATCATAATCCTGATAATCAAACAAAGATCCCAAAGGTTTTATCAACATGTATTAGCGATACATAATAGCAAGTAAAACAAAAATACATGAAAGATAAAGCAAAGCAGATAGCATACAGGCATCTCAAGTAAGAATGTTATATCCTTATAGGTTCATGTACAATTACAATAATTGCCATCAGGACAACTATATCCAACATTAACATAGTAACATGGTAATAAACATTTCAAATCATGGATGTTTGACTGGACATGTCGGGTTACGCGCGCACCCACAAACGTCTCTGAGAGTACCCGCACCTATATAGATTCAAGAGGTAACTTTCTCCTAAGTATTCAAGAGGCGTAACATCATCGTCATGACTATGCTTTGTTCCCAGTGGCACTTTGTTTCCCGGTGTACTTTGTTCCGTTTACGGCATTTTGTAACCGTCTTCAATACATGGTATGAGCTTAATCAGAGCTCCAATAATGCATTGCAATGAACTAGTGACGTAGCATCGAGAACATCCCGTTCGCAATGTCGGAACTTCATATGGGGAGTCTAAAAAAAATAGTGTGGAGCAAGAGATATATCGCGAATATACCCCGTTCCAACGTACTACTTAGCTTCAAGCCATACAATAACATGTCTTTCCGATATTTACGACTCTAGTGTTCAACCAATACATGGCAATACGTAATGCAAGCATTTTAAAGAACATAAGCAATCAATATAATAAGCACGGGTTTGGTCTAGTGTAATAATCTAAGTTAAGCATGCGGATATAGGTTTAGTAGCCTATGTCGTTATTCGAGTCAAATATTTAGCGATCTAACGTGAAGTATGTGCCATGGAATGATGACATGGTATAAATATAGCAACTAGTACCATGTATAGAAGCAAGATATCACAATATATAGTTTCTACTCTAACTTGAATTGTCGGGCGAATTTTCGTCTGATATCGGTTAAACTTGTATTAGTTCATATATAAATATCTAATGATATTGGTTTATATTCTAAAACTATCATGATAATAGCATGAGCGATTGGTATAAGGTGATTACTTGATTGGTAACAAGGTCATGAAAAGTAATTTAGCAAGACAACAATTTTCCCGATACCGATATAATTTTAAAAGCGATTCTAAATATATCCGATATGAACCGTAACTACTAACTATCATGGAATATTAATAATTGCATGAACACGGTGATATTTGTATCAAGGATACATAAAAATAGCAATGGAGATAGCCGGGTTAAGGTAAACTTACAAAAATGCAAGCCGATATAACAATCGATGACTTGCTGAACTTTTTCTCTCAAACCGTAAACTCAATTACTCTAAATTTTTGATATGTATTAAAACTAGGGCTGGAATTTATGGTAACTTTTTCATGAATTTTAATTTTTTTCAAGGTTTAAACACAACAATGGAAAGAGGGGTATTTATAGGCTTAGAAAAATATATTCAAATTACAATTTTATCCCCAATTTTCACTCGCCAACGCTGCCCCGCCTCCGGGACACGTGCCGTGTCCACGTAGAGGGCGGCTGCGGGCCCCACACGCCCGCGCCAGCGCGGACGTCAGCAATTTTTTTTTAAAGAAAATGATTTTTAAAACCCTTTTTACACTCAAAAAATTCTAGAAAATTGATTTTAATTCAGAAAAATACCAAATAAATTTCTAAAAGTTTTTAAAAACATTTTCTATCATTTAAAAATATGAATCACCCGCTTTATTTACTAAAGTTTTCTTTTCCCCATTAAAACCCTTTTAAGTAATTCTTTCTCCTTTTGAAAAATACAAGCTCCCTTTCAAAATAGATCTTGATCCGTAAAACAAAATTTTACATGAATATTCTCAAAACAAAATGAATTTTTTTTTTCAAAATAAACGTCTTGTTTTAAAAAAATATGGTTGTTACATTACATATAGCAACAAAATATTTTAAAACTAAATAAAACAAAAAATTATATGAGTTTTAAAATTAGTGATTCTCGTGTGCTATAAGATACAAAGTATTGAAAAACGGAAAAGATAAAACATTTTGATATTTTTGAAAGGTTAACGACTTTTGTGTACTATAACAAGCAAAATATTAAAAACAGAATAAAAAGAAAATATTGAAATTTTTGAAAATTTCGCGATTTTCGTGTGCTTAGCATCCAAAATATTGAAAAATCAAAGAAAATAGATTTTTTTTTATATTTATGAAAATTTTATGATTTTAGTATGTTATATAGCAAACAAAATATTGAAAAACAGAAGAAAACAGAGAAGTTTGAGATACCCAATTTTCGTATGATAACGTGCAAAATATTATAAATTTGAAGAAAACGAATAATTTTGGGATTTTTATAAATTTCGTGATTTTCATATGCTAAAACATGCAAAATATCAATAAAATCGAAGAAAACAATTTTTTTTTGAGATTTTTGAAAATTCTATGACTCGTGTGATATAGCACATGCATAATATTGAAAAAAGTTTGAAAAAAACAGAAATTTTTGCGATTTAGTGTTATATATCATGGAAAATATTGGAAAATCGAAAAAACAAAAAATATTTTTGAAAACTTCATGATTTGCCATAGCAACCAAAATATTGAAAAACCAAAAAATAAAAATTTTAAGATTTTTAAAATTTTGCCTATATTCGTGTATTAGCGTGCAAATGTTGAAAGTTCAGAGAAAACAAAAAAAATGGGGTTTTTTACATTTCGTGATTCTTGGTGTGGTATAACAAGCAAAATAAAAAAAACCGAAGAAAAAAGAAAATTTTAATATTTATAAAACATTCCGCAATTTTCGTATGATATAGTAAGAAAAATATTAAAAAGCTGAAGAAAAATACCTAAGTATTTGTAAGCTAATTTTTCATATTTTTTACATATGAAGTTCATAAACATGAGATATTAAAACTTACAAATCATATAACAATAATTGTCAAATTCATATGATTTTTTTTTTACTTTAGATTTCGTATCCGCGCATTGCGAGAGGGCCCCTGCTGGTTAACTATTACTTCTAAAATTATCTACAGCATATGCCCGAAATTTTAATACAAAAGCATTTTTCATATCTGCAGCATTCTGCTAAATGAAAATGAGAGACTATTTATGTTGGAGATAGTGCCCTCAGAGTCAATTATTAGGTCACAGGTACGTGATTGTAATGATTGAGGGAGGACCTATCCCGGTAGAACAGTCTTACTCGAGATGATAGTATGCTATCTGGTTTACCTTTATCATCGTGTACTGTTTTAGGTGACCTGACACGTCGCTATTACACGTTGATAGAGCCCCTAGGATTCTTGCTTGACCACCAGCAGTATGAGGGCGATCATATAAGTGGGAGCTGGGGGTCTATAAGCTTATCCTTAAAAGGTCCCTAGTCGTGGGAGTTTCGAGACAGGGCATCGATACTCCATAGTAGACTAGTGTATACAGTCGAGACCCCGACGAGGGGCGGTGGCCGGTCTCACAAGCCACTGGTGTCAGTTGGATCACCTAAGATGTATACAGGTGCTCATTGGGTTATGAGTACACCGGACAGGACTCGCCGGGAACATGCTAGTTGGTCATATACCAGACGTCAGATGGCAGTTCCCTGGTGACATGTGTGCAGGTTAGTTCATCGACCTGGGGATCGTCATTTGTCTCGTGTGAGTTCCCACTGTACTTTGATTACTACCCTACCACGGCTCAAAGGAGTCGTGCAAACAAGTTTTAGTTGGGTACAGTCCCGAGCCACATGGAGGCAGTGAGCGTATCTTCAGGGGTTCGTCTCTCCCGGTATTGGGGGTGAGGTCGTGCTGTGTCTAGGAGAGCCATTACACAAAGCCCTCGGCCGAGGCAAGGAGATTTACTGGTAGGTATTCCAGTAGTATCTCAGGGTGTTCTGGGCTACACTCCGACACGACTTGTACCGCTTTTGGGGGTCTGACTTTTACCAACCCCCTAGGCCCGCCATGCGATGCTCATAGACGAACGGACCGGACTGCACGGATATTGTCACTGACAGGCTCAGTAGGGTTGTCAGGCTGAGTTCACTCACGGACGTCCCTTTTAGTCAATACCTGGTAGCCCGTTACGTATTGGCTTATACCTCTAACGTGCTAGTGGTTAAATCCACAACCAAGGTGTTGACGAGTCTTTAGAGTCCCCCACATTCAGTTACTCAGCTTTCGGGCGAAAGGTTGTAGAGGCCGTATGGAGATATGGCAAGGTCCGATCAGATACGTGCGGTATTGCACGGATCAGGATCGGACGGTTTGTACTATAGGCTGTATTGGTATATAGCAGGGTTCGATCAGATACGTGCGGTATTGCACGGATCAGGATCGAACAGATATTACTAGCCGGTTTTGGTATAAGCCGGATTCTAGTATAGTACAGTGGAGATTTTGTCTCATTGCATTTGTATTTCGGTCGAAATACAGATGCGGGTGTGTATGCACAGTATTGGGGTTTTCCTGTAATTTATTACGGGACCAGTTTTCTGGAGTTACCAGTTTGCTTTCCGTTTCGGCCAATTTCCATTGTTCCGTTCATTGGCCGAAGTTTGGTGGAGGAGGGTTTATTTGCATTGTTGCAAATAGACATTAGTGGAGGGGGTTCTTTGCTTTTTGTAGCATCATGATAGTCTTCATGATGGTGCACCACCCATTGACTTGCTTGACTTTCCTTTTCATGATAGCTTGACTTTGGTGTCATCATGCATGAGATGATGGTTGTGTAGGAGTGTGGTTGTGTTTGTAATCATGTTCTTTCATGATTCCTTTGGATTCCTTTTGCATTCCACCCACCCCCTTGACCTTTCTTTTTCTCTCTCCAATCACACAAAAAGAAAATGGGGGCCGGCCACTTTGGTGGTATGGTTTTTTGATTCATTTGGTAGTGTGGTATTTTTCTTCTCATGTTTGCTAGAAAAGTTCTCTAGCTCCTTTCCAAAAGGTTGCTCCTTTTTCCTTCACCAATGGCAATTCCACAAACCCCAAAAATGAGACTTGCTCACTACATATTCTACAACGAACCTTGGGCACGTCGAGTAGCCGGCTTCGTGCCCGAGTTGCCTCGGCATTGAGGTGGGAGCCCGTAAACAAAGTAGGCGATGTGGTGCACTTCCGGCGACGAGGAGGAGACGGGATTTTTTCGCAAGAGATCGGGAGCATGACGAGAAGACCGGAGGACTTGGATCGTCGGTATATCTCTATTCCCTATCTTGTTAGTAGCTTAGACTAGTTAGTGGTTCGATCCCGGTTATAGTGCGCGGTGGTGCCGGTTTGCTAAGTCCGCAAAATTTAAGTTATTCACCGTTTCCGCATTCCGGCGTCGGATTGACGGCCGGGGCGCCGCCGTGCACTTACAGTGGTATCAGAGCCTCGCCATTAACTTAGTCTAGCTTTGTGTAATGTGTTTGCATTTTCGATTGATCAAAAAGAAGTTCCAAAACCCGTATTACCTTCGCATCAGTTTCTGTTGAAAAATTTTGGTCTCGAAAAATTTTTCTGTTGGTCTCAGAATGATGTGCAGGGAGCCGTAAGAACACTGAAAAAATTTGGTAACACGATTCCACTTTTCGACCGCGGAAGAGCGGCCAAAACCCACTTATGGCCGCTCTTCCGCCGCAAGTTTATCTGTTCGTGTGGAAATGTTTTTGCAGTGGGCTTATGGGCTATAATTAGGGGTTTTGGGATATTAAAATTGGGCCCAGGTTTTCTGTGATTGCTACAGTTTTTGTTTGGGGCCCACTTGTTAATTTTTGGTCAATCGGAAAATTTTAAACACATTTTTCACAGTATTTACATTATATCTGCGACCGTGAATTTCACTTGATCGGTAAATCCGGTCTAACCGCTATAGCCCGGTTTGACGGATTTGCGAACGTGACTTTCACGTTGATGTTCTATGTATTTGCTGTGTTGTTGCGAATCGGTCGTGGGGGATAGCCTGGATGCAATACTAGTACAGTTGTGGTTGTATTATGTACATTTGATATTGCGGGGCGAGCGTCCGACATGTGGACTGCCGTCACTGCCTGTTTGTATTATTATTTTGGGGCACGACCTGGTTGCGGTCGATGTACCCGGTGTATGTATATTTTACTTTCTGTACTAGGATTGCCCCGCGGAGGGGTGCACGGATAGCCGGGTTCTAGAGGGCAACAAGCCCGCATCTCATGGCATTGGGACGGAGGGGGCTTCACTTTAGGATTGGCGGGCTATTCGCCGCACTCGTAGGGGGTACAGGTTGACCCAGGAGGGGTGCCCAAGTTACCGGATTCCGTGAAGTGCTGGGTGGTCCATTCACGGCGCTGAAGGGGGCTGCCTCGCTTCAGGTTTTGGCGGGTAACTTGCCGCGCCCGTAGGGGTCTAGGATTTCATTGCACAGGCTATCCACACGACCAGGGGAACGTCGGGTTTCAGCAGTGGCTCTGTGAAACCCGGGGATCCCAGATATCTGTATTGTTTCTGTGATGCTGTTCATTCTTTGTGATGTTGCATTTTATTCACGCCTTGAGCGAATATAATATATTGGTATATATTAGTAGATGTTGTATATGTTTTACATCCGCGCTAGTCCAGTCCCCGCTCTGTCGTTAGTAAGCTAACCTAACGGGTAATGACGGGACCCAGTGGCGAATGCGGATGGCATATACGTACATCAGTATATTTTCGTTCTTTTTGGTGTGATCAATTGATGGGACTGCATTGATTCGGATCAATGCAAGTTTAAAAACAAACCTAATCTGATGTTGTTGGAACACTTTTCAAAAAGCTGTTATTGCAAGGACGTTCACTTTTGTTTTGCATCGTGATATTCAGTTGGAATATCCTGCTCCTCAGTCGACGAGGCAAGGGCCGAGATCCCTTCACCGGGAGTGACCCCTTGGACAAAAAGTTTGCGTCAGGGCATTAACTTCACTATAGCCGATTACTTTTGCTTTGCATCGTGGTATTCAGTTGGAATATCCTGCACCCCATTCTACGGGGAAAGAGCCGAGATCCCTTCACCGGGAGTGACCTCTTTAGCAACGGTTTTCGTCACTATATTTTCAAAAAGCTATCAGTTCTTTCAACGATATCAAGTTCTTTACGTTAAAGGTTTTCGCCAGAAACCATTCGTAGCCCTCCGTCGTTTCATATGGGTAGGCAATAGTATTCAAGCTGTGTTTGTTGGCCAAAGTCAAGGCACAGTGTTTGGTAGCTGTTGGTTATTCATATGCAGCATAGATAGATGCGTTGGTTTGGGACAGTCGTATAGCCTTGTTGGCCAAAGTCAAGGGCTTGTGCGGGTGGATTCAAATCAACCTGGAGAATGACGGGTAGAACTTGACATGTGACTTATGATTTGTTGGCCAAAGTCAAGGTCATAAGAGCATGGGGCAGAAATCACATCGGGAGTTTCAAAAGAACTGAAAGTTGCCAGATATGCGCATACCTTCTGGAGTGTGATAGCGTGAGCGGATTCCGTCACGTTGTCATGCGATGAGAGTTGGATCCCGATTCCCACTGATGAGTTAGTTTACTCCTCGGGTGACCCCGACTAATTCTTCTTTCAGGTTTGGAGGAGAATTTGAGGTACAGTGGGAGGATTCCAGATTAGATAAATTGGTAACCATTCTGATCTCGGTTAGAGTGCACGCTGAGTGTTTCTTTTCTCTCTCTCTTTGGCAGCGACCATTGACCCAACCCTAAGACTTTAACTCAGTGACCAAGTTGACCGAACCTTCTTAAACACCGGCCTTTGGATTGTCAGAGTTGCAAACCTCATTGCCACTCCTACTTTTACCCCTTTCTCCAGGACACCCCGTATTACTACGAACGTCCACTTCCATTGGACAAAACCATCGTATGGTTAGATACGAACTCGAAAGAATTTATTCGAGGATGGTTTCCGGTTCTGGAGAAAACGGATAGGATTATTCAGTTGTCTTTTCCTTTTACCCTCTCTCAGGTTATGAGTACTCCTTGGTTTAGGGGTAGTACACCTATTACGCAAATTGGATTGTCTTCTTCCAAACCTTAGGCTGGTGCCGACCGGTAGGGAATGAAGAAAACCAATTAGCATAACAATGGTGTGCAGAAAGTATTAAGTTCAGACAAAGCAAGGGATTAGTGAGAGGGCAAAGTAAATTGCAACAGATATTCACGACCAAACCAAATATTTCGTTACCACTCCCACATCACCTTTGTATTTCTCCAGGACACTCCGTATCACTACGAAGATCCACAGTTTATATGGATAATCCATCGTATGGTTATATACGAACTCGAAAGGAACTTGTTCCAGTTCGGGGATGGATTCTGGTTCAGGAGAAATAGGAATTAAGTTCATTCGGTTGTCTTTTATCCTCACCTTCTCTCGCATTGCGAGTGCTCCTAGGATTAGGACAGTACACCCATTATGCTTATTGGATAGTCTTCTTCCAAACCATAGGCTGGTGCCGAACGGTAGGGAAGGAAGAAAACCATTTGGCCTAAAGGGGTGTGCAGAAGGTAATGACTAAAGACATATGAAGGGATTTGGAGAGGTGGCAAAGAATTATGCGGTTACAGTCGTGAATCTGGAAGAGGCATTACTAGGAATACCAGAATACCCCATCGGAACATTTCAATGTTTCAGGTTCACTGTGTAATGTTAAAAGAAAACTGATTTCCCGATTAGACACTTGCTCCAGGGTATGTATTTACCAGGTATGATTCTCACATCTGTATGGTTTTACAGATGATGAGTGGGAGTAGGTTATTGGGAATTGGGTGATCATCCTCATTATATCAGGATTCGTTGTAATCGGTGATATTTAAGGAAATCACCTGGGCTGTTTGCCGGTCGGCAAATATTTGGTTTTGAATATCCGATGTTATGCACCAATTTCAAATTGATATATCTGTACGTCTATTTTCATAGAGTGAGATATACCTTTTTGAAATTATGTCTATGACATTTACCTATATCAGTAGATGGTTAGGTAAGGAGCATTAAACAGCGGTGTAATTCTTCTTAACCATAAGTACAGTTTTCAACCTACGACACACAATGAATGAGTTATCAGACTCAAGGGACTTATACAAAGGATTGTATGTTGTCCAGGGTCCATCAGGACAGAGGGGTTGGTCCTCGCACTATATTCGGTTTACTTATGACTTCTCTAGTTTTTGGACAGGTGTTTCGTGGAAACACAGGGTCTGAATTTTGAGAAGTTATAGGTATTTGAATAGAGTAGAGAACCAGGTATAACAAGTATCGGGATTCTTCAAAGTGATCGAAGATGTAGATACTTGTATATGGTATTCAGTTGATAGTAATGACTAAGAGATCTTGCTTCTCTTTCAAGTTACTCATAATTGGAAGCACTCCTAAGTTGAGTAACGCTGATCGGCCTCCTTCCATTTAGTTGACATGCGCTGGGGACAGCTGCATGATTTGAATCTGGTTCAATTAAATCAGTGCCTCTGTTTCTATATTGGATATAGAACAGTTCATATCTTAACGATGTTAAGGTACGGGGAGTTGTCCGGTTTATGATTAAAACCAGACACTGGATAACTCAAGGCACGTTTCTGTAATGGCTGTTTGTGGGTTGACCCAGGCTATGACGCGGGTTGACTTTCTACCATCTGGATGAACAATAGCAATATTGTTCTAGACTCGCCACAGTTTTATTAAAAATGGATTTTTTCAGAAAACAGTAGTGGGAGTATGGTAGAACTGGAAGTAATTCCAGAACCACAAACGATTACTGAAGATTTGATAAGGAACCTAAAGATTCAATCTGGATTGACATTCCATTGGCCACTCCGCAGATAAGGTGGGTAACTTCACGCACCCGAGAGGTACTACGGTAGCCTCAAGGACGGTGACAGGGAAGTTCTTGTTTACCCACAATTGCCATTGCTGTTGTTCCAGGTTACGAGACCCGGCGGGAGGATGAGTATAGCGTCGTTCTAAACCAGTTTTAGAAGTGTACGTCTATATGACTCTGCCAGAGGGTTGTCGTAGTCAGTGGGAGCAGCGGAAGCATTGGTGGACAGGTTGCTTATGTCTATTTATAGACTAGGGCAGATGTAGCGGAGAGAGATCATCTATTTCTGACATGATAGTCATGGGTTTGACTTCATCAGAATAGGGGATGGATCTGTTGAGAAGGTAGTAGGGTGTGATATCCTGGTATTTGGATGATATACACAGAGTAGGAAAAGAAACTCCTACACTACGATCGGTTATACTTTGGTCGTCACACAGTTGTTTCTCCACAAAGAAAATGGATTTTATATCAGACATACTGGTTACTAGATCTATGATCTAGATTTGGGTGATTTCCCAATCAGGGTACTTGACAGCATTCTAAGAGTATTTAGGATGGATGACTCCTGGCACGGTAGTGTACCTGCAGGTAATGGAGTCACCCTCTCTAAAGATGTCTTACAGACTAAAGGGGAGAGGGACGGACATGATTGGCAGATCACTTGCTCAGGCAATTGAGTCAATCGTGAGATGTCAAGTACCACACCAGATGTTGTTCTTGTACTAGATGCAATAAGTTGACATTAATCCAATCCTGGAGAAACAGTCGGAAGCAGTTTTAGAACATAAGTGGATGTTCTAGGGAGATGATAACGACAGCCTCATTCAGGAGACAGTTATCATTCCAGGCTTCCAAGGTGACATGGACGACAAGGAGGTTGTCAGATTTATAGTTTTCCTTCTGATGAGGGGCAGTATTTTGGACAGGTGGTCCAAGGCAATACTGAGGGAGGCATGGCGCGCAGGATACTGATTAAGTTCAGTTGACGATACAGTCGAAGAAGTTTGGATTTGGAGTTCATTTATGAGCTAGGTCCCATCAGACATCCAGACATATTCTGAGACAGGTATTTCTCTTTTCGGGAGATGGGTTTCTCCGCGAACTTGAGATATAGAGAGACATAGAAAGAAACAGCAATGCGGATCCACTCACTGAGGCTATTCCTCGAACGCAATAGTTCCGCAAACGAGCTTTGTGAGACTGACTAGTAGAGGAGTTGGATGTTCGGTATCACACGGGCTGTGAGTATGCGACATCGCAATAATTAGCCTTGAGTGCAAGTGGGAGATTGTTGGAGATAGTGCCCTCAGAGTCAATTATTAGGTCACAGGTACGTGATTGTAATGATTGAGGGAGGACCTATCCCGGTAGAACAGTCTTACTCGAGATGATAGTATGCTATCTGGTTTACCTTTATCATCGTGTACTGTTTTAGGTGACCTGACACGTCGCTATTACACGTTGATAGAGCCCCTAGGATTCTTGCTTGACCACCAGCAGTATGAGGGCGATCATATAAGTGGGAGCTGGGGGTCTATAAGCTTATCCTTAAAAGGTCCCTAGTCGTGGGAGTTTCGAGACAGGGCATCGATACTCCATAGTAGACTAGTGTATACAGTCGAGACCCCGACGAGGGGCGGTGGCCGGTCTCACAAGCCACTGGTGTCAGTTGGATCACCTAAGATGTATACAGGTGCTCATTGGGTTATGAGTACACCGGACAGGACTCGCCGGGAACATGCTAGTTGGTCATATACCAGACGTCAGATGGCAGTTCCCTGGTGACATGTGTGCAGGTTAGTTCATCGACCTGGGGATCGTCATTTGTCTCGTGTGAGTTCCCACTGTACTTTGATTACTACCCTACCACGGCTCAAAGGAGTCGTGCAAACAGGTTTTAGTTGGGTACAGTCCCGAGCCACATGGAGGCAGTGAGCGTATCTTCAGGGGTTCGTCTCTCCCGGTATTGGGGGTGAGGTCGTGCTGTGTCTAGGAGAGCCATTACACAAAGCCCTCGGCCGAGGCAAGGAGATTTACTGGTAGGTATTCCAGTAGTATCTCAGGGTGTTCTGGGCTACACTCCGACACGACTTGTACCGCTTTTGGGGGTCTGACTTTTACCAACCCCCTAGGCCCGCCATGCGATGCTCATAGACGAACGGACCGGACTGCACGGATATTGTCACTGACAGGCTCAGTAGGGTTGTCAGGCTGAGTTCACTCACGGACGTCCCTTTTAGTCAATACCTGGTAGCCCGTTACGTATTGGCTTATACCTCTAACGTGCTAGTGGTTAAATCCACAACCAAGGTGTTGACGAGTCTTTAGAGTCCCCCACATTCAGTTACTCAGCTTTCGGGCGAAAGGTTGTAGAGGCCGTATGGAGATATGGCAAGGTCCGATCAGATACGTGCGGTATTGCACGGATCAGGATCGGACGGTTTGTACTATAGGCTGTATTGGTATATAGCAGGGTTCGATCAGATACGTGCGGTATTGCACGGATCAGGATCGAACAGATATTACTAGCCGGTTTTGGTATAAGCCGGATTCTAGTATAGTACAGTGGAGATTTTGTCTCATTGCATTTGTATTTCGGTCGAAATACAGATGCGGGTGTGTATGCACAGTATTGGGGTTTTCCTGTAATTTATTACGGGACCAGTTTTCTGGAGTTGCCAGTTTGCTTTCCGTTTCGGCCAATTTCCATTGTTCCGTTCATTGGCCGAAGTTTGGTGGAGGAGGGTTTATTTGCATTGTTGCAAATAGACATTAGTGGAGGGGGTTCTTTGCTTTTTGTAGCATCATGATAGTCTTCATGATGGTGCACCACCCATTGACTTGCTTGACTTTCCTTTTCATGATAGCTTGACTTTGGTGTCATCATGCATGAGATGATGGTTGTGTAGGAGTGTGGTTGTGTTTGTAATCATGTTCTTTCATGATTCCTTTGGATTCCTTTTGCATTCCACCCACCCCCTTGACCTTTCTTTTTCTCTCTCCAATCACACAAAAAGAAAATGGGGGCCGGCCACTTTGGTGGTATGGTTTTTTGATTCATTTGGTAGTGTGGTATTTTTCTTCTCATGTTTGCTAGAAAAGTTCTCTAGCTCCTTTCCAAAAGGTTGCTCCTTTTTCCTTCACCAATGGCAATTCCACAAACCCCAAAAATGAGACTTGCTCACTACATATTCTACAACGAACCTTGGGCACGTCGAGTAGCCGGCTTCGTGCCCGAGTTGCCTCGGCATTGAGGTGGGAGCCCGTAAACAAAGTAGGCGATGTGGTGCACTTCCGGCGACGAGGAGGAGACGGGATTTTTTCGCAAGAGATCGGGAGCATGACGAGAAGACCGGAGGACTTGGATCGTCGGTATATCTCTATTCCCTATCTTGTTAGTAGCTTAGACTAGTTAGTGGTTCGATCCCGGTTATAGTGCGCGGTGGTGCCGGTTTGCTAAGTCCGCAAAATTTAAGTTATTCACCGTTTCCGCATTCCGGCGTCGGATTGACGGCCGGGGCGCCGCCGTGCACTTACAATTTAGTAGTTCCTTTTTTTATTCACAATGCATTTAGTGTTTCCTATCTTTTATGCTCTATAAAACTATCTTTCCATAATGCATTTATAAAGTTAAAATGGAGTGGTGTTATCTTAAACTATTCTTAAAATTAATTAGAGGTAAGTGACAATTTCTCCATTATATGTTTTCACTCCTATTTTATGTCTTCATCTCTCTCATATGGTTGCTAAAACATTTGATATTAAGAGTGTGTTTATTAAAGAATGTAGAATGGCAATATCATACATGCTTTAAATAATGACATAACCAGATTGTTAGGTTATGAAAGAGCACATTGATTTTATAGAATTCCATCAGGAATGTTATTCAATATTAATTAATATCACTGGATACTTTGGAGCAATGTATATGACCAGTTAAATCTAAGATAGGGCAGCTTTTAGGAAGATTTAATGCCTTAGTGCTAGCAAGATTAAATATACAATAATATTTACATTTATAGTTTTCACCCCAAAGATATGTATTATAATTGATATTAATTTGATATGCTTCTCATATTTTGAGAGGTTTAACATGATCTTCCACCTTCCATTATTGGTGAAATTACATGGTAATTAATTACCAATAAAATCAGTGCAGAATACAAAGAAGTATGAAAGAAGAGTTAAATTCATTTCAATTTCAATCATTCATTACACTGGATCCACTAATATATATTTTCTAGGCTTAACATTTGCAGCCTATCATTCTCTACTTTTGTTTTTTCATTTCTATATCCAAAGCTGATTTATTATATTCCATTTCAGTTAGGGAAATTAGGAAAATCTTCAATGCAGCAAGGATTTCACATCAATTCTCGGTTAGTTTATATATTTTTTTCTCAGAATTATATGTCTTCCTTATATTTTTTTAATAATATTTTTGCAATTTCTTCATTAAAATTTATCATCTATCATTTTTGTCATTGGATATACCTTTTCTCTGTCAAAGTTTGGATAGTTATATGTAATTTTTCAGGATTTCCACTGAGATGATGACTAGGTATTTACCACCAAGCATTTTTCCTCTTCTACTTTCTCTGCGCCCGCTCCTAAGGTATATCATTATATCTATATCTCCATTTAAAATATTTTCCTATTTAACATTGGGTTTTCTAGGAGAAAGATTTTTATGAGTTGAGCTCATTGAAACTTTGATGATAGAGCAACTATTTCGTGTAAAAGTATGGGTTTTTTTGGTTACAGATAAGGTCAATTCTTGATTTTTCGGGCTTAAAATGTTATTTTCGTATTTAATTTTTTTTAATTTCTTGATATTTAAGATTACGTGATTGGTAACAAGGTCATGAAAAGTAATTTAGCAAGACAACAATTTTCCCGATACCGATATAATTTTAAAAACGGTTCTAAATATATCTGATATGAACCTTAATTACTAACTATCATGGAATATTAATAATAGCAGTAACACGGTGATATTTGTATCAAGGATGCATAAAAATAGCAACGGAGATAGCCGGGTTAAGATAAACTTACAAAAATGCAAGTCGGTATAACAATCGATGACTTACTGAATTTTTTCTCCCAAACCGTAAACTCAATTACTCTAAATTTTTGATATGTATTAAAACTAGGACTGGAATTTATGGTAATTTTTTTATGAATTTTAATTTTTTTTTCAAGGTTTAAACACAAAAATGGCAAGAGGGGTATTTATAGGCTTAGAAAACTATATTAAAATTACAATTTTATCCCCAATTTTCACTCGCGGCTTAACTGAGCGCTGCCAGCGTCCGGGACACGTGCCGTGTCCGCGTTGACGGCGGCTGCGGGCCCCACACACAGGCGCCAGCGCGGACGTCAGCAATTTTTGTAAAGAAAATGATTTTTAAAACTCTTTTTACACTCAAAAAGTTCTAGAAAATTGATTTTAATTCAGACAAATACCAAATAAATTTCTAGATTTTTTAAAAACATTTTCTATCATTTAAAAATATTAATCACCGGCTTTATTTACTAAAGTTTTCTTTTCCCCATTAAAACCCTTTTAAGTAATTCTTTCTCCTTTTGAAAAATACAAGCTCCCTTTCAAAATAGATCTTGATCCTTGAAACAAAATTTTGCTTGAATATTCTCAAAACAAAATGATAAAAAATATTTGAAAATAAACTTCTTGTTTTTAAAAAAATGTGGTTGTTACATCACATATAGCAACAAAAAATTATAAAACTAAATAAAACAAAAAATTATAAGAGTTTTAAAATTAGTGATTCTCGTGTGCTATAAGATATAAAGTATTGAAAAACGGAAAAAAATAAAACATTTTGATATTTTTGAAAGGTTAACGACTTTTGTGTGCTATAACAAGCAAAATATTAAAAACAGAATAAAACAGAAAATATTGAAATTTTTGAAAATTTCGCGATTTTCGTGTGTTTAGCATCCAAAATATTGAAAAATCGAAGAAAATAGATTTTTTTTTATATATTTATGAAAATTGTATGATTTTAGTATGTTATATAGCAAACAAAATATTGAAAAACAAAAGAAAATAGAGAAGTTTGAGATACCCAATTTTCGTATGGTAACGTGCAAAATATTATAAATTTGAAGAAAACGAATAATTTTGGGATTTTTATAAATTTCATGATTTTCATATGCTAAAACATGCAAAATATCAATAAAATCGAAGAAAACAAATTTTTTTTGAGATTTTTGAAAATTCTACGACTCGTGTGACACATGCATAATATTGAAAAAAGTTTGAAAAAAACAGAAATTTTTGCGATTTAGTGTTATATATCATGGAAAATATTAGAAAATCGAAAAAACAAAAAATATTTTTGGAAACTTCATGATTTGCCATAGCAACCAAAATATTGAAAAACCGAAAAATAGAAATTTTAAGATTTTTAAAATTTTGCCTATATTCGTGTATTAGCGTGCAAATGTTGAAAGTTGGTTTTTTTACATTTCGTGATTCTTGGTGTGGTATAACAAGCAAAATAAAAAAAACCAAAGAAAAAAGAAAATTTTAATATTTATAAAACATTTTGCAATTTTCGTATGATATAGCAAGAAAAATACATAAGTATTTGTAAGTTAATTTTTCATATTTTTTACATATGAAGTTCATAAACATGAGATATTAAAACTTACAAATCATATAACAATAATTGTCAAATTCATATGATTTTTTTTACTTTGGATTTCGTATCCGCGCATTGCGAGAGGGCCCTTGCTGGTTAACTATTGCTTCTAAAATTATCTACAGCATATGCCCGAAATTTTAATACAAAAGCATTTTTCATATCTACGGCGTTCTGCTAAATGAAAATGAGAGAATATTTAGTAGTCCCTTTTTTTATTCACAATGCATTTAGTGTTTCCTATTTTTTATGTTCTATAAAACTATCTTTCTAGAATGCATTTATAAAGTTAAAATGGAGTGGTGTTATCTTAAACTATTCTTAAAATTAATTAGAGGTAATTGACAATTTGTCCATTATATGTTTTCACTCCAATTTTATGTCTTCATCTCTCTCATATGGTTGCTAAAACATTTGATATTAAGAGTGTGTTTATTAAAGAATGTAGAATGGCAATATCATACATGCTTTAAATAATGACATAACCAGATTGTTAGGTTATGAAAGAGCACATTGATTTTATAGAATTCCATCAGGAATGTTATTCAATATTAATTAATATCACTGGATACTTTGGAGCAATGTATATGACCATTTAAATCTAAGATAGGGCAGCTTTTAGGAAGATTTAATGCCTTAGTGCTAGCAAGATTAAAAATACAATAATATTTACATTTATAGTTTTCCCCCCAAAGATATGTATTATAATTGATATTAATTTGATATGCTTCTCATATTTTGAGAGGTTTAACATGATCTTCCACCTTCCATTATTGGTGAAATTACATGGTAATTAATTACCAATAAAATCAGTGCAGAATACAAAGAAGTATGAAAGAAGAGTTAAATTCATTTCAATTTCAATCATTCATTACACTGGATCCACTAATATATATTTTCTAGGCTTAACATTTGCAGCCTATCATTCTCTACTTTTGTTTTTTCATTTCTATATCCAACGCTGATTTATTATATTCCATTTCAGTTAGGGAAATTAGGAAAATCTTCAATGCAACAAGGATTTCACATCAATTCTCGGTTAGTTTATATATTTTTTTCTCAGAATTATATGTCTTCCTTATATTTTTTTAATAATATTTTTGCAATTTCTTCATTAAAATTTATCATCTATCATTTTTGTCATTGGATATACCTTTTCTCTGTCAAAGGTTGGATAGTTATATGTAATTTTTCAGGATTTCCACTGAGATGATGACTAGGTATTTACCACCAAGCATTTTTCCTCTTCTACTTTCTCTGCGCCCACTCCTAAGGTATATCATTATATCTATATCTCCATTTAAAATATTTTCCTATTTAACATTGGGTTTTCTAGGAGAAAGATTTTGATGAGTTGAGCTCATTGAAGCTTTGATGATAGAGCAACTATTTCGTGTAAAAGTATGGGTTTTTTCTATTACAGATAAGGTCAATTCTTGATTTTTAGGGCTTAAAAAGTTATTTTCATATTTAACTTTTTTTAATTTCTTGATATTTAAGATTACATGATTGATGGCAAATGAGTCTGAGGTATGTGAATAGTTTCTGTTCTTCGTTCTTACACAATCGGTGTTCCTTTGTGAAGAAAGGCGGAATTTTGTATTCTAGGTTTTTCAGCAAGTACTTGCTTGATTTTGTTAAATATTCTTTCTTGATTTGGTAAAAAGTTGATATAAAAAGAGTTATGAGGCAAATAATTACTTTATGAACATTTTTGAGGGACATGTTTACAACAAATCATTTAATCATGGGGTAATTTGTTGGTTGTTTGAGTTGAATTTGAGTAGGATAAAAATATTCATATTAATGAATAGGGTTGATTTAAAAATAAAACTTAGCTGATTCAAAGAGAGTGTTGTAATGAAGTGTAATTACCTCTAAGTATTTGTTTGGCATATGATATGTAAGTTTCAAGAAATAGAAATATGTATGGGTGTTTGATTTATCAATAACTTTTTTTTCTGGTCATGTTCTATGCACCCAGTGAAATTTTGATATTGCCATGTAAATAGATTTTACATTCATGACAAATTTATTTATTGCAATCTATATCTTCCTTTTAAGGCATAGTTTGCTAAAAATAAAAGATTGAGGGTGGCTATTTAATGGAATAGACTCTTTTTTGGGTGTGAAATGTTATGAAAATAAAAAAAATTATTGAAAATAAGTTGAAACTTTATCTAACTTAGAAGAATTCATTTTACATTAAGATAGAGAATATGAGCGTTCTACAATAATTCTAGAAAAAAAATCTAGAAAACATGGTTTTTCTAATTAAGCAAACATGAAGTTTTTTGCTCGTCAAAGATAGACTTTTGAATGTACTTGGGTTATTGAGTTCTAAATGCTAATATCTTTCATCTATCTAATTTTAAAAAAAATTGTAATGCATCTTTCAGTTGCTAATCTTTTCGCAATTTTGATTTCAAAGTTTAGTACAACAGGCAATACTAATGCTAATGCATCTGTTTTCTCTGAATATATTGAAGATTTAATTTTAAAATTAATTAAAATTGAAGTTTTTGGTCCGAAAGCAATGGATGGAAGAGAAGCTAACATCCATAAAAGATTTCATACATTTGCAAATCAAGTTGAAACCATCAAGGATTAATTCAGATAAAACCATATATATTTGTATATGATCTTGAAATCCGTGCTGTTTTTAGCAAATTCAGTAAAATAACACTTTTCCCCCAATAAAATGAAGAACAATGCTAGACAACTTGCGAATTATATACACAATAGAAGTTGTAAAATTAAACCGGAATGTACAAAACTATAATAGGTTGAGGCTTAGATGCATGAGCAGAGAAAATACCTTACCAGTATATACATCGCCATTCCATTTCTTATTGAATCTATTATAAATATTGAACATAAAGAAACAACAATTCAAAAGAAATCACCCTAAATTGCGTTCCCTGCCTTTTTATATCGAATTTATATGAATTGAAAATAAATAATTACAAACATTCAAGAAACAATAACAGAGTGTTTTTTTTCCAAATCATTTCCCCCTTAAGTTGTTAATTCCCACAATCTATGTCAAACATAATAGCGCAAAAAGCCATATTTCTCAACTTTCTTAGAAAGTACATATAATAATCAAATATCAAAAAAATTTGCTCATTAAATAATATTTGTCTAATTAAAATTCGTACAAAAAAACTAAATAATTACATTTCAATGCATTTATGCTTCTTAATTTTTGCAAATTTTAAGCACAATTTTCCTTGAGTCCCTTCTCAAATAAATAGAACTAACAAGATTCCAACAAATGAGGTTTTACCTTAGAAGCTGTAAATTTTCAACCACATAATTTTTTTTTAGTATTTGGAATTATCAAATGATATTATATTTATCAATATTCACGTGTATGGCATGTGCATTAAACCAGTATGTGATCCAATGAATATTTAACTATCCGAGCTTATAAACTTCGTTGAAAGATATCAAACTCCCACTTCCTCTTGCCGACCCATCCTACAAGACATTGTAAACATAATTATCAATGGGGTTCTGATATTATGGTTCAGTTTCGGTATCAAATAGTCATCAGCTCCATTTCAATACTAAATAACAACGATATAAACCAAGAACAAATATTACATTACCAGCAATCATCAAGGTTCCTTTAGAGGCACTCTTTCGATTGGCGAAGATTGTTCATATCCATCGACAGATGGCTTGATGAAGACGTTAAAGATGATGTTGTTGAAAATGGTAAGAAGTAGGAGCGCAACAGCAGTATAAGAAAGGTATGATCCTGAAATCTCCGGCAGTTCCTCAGTACTCTTCATGCCAGTTATAGCATCTCTGTCAAGATTTAAGTCTGCAATTTCATCGCATCAGGATGACATTTATCAGCCAAATTATACACCAACGTATAAAAGTTTTGGAATTTCAATTATGATATACGTTAAATTTCAAATATCAATGATTTGAATATCAATTTTGATAGCTTCCAAGCATGTAATAATGTAGGGGTTAAATGGGGCTGCAGTCGCAAGTAGTAGCCCGGGGATGGGTCCCATTTCAATTAAACCCCAAGGATCCTTGTAAGTGTAATTTTCTATTGAAAATCTATCAGATTTCCCTTTATACGATTCTTTTGACTGTGATCGTCGGAGATACGAACCGGACTTTTAGGATGATGACAGGTCCAGTTTTCACCGGTGAAGAATTTGATATTAATGAAAAGAGATTGGTATCAGGTTGATAACTTGCTGTAAAACTTTCATCAAATCCAGTTAACACCAAAAATCTATTAGGGACTCGTACAGGAATTCAATTACACCAACATATATATATATATTTTTATAGGAATCCACTTAAAAGAAATATGAGTATATTTGAAATACTATAAAGTTGTTTAAAAAGTGTACCAGAGTAAGGAGAAGGGGGCTTAGTGGATTTTGGGAGTTGGGTTTCTTCTTTCTCTGTGAGAGTCTGCAGCTGCTGGTCCAGCTTCTGCAGCGCCTCACGCACCTTTTCTCGATTGAACTCCGAATGCTGCTGCTGCTGCGGCGGCGGCGGCGGCTCTTCTTTCTCAAACGTGCTTCGAGGAGGAGGAACAAAGCTACGCCTACTACCAACAATTCTTCCACTTCTTGAAAGTAGACTGAATTTGAATTTGGCAATGAAACAGGAACTTTGGGGAGAGAGAAGAGAAGGTAAGAGGAAGTGAGAGGAGAATGCTAGCAACATATCTGATAGAATTATAACTGTGACTGCTGCTCCTTGCTATTTTTGTGGTGCTTGTGAAGATAGCATGTATGTTCCACCAATGGGCCTCGACCGGGCCCAAACCCAACGCCCGAACCTGCAGGATATTTAAACAAAAAACTGTTAATTCAGGCGCCCAAAATTGGAAGCCATCAATATCTTTACAGAGTTTCAAATATTGAAAGAAACTCATGACTGAATTTCAACGCAAACTAATTATGGGATCACATAATTTCTTCGTTAGCATATTAATTTTAAGTACATCCAATTTACATTCGGTATCGGAGCAACAAATCCTCGCCAACTAAATAAATATATACCTGAACTTAAAGAACAAACGAATCTCACACAACTCGAGCATCATATACAACACCTGAGCCGCAAAGAATAAAAGATTGGGTTCATGTTTGTAATCGGGCATATATAATCTGCTTGTAAAATCCTCTCATTGGCTACTTGCTCGACCTAGCCCAATAAAGTTGCCAAAAACAATTTCAAGAGCGAATAGCTTCTTCTGCCATTGGCATTTTAACTCGGTGAATATTTCTTGTTCATGTTTATATACATGCCAGGAACTTCAGCCAATTTGGAAGGTTGAACTTTATGCAAGTCATGGAAGTTGCATATACATCTCCCACAAGCATGACCGACTATGGTTAAGCTATCCTAAAATTCATAAGTTTTAATAATTTATGTCCGTCCATAAAATGTGTGTGTGTGTGTGTGTGTGTATATAGAGAGAGAGTAACGTAAAAAACAGGGCTTAGGAGGCTTTTTCGTCTGATGGCGTTCAGAAAGTACACCCTCCACCATTTTATTCGACGATCGGCACCTTTTATTTTGATCTTCATTGTCTGATATGCCGATACACCAAATTTGATGTGATTCTAATATCTTTTCACCGTTAATTTAGCAATGTTAAAAGTCCTATTGTTGGTAAACCGTTGATTTTGCACCTACTAAATCAACGGTGAAAACGTGTTAGAATCACATGAAATTTAGTGTATAGACATATGAGACGATGAAGATCACGATCGTCGAATAAAAAGATGGAGGGTGTACTTTTTTACGCCACCTAACGAAAAAAGCCTACTAGGCTTAAATCCAGAAAACTACCAGACAGTTTTCCAACTTGGCAACTAACTACCAAATAGTCTTACAATTACGAGAAATTACCAAATTTAACTGTGAGATCTCAGCCCTAACGGTGTCATGTCATCGCCACATCAGCACTGTTAATTAAATTGCCACATCATAAAATACAAAAATTCCAATATCTTCCTTCTTCATCCCATCTCTAATCCTAACCCTAAAACCTAGTTGCCGGCACCATCATCGCCTTCTTCCTCCGACGTTGTCGTCACCGCCTCTCTGACCACCTCCTCCCACCTAGCCTCCTCGTCGAAACCCTCGTTATCTCTCATCATCATCGCCATCCTCAATTCCCCACATCAATGTCATCGATATGATCTCTAACTCCGCCGACCTAGCCTCCTCATCAGCGCCGTCCAAACTACCTCTCCTTCGCCGCCTTCGCGAGGCATCCCGTTCATCATCTTTTTCTACCCTAAATCTTAACCTGACTCTAACCACCCTATCGTTAGCCCGTTATTTTCACTGTCGATGCCTCTCTAACCGCCTCGTCGTCGCTGCTCTAGCCGTCTCGCCGTGTCATCGTCATCGTCGTTGTCTTCTTCTCCTCCTCCTTCCATTTGTTAACCCAAACCCAAACCCGAGCCCCCACCGCTCACCCGTCCTACGCTCTTGCCGCCGTAGCCATTTCTTCCCCTCCTCCTTCACTGCCACCCTCGCCCACCCCCTCTATCGCCGGAGTGCAAATTAATTAACTAACAATTATTAATAATAATTAATAAAGTAATTAATAATTATCTAATTTAATTAAGATGGTTATTTTACTACACAGTTAACACTGTTAGGCATTGGCTAATAACCATGGTGGTTTCTCATAATTTTAGGACTTTTTGGTTGTTTAGTTGCCAAACATGAAAACTATTTGGCAGCTTTCTGGATTTAAGCCTGAAATATATAATACTTTACCTACCCACTTCCTACCAAAATATACCCAAGAGATAAAATGGTAGGACCCACAACACCTAGCTAATAGTATCAACGGGTGGGTCTATGGTGTATGTCTCTTGGCTTTGGATAGAGTTCGGTAGAAATTTCACATGGGCAAGATGTAAGAGGTGCCAGATTCGAGCTCAATTTTGTTGTCTTGTGTCCACAATTTATTGCTGGCCCCTAAGATTTTTCCTAAATGCTAATATGCCCCTTTAAGACTTGGCTTAGTTTTTTTATCCAAAAAAGACTTGGCTTGGTTGTAAATATAACTCTTGGCACCATTTCTTGAAACGTGGACAGAGCATGCATAGATGGACATCCTAGCTTAGGTGGGCCCTACATTTTGGAAGAGTCGATCTTTGTTTTGAAATTTGGATACATGTAAATAAAAAAAAACACCTTGCAATCTTTTATACCATGATTAATTAAATTTTTAGGTACACCATATAATCCTCTAGGTTCGGCTTAAATTCCCATTAAACAATTTAAAATTTCCACTTTTCTAATATCACAAAATAATAAACTAATTAATATAAACTAAAGAATTTTCTTAAAATAGGAATTCAAAGTATCAGTATCGCATCTTTGCAGCATTTCCATCACTGAACAACCATTCCGTGCGTTTGCGTGAGCAGCCGGATGGAGCTCTTTTTCGGCTCTATCTGGCAGTTATGTAGAAACTCTTGTTTCTATTATCATAGGCACACAATTTTAATTTAGTCCTATGCTGGAAAAATTTCTTGACGCTGTATATAAAAAAATTGCAATGAAAACACTGCAAAAAAAGGAAGAAAAAAAACGCCGCTCAACATCGAAAGGACATTTGAGAAGTAAATTACAAAAAGGAAAACCCTAATAGAAGGACAGAAGAAAAGGGAAAGCAACCAAAGATGCGAGCTTTTTTTTGTTTTGATAGGAGGGTCGGTTGATTTTAGCCTAAGACCAGCATAGACCCCTATGCAAGCGCTGGAAAAGAAGACCATAAAAACAATTTTAAGAACGAAATTTTCGAGAGGGTGATATAAAAACAGTAAAAGACTCACCCGAGGAAACTTGGTGAGAAAATATCCAGTGGCTTCAACATGCCATGTCACCTGAACCAGTCAAAATCTCTCATATAGTTTGGATACTACCAGTATATTCATCTAAAGAGACGCGCAAAACCAACAAGAAGAAACAAATGCGAAAAGTTACAACATCATTAGCCATTAAACTGTAGTCATAAATATTTGAGGTTATCTTTCATGCATGAGTCCAACGTTTATAGGATAAGGCCAAGAACGACTGGATAAATCAAAAGGTTGTCCTACTTATAATTGACATGAGGATCTCATTGCTGGTGACTTATGCATAGAAGCTAACTATTATATTAGTTGAATATATAATGGTGATGTCGATCTCTTTGCCAGTGAAAAATAATTTATAGAAGCTAAATATTATATGCATGGTAGAGTAATGCATCGTAGAAGGTAAATATTATACTGGCAGAATAATGGGCAAGCGAATCTCATTGGCTCTGTGGTTAATGGCCGTTCCTTAAGTTACACATCGATCTCATGAGTTTCCTCCTCTGATCTACTTGATGACAAAATTCGGGCGACGTTGAGAGGTTGAAATCTTCAATTTTAAACAATCTTCCATCTGTAGTCATCGATGATGAATTGATCTTCTCATGGTCAATGCGAAAAAGGGATCAAAGTAGAAATCCTAGCTATATATATACGGAATCCCAAATTACTAATTTTTTCCAAAAGAAAGATACGAGTTGGACCGAATCGATAAACAAATAGTTTTATCTTTTAACAATTATCCACCGCATATTGGATAAGCACAAAGCTTAACCATTAAGCGGAGAAGTATTGCTTCCGGTTCTTGACCGGTCCGCACTTTACTATCTGCCGTCAGTCCCTCCGAGATATGTCTAGTCCACGTCCGCCCCCGCCCCCCCCCCCCGAACCTGTCTAGAGCGCACTGCACTTCTCATACAATAGCCCTTGAATAACTGTAGATGTTAAAGTGCATCAGGTAAAAAAATTTGTATCAAAAAGCCAAATTTTAAAGTTGGGGGTATTAAAGTGCTATTTATTTTGCCTTTAAAAATTGTATCTTTTTGGTCTTTTCTTTCAAGCTTCTATCAAAAAACTTAAGCTGGTAACATGAACTTAAATTTTTTCAATTTTCAATTTTTTTTTATGGCAAAAGTTGCAAGGTTACTCTTCTCATAGCTAATTATAAATAATAATAAAAAATATTGACCGTCAAGATTCGGATGACAGTCCAGCGGCTGTCGAGGAAATTCTCGACCGCCACCACGACATCCGCAGTGTTGAAGAACGTCTGTGCGTGCGCCACCAGAAACAGGTACACCCCAACGCCGCCGCCGAAGTCCGCGGCAGGATCCCGACGACGCTCATCCACATCATCCGGTACCCCACGAAGCACGGTACCGCCCTGGTTCCGAGCACAACCCTAGACCATAATGAAGACTGAAGGAACCCTGATATCAAGCCGACGTCGGCGCCGACATCCTTGAAGAAGGCGAAGACGTCGAGGGTCGATTGGTCGTAGGATTGGGATCACTTGAGGATGGGCGAGTAGAGGCCGGAGCAGTAGGAGGAGCCGCTCATCGATTGGATCCACATGCTGGCGACGATCGCCGTCCATTTGGTCCGCCGTCGCCGCAGCCGCTACTGAGGCCAAAGGTCTATTTGGTGATGCCATGCAACCGTAGAGATAATAAATGCAACTCTCTTTCTCAGCATCATTTTAGTTTCAAATTCAAACCAAATTAGCATGGCCCAAAAAAAAAAAATTATCCTAGAAAATAACTACAAGAAATAAGATAAAAATGAGTATAGGCGGATCAAAAATAATACAAACGTGCATCACACATGAAATACTGGTAACTATAATTAACAGTGTCTGCATGGCATGTGCGTTACACGTATTATAATTATGAGAGGGTTGTATGCTATGAAGCTTGTGTTTTATCTAGGGTTATTTGTTTCAATATTAATAGGAGAAATGTGGATATCGAAGGCTTGTATGGGTCAAAAATCAGCTTTATATATATTTTTGTGGTGATTGATATAGTTTATCTTAGCTGTCATGGCGTAAACCAGATATGTGCTAATTTTCATGTCATTTTGATATTTTCTGATCAAATTATTGGTAACCGTTAATTTTGCAACCTTCCGATACATCTGCATGTAGCTTATTTTCCTGACAACTGATATGTGACCATAGGAACTTTGCCCACATAGTTGGTTGAAAATCCTTCCCCCCAAACCCCCGCCACCGCAGGTGGGGGATTTCAAACCCCTGCTGATGCATACAGTTTTGAAACCATATATTTGCAGACTTGCATGACATAAGAGTATGTTGATCAAAATCAATGGATCGAGTTAAAGAACTTTATGGCTGCCGAAGATAGTCTTTTCCCTGTTACAGCAATTTATTATTTTCTTTCTCAAATTACTTGTCTTTTAGAATTTCTCTTTGGTATATGAGAGAATTTATCTCCTAGTTGATGAAAATGTCACTAATTTATCAATTCAATGACATAAAACATAATAAATTTGGTCGATACACGTTGGATCGCTGTCTTTAAAGCAAATGTGGCCTTTTGGTGTGCGAACTGATACTAGGATTTTACCGGTGCAATCTTACGTATAATCCCCGGGGTTAAAGAGAATTCCTCCAAAAGTTGTGGCCCCTGGCGGGTTCTACCAACAGAAAAGACCAAAACGTTTAAATTTTAAACCTTGAAAACCTACAAATGGACAAACAAAGCAACCAACCGCAGCTACAACTTTTTGGAAAGAATGGGGCACTATTGGGCCTTATTGGGTCTCGATTCCTTGTCTTTTGGGCCTTTCTCGTCAAGTCCAGAAACACTAAGAAAGAAGGACAAAAACTCATTACGTTAAACATAAATGTTTAATTTATTAAGAATATATATCATACAAATAATATAAGAATAAACTCAAGAGATCACGAATAATTTAATGAATTCCTTGAAATATCATTAAAACTATGGAGGCATCTCTGTAAGTTATAATTTTAGCATGTTTGTTATTTTCCACAAACAAATGCAGTCTCGTGTCTTAGTGCCCTGCACCGACTCGACGTCCTTTAGAAGGAGTTGGTGGGCTGTTAGGTTGTCTTTCGCCGAGCAGTTGTCTTCCCCGTCTTTTCTTTAGATCAAACAATGGATGTCTAGCATATGATGTTGTACGGAATTTATCTGTATGAATAACTCGAATCAATTAAATATATATTATATTCTCCAGAGATTATATGGTACACCAAACACGCATGTCAGCTGTGAGGATGTATCAATTTATTTTAATTCCAAACCGATAGAAATAGATTATTTAGAGAAGTAGAAATTGTACCATGGAGAGATTGCAAGTGTATTGCTCTTGGATTTGCTCCTCCACTATAATGGCACGCTATGAGTATCAAAAGAAGCACCATGCAATATCCCAATTTCTTCCCCATTTTCTGCAAAATTTGTTCACAAATTTCTAATCTCTTCGTAGGGTTTGAAAATTGAAGGAAAATTCCTCTAATCTCCTCGTAGGGTTTGAAAATCGAAAATTCCTAAGGCGAGATACTCATATTTGAAGAAGATACAAGAACATATAGGAAGTATCAAAGCTGAAAATTTCCTATGCCGTGGGTCATGCATCTCTCTGAAGATATACTTTTCTTTTACCCACCGCGGTTTACTTTTTCTTTTAGCCAGCTCGAACAAGGTTGAAAATTCCTCTTGCAAGGATTCGTTAATACATCAATAATTTCTCCAAAAGTCAATATATAGCCTTTTTTTCACTTCCTATAGTCTCTGAAGACATCTCCATGAGCTAATTAATCCCTCTCCAAAATCCTAATATGTAAGGGCAAAATATCAGGGTTTTTTCTTATAAAAAAAGACTTTCTGTTTTTTTTCCCGTCATGTGCATAATAATATATACATCATATAACCAAATACAGAAATACTCATAATCAACATCTCACGCATAATATATAAAAGAAATAAACAAACAGAATACGATATCAAACTAAATCATCGTGAACAAGCAAACAACTACCAATATCGTCCAAAATTTATACAATATGTATTAGATAAGTATATACATCCTTAAAAATATAAATAAAGCCATCCTAGCTCGGTCCAGCTCCTCCACCTCTGATAATCGCCGTAATCTCGCGCATTTGCTTCTCGGTGCAGCCCTGAGTCGTCAAAAACTCGACTAATGAAGGAGCGGGCTGTGCGGAAGTCTGAGCGGGCTGTGGAGCTGCAGGAGTGGCCTGCGCAACTACAGCCGAGATAGTGGCTTGCGGAGTCGCAGCTGAAGAAGATGCATGTGGAGCCGCAGACGAAGTAACCTGTCGCACCTGTTAAATTTTGTGTGTAATAAACGAGTAAGAACGATGTATTAGATTTTAGTCGAGTTCGTATCATTACCAGGTTATTGCGAAACCCCAATTTAAGAATACTTAGGGACTTAGGTCTCGTTTGGGTATCTAGTTTGGAAAGCCGTAGTTTATTTTAATTAGATAGTTTTATGTAAGCATGATTAATCAAAACTAAGTCTACAACCAAATAAGTTATGGCTACTAATATTGCATATGTTACTATCTATAATGTGATATAATATTTTACTATTAAGTAGTATACGTACCATCTCGTTCAACTTCTCGACGGTGGTCTTCAAGACGGCAACATCATGCTCTAGACGTCGCTCACGAGGGTAGGGGAAGTAACCGCCGGAGTGGAGTCTAAACTCATATGGGCTCTGCTAAGACCCAGTTCCCGGCGTCTCTCCCAACCTCTGTGGTGCCCTCCGTATGCGGCGTTTAGGACTGAGGTCAGCAGCATCGGATCGATCTGTTCAGTAAAATCGATCCCCGATGCCTCCGCCCGATCCACCACCCGCTCCTACACCCACATTAACCATTAAAATATAAGTATATCATTTAAATTTGAACTTTTCAAAACAAAAATTTCATACTTGTTGGAATAAATAATAACACTTAAGCAATACTCCTGAGTAGCGGTGTCGGGGAATCGAAACTCGCCCATGACGGGATTTGTCGAGGTGTCATGGACGGCAAAATACGCGGTCAGCACACTCGGTGTACCACCCTGCGCCAGGATCTGAACTCTCTGCAATTCGCAAAAAGTTTACATATATTATAAAATAACTCTTAGTATTACATTATATCAAAATAGATCTATTTTAATTTACCGATACCTCCATGGCATGAGTAATGCTCCTTGTAACACCCTACTTCATTTATACCAATTCTAATTCGAGTATTTCTTTATTTATGGTTGTTTCCCCCAATCAGAGCAAAACTCTGTTTTGAATTTCAAAATTCAAAAATTGAAGCAACGCTTCAGATTCTGCGCGCTGCGCGTTGCGCGCCATGTGTCAAACGCAAACGCGCTAGCGCCAGATGCGCTGCGCCCTACGCAGCGCACCTCCAATCAGAGCAAAGCTCTATTTTAAAATTCAAAATTTAAAAATTGAAGTAACGCTTCAAATTCAGCGCCAAGTGTCAAATACGGATGCGCTAGCGCAGTTGCGCTGCCCTCTGCGCTGCGCACCACGTGTCGAATGTAGGTGCGCCAGCGCTGGAATTAAAAATTCCCCACCGTTAGATCAAAAAATCTAATAATAATAAATTATTAATTAATCAGAATTAAAATTCTGTTATGAAAAGATCTTTCCAATTTTATTAAAACAAGAAAATTATCTTCTGTAAAATAGAAGCCTTAGGATCAAATATCCAACGGTGGAAAATATTCCCAAATCAATCAGAAAAAGATCTCTTAAACCGATTCAACAAATCATTTGGCCCTATATAAAGGCCCCTAAACTTCAAGTCTAACATATACAGAAGAGATAGAGAAAACCCTCTGCAAATTTTGAGAAAACTCAAAAAGAGAAAAAGGCAAGCCTTAAGAAGAAGAAGATCATTTCTTCATTTTCAAGGTAAAGAACTAGTTCTTGAACCACGGAGATGAAATCATCTCATTAAAACAGAAGAACTATCTTCTAAAAGATTATAGATCTACAAAAGACCAATGTCTTTGATAAAAAGAAAAAAATCAAAAGATCTAATTATAAAAAAACTAAAAGAAGTACTTTACTTCATTCACAGATCTTTGATCCATAAAGGCAGAGCCCTTTTTATAAAAACAAGAACTTTTGTTCTTGGATCTTGAGACAAGGCCTCTTTTAAGAAGAATATAAATTTGTTCTTTGATTTTAAAGCTGATTAAATGCGCTTTGCGCTATTAGAAAATGCCTTGCACTCATAAATTGCGCTTTTGCGCTTCTTGGACCGACGCTCAGCGCCAAAACATGCCACGTGTCAACTAAACACACAATCTGCGCTTTGCGCTTTTGAAGCAGCGCACTGCGCTCATGGACTGGCGCTCAGCGCCAAGCGCGCCACGTGTCACTCACTGGCGTGCCAACAAACTAGCGTAAAGCGCTCATAAATTAAAAGCGCAATGTGCTAATGAGCTAGCGCTTAGCGCTAAGCGCCACACGTGTCCTCTTCGTGTGCGCTATCTGACAGAAGCGCAATACGTTCTTTAACTGGCGCAAAGCGCCTGGCGCGCCACGTGGCGCATTATCAGAACACACTTTGTTCTGATGAAGACAAAAGATGTCAGAACCCAATACTTAGCATTATTAAAAGGGCCGAGCCCAAATAAAGGCTTAATAGCTAGAACAATAAAAATGTTAAATATTTTTAATTGGACTTAGCCCAATTCTGGCCATAAGTCCTCAAGTTATATTGAACTGAGCACATCTGCTCACAAATATTTAACAGATCTTAGTCCCAAACTGGGTTACAGATCTTTCAAACAATTCACATTAGTTCGAGGGTACATCTCGTTACTCCTCTGATATTTATCGTTGTAATCCTTCAACGTTTTCAGAGAGGTGACGGGTCCCGGCGACCACACATGGACTGTGAGGTCCTTAAACTCATGGACAATGATGTTTTTAAGCTCGACCGTGATGTCTTTAAACTAACATTGGACTGTGGGGTCCTTAAACTCATGGACTATGATGTCCTTAACCTCGACCGTAATGTCTTTAAACTAATATCGGACTGTGGGGTCCTTAAACTCATGGACTATGATGTCCTTAACCTCGACCGTGATGTCTTTAAACTAATATCGGACTGTGGGGTCCTTAAACTCATGGACTATGATGTCATTAACCTCGACCGTGATGTCTTTAAACTAACATCGGACTGTGGGGTCCTTAAACCTATGGACTATGATGTCCTTAACCTCGACCGTGATGTCTTTAAACTAACATTGGACCGAGATGCCCTTAAACTAACAATGGATCGTAATGTCCTTAAACTAATCGACCGCAATATCACTAAACTAAACAGTAGAGCCCAATTGCTCTCTTACTGAATCTAAACGATCCCGTTAAGTTGATCTTAGTCTAAAATTAGACTAACGTATCCTTAACAAACGTTTAACTTGATCTTGGTCTCAAATGAAGCTAACGTATCCTTAAACCTAACCCCCAAACCCAAATCTAAGAAGATACGGATTTGGACTAATCCACGCCTTACGGGCGACAACATAAATTAATCTCCGTATACAATCCACGGGCAACCACAAACAAAACAAACACACACGACACGAAGTGACCATCAGGAGAAGGAGAAAGTTGTTACCGCGATGCGGTAGCATAATTAACTGCAGGGGCTTGCGCCTGCAGGGAAGAGCGTCCCCACAATCAAAAACCCCTCAAACGAGGGGGAATCTGACAAAGTCTGCTACATCGGCCGCATCCATTTAAATCTTCGATACATGGTGCCATAAATCAATTTGGCATCTTCGGAGAGGTGGACGGATAGCACCAATTAGCATCTGCCCCGAAATTCAGGTAAGACGGACCTACGCGGTCGCGTTTCTGTGTTTCGGCGGGGAACAGATTCTGGCACGCCCGGTGGGACCTTTTCCTCTTTCCACTCCACACTTCGTGTGTCGTGTTCGCGAACGAATCGCAGTTTGATATGGTTGCATGTGGATTTGAGATACTTAGATTTGGTGCCTTACTCCGTGCAGAAGACAGAAGATCAATGGCTTCAAACTGCACTAACTGTAACTGCAACTCTCACTCCGTCCCGTCCGGAGGAGTGACTTACGAGCCCCAAGCGACCTCCATCTTCGCTATGCCGGTGGAACAGGTGACTCAGGCCACCATCGGGCTATTCTTCGGGGCTATGCTCCCACCGATGAGCTTCAGTGCCCCAAAGTCATCGCAAGAAACTCCAAAGAAGTCGGTCTTTGATCGGCTTACAACTACCGCGACCCCTCTCAACGGGTCGCCCAAGTCCAATGCCTCAGTTTTCAGCAAACTGGACCAAAGCTCATTTGGGCCTATGAAGAAGCCCGTGATACCAGAAAGGGTTATCCCCAAAAGAATAGCCATTCCTGCTCTCGAAGTCGTCAAAGCAACTTCTCTCGCCAAAGGGTCGGTCTTCACAAGACTGACTGTTTCAGCTCCCATTTCAGGCGAAATCGTCAAGGCTGCTTCACCTGCTCGGAAGTCTGCTTTCGATAGGTTGGCGATCCCCACTCAGCGGACATCAGTCTTCAATAGGCTGACAACGACAATTTCTTACCAACACAGGGGGTATGAGGAAGCCACTCCTACAGCTGAGATAACACCATCTGTGCGACATGCTCACCGTCGTCACTGGCGCCGAGTAAGGAAGGCTGGGGGCAGCTCTCCGTCTGGATTTACTCTACCAGCTCCAACGGTGGTGATCGATGCTGCTGTTCCAACCGGGAACAGTTTTGAACTGCTTAAAAAGGTGCGCATGAGCTCTCCTACTGCAGTGCTGAAGAGATATCCTTCACCCGTGGAGAATACACCGAAGGCGAAGCCGGAACAGCCCCTTCAGCGGCCATCTTCCAAAATCTACAAAGTCTGGTGACAGGTCCAGGAGTCAGTGATTGATCAAGATTACCCTCGTCGACAGAAAAAGGTGAAGGTTCAACAGGAAGAGAACCGTCCTGTCAAGCCACAAAGGACGATAACTATCTGGGTGCCAGCTGCAACGGCCCCCTCAACGTCAACTGCTCAAAAGAGAAGGAGGCCAGAGAAAGCCCCTGTGACTACGACAGACCACAAAGACGCTAAGCCCAAACGCCCCAAGTCTGGGGGCATAATGGTGCATACTGTTTACATGGCTTCCGGAAAAGAGGAAAGCCGCGCTTCGACAAGTCACCGACCGCTCACCCGATCTATGACAAAAGCCCAGGAGCAGCAACAGAAGCTTCAGGAAATGCTAACGCAAATGGCCACACTTACCGGGCCAAAAGAAAGCCCGAAGGCGTCATCAGAGCAGTGTTATGAACAAGAAACCGATGTTGACTTCATTCGCAGAGTCCTCGAAAAGAAGGATAGAGAAGCAGCAGAACAACCGGCTAATATAAAACGAATGGCGCTTCTCTTCCAAGACATGGTGGGCATGATGATCCAGCCGTACCCTCCAGCCGAAGATCCTTCGATTATCCTCGAAGATGACCGAGCGGAGACGTCGAACCCTCTTCCGGCTCTCTCAGCAGCCAAGGAGGAAACCATCTCCAAGGCCGCTTTGGATGACTATATTGCTCAGCAAATACGAGCTCACCAGGCGAATGAAGCGGCCGACCAAGTTGTTAAAACTGGACGACCGTATCTAGGCTGGTATGACCAAATAAAGTACCCACCGGGATACACGATCCTCAGATTCTATGTGTACAAGGGGACATGCAATCCCCACCAACATATCGCTCAGTTCAGGGCTCTTTGCGGCAACACCGGGGGTGATGATAAACTTTTACTCCGTCAGTTTGTTGGCAGCTTGTCGGAAATATCGTTTGAATGGTACTCTGAACTTCCATATGACTCCGTCAAGACTTTCGCAGAAATGGAGCTATTATTCACACAAAGATTTGCAAGCGCTAGCGAGCGTACTCCAATCACAGCGTTGATTAACGCCAGGGTAAAACCAGGCGAGACGTGGGTCCAATATGCAATACGATGGTGGAATCTGTGGTCGAAATGCGAACAGCGCATCGAAGAAGCGCCGACGGTGGGCATGTTCATGGGTACTCTTGACCCTCAAGCGACCATATCCCAATTCATGATGTTCTTCAAGCCGACCACCTTCCAGGCCTTGATTGACAAGCTGGCTCAAATGGACCAAATGGGCCATAGGCCTTCCTCTTCAAAGACGGAGCCTTAGAATGAAAAGGGCAAAGGGAAAGCAACCTTCGTCATCAACGCTCGACAACAGCCGAGTGGCCCGAGACGGGTTGTTTGCCAAAGCAACAAGCGGCAGTCCTTCGATGAGAAGTTGAGACGTCCTTACTCATTTCCCCAGGATAAAACAAGGAAACTGTTTGAACTGGCAGTGTGCAATGGGCTCATTACTCTACCGGAGTCGAGACACCCACCGCATCTGAACGACGTCAACGATCCTAATTACTGTCCCTACCATCGAGTATTGGGCTATCCGATCGAAGGCTGCTACGTTTTCAAAAATTGGGTTGAAGACCAGTATCAACAGGGCAAGTTCGCGCTGTCCGAAAACCGGAAGGTAAATCCGCCACAACCACATGCTCCGAAAAAGATGGACATGACGGGGGCATCGTGTTCAGTCATAAAGGAAGATCCATGGGAAGTTGTTCTTTCGGAAAAAACTAAAAAATGCTAAAAGATCTTCAAACATGTCCGGCGATCAGGTGGAAAAGCCTGCAAGAGCCGGAGATCATCGACAGGATGCTAAAACCACGCCCAACATCGGGAATTAATAGCAATGGGCAAAGCACCCAGGAACAGCCTTCACAGTCTTCGAAGAAAAAGAAGAAGACCAAAAATCCCGCGCTGTCTTACGACAAGCGCACGGATCTGCAAAAGCATATTGACGCGCTGAAAGAATACAACCAGAGGGCGCGAACCCCAGTCACGCTTCAAGAGTTCCTCAGTCACATCCTTGAGAATGAAGATAACGACAATGATGAGGGAGACGACTCGTCAGAAGAATCTGAGAACTATGTGGCAAGTTGCCACATGATCTCTCATTACTAACAAAAAAGCTCACTCGGTGATAGAAGACAGCATAAAAGAGATGGGGGCAGGATCGAAGCCAAAACCCTTGAAACCGTCTGATGAGATGATCAACTTGCTACTGAACGAAGCCCGTCAGAAAAGCAAAGCCAATCGAGAGCGCGAACTGGCTATATTCGAAAAAGCCAAACGCCGACGACTGTATGAAAAGGTCGAGGCACCCCAACCAGATCGAAGCATTCCTATCGCCAGCAAAAGCAAGCTTAAAGTAAGGAGACAATTCGCTAGGCCCTGTCAATAGGAATGAAGTTGCCCTCTTTCAGAGGAAATTCTCTAGGCAGTATACACCTTTATGAAGCGAACATACATCCTAACTTCTGCTTATATCATCAGAGGATTGCACACCCTACCGAGGAGTGCATAGCCTTTAAAAACTGGTGGCAGGGATATGTTGCCCACCGACAATACGTTCAACGAGTGAAGCGCAAGGCTCGTCGGGAACAGAAAAGCACGACAGATGAGCGCAAAAGAGCCGTTGGCAACTGTCACATAGTCGACACCAAAGGATCGCAAGTCATCACCTTTGGAAATGACTCTGACGAAGAAATCGCCCTTAGCCTTCTCTTCAAGGAATCCACCTCCGACACAAAAGATGCGAAGATTGGCGAGAAAATCTAGCTGCGTAATCGTATGTTGCCCGAAAAATCTCGGACCTCGGACCGAAACGTCCTTAAACTAACAATAGACCGAAATGTTCTTAAACTAACAACTGACCGAAACGTCCTTAAACTAACAACGGACCAAAACGTCCTTAAACTAACGACGGACCGAAACGTCCTTAAACTAATAACGTACCACTATGTCCTAAAACTAGCCATTGACCGAGATGTCGATAAACTACGATGGATTGCAGCATCCCAAAGCTGATACAAAAAAAAGAGAAAAAGAAAATGGTATGTCCATGAGCAAAATGGGCACGGATGAAAACCCGAAAGGGCTCCGTGAGTAAAAAAAGCAGGGCTACCGGCGAGTTTTGTGAAAACCCGAAAGGGCGCAACCTCGTTAAAATAAAGAAAAAAGAAAAAAAAGAAAACGGTATGTCCATAAGCAAAAAGGGCACGGATGAAAACTTGAAAGGGCTCCGTGAGTAAAAACAGCAGGGCTACCGGCGAGTTTTGTGAAAACCCGAAAGGGCGCAATCTCGTTAAAAGACACTTGCAAGGTCCTCTCGAATTTGTAAGGAGAAACCACCTGCGTGAGATCCTTACGACTCACAAGGGAGCAACACACTTATGTATCCCCACGATTCCTAAGGAGAAATTACACTTGCGAGATCCTCACGACTCGTATGGAGAATCCTCTTATGGGACCCTCACGGCTCATAAGATTCAAAAGTCTTAAACTACAGGGATCTGAACCTGTTCTTAAGCATCCCCCACAACCTCCAATACTGCCCTACAAGTGGCTCAATGCTGACCCTTGTATACAATCCATGGGCGCGAATAAACATTTCCCTAACGAAGTCCCATCCGTGACTAGGGATATGTCTATATGGTGAACAACACTTGTAGGTACTCTCGACTTGCAAAGAGAAAACACTCTTGTAATATCCTTACGACTTATAAGAGAACACACACTTAGGAATCCTCACGATTCCTAAGAAGAAAAAGCACATACGAGATCCTCACGACTCGCAGGGAGAAATACCTTTATGAGACCCTTACGGTTCATGAAGTCAAAAGCCTTAGTCAACAGGATCCTAACCCTGTTTACTAAGCCACCTTTGTTCGACATCGATGAAGGCAAGTGATGATTCACTCCTGGTAATATCCCAGTTGTAGCGGTGCTGATGCCGAAATCAGTGTCTAATTCCAAGCCTGCAGCAAAGAAACTAGCGAGCCACACATGCATACGAAATAGCCGAAATGATGGGGTAGCTCGCAAAAAAATCAGCAATAAAAATGTATGCATGCAAAATAGCCGAAATGATTGGGCAACTCGCAATAAAACGCAGCGAGTAAAAATAAAATAAATAGCCGAAATGATTGGGCACCGCGAAAAATAGCCGAAATGATTGGGCAATCGCGACCTTCGTGATATAAAAGCTGAAATGATAGAGCATCGCGGAAAGAAATAAAAAAAAATGAAATGAAATAAAATTTATGCCCAACAGGTGATATCACATCAATCCCTGTATACAATCCAGGGACGCAAACAAAGAAGGAATCACACCTTTCCTCCCCAGGTTTCATAAGAAGAAGAAGCCAAATCTCAATGGTTCACAGATAGCCCGGAGATCATCTCGACATTCATCTCAATACAACAGACACAAAATCAAGTAAATCGGAACAGCGGCAACTCCCGGTTCCATGACTCGGTAGTGCACAAAAGACCGAGAGTCAAATCCCGACTCCGTGAAATGCGGATAAAGCCAACCCTTCCTGGCTACGTAGAACGCGGCTTATGTCAATCATGACCCGTTGGAAACGTCCAGAGCGGATCCTGGTCCTCGCAGAGCACGGCAATGACCCCGTGTGAAGCATCCAGAGCGGAGCCTGTTCCTCGCCGAACACGGCAGTGAACCCGTAGGAAGCATCCAGAGCAAAATTCCTAGTTACGTGGAACGCGGCTTATGTCAATCCTGACCCTGTGGGAAATGTCCAGAGCGGATCCTGGTCCTCGCAGAGCACGGCAATGACCCCCGTGTGAAGCATCTAGAGCGGAGCCTGGTCCTCGCCGAACACGGCAGTGAACCCGTAGGAAGCATCCAGAGCAAAATTCCTGGCTACGTGGAATGCGGCTATGTCAATCCTGACCCCGTGGGAAACGTCCAGAGCGAATCCTGGTTCTCGCAGAGCACGGCAATGACCCCGTGATGGAGCTCCTTTTCGGGCCTCCGTCAGATGTTGTCTTCCGTTGATCTCGAGGTGAACTGGGTTGATTATCCTTCGTTGCGTGTGGGTCTCAATGGGTTTTGAGAAGAGAAGGTGGGGTGAGGAGGCTGTCGCCGAGTACCTGTAAAGAAGTCCCGGGGTGGTTTGGTACCACCGAGGACCCTTCGACGCTCAAGTTAGTGATGAGATCCGAGCAGAGTAACGGCGTAAAGTGTAATGGATGGCTTACTTGACCCCTCTGTGATGGGGGTTTATATAGCAGTGGCGGCACACAGCAGCAGGCGCGAGAATCTCGCCGGCGGTTACGCTCCCGACGTCACGCCCGCGTAGAGAGTGGATCGCCCATTAATGGGGATCGTGATGGCATGGAACGTGGGATGTTGCTGGCGGAGAATCCGCACATGGCGAGATTCGCGGAGCGGCGGTTACGCCTGTGAGCGGTGGAGTTGGTCGGAGGGCCGAGGAAGACGGCCTCGGCAGGGAGCTCGGGATGAGCGGGGAGGCCGAGGAGTCCTGGTCCTATGGTGGCTCGGGGCGAGCTGAATGGCCGAGGAGGCTGATTTGCAGGGGGCCTCGTGGAGGGCCAGCTTGTGCTTGCAGGTCGGGTGTGGGGCGGCCTGGTCGGCCTCTGCGGGCCCTTTCTTCTCAGCCTTGGACACGTCATCTGCCACGTGTTTTTGATCTTGGAGGTCGTCAATATTGAGTGTCATCATTAGCCCTCCACTCTTGCCCCAACCATCTAGCGGGTTGGGTCAGGAGTGGACTGCCCCCCGAGGTGAGCTCCTCCTCAGGGTTGTGCCGGGATGAGTCCTCGAGCCGTCAGTTGTCTTTTCCACTAGTGAATCGAGGCGAAATCTTTGCATTTAAGGAGGGTGCGCCAGTTCGTGCACTCTGCAGTCGAAGCGACGGTCCACATGTCGAGCGCCGACTGGCTGATGTGACGCGCGCAGGCCTGCGGCGTCTGACGGGACGCGGTCAATCGCTGGGCTGCCACGTGGAACAATCTGAGCCGCTGGGCGCAAGGAGCCGTTTCGGCGGGAGATGATGGGCGCCGTTGGATACGGCCGTGTGCAGTAATAAATATGGGTGGGGCCCGCCCTAGGGCCCTTACTCTCTCATATTTTCTCATTCTCAAGCCCCAGCTACTCGGCGCTCGTCTCCCTCCCTTGTCCCCAACTTTTGAAGAATTTCTTTCCCAGGTTAGATGTCTTCCCATGTAGAATCAGCATACGTTGTAGGAGTAGATGTTAGGTTTCCTTTAGACGTGTCCGAGTCCCCTCGGGGAGCAGGGGCTGGGCCCTCTCCCCGGGGCCGTGAGGCGGGGGCCGCCTCCAGGGAGGAGGCGGTAGATGTAGCCCCCAACACCTCGTGCTGGGTGAGGCATGAGGACGAGCTCGCCAACGCTCGAGCTCGCTTCCACATTCCCCCTAGCTACACGCTCTGTCTGGCCGAGGAGGGAGAGAGGGCAGACCAGGTACGGGGCAGGGAGATTGCCCTGTATTGGGAAGCTTTTTGGGGCGGAATGCGCCTGCCCTTCTCTCCTGAGGTCATCGCCGCTATGAATTTCTTCAGTTTGGCCCCTGGCCAGCTAGTGTTGAACGCGTGGAGGCTTCTCATTGGGTTCCTGATCCGCCTGAGGCTGCAGGCGGTTCCTTTCAGTCTTTCCCTTCTCGATTCCTCCCTTATTTTCAAGAGTCACCCCGGCGGTCGAGCGGGCGACCCAAGATGGGTTTACTTTACTTTTAGGAAGCGGCCCGAGGTCGCTGCCGGGACCGGGGTCGTGGCCTTGCCCTCCTCCATCCATGATTGGAAAAAGAAAATTTTTCTTCGTTTCCCCTCCCGAGGGCGAGGACTGGCTGGTGCCCACCAAATGGTCGAGGGAGAAGTGTTTGCCGGGAACCTGCCCAACGACCCCGCCGCGGTGAGAGTGGCATCATGGGAGCCCATCCCCAGACATGACGTGCTGCTGTCCGAGAGGGTCTTGAGCTGGGCCGGGCTTAGCCCCGCCGAGTTCATCGGTAAGTTAGGCTTGCTTTCTGGGTTTATGCTTTACTCGTGTTGCTGATGAGTTGGGTGTTTGTTTTGTGCAGGATCCATGGACTTCGGCACTCTCCGAGATGCTATGCGCCAACCGAGGCAGCCTGCCAGGGCCCGGGGTGCCGGCTCTTCCCAGGCGCAGCCTTCCCCCGCTCCCACTGCCCCGGTGACGGTTCGCCGGGGATGTTCGGCGGTGGATCCCGACCCGGGCCCTAGCAGAGCGTCGGGTCGGAAGCGGGCCCTGATTATGGAGGACACGGCCTCGGAAGAGGAAATCGGCTCCCCCTCGGAGTCGCTCAAGAGGAGTTCCCGGAGACCTTTCTGGGGCCGGTCCTCGCCGACCGTGGTAGAGGAAGGGAGGCTCCGGTTCACGGTGCCGTCCGGGCTGTCAGTCGCGGACAGCCTCCTCCATGAAATAGAGACCTCAGCCGGGGGTCGGGTTCCTGGGGGGACCCTCAAACCTCAGCTGGCGTCGATCGCCCAGGAAGCTGTGCAGGTAAGCCCCCATTGCGCGGTGAGATTTAGTGTTTTCCTTCATGTTTCTGATCCTTCTTCTTTTTGCGCCTTCCCAGACTCTCCAGCACGTGGCCCTTGCCCTCCACATGGAGAACGATGTGGTAGACCCGGCGGTGGAGGCCGCGAGCCAGCTCGCAGTGTTGCAAGAAAGCTCTAGGCGAGAGCAGGAGGCGATGTCGGCAAGGATCACCGCCCTGGAGGGCGAGGTGGCAGCTGGGAAAAGGGAGATCGCCCGGCATCGCGGGGCTGCCGCGATCGCCGAGGGCAAGCTCGGGGACTCCCAGGTGCTCGCCGGCAACCTGAAGAAGACGGTGAAGACCCTCCGGAAGGAGCTGGGGGCGTCGGCCGAGGCCTTCAAGTCGGCCGGGTCGAAGGCCATGGCGAGCTATAAGAGGTCGAGGGATTTTTATGACGACCTGGCCGTGGCCACGACCCGCATCTGGTATGACGCCCTTGATGCCGTGAAGTTTAAAATGCCGGAATTCGACGACACGGATCTCCGGGCCGAGTTCCCCCTCATGGGCGCCGACGAGCAAGGGGGAGAGGCTCTCGGCGAGGTGGGGGCTGAGGACCCAGCACCCCCAGTGGTGGAGGTTGAGGACCTCGAGGTCGTGCCCGGGCCCGAGGTGTAGATACCCCGCTTTCCTATCTTCATTTTTTTTTCTTTTTTTGAAATTTGTAAGGCTGAGGAGCCAGAAAATACCTTCTGTAAAAACTTATCTTTGGCAGTAGTAATAAAGTTTTCCTTCTTCAGCTGCGATAAATTTTTCCTTTCTGCCATCTGTTTGTGAAGAATACTCGCTTGGGATATTTTTACTTGCACCGTTGTGCTTTCATGTCAGGTTGGCCCTCTGTCTAACAATCGTCCGTCGAGCTGACTGCAGTTGTTTGCCGACGAGCGTCTCCGAGGAGGTATCTCCTTAGGCCCCGAGGTCGAAGGGGAGATCATTTAGGCTTGGTCAGACCTGACTTCTGTTTCTGCTTTAGAGCATCTGCCGTCATCTGGAGGTGACCGGGCAGGGTAGCTGCTCGGTCGTCTTTTAGGAGGGCTTGGCTCTTTAGAGTTGTGGTTAGGCGACTACTAGCCTTGGGGAGGAATTTTTGATCCCCGGCGTGTGGCAGGGAAGCTGCCCGCGGGGGATAGTCGAGCGAGGGAACCTCGGGCCTCGACTGCCTCTGGGAGGGCTTTTTTGATCCTCGGCGTTGTGGCAGGGAAGCTGCCCGCGGGGGATAGCCGAGTGAGGGAACCTCGGGTCTCGACTGCCTCTGGTAGGGCTTTTTTGATCCCCGGCGTTGTGGCAGGGAAGCTGCCCCTGGGGATAGCCGAGCGAGGGGACCTCGGGCTCGGCTGCCTCTGGGAGGGCTTTTAGATCCTTCAGGACTTGGACCGAGCAGGGTTAGCGCCTAGTGCCTCTTGGCGAGGACTTTGATCCCTGTCGGTTGTGGTAGGAAGCTACCAGCCGGGGATAGCCGGGCAAGGACCCGAATGTCTTTGGGAGGACTTTGGCCCTTGGCGCGAAGAAAGCTATAAGGCTGTAGGAAGCCCACCAAGGACCCTTGGCCGAGCAGGGTTACTGCCCGGTGTCTCATGGCGAGGGCTTTTGTCCTGAAAGATAGCCGAGTGAGGGAACCTCTAGCCTCGACTGCCTTTGGGAGGGCTTTTTGATCCTCGGCGTTGTGGCAGGGAAGCTGCCCGCGGGGGATAGCCGAGCGAGAGAATCTCGGGTCTCGACTGCCTATGGGAGGGCTTTTTTGATCCCGACGTTGTGGCAGGGAAGCTGCTCACGGGGGATAGCCGAGCAAGGGAACCTCGGGCCTCGACTGCCTTTGGGAGGGCTTTTTTGATCCCCGACGTTGTGGCAGGGAAGCTGCCCGCGGGGGATAGCCGAGCGAGGGAACCTCGGGCCTCGACTGCCTCTAGGAGGGCTTTTTTGATCCCCGGCGTTGTGGTAGGGAAGCTGCCCGCGGGGTATAGCTAAGCGAGGGAACCTCGGGCCTCGACTGATTCTGGGATGCCTCTGGGAGGGCTTTTTGGTCCCCGGCGTTGTGGCAGGGGAGCTGCCGGCCAGGGATGTTTGAGCAGGGCGGCTGCTGAGTTGAATCTTTGACAAGGCGCAGCCCAGTCGTTCAGCTGTAGGCACGGGGAATGGGAACGGTCAGGGCAAGCGCACGTGCATCTAGTGCATTGAATGCCGTAGGAGACGAAGCGACAGGGGCGCGTCGTTTCGTTTCCACCGAGTAACGTTCAATGGACGCCATGTGGCCCATCGCTTCGTTTTGACCGGGCGACGTTCGATGGGCACCGCGTGGCGGCCGTTGGGTTGCACAGCGGGCTATATAAGGAGTACTGGTTCTTTCCCCTTCGCAGATAGGCCATCGAAAATGGAGGATTTCCCATTCACTATCCCCGAAATCATCAGTTCTGCAGATGTGTACCTTTATGACCGCGACCGCACCGAGGACACGGTGCAGTTGGTGGTTGCTCGCATTGAGGAGCACTTCGGTCGGCTGCTCCCTAGGCGCTCCTCCCTGCTGCAGCTATTGATGTACTCCATCTGGAGGGCATCGCCGGGGCTTTACAACCCCCTGTCGGAGCACCTCTTCGACGAGGCCATGGGCAAGCTGCGGTCCTTGAGGTGCTTCGGCTTGATCTCCGCAAACCGGTTGGCGCGCTCGGAGGCGCTCGTCCGGGAATGCTACGAGCTGAGGCTTGGGGTCGACGCCCACGAGGGGAACCGGGAACAGAGGCTGGAACTCGCGCAGCCCCGGTTGGCGGAGATCTTCGCTGAGTACCACGAGCAGTGCTCGCTGCACCCCTTACCCCCGCTATTGTAACTTTCTCCCCCCTTTTTTTGCATGTATGGCTGAGGAGCCCATAATACCCTTTGAATGAACAAAGATTTCCTTTATTTTTTCGCAATGTTCCATTGATCTTTATTTAGTCAACAGTAGATCCTAGGAAGAATTTACATTGCTTTTAGAAAAAAGAAAGAAAAAGGACAGGCACAGGTTAAAGGATGACTTGGTCGGCTTGGGCCGAGCTCCCTGAAGGGCTGTCAGCCCCCGTGGTTGGCATAGGGCATGGGGCTCCCTGAGCCCCGGGCTGGCAGTCAGCTGAAACAAGCATGATCTGGCCGATGGTCATATCGGTGGGAGGGCGAGGCTGCTCTTGCTCGCGGTCGGCCTGCCGTTTGTCCCTTAGGTAGGTGGCAAGGTGCCCAGACCGGATGAGCTCCTCGACGTAGTCCCTCAATTGTTTGCAGTCCTCCGTGGCGTGGTCCAGTACACGGTGGAAAGCGCAGTAGGGGCCCCGGGTTCACTTAGCGGCCTGACGTGGGACCGGGGGGAACTTGAAGTACCCATCATTCTGGGCCTCCTCCAGCAACACCGCGAGGGAGACGTTGAGGGGGGTATACTTTTGGAACTTCGGGTGGTAAGGCTGCTGATGCTCCGGCCTGTCCTCCCGAGTCCTTTTCTTCTGGTCTGGCCGATCCGCCCGGGGAAGGTTGGCATTCACTTCGGATTCCAGCAGGACCTCGCGCTAGGTCCACGCCTTGACTTCGGCCATGGTCTTAGGATGAGCCAGCGCGAAGGAGCACAACCATTCTTTGTGCCTCAGACTAGATCTGAGTGCCATTATGACGGTCTCGTCCCGGTGTTCCGGCACCTCGAGGAACTAGAAGCGGGTAATATAGGCCTTGAACGTTTCCTTGTCCCCGCTTTTAACCATGAAGAGGTAGTCGATCGTGCGCTTCTGTCGACGGTTCCCCACGAAATGGCCGAGGAACTGGGTGGCCAGCCCGTCGAAGGTTGAAATTGAGCGGGGCTCGAGCCCCCGGAACCAGTCCCGACCCGCGCGGATGAGGGTGGTCGGGAAGGCCCTGCACTGGGCGGCGTTGGAATGATCTTGGAAGCTCATTCCCGCGGTGAAAGCGTCCAAGTGGTCTTTCGGGTCGGTTTTCCCGTCGAACAGAGAGACCTTTGGGGGCTTATTACGCGAGGAGACGCGCACGGCGAGCAGTTCCTCGGTGAATGGCTTTGTGAGCGAGTCGGAGGCGTACTTAGCCCCGTCGCTCGAGAGGTGAGCTTCTCGGCGCATGCCCTCGATCTCCTTCTTGAGGGCGTCGAGCCGACCGTGGTACCTTGAGGAATCGGCGTCTCGGGATTCCCGGGCCCCGATGCGGGTGGACTGCGTCTGGGAGCGGCCCCGGTTTCTCTCGATAAGGTGCCTCAGGTCCCGGGATGGGGTTCTTTTGAGTCGCCGGGGTGGACCCCTTCTGTGCGTTCCCGCCGACTATGGTGGGGTCGGCCACGCTCGTGGATAGGAGAGGTGACCGACATTTCCTCAGGGGGGTAAGGGTCGCGAGGAGGTTCGGGGCGAGGCTCCCTGGCGGCGGATCTCGGCGTGGAGCCCTGGGGCGCCCAGCGGGCCTCAGGGAGCACGGTTCGAGGGACCAGTGGCGAGGGGATGCATCCCGCTGGTGGTTGGCTGTCCGGACAGGGACAAAGTCTTCTAGAGGCGGAGGAGCAGCGATCTGGGGCCTGGGCGCGGTCGTTTGGACGCGGACGAGAGCCTCCACGAGGGATTGCAGGCGATCTATCCGGCCTACGAGGGCATTGATGACGGTCATAGGGGGAGGTTCATCCCTGCCTTCGGTGAGCGGAAGGCGGCGGCTGGTACTGGGATCCCCAGGATGGTCGTCTGCCATGAGAGAGGAGATAGGAAGGTCAACTTTGTATTTTATGGAATTTAGCTTTCCCACAGACGGCGCTAACTGATGGAGCTCTTTTTCGGGCCTCCGTCAGATGTTGTCTTCCATTGATCTCAAGGTGAACTAGGTTGATTGTCCTTCGTTGCATGTGGGTCTCAATGGTTTTTGAGAGGAGAAGGTGGGGTGAGGAGGCTGTCGCCGAGTACCTGCAAAGAAGTCCCGGGGTGGTTTGGTACCACCGAGGACCCTCCGACGCTCATGTTAGTGATGAGATCCGAGCAGAGTAACGGCGTAAAGTGTAATGGATGGCTTACTTGACCCCTCTGTGATGGGGGTTTATATAGCAGTGGCGGCACGCAGCAGCAGGCACGAGAATCTCGCTGGCGGTTACGCTCCCGATGTCACGCCCGTGTAGAGAGTGGATCGCCCATTAATGGGGATCGTGATGGCGTGGAATGTGGGATGTTGCTGGCGGAGAATCCGCGCATGGCGAGATTCGCGGAGCGGCGGTTACGCCTGTGAGCGGTAGAGTTGGTCGGAGGGCCGAGGAAGACGGCCTCGGCAGGGAGCTCGGGATGAGCGGGGAGGCCGAGGAGTCTTGGTCCTATGGTGGCTCGGGGCGAGCTGAATGGCCGAGGAGGCTGATTTGCAGGGGACCTCGTGGAGGGCCAGATTGTGCTTGCAGGTCGGGTGTGGGGCGGCCTGGACGGCCTCTGCGGGCCCTTTCTTCTCAACCTTGGACACGTCATCTGCCACATGTTTTGATCTTGGAGGTCATCAATATTGAGTGTCATCACCCCGTGTGAAGCATCGAGAGCGGAGCCTAGTCCTCGCCGAACACGGCAGTTAACCCGTGGAAACCATCCAGAGCAAAATTCCTGGTTACGTGGAACGCGGCTTATGTCAATCCTGACCCGTGGGAAATATCCAGAGCGGATCCTGGTCCTCGTAGAGCGCGGCAATGACCCCGTGTGAAGCATCCAGAGCGGAGCCCGGTCCTCGCCGAACACGACAGTGAACCTGTGGGAAGCATCCAGAGCAAAATTCCTGGCTATGTAGAACGCGGCTTATGTCAATCCTGACCCGTGGGAAACGTCCAGAGCGGATCCTGGTCCTTGCAGAGCACGGCAATGACCCCGTGTGAAGCATCCAGAGCGGAGCCTGGTCCTCGCCGAACATGGCAGTGAACCCGTAGGAAGCATCCAGAGCAAAATTCCTGGTTACGTGGAACGCGGCTTATGTCAATCCTGATCCCGTGGGAAACATCCAGAGCGGATCCTGGTCCTCGCAGAATACGGCAATGACCCCATGTGAAGCATCCAGAGCGGAGTCTGGTCCTCGCCGAACACGGCAGTGAACCCGTAGGAAGCATCCAGAGCAAAATTCCTGGCTACGTGGAACGCGGATTATGTCGATCTTGACCCGTGGGAAACGTCCAGAGCGGATCCTGGTCCTCGCAGAGCACGGTAATGACCCCGTGTGAAGCATCCAGAGTGGAGCTTGGTCCTCGCCGAACACGGCAGTGAACCCGTGGGAAGCATCCAGAGCAAAATTCCTGGCTACGTGGAACGCGGCTTATGTCAATCCTGACCCGTGGGAAACGTCCAGAGCGGATCCTGGTCCTCGCAGAGCACGGAAATGACCCCGTGTGAAGCATCCAGAGCGGAGCCTGGTCCTCGCCGAACACGGCAGTGAACCCGTAGGAAACATCCATAGCAAAATTCCTGGTCATGTGGAACGCGGATAATGTCAACCCTGACCCCGTGGGAAACGTCCAGAGCGAAGCCTGGTCCTCGCAGAACACGGCAGTGAACTCGTGGGAAGCATCCAGAGCAACTCCTGACTCCGTGAAATGCAGATAAGGACAACTTCACCCATCACTTGCAGGTCCTCACGACTCGTAAGGGAGTAAATTCTCTTATGAGATCCTTACGACTTTCAAGAGAAAACACACTTAGGAATCCTCACGATTCTTAAGGAGAAATTACACCTACGGGATCCTCTCGACCGGTAGGGAGAAAATTCTTTATGAGACCCTCACGGCTCATAAAGTTGAAAAGTCTTAGGTGATAGATCCTAACCCTGTTTTTTAAGAATTGTCACCACCCTACGAAGAGTCCAAGGTGCTCACTCTATCATCTGCCGGCTATGTTTGCTAAGATGACATGCTGATAATAAAAGAAAGAAGAAAGCAGAGAGATGACAGAAGACATTGCGAAAGAAATGTATCTTTTATTCATGAATTCAATTGAGTACGAGCTACATCATCTGAAAGGATAAAGAAAAATGAATACATTTTATTCAAAATTTATAAATGGCGCAAAATGCAACTATTGGGAGGGAAGCGTCTTCAGTAGGCCAATCAATTGCTCACGCACTCCCCTCAGCCTCTCGTCACGGTCAGCTACCACGGCCAACTCCGTTTCAACCTGAGCCCATTGCTGCAAATAAGACAAAAGTCGCTCATCAACGACCCGCCGAGCTGCCTCACGACTCTGCGCATCCTGCTCGATGAGGTCGAGCTTCTGCCTTAGCGTTAGCCCATCAGAAATGCATCGTAAAAGGCCCTCAAAGATGGTTTTCAACTGCACAGCATTGGCGTCAACCTGAGCATGCAGTCGAGCAGATTCTCTTGAAGTCTCTTCACATTCCTTATGCTTTAAGGCCGCTTCTTGTTCAAGATGATGGAAGTAAGGGGTGCTCTGCTCGACCCACACAGCCCGTTGAGAGTTCACAGCTAGGACCTCGGGAGCACGACGTCTGACCTCGAACTCATACAAACAAGCCTCGATTTTCCTGCAGTGGCTAACCCAAGACTCAACGACGCCCTCACTATGAAAGTTCACGAGCGTCGCCAGTATAGGATTAACCTCGGCGGCAAAATCCGCAGCGAATGTAGGAGTCTCCATGTCAAGCTCCTCGATGTAGTCGCTCAACATACGCAGACTATTCGCAGCGCCTTTGGAAGATGCCCGTCGAGAGAAGGGGCCCACTGGCATTATAACTTGAGATTCGAACGGTGTTGGATTCGGTATCACCACTGCAAAACAAATCACGGTCAAATGACGGTTCAAGAAATAGAGAATTTTTATAAACAATAAAGTTTACTATACCGGCTGAGGTAGATGGCAAGGCCGGGAGTACTGGTAGAACTGTTCTTTCGTCTCCTCCTTCGATCTGTAATACTGCAATCAAAACAAAGAAGAATTAGAAATGATTTGACTGCCGGTAAAAGAAGAGACATTAGCTGAAGTTTGTACTCACCAGCGCCACTAGATGAGGCAATCTCTGACTGGAAAGAGAAGTGTGGATATAACACCTGATACAGGTGATAAAAAAGGACTCCTGTAAGGACGCAGTAATGCAATGTCAGTACATGAAGTATGCAGCCTACAATAAAATTGATGGGTCACAAATCCGCACCTTCCAGCATTTGAGATGGTACGAGAAAAGGTAGAGGAGCAGTCACCGTAAAGGCAGCAACTGGAGATGCTTCCTCGGGTGGCACAACCCCAACACTCATCACACCTGCATTAGAAATAAGGGAAACGCTTGTTTCCCTCCGAAAGACGCGCAAGACAGACGTCTTTCCTGAGATTCGAGGCAGATTCTAGTTGGTGCTATCCGTCCACCTCTCCGAAAATGCCAAGTTGATTTATGGCACAGTGTATCGAAGGTTTAAACGGATGCGGCCGATATAGCAGAGTTCGTCAGATTCCCTCTCGCTTGAGGGGTTTTTGATTGTGGGGACGCTCTTCCCTGCAGGCGCAAGCCCCTGCAGTTAATTACGCTACCGCATCGTAGTAACAACTTTCTCCTTCTCCAGATGGTCACTTCGTGTCGTGGGTGTTTGTTTTGTGTTTGGTTGCCCGTGGATTGTATACGGAGACTAAGTTATGTTGTCGCCCATAGGGCGTGGACTAGTCCAAATCTGTATCTTTCTTAGATTTGGGTTTGGGGGGGTTGTTTGTGTTTAAGGATACGTTAGCCTCATTTGAGACTAAGATCGACTTAAACGTTTGTTAAGGATACATTAGTCTGATTTTAGACTAAGATCAACTTAACGAGATCGTTTAGATCTAACAAGAGAGCAATTGGGGGCCCTATTGTTTAGTTTAATGACATTGCGGTCGATAGGTAGTTTAAGGACATTGCGGTCCAATGTTAGTTTTAAGACATTGTGGTCAAGGTTAAGGACATCATAGTCCGTGGATTTAAGGACTCCACAGTCCATCGTTAGTTTTAAGATATCATGGTCAAGGTTAAGGACGTAATAGTCCGTTGTTAGTTTTAAGACATCCCGGTCAAGGTTAAGGACATCATAGTCCATGAGTTTAAGGACCCCACAGTTCGTTATTAGTTTTAAGACATCACGGTCAAGGTTAAGGACATCATAGTCCATGAGTTTAAGGACCCCACAGTCTGTGAAATGTATGGTTGTTGGGACCCGTCACCTCTTTGAAGACGTTGAGGAATTACAACGACAAATATCAAAGGAGTGAAGAGATGTACCCTTGAACCAAGGTAGATTAAATGATCTGTAGCCCAATTTTGGAACCAAGACTAATTAATTATATTGTGAGCCCATTGGCTTAGTTAAGTCTGGATTGAGGACTTATGGCCAACTTGGGCTAAGTCCAACTGAGTTTGACCCTTTATTGGACTGTTTGACATTTGTCTAGTTTTAGTCCACATTATTTAGCAATGCTAAACATTTTCATCTTTGATTTCCTCAATTTTGAGATTCAGTCGAAGGGGAGGATTTGCCTCTGGAAAATTAGCCAAATTGGCCAAAAATAGTGTTTAGACAATAGGGAACAGCAATGTTAAAAACTGGAAATAAAGCTCTCAGATTAGTGTTAAACACTAGAGAATAATAGTGTTAAACACTTGAAGTAAGATTCTTAAATTAGTGTTAAACACTAGAAGATGATCAGTGTTAAACACTGGGAATAGGACTCTCAAATTAGTGTTAAACACTAAAAGATGGTCGGTGTTAAACACTGGGAACAAAGCTCTTGAATTAGTGTTTAAAATACTAAAAGAAAAGTCACGTGGGGACACGTGAGGGCGCCCAAAGGTGGGGCCAGATCTCCTTTTTTTTGTTCTGCAAGTAAGCGTTAAACACTTTTTATGTTTTCTTTGGAGCATCACGTGCTGACACGTGAGGAGGATTAGTGCGCTGATTGTTAGAGCTTCAGCCAAGGGGTCACGTGGGAACACGTGAGAGCGCCCAACACTCTTATTTCTTTTACTTTTCCTTTCTGTGTTCCGGGGGTCACGTGGAAGCACGTGAGGCATTGCCTCTGAGCTTTTTCCTCCTTATTTCTGTGGATCTTTACAGGGGTCACGTAGGGACACGTGACCCTGGTTCTTTGCATGTTTGAAGATCCCTTTATCTTTTGAGAATTAAATTCTCTGTGGTTTTAACCTCAATTATAACTTTAGAGGAATACAATTCCTTTTTTCTTTGGAAGAATTATATTCTTAGATAGGGTTAAACCCTAATTTTCCTCCTGTAGGAATTAAATTTCCACATATGTAAAGAATCAGGTTCTGGCATAGGGTGAAACCCTAATTTCATTTTAAGAGGAATTAAATTCCTGTGAGAATTAATTTCTTAATTAGGGTTAAACCCTAGTTCTGTCTATCTTGAAGGAATTAAATTCCTATAATTTTGGAGAATTGAATTCTCATATAGGGTTAAACCCTAATTTTATCTTGGAGGAATTAAATTCCTATAATTTTGGGAGAATTAAATTCTCCAAACTCAATTCCTCCTCTATATTTTAGATTTGCATGGCAGGATCTCGACCCGATGAGAATTAAATTCTCAACTTATGGGGAGATGTGCACTTTGCAGATCTTCAACCAGAGAAAGAACTAAGTTCTTTTATATAGAAGAGTTAAACTCTTATATTGAGAATTAAATTCTCTTTTTTGAAGTCTTGATCCTCTTTCTTTTCTTACCTAGGGTTTTTCTTTGTAGAGAATTAAATTTTCCTCTCTTTTCTCTTTGAATTTTCAAGATTCCAAAACTCTATATCACCCCTTCTCTTGGCTTCTATTTATAGGAGAAGGAAAAGAATCAATTTTGTTTAGTAAATCTCTCACTGAAAGATTTGATTTGTTTTCATCATTAATCTGAGCCTTTAGATTATCAGGTGAATTTTACTCACCGTTGGATGTTTTAATCCAAAGATATTCTATTTGTTATTTCGGTGAGATTTAGGGTAAATCTTTCCTTGTCCAAGATTTTCCATAAATTGGTGATATTTAATCACCCTTGAACTCTTAATCAACGGTTCTCCTCAATTTTCCTCCATTTTGGAAAGATTTAGATGATCATATAGAATTTAATTTTATTAAACCGTGAGGCTTTTAAAGCCTGTCACGTGTTGACACGTGACCTTTGGTCACGTGTGAGCATGTGACCCCCGGTCACGTGTGAGCACGAGACCCCCGAATGGCTTTTCTTTTCTGCGCTATTTTGCGCTGCTGCTTCAACCGTCACGTGTCAACACGTGACCATTGGTCACGTGATGCCTCTTTTGAAGTTTTTCCTGATTTTTAATCAGGGAACAAATGCCCCCACAGCGTTGTTCTCACGTGTTAGCACGTGAGTGCAACGCTGTCACTTTTGTGACCGTTGGATCTGTCTTGGGAGTGAGGTAGATGAAACGTTTTCCATCACATCCTATAAATGCAGGGGTCTCTTCAGAAGCGCCTCCACTTTTCATCTTCTTCCTTTGATAACTTTTCTCTTGAGAATTTAATTCTCGTTCCTCAGAGCTTAGTTCTCTGCCTTGAAAATTTTTCAGAGTTTAACTCTGTTCAAGAATGACTCTTTCTTTCAGGTAATGATGTTGAACGATTGAAGAACCTCCATTTTTATATATAAAAAAACTCTCTGGATTTTAAATCCATATCAAAGGTTTCACCCTTTTAACACGAACCCATTTTTCTTCAAGTTCTTCGACAAAAATAGAAAACCATTTAATCTTCAAACAGTAGATCTCTTAGGGTTCATCTGATCTTTAGGGAGATGATGGGATCGGTTGCCTTTTCCATGGAATTTAATTCCATCCAAAAAAAAACTTTGGTTCTGAAGAGTGTCTCTGGGAATTTAATTCTCCTCCTTTAACAAGGAATTTAATTCCTATGAAGAACTAAGTTCTTCCCATAGGGACTTCTTAGGGTTTTCTTGCCCTGAGTTGTCTCTCTCACATCCGAGTTTACAATGTTGTTCTCTGGGAATTTAATTCCCTTGATTCTGTTTGATTTATCATAAAGTCCAAGATGGATTTCTCTTTTAGAGGAATGTGTAGGGTCACTTGAAACCCACTGCCTATTTAATGAGAATTTTCCCTTTGTCTCATTATAATTGCTTGGCCTCATTATTAACGAGCTGTCATCCTGATTCTGTGGGACCTATATGTTTTGTAACCAATGGTCCCAAAAAAAAATCTGCTGCTGCTTTCTTTCACTGTCTTTATATATATATATATATATATATATATATATATATTTATAATCATATATATATATACTGCTGGCTCTGCTTTTAACAGTTTTCCCTCTATTTCTTTTCAGGTACAATGACTTCGGTTCCGTACTTTCCTTTCATCCGCTCAGAGGCCGCCTTTTCTCAGTCACCATCTGATGAGGAAGTGATGGCGATGATCAAGGCTCATGACCCGACCTACACCAACTTGCTCTTGTGGGGGACCTGGTACAGTCATATTATCCGGGGGCGCCGAAGCTTCCTTTGCGAAGTACCAACGGAGCCCACCTCTCCGTTTCTGCCAATGGACCCACCAAGGACAGTCTTCGCCGTGGAGATGCCGAATTGGACTCCGATGGGGCGGCTCGAGCCTTCGACGACTGGTATCCCGAACCATCCGATCCCAGCTGTAGATATTCTGGGACGGCGTATTTGTCAGGGTGAGGCCTAACCATGGGGACAAATCTACAAGATAGGGCTCACCCCTCGACACTCTACGGGCTACCTCCTCTGGGCTCGTTACATCCTTTCTGCTCATCGCGCGCGGCTGCAGAAGGTCGGGCTTTACCAGGCGATGTATGCGTCGCTCTTCCACTACCAATCCCCGCATGTCTGGTGGGTTAAGGCGTTCTTGAACCAGTGGAATCTCCCCACCAACACTTTTCTCCTAGGGGACCAAGAGGTTTCGATTTCTTTGGAAGAATTTTATGAGATTTCGGAGCTGCCAATCCGGGGGGCACTTTATGAGGAGTTGCTGCCTTCCGATGAGTATGTCTTTGAGACCGAACCCGCAATCCTCGACGGCTTGTCAAGCGAAAATGCCGTGCGCCACAAGTGTCCAAGTTTGATCAAGGTGTTGGGTGTCTTTAACCGGCCGTTCACAGAATCTGAGGAGCAAGGCGTCACTTTTAAGAGCTTCATCGCTTGCTTCCTTCGCGAGGATATTCTGTCGAAGACGGCTCTGAAGTTCGCGAATATTAATGACCCCTTCGGGTTTGGTCCAAAGAAGCTGCCGACCAAGTAATCAGATTTACCACAGTACTACATTCCCATTATGTCGCCGGTGTCTTTCGAATCTATTGCAGCTCCTGGTATGGATGAGGAGACGTTCTTCGTGGGCTTCGTCAGCATCTGGCTCAGCTGGTTCATCATCCCCATGCATCGCCGCTTCATGAGAGTTTCGGTTATCTATCCGGCTCATCGTATAGCTGAGGGAACACGGCTGGCCGTCGGCATCCCGGCATTGGCACATCTTTATCATGGGTTGGGCGCTGCGGCTAATACCTCTACCCCAAGCGTAGATGTAGTAAACTTTTCGCTTCATTACTTCACGTCCTGGATCGAAATTCATGTACTGGGTGCTTTCGCCATGCATCAGAGGCCCGCATTTTATGACGCCTACACTTTCCTGCGACTTATGCAATTGGTGAATGCTTCTGCCTCCGACCCAACTCAATTTGGGGCCATTCGGGCGTTGATTGCCCCTTATACTACCGCCGGCGGATTGGTATTTATCGACCGTGTTTTATCTTCCCTTTCAGGTCCAGCTCAGCAACTCTGGGACCGATCAAAAGATAACGTGCCTTCTTTGAGACCCCAGGAGGCCGCGCACTTATACGCAATCAGATCAGGCTACTTGGTATTTCGTCAGGATAGCGCGGCCCTTTTCATGCGGTACAATCCGCATCGCTTTGCCCGGCAGCTTGGCTACGATCAAGGCGTCCCTTTCGAGGCTTTCATAGTCGCGCCAGTTCCTTCACCCGAAGCCGTTCGCGATACCGCTCATCATTTTGTGAGGCTGAACACCGGCTCTCACTTCATGATCCCCGACGCTGACTATATTCCCCGATGTGTGGGGTCGTTTATGGGCTGGTATCTTCATCGGGTCAACCCGATTATCATTAAGGAGAGAAGGGTACTCCTTGGACTTGGCGTTCCTACTCAGGTTCCATCCGCAGGGGCTATGCTGCGACCGTGCGCGCCGGTCCATTTTCCCTTGAGGGATACTGGTGTTGCGCTTATTCCCGGAGAGTCGGGGGTGGATCTTACCCCAATAGCTGGTATGCCATTGGGCACCCGGTCGCGGGCTAAACGGGCTCCGGTAGCGGCACCACCATCCGTGGTAGCACCACCACCCATGGCATCGATAATGGCGGTGTCATCCTCGGTTGTGGCACCGGGCAAGGGTGATAGGGATGAGAGTGTTGAAGGTGAGGTGGGTCGGCGTCGTGCCAAGGCTCCACGGGGAAGGAAGCGGTCGTCCTCGGCGACCGGTTCTGGGTCCAAGCGGCGAAGGAAAGTAGCTACTAACTTGCTCGACTCTTTAGTAGAGTCTGAGCCCATTCTTCAGGATGAACCGTTGGCCCTGCAGGAATCAGATGCTGGCCTACTTTTTTCGGGTTCGGCTGCCGAGGAAGCCGCACGATTGGCTGAGACTATAAGACATTCCAAAGATGAGTCTCAAAACGTTAAGGTTCCGAAGAAGCCCTATCCTGCCATAATCTTCTATGAAGACCCTTCGTGGATCCGGCGGCGGTTCATTAGCCCTTTGGAGGAATGGGGAGAAAGGGCCCTGAAGCAGGCTGCTTCGGAGGATGCCGCGGACGCACTTTCACTGTGGACTGGCGGTTACGAGTCCACCCTAGAACCCCGGCGAGCACACCTCCTTGAGAAGGAGCATTGTCTTGAAGAAGATATATTGAAGGCTTCCTTAAGCATTGGTATGTTCTTATACTTCTTTGCAGCACTTCATATTGTTTACCCTTGTATGTATGTATCATTATTCTTGCGTGAATTATGCAGAGACTTCGGCGATGGGGGAGGTTCCTACGGGCTTGTTGAGGATAGAGCCTGTTGACGCCCCCAGTGAAGCATTGCTCGATGTGGAGGGGGTTGACGACGCTGCGCTTCTCACGATAGAGCCTCCTACGGCGGTTCTTGATCCCGGGACACTCGCTCCTTTGGGAGAGGCACCCTTGGTGGTTGCCGTCCCAACGGCTCTTTCTGAAGGCGGCCTAGAGGCGGGAATGGAGGTAGTCGGGACCACCCTCCCTGTGTTGGAACCCGAGGTCACGGCGGAAGCCCTTGAAGCTGCTATCCCCCCAGCTCAGAACGGGAGGAGCGTCGAAGGTAACCTTCTACGTTTTAAACTAGTAATCTTTCTGTTATCTGAACTCTTCCATCTTTTCAGAGTTGCGCGGACTGGCGGCCTCTATTGCCGATTTATCTCCCCGGCAATCCTTTTAGCGTCTACTGGAGATGGCCGCCCCGCAGGCGATATCTCCCCAACGCATCGTCCTCTCGTCTGGGCAAGGTTAGTGTCGTCCACCATCTTTTCATAGCATTTTTGTTATTTTTGCAGAATGACATTGATGCCCTTTACAGTTCTGGAGGCTGATGACGAGGTTGAGGTCCTCGAAGGGCTAGGGGAACCTTCAGCCCCTTCTTGCATGACTGTGGGTAAGTGACGTCTCAATATGGTCCCACCTATTCCTTTGCTTAAGAGTTTCACTGACATTTTTCAAATCTGAACAGCCTTGCCAGCTCCCACAGTGCTGGAGTCGCACATCGCCATGCCACCCGGTCCTTACGCTTTGCGAGCCTCAGAGCGCCTGGCCAAGTTAAGCCTTGTCTCCCTGTCTTCTTTGATCGAGGAGCTTCGTGCTGGCAGCGCAACCACAGCTGAAGCATTTGCTGCCGAAGCTAACGGTTCTCTTCCTTTTCTTGCCACCTACCATAGCGAAGAGGTGGTGCGAGTCTGGATGGAGTTCTGTTGGCAGGTAGAGGCTTGCTTGCACGCACTTGAGTGTTCCCGCCTTTCTTCAGAGGCCGTGGCTGCAAAGGCGGGCTTGCGGGGGATGATAGAGCGGTGCGCAGCGAATATGGTGTCGTGCGAGAAGAGAATCGGCCGTAAATTCTCGGAGAGGGAGCTGAACTCTAAGGCGCTGCACGAGCTCCAGGCCAACTTTACAGCCAAAGCCAACAAAGCGTATGAACTCTGGCGAGTATTTCAAGAGTCTATCAAAGAGGTGGTGGCCCTCAATAAAGCTGCCATGTTCACTCACGAAAGGGTTGAGGCTCACAAGGCTACCGAGAAAGAGCTCGAAGGCCGGCTTGCCTCGTATCAGGCCCAGCAGGCTCAGGCGGAAGCCCGTCTTCTGGCGATATTGAACCATGAAGGCGAGGCCCAGCGGAAAAAGGATGACCTGACCAAGCTGCTAAATCACCCGCCGTCCTGAAGACTTGTATCTCTTTCTTTCTTTTTGTACATACTCCTGAATGAGAGTATATACTTTTTGTTTTTTCATGAATTGTACTTTATATCCATTTTGGTTTATGAATAAAAGACATATTTTTCTTCTCAATGGTGTGTCTCTTTTTATTGAATGTGTTCTGCGGACAATTTATCTTGGTCTCCTTACAGGGCAGCGATGGCTTAGGATTCAGGGTTAAGATCTGCTTCCTAAGACTTTTGAGCTTTATGAGCCGTGAGGGACTCATAAAGAGTTTTCCTCCCTATAGGTCGAGAGGACCCCATAGGTGTAATTTCTCCTTAAGAATCGTGAGGATTCTTAAGCGTGTTTTCCCTTGAGAGTCGTAAGGATCTCACAAGAGAATTTGCTTTCCTACGGGTCGTAAGGACCCGCAAGTGCTGGGTGCGGTTGCCCTTATCCGTATTTCGCGGGGTCAGGGGTTGCTTTGGATGTTTTCCGGGGTACCGTAGTTTAAAGACATCGCGGTCGAGGTTAAGGACATCATAGTCCGTAGGTTTAAGGACTCCACCGTCCGTTTCTAATTTTAAGACATTACGGTCGAGGCTAAGGACATCATAGTCCGTGGGTTTAAGGACTCCACAGTCCGATGTTAGTTTTAAGATATCACGGTCAAGGTTAAGGACATCATAGTCCGTGGATTTAAGGACTCCACAGTCCGATGTTAGTTTTAAGACATCACGGTCAAGGTTAAGGACATCATAGTCCGTAAATTTAAGGACTCCACAGTCCGATGTTAGTTTTAAGACATCACGGTCAAGGTTAAGGACATCATAGTCTGTAGATTTAAGGACTCCACAGTCCAATGTTAGTTTTAAGACATCACAGTCCGTGGATTTAAGGACTCCATGGTCCGATGTTAGTTTTAAGACATCACGGTCAAGGTAAGGACATCATAGTCCGTGGATTTAAGGACTCCACAGTCCACGAAATGTGTGGTTACTGGGACCCGTCACCTCTTTGAAGACATTGAGGAATTACAACGCCAAATATCAAAGGAGTGAAGAGATGTACCCTTGAACCAAGGCAAAACCAGTCTAGAATCATTATGGTTGATCGTTAGTTTTAAGACATTACGGTCGAGGTTAAGAACATCATAGTCCGTGGATTTTAAGGACTCCACAGTCCAATATTTGCTCTGGATGCTTCATACGGGTTCACTGTCGTGCTCTGCGAGGACCAGGCTCCGCTCTGGACGTTTTCCACGGGGTCAAAGAGTGACGTTATCCGCGTTCCACGTGACCAGAAATTTTGCTCTGGATGCTTCCCACGGGTTCACTGCCGTGTTCGGCGAAGACCAGGCTCCGCTCTGGATGTTTCACACGGGTTCACTGCCGTGCTCTGCGAGGACCAGGATCCACTCTGGACATTTTCCACGGGGTCAAAGAGTGACGTTATCCGCGTTCCACGTGACCAGGAATTTTGCTCTGGATGCTTCCCACGGGTTCACTGCCGTGTTCGGCAAGGACCAGGCTCCACTCTGGATGCTTCACACGGGTTCACTACCGTGCTCTGCGAGGACCAGGATCCGCTCTGGATGTTTTCCACGGGGTCAAAGAGTGACGTTATCCGCGTTCCACGTGACCAGGAATTTTGCTCTGGATGCTTCCCACGGGTTCACTGCCGTGTTCGGCGGGGACCAGGCTCCGCTCTGGACGTTTTCCACGAGGTCAAAGAGTGACGTTATCCGCGTTCCACGTGACCAGGAATTTTGCTCTGGAAGCTTCCCACGGATTCACTGCCGTGTTCGGCGAGGACCAGGCTCCGCTCTGGATGTTTTCCACGGGGTCAAAGAGTGACGTTATCCGCGTTCCATGTGACCACGAATTTTGCTCTGGATGCTTCCCACGGGTTCACTGCCGTGTTCGGCGGGGACCAGGCTCCGCTCTGGACGTTTTCCACGAGGTCAAAGAGTGACGTTATCCGCGTTCCACGTGACCAGGAATTTTGCTCTGGAAGCTTCCCACGGATTCACTGCCGTGTTCGGCGAGGACCAGGCTCCGCTCTGGATGTTTTCCACGGGGTCAAAGAGTGACATTATCCGCGTTCCACGTGACCAGGAATTTTGCTCTGGATGCTTCCCACGGGTTCACTGCCGTGTTCGGCGAGGACCAGGCTCCGCTCTGGACGTTTTCCACGGGGTCAAAGAGTGACGTTATCCGTGTTCCACGTGACCAGGAATTTCACTCTGGATGCTTCCCACGGGTTCACTGCCGTGTTCGGCGAGGACCAGGCTCCGCTCGGGACGTTTTCCACGGGGTCAAAGAGTGACGTTATCCGCGTTCCACGTGACCAGGAATTTTGCTCTGGATTCTTTCTACGGGTTCACTGCCGTGTTCGGCGAGGACCAGGCTCCGCTCTGGACGTTTTCCATGGGGTCAAAGAGTGACGTTATCCGCGTTCCACGTGACCAGGAATTTTGCTCTGGATGCTTTCCACGGGTTCACTGCCGTGTTCGACGAGGACCAGGCTCCGCTCTGGATGTTTTCCACGGGGTCAAAGAGTGATGTTATCCGCGTTCCACGTGACCAGGAATTTTGCTCTGGATGCTTTCTACGGGTTCACTGCCGTGTTCGGCGAGGACCAGGCTCCGCTGTGGATGTTTTCCACGGGGTCAAAGAGTGACGTTATCCGCGTTCCACGTGACCAGGAATTTGTTGATTATATCCGCATTTCACGGAGTGGGGATTTGACTCTCGGTGATCTGTACACCGCCGAGTCATGGAATTGGGAGTTGCCGTTGTTCCACTTTGCTTGATGTTGTGTCTGCTGTAATGAGACGAGTGTTGAGATGATCTCTAGGCTTTCTGTGAACCATCGAGATTCGGCTTCTTTTTCTGATGAAACCTGGGGAGGAGGAGTGTGATTCCTTCTTTGTTTGCGCCCCTGGATTGTATACAGGGATTGATGTAACATCACCTGCAGGGCATAAATTTCATTTTTATTTTATTTCTTTCTCTGCGATGCTCTATCATTTCAGCTTTTATATCGCGAAGGTCGCGATTGCCCCATCATTTCGGCTATTTTTCGCGGTGCCCAATCATTTCGGCTATTTATTTTATTTTTACTCACTGTTTTTTATTGCGAGCTGCCCAGTCATTTCGGCTATTTGTTTTATTTTTTTTTACTCGCTGTTTTTTATTGCGAGTTGCCCAATCATTTCGGCTATTTGCATGCATACATTTTTACTTGCTGATTTTGTCTGCAAGTTGCCCCATCATTTCGGCTATTTCGTATGCATGTGTGGCTTGCTGGCTTCTCATCGCAAGCTCTGGATTAAACACCGATTTCGGCATCAGCACCGCTACAACTGGGATATTGCCAGGAGCGAATCATCATTTGTCTCTGTCGATGTCGAACAAAGGTGGCTTAGTAAACAGGATTAGGGTCCTGTCAACTAAGGTTTTTGACTTCATGAGCCGTAAGGGTCTCACAAAGGTATTTCTCCCTACAAGTCGTGAGGATCTCGTAGGTGTGTTTTCTCCTTAGGAATCGTGAGGATTCCTAAGTGCATGTTCCTCTGTAAGTCGTAAAGACCTTACAAAAAGGTTTTCTCCTTATAAGTCGAGAGGACGCATAAGGGTTGTTCACCGTGCGAACATATCCCCAATCACGGGTGGGACTCGGTTAGGGAAGTGTTTATTCGCGCCCGTGGATTGTATACAAGGGTCAGTATTGAGCCGCTTGTAGGGAAATATCGAAGGTTGTGGGGGTTGCTTAAGAACAGGTTCAGGTCTCTGTAACTTAAGACTTTCAAATCTTATGAGCCGTGAGGGTCCCATAAGAGAGTTCTCCTTACGAGTCGTGAGGATCTCGCAAGTGTAATTTCTCCTTAGGAATCGTGAGGATCTCTAAGTGTGTTGCTCCCTTGTGAGTCGTAAGGATCTCACGCGGGTGGTTTCTCCTTACAAGGTCGAGAGAACCCTGTAAGTGTCTTTTAACGAGGTTGAGCCCTTTCGGGTTTTCACAAACACTCGCCGGTAGCCCTGCTGTTTTTACTCACTGAGCCCTTTCAAGTTTTCATCCGTGCCCATTTTGCTTATGGACATACCGTTTTCTTCTCTTCTTTTATTCTTTTTATTCTTTTTTCTAACGAGGTCGCGCCCTTTCGGGTTTTCACGAACACTCGCCGGCAGCCCTGCTGTTTTTACTCATGGAGCCCTTTCGGGTTTTCATCCGTGCCCATTTTGCTTATGGACATACCGTTTTCCTTTTTTTCTTTTTCTCTTTTTTTTTATTCTAACGAGGTTGCGCCCTTTCGGGTTTTCACCTGGGAGGGACGTAAAATGTCTGCAGGTCTTGCACATTGTAAGCTTCAAGTGCGTCAAGGTCGTTGAAGTGTTCCCGCGGAATCATGGTAATTTGCAAATTTTGATTATCACCAGGGAATGCTTGTATTGACGGCCGACTGGAGAACACAGTATTAATCTCATCTTCCGAGTCGCTTCCGAAGATCAATATGGGGGCGGACGGTCCCGGGTTGTTGCGTCGAGACGGCCCAGAGTAAACTATCTCTTCTTCTTCTTCAGTATCACTCCCAAAAACAGGAATGGCGGCGGCGGCTTTGTTCTCCGGTTTGCGACACCTCTCTGTGTCCTCGAAATCTGGCAAAAAGTATTTTGCATCTTCATACTTGCGGACTTCTATCACAGAGAATGGGTTTAGCTCACCTGTTACGGTATACTCAAGACCATCCCGGAAATACTTCATATACTGATGTTGTGTAGAAGGGATGATATTGTACTCGTGTAACCAAGGCCGGCCGAGCAAAGCATTGTAGCAGGTCTTGGCGTTAATGACGTGAAACTTAATATCCGTGACGAGTAGTCCGAAGCGTAATGTTAGTAATACAGATCCGAGGGTCCGTGATGACTGGGAGTCAAAACCGGAGATGGTAATTTTATCGCAAGCGAGGTGCTGAACGCTCATGCAGATTTCCTTCAACACCCGTACATTAAGGAGATTGACGGAGGATCCATTATCAACCAGGATTTTGCCTATCTTGATATCGTGGCAGTATCCGGAGACATATAGGGGACGGTTGTGGTCGCATGTCCCAAGGAGAAGGTCTTCATCACCGAACGTGACATCGGCTGTGTACACTTCTTCCAGTTCATCCTTCATCCTTTCTTCGGCGAGGAAGGTTTGGAATTTCTCGGGCTCTTGTAGCGCCTTGATTAATGAATCTCTCGCTTCTTTTGATAATAAGAGGGCGACGAGAATGCTGAGCTGAGAGGGTAGCTTCCTCAGATGCGCTAGGACGTTGTAGTCCACCTTACTCTTCTTGGGCGGGTCCTTGGCAGTCGGCTCTTTCATGACTTGGTCATCTAAGGCGATATCCTCAGCGACCTTTTCCTTTCCCTTATCTAATCTAGTTGCGGGTCCGAGATTCTTTTCTGGAAGCGTGCGTGAATGTTTTCGCAGGCCTTTGGTTCTTCCTCTTTCCCTAAGATGGATTCTTTAAAGAGAGGGCTCAGAGCCATTTCCTCGTCAGAGTCGCTCCCAAAGGTGAGAACCTGTGATCCTCTGGAGTTGACCGTGCGACAGTTACCGGTAGTTCTTTTGTGCTCCTCGGTCGTACTTCTCTGCTCCCGACGAGTTTTGCGTTTCATCCGTTTAAAATGTTGCCGGTGAGCGACATATCCTTTCCACCATCTTTTAAAAACGTCGCACTCCTCAGTGGGGTGCGAAATCTTTCGATGATATGAGCAGTAGCTAGGATGCATCTCTACTTCATCGGGAGTGTTTTCTTCAGAAGGTGGCAGCTTCATTCCCATTGATATGGCTTTAGCAAATCTTTTCCTCATCTTGAATCTGTTTTTATCCGCACCGGATGTCTTTTGATTTGGTGGGAGTGCCTCGACTCTTTCGTCTAGTCGCCGGCGTTTGGCTCCTTCCAATATGGCCATCTCACGCTCCCGATCGGCTTTACTTTTCAGACGAATCTCATTCAGGAAGGCGTCGATCATCTCGTCTGATGGCCATAAAAGTTCCGGCTCAGGCTCTACCCCCAGTTTCTTTGTACAGGGAGCTTCTTCATTGTCTAGCGATGAATGAGATATCACATGGCAACTTGCTACGTAATCCACAGATCCATCTGACGAGTCTTCCCCATCATTTTCGTCCTCAAGGACGTGGCTGAGGAACTCTTGGAGCATGATGGGGGTCCGCGCTTTCTGATTATATTCTTCCAGCGCGTCGATCTGTTTCTGCAAGTCCGTGCGCTTGTCACCAGGCTTCATGGGCTTTTTGGATCTCTTCTTCTTTTTCACAGATTTTGATGGCTGGGTGTGAGTGCTTGGGCCCTCACCATCGATCTTTGGAGTTGGGCGCGGCTTCAGCATCCCTTCGATGATCTGGGGTTCCAGCGGGTTCTCCCACCTGATCGCTGGGCATGTCCAGAGATCATTCAGCATCCTTTTGGTTCTGGATGAAAACACGACCTTCCATGGGGCTTCTTCAACAAAAGAACAAGTTGCCCCCGGTGTGTCCGTCTTCTTTGGGGTGTGCGGTTGTGGTGGGTTTATTTTCCACTTCTCGGACAACGCAAACTTGCCTTGTAGGTACTGATCTTCGATCCATCCTTTAAAGATGAAGCAATCTTCAATCGGATGGCTTACCGTTTGATGGTAAGGGCAGTAATTGAGGTTATTCACCTCGCTGGGTTGTGGTGGTCTCTTTGGATTCGGTAAGTTGATAAGCCTGTTGTGCACAGCCAGCTCGAATAGGCTCTTCGTCTTGTCCCATAGGAACGAGTAAAGACGCTTCATTTTTTCATTGTAATAGCGTCGTCTCTCCTCCAGTTGATCCGCTAGCTTTGGGGCACTGGGTTGCTGTTGAGCGTTCGCAACGAAGGTCACCTTCCCTTTACCCTTGTCGTTTCGAGGTTCCGGCTTCGGGGGAGAAGGTCTGTGACCCATTTGATCCATTTGGACTAGCTTGTCGATTAAGGCCTGGAACGTAGTCGGCTTAAAGAACATCATGAACCGTGAAATAGTTGCATGAGGATCTAGAGTGCCCATGAGCATACCCACTGCTGGTGGTTCTTCGATGCGCTGCTCGCACTTCGACCATAGGTTCCGCCATCGGATTGCATATTGGACCCAAGTTTCGCCCGGCTTCACCCTTGCATTAATTAATGCCGTTATCGGGGTGCGTTCGCTGGCGCTTGCGAAACGCTGGGTAAACAACAACTCCATTTCAGCGAAAGTTTTGACGAAGTCATTTGGAAGCTCGGAATACCATTCAAACGCCGTCTCCGATAAGATGCCGACGAATTGGCGAAGCAGGAGCTTATCATCGCCGCCGGTGTTGCCACAAAGAGCCCTGAACTGGGCAACATGTTGATGGGGATTGCCTGTCCCCTTGTAGACATGAAATTTTGGGATCGTGTAGCCCGGCGGGTATTTGATCTGATCATACCAGCTCGGATATGGTCTCCCCGTTTTGACAACTTGACCAGCCGCTTCAGTTGCCTGGTGGACTCGTATCTGCTGAGCTATATATTCATCCAGGGCAGCTTTGGAAATTGTCTCCTCCTTGGCTGTTGACAGAACCGGTGGAGGATTCGACGTTTCTCTTCTGTCATCTTCAAGGATTATCGGAGGATCTTCAGCAGGAGGATTCTGCTGGATCATCATACCCACCATGTCCTGGAACAGAAAGGCCATTCGTTTTATATTGGCTGCTTGTTCCGCAGCCTCTTTGTCCTTCTTTTCCAGTATTCTCCGAAGGAATTCGGCATCGGTTTCTTGCTCCTGGCGTTGATCCGAGGATGTTTCTGGGCTTTCTTTTGGCCCGGTGAGTGCGGCCATCGTAGTCATCATCTCTTGGAGCTTCTGCTGCTGCTCTTGAGCTTTAGTCACTGATCGCGTAAGCGGTCGATGACCTGTGGATATACGGCTATCCTCTTTTTCGGACGCCATGTAGACGGTATGTACCACCATGCCCCCGGACTTAGGGCGTTTAGGCTCACTGCCTTTGACATTTGCCGCAGGCGTGGGGACTTTCTCCGGCTTTCTTCTCTTGTGGGTCATCGAAGTTGAGGGGGCCATTGCTGTGGGCACCCAGGTAGCCGTCGTCTTCCGTGGCTTAACAGGACGGTTTTCTTCCTGTCGGACTTTCGACTTCTTATGCTGGCGGGAGAAACTCGGATCAATCATCGATTCTCGGACTCATCGCCAAACTTTGTAAATCTTAGAGGACAGCCGCTGAGGGGGCTGCTCCAGCTTCGCCTTTAGGGATTTCTCCATAGGTGGAGGAGATCTTTTCAGCACAGCAGTTGGCGAATTCCTGCGCACCTTGTTAAGTAGTTCAAACCTGTTCCCGGTTGGAACAGCAGCATTAATTTCCACCGTTGGAGCTGGTGGAGTTAGCCCAGAGGGGGAGTTGCCCCCAGCCTTCCTTATCCGGCGCTAGTGGCGACGTCAGGCGTGACGAGTTGTTGGAATTGGTTCAGCGACAGCTTTGTCTTGCCCCCTGTTCAGGGGAGGGGCCGCTGCCGGTGTCAGCCTCTTGAAGACTGACGTCCGTTGAGAAGCCGTGTCCAACCGGTTAAACACAGATTTCTGAGCGGGAGCGGGAACGGGAGCAGTCAGTCTCGCAAAGACCGACCCTCTTGGAGTAGAAGCCGCCTTGACAACTTCAGAAGCAGGGATGGCTATCTTCTTTGGGATGGCCACTTCAGGCATTATGGGCTTCTTGGTAGGCCCTTTGGAGCGCGAGTTCAGCCTGGTGAAGACCGAGGAGTTGGAATTGGACGACCCGGTGAGAGGGGCCGTGGTAGCAGCAAGCCGATCGAAGACCGACTTTTCTGAAGCTTCTGATACGGGTACAGGGATGGTGAAGCTCGCTGGCGGGAGCATAGTACCGAAAAACAGACCGGTAGTAGCCTGAGTCACTTGTTCCACCGGTATCGTGAACAGTGATGCCGCCTGCGGTCCATAGGCTACACCTCCAGGTGAGACGGAGTGTCGGTTGCATTTGCAGTTGGAGCAGTTCGAGCAGTTGAACGCCATTGCTGTTTGATTTTTGCGCCAAGCAAGAGACCAAATCTTAGTGACTTGAAACCCGAGGGCAACCATTAACAAACTGCGATTCATTCGCGAATACGACACACGAAGTGTGGAGTGGAAAGAGGAAAAGGTCCCACCGGGCGTGCCAGAATCTGTTCCCCTCCGAAAGACGTGTAAGACAGACGTCTTTCCTGAGATTCGGGACAGATGCTAGTTGGTGCTATCCGTCCACCTCTCCGAAAATGCCAAGTTGATTTATGGCACCGTGTATCGAAGGTTTAAACGGATGCGGCCGATGTAGTAGGCTTCGTCAGATTCCACCTCGCTTGAGGGGTTTTTGATTGTGGGGACGCTCTTCCCTGCGGGCGCAAGCCCCTGCAGTTAATTATGCTACCGCATCGCGGTAACAACTTTCTCCTTCTCCAGATGGTCACTTCGTGTCTTGGATATTTGTTTTGTGTTTGGTTGCCCGTGGATTGTATTCGGAGACTAACTTATGTTGTCGCCCGTAGGGCGTGGACTAGTCCAAATCCGTATCTTTCTTAGATTTGGGTTTGGGGGGGTTGTTTGTGTTTAAGAATACATAAGCCTCATTTGAGACTAAGATCGACTTAAACGTTTGTTAAGGATACATTAGTCTGATTTTAGACTAAGATCAACTTAACGGGATCGTTTAGATCCAACAAGAGAGTAATTGGGGGCCCTATTGTTTAGTTTAATGACATTGCGGTCGATAGGTAGTTTAAGGACATTGCGGTCCAATGTTAGTTTTAAGACATAGCTGTCAAGGTTAAGGACATCATAGTCCGTGGATTTAAGGACTCCACAGTCCATCGTTAGTTTTAAGACATCACGGTCAAGGTTAAGGACGTCATAGTTCGTTGTTAGTTTTAAGACATCCCAGTCAAGGTTAAGGACATCATAGTCCATGAGTTTAAGGACCCCGCAGTCCGTTGTTAGTTTTAAGACATCACGGTCAAGGTTAAAGACATCATAGTCCATGAGTTTATAGACCCCACAGTCCGTGAAATGTATGGTTGTTGGGACCCGTCACCTCTTTAAAGACGTTGAGGAATTACAACGACAAATATCAAAGGAGTGAAGAGATGTACCCTTAAACCAAGGTAGATTAAATGATCTGTAGTCCAATTTTGGAACCAAGACCAATTAATTATATTGTGAGCCCATTGGCTTAGTTAAGTCTGGATTGAGAACTTATGGCCAACTTGGGCTAAGTCCAACTGAGTTTGACCCTTTATTGGACTGTTTGACATTTGTTTGGTTTTAGTCCAAATTATTTAGCAATGCGAAACATTTTCATCTTTGATTTCCTCAATTTTGAGATTCAGTCGAAGGGGAGGCTTTGCCTCTGGAAAATTAGCCAAATTGGCCAAAAATAGTGTTTAGACAATAGGGAACAGCAGTGTTAAACACTGGAAATAAAGCTCTCAGATTAGTGTTAAACACTAGAGAATAATAGTGTTAAACACTGGAAGTAAGATTCTCAAATTAGTGTTAAACACTAGAAAATGATCAGTGTTAAACACTGGGAATAAGACTCTCAAATTAGTGTTAAACACTAAAAGATGGTCAGTGTTAAACACTGGGAACAAAGCTCTTGAATTAGTGTTTAAAATACTAAAAGAAAAGTCATGTGGGGACACGTGAGGACGCCCAAAGGTGGGGACAGATCTTCTTTTCTTTGTTCTGCAAGTAAGCGTTAAACACTTTTTATGTTTTCTTTGGAGCATCACGTGCTGACACGTGAGGAGGATTAGTGCGCTGATTGTTAGAGCGTCAGCCAAGGGGTCACGTGGGAACACGTGAGAGCGCCCAAGACTCTTATTTCTTTTACTTTTCCTTTCTGTGTTCCGGGGGTCACGTGGAAGCACGTGAGGCATTGCCTCTGAGCTTTTTCCTCCTTATTTCTGTGGATCTTTACAGGGGTCACGTGGGGACACGTGACCCTGGTTCTTTGTATGTTTGAAGATCCCTTTATCTTTTGAGAATTAAATTCTCTATGGTTTTAACCTCAATTATAACTTTAGAGGAATAGAATTCCTATTTTCTTTGGAAGAATTATATTCTTAGATAGGGTTAAACCCTAATTTTCCTCCTGTAGGAATTAAATTTCCACATATGTAAAGAATCAGGTTCTGGCATAGGGTGAAACCCTAATTTCATTTTAAGAGGAATTAAATTCCTGTGAGAATTAATTTCTCAATTAGGGTTAAACCCTAGTTCTGTCCATCTTGAAGGAATTAAATTCCTATAATTTTGGAGAATTGAATTCTCATATAGGGTTAAACCCTAATTTTATCTTGGAGGAATTAAATTCCTATAATTTTGGGAGAATTAAATTCTCCAAACTCAATTCCTCCTCTATATTTTAGATCTGCATGGCAGGATCTCGACCCGATGAGAATTAAATTCTCAACTTATGAGGAGATGTGCACTTTGCAGATCTTCAACCAGAGAAAGAACTAAGTTCTTTTATATAGAAGAGTTAAACTCTTATATTGAGAATTAAATTCTCTTTTTTGAAGTCTTGATCCCCTTTGTTTTCTTACCTAGGGTTTTTCTTTGTAGAGAATTAAATTCTTCTCTCTTTTCTCTCTGAATTTTCAAGATTCCAAAACTCTATATCCCCCCTCACTTCTCTTGGCTCCTATTTATAGGAGAAGGAAAAGAATCAATTTTGTTTAGTTAATCTCTCACTGAAAGATTTGATTTGTTTTCATCATTAATCTGGGCCTTTAGATTATCAGGTGAATTTTACTCACCGTTGGATATTTTAATCCAAAGATATTCTATTTGTTATTTCGGTGAGATTTAGGGTAAATCTTTTCTTGTCCAAGATTTTCCATAAATTGGTGATATTTAATCACCCTTGAACTCTTAATCAACGGTTCTCCTCAATTTTCGTCCATTTTGGAAAGATTTGGATGATCTTCTAGAATTTAATTTTATTAAACCGTGAGGCTTTTAAAGCCAGTCACGTGTTGACACGTGACCCCCGGTCACGTGTAAGCACGTGACCCCCGAATGACTTTTCTTTTCTGCGCTATTTTGTGCTGCTGCTTCAACCGTCACATGTCAACACGTGACCATTGGTCACGTGCGAGCACATGATGCCTCTTTTGAAGTTTTTCTTGATTTTTAATCAGGGAACAACGCTGTCAGAAAGAAATTAAAAGGGATTGCAGAATAAATGGGAAAGTAATGACCCAAAATCTACCTGGTGAGTCGCCGGTCGAGACTGCGACAAGGGCGTCACTGGAGGCAGCAAATACTTCACTCTCCTCTGTCGGAATGGTCTCGCCACCCGTAGCCTCATCTTCCGATTCCACGAGAATCGTCGTGACACTGCAACACCCGGCAATGGCAAGGAGCCGCAAGGGGAAAGAGCGACGATTGGAGCAGTGCCCGACTCTTGAGAAAGAGTGGCTACCTCAGGCTCGGCGATCGTGGCTGTCTCACCTGCCGCTACCTCAGGCTCGGCTGTGGCCACCACTTCTTCGGCAAGACTCGGCCCTGCAAAATAGGATATATGAGAACCTGAAAGTTAAAACTTTGACAAAAGAACCCAATGTCGCGTTACCTTGAGTCGGTTTTCCGATTGCTTCCCGAGCCGCACGTGCTGCTGTCTGTGGGCGATGGGTAAGGTAGCCAGAGCGTCCTCTGAAGGAGTAGGGGCATGGGTAGCAGCGCTGGAACCCGCACCCGCATCCAAGGCGGTGGTACACTCCCTTGCCGCACGCATCGTACGCTTCCTCTCCGCCCGGGCTGTGAGGGCAGATCTTCTAAAGACCTCCGTCAATGGGACGTCATCATCCACGCCAGGAGCTACCTCTAGAGCCGTTACGGCGTCCGTCATCGGTTGCTTGAGTAAAGCCTCTTTTGGCAACCCTGAGGAGGCCGGGACTTCGATACCTGGCCCGGGAAGAATCCCCGCATCAGCTTGCGGGATCGGCATTGTGGTCCCTGCGATAAGATAAAGTGGGGTCAGATCACCTATAAAAAAACGGGAATGGAGAAACGATAAACCGAAGCATACCGATGCCTAAGGATGTTCGAAGTCTTTCCTCTTCCTCAAAAGTCTTGAGAGAAGCTGCGAGAGATTCTTCAGTAGTAAAGCCTGTCACAAAAGGAAGAATGTCAGTCAAGACACGATAATAAAAATAAAGATATAACGCAATAACAAAGTGCGACTGATATTTACTTGATTGCACGAGGGCGGCTATTTCCGCTTGGTGGCTTGCGAGTCGTGCAGAAGCAGTAATAGCGGCATCGAGATCAGTGTCTTCTGGCACTATGAAGAGACCCTCATTGGTCCCATATTCACTTAGGCCTTCGTCATAAGGAGCCTGAGGCTCCAGGCCGAGTACAACATCTAGGGAAAGGACCGACTTCTTCTTCTTCTTCTTCTTCTGTGCGCGAGCTCCGGTTGCAGCCAGCACCAGCTTACGCTTGGTGGGCACTTTAGGACGGCGAGTCCCGATATCCGAGCCCACGCCAGATTCGGATGAAGCTACATTTACCGTCTCCACGGGAGCATGGGGCACCGATGGCACATCCATCGTCTCCACAGGAGCATGGGGAAATCCGCGCATGGGGCTTAACACACGTGGAAGCTCAACTGCAGCGACTTCTCTTAGCGAAGGGGGGACAATGGTCCGTCGCTTCAAAGGGACTTTGCGATCACTGGTAGGAGGTGCACTTTTGCGATCAAGCGGCAACCTCCTTTCTTCCTTAATAATGGCGCCCGTAGAATGCTGGTACCATGCCGTATATGCATTAAGGATCCGTGGGACACAACTCGGCTCGCCGATAAAGAAGTGAGAGCCCGTATTCAAACGCATGAAGTGATGCAGCGCGCTCCGCATCCCCTCTTCAGTAGTAGTGGGTTCCAGCAAGAAAGCCTCCTACGGCACTCCTTGATTATAGCTCAATTGTTGAGCAAAACGATACGGATTATACCTCATGAAAAGCGCCGCATCATTTTGCCTAAATACCAGGAAGCCCGGTCTGATAGAGTATAAATGGAGGGTCTCCCAAGCTGTCAGAACTGAGGCTCCGTCTTTGAAAATATCCTGCAATAGCCGCACCGTTGTGGTAGACTCTTTTCCGATGGTTAACACCTTGTTGGTGAAGGTCATCCCGTCTCCAACCGTGCGGGGACGAAGGAGCAAACCTCTAGCATCCCGCGGTGACGGATTTACAACTGAGGCGCCGACCAATCGCATAATCCGGGGGAAACTGCACCTGTCATAGAATGAAGGCCTTCTATGGATACCAAAAACGCCAAGTGCATGTAGCTCGAGCCATGACATGAAGTAATGCATCAAGAAGTTCACATGCTGTACTCCAGGTTCAGTAGTATCCGCTGCTTGACTATGGCCATAATACAGATGGACTAAGCCGGCGACCCCGACAGCTACTTTCACCCCAATAGTCATTCGGTGAGCCGGATAAAAGACAGATGGCCTCATGCGGCAAAGGTGCATCGAGAGCGCGAACCAGCTCAACCATAGCCCAAGAAATCCCAAAAAGAATGCTTCCTCATCCATCCCAGAGACTGCAATCTCCGCAAAAGGAACAACTGGAGAGTTGGGAAGGAAGAAACTCTTCTAATTTACCTCCGTTGCTGGCAGGTTGTCCAAACCTAAGCCGAAAGGGTCGTCAAGCGTGGCGAATTTAACGGCCTCCTTCGAGAAGACTTTTGGGTGAAGGAAGCGAGCGATGAAATCCTCGAAACTAACCCCGCGGCTCCCAAATTCGAGAAAAAGGCCCTCGTAGATATCCAACACTTTGATCAAACTGGGAAACTGGTGTTGAACAGCATTCACCGGAGTAAGGCCCATTATCACTGGCTTGGCACCGAAGACATATTCGTCTGTGGGAAGCTGTTCCTCATAATACTCCCCTATGACCAGCAAGCCAGAAACTTCTGCAAATTCCTCTAAGGAGATTGACACTTCCCGGTCCAGTGAAAGGAAGGTGTGAGTAGGGATATTCCACTGCTCCAAAAAGGCCTTAACCCACCAGATGGGAAGCGTAGGATACTGGAAAAAAGAAGCATAAACGGCGGTATATAACCCAAGCCTCATCAACTGCGACTTCTTCGCTGACAGAATGTAGCGAGCCCATTGCAGATAACCGGTCGGATGATGAGAAATCAGACCTATGTTATATGGTTGCCCCCACGGCCGCGCCTCGCCTTGACAAATACGGCGTCCCAAGGTATCTAAAACCATGGGAGGCTGAACGGGAATCGAAGCTATAGCGGGCTGAAGAAAGCCTTCTGAAGTCCAATTAACCATCTCCACGGCGTAGTTCACCGGGGACGAGCTGGCGTAATGGATCGCCATGATGGGCTCCGAGGGTACCGCGCACGAAAAGCTTTGTCGACCCTTGATAATCTGATTGTACCATGACCCCCCAGAGGTGAAGATTCTTATGTTCTGGATCGTGGTCTCTGATCAAAGCTAGGACCTACCGGTCTACAGGTGCTCCAGGAAATCCTTCCTCTGAACGGACGAACGGAAACGAAGCATCGAAAGACATGTTGCCTGCAAAAGGGGGGGGACAGAAATCGACTGTCAGTGCTATAATTTAACTCTAAATTTCTGACACTCGGTACTTTAAAAGTTGTACTACACTGCAATGCAGTAGAAAGGGGACCAAAGGGGGACCCACAAAATCCAGATGACAATGCATCGATTAATAAAACAGCCTCATCATTGGATGAGACTGTTAATTAATGAGGAAATTCTCAAGGAAATTCTCATTGAATGAGAAATCTCTCGGGAAAAGGAGAAAATCTCCCTTTGAGAGCAAAGCTCTGTAACAGAGTGATACTTGTCAAACTCTGGTCATGAAGGAATAAAATTCCTTAAAGAGCCTGGCTCTGTAATGATGATGGAAAATCCATCAATGATTAATTAAAATTAATTTTTGAGAATTAAAAATTCTGGGATCTTCAAGATCCATAAAAAAAAGAACTCTTAAGAGTTCTTCATCAAAGATCAAAAGATCCACATATTATCAAAGAGCATAGCTCTGATTCATGGGCTAAAAACCCCCAAGAAAAGATCTCTTTAGATCTATGGATTCATGAGAGCAAGGCTCTATTAATGAAACCCTAAAAGGGTTTTCTTTAGATCAAAAATCTATGAAGAGCATGGCTTTGTTAATGGGTAAAAACCCTAATTTATTAAAAAAATTAATTTTACTTAAATTTGGAAAGAGTTCTGACTCTTGAAAGTTCTTAATTGAAGAGCAAGGATCTGAATAAAATTCTCAAAAAAGAAGATGATAATCATCTAAGAGACCAAAGGTCCTATTTATAGGCACTGAACCGCCTCTTCAACTTCTGAGTTGATCCAAGGGCTCAGATGTTGCTACCGCTGCACTCGTGTGCGCGCCACGTGAGCGCAACGGTGGGGGGGCATTTGTTTCCCCCAATCAGAGCAAACCTCTGTTTTGAATTTCAAAATTCAAAAATTAAAGCAACGCTTCAGATTCTGCGCGCTGCACACCACGTGTCAAACGCAGACGCGCTAGCGCCAGGTGCGTTGCGCCCTAGGCAGCGCACCTCCAATCAGAGCAAAGCTCTGTTTTAAAATTCAAAATTTAAAAATTGAAGCAACGCTTCAAATCCAGCGCCAGGCGCGTTGCGCGCCACGTGTCAAACACGGGTGCGCTAGCACAGTTGCGTTGCGCTCTGCGCTGCGCACCACATATCAAACACGGGTACGCTAGCGCAGTTGCGCTGCGCGCCACGTGTCGAACGTAGGTGCGCCGGCGCTGGAATTAAAAATTCCCTACCGTTAGATCAAAAGATCTAATAATAATAAATTATTAATTAATCAGAATTAAAATTCTGTTATGAAAAGATCTTTCCAATCTTATTAAAACAAGAAAATTATTTTCTGTAAAACAGAAGCCTTAGGATCAAAGATCCAACGGTGGGAAATATTCCCAAATCAATCAGAGAAAGATCTCTTAAACTGATTCAACAAATCATTTGGTCCTATATAAAGGCCCATAGACTTCAAGTCTAACATATACAGAAGAGATAGAGAAAACCCTCTGCAAACTTTGAGAAAACTCAAAGAGAAAGAAAGGAAAGCCTTTAGAAGAAGAAGATCATTTCTTCATCTTCAAGGTAAAGAACTAGTTCTTGAACCACAGAGATAAAATCATCTCATTAAAACAGAAGAACTATCTTCTAAAAGATCATAGATCTACAAAAGACCAAAGTCTTTGATAAAAAGAAAAAAGATCAAAAGATCTAATTATAAAAAAACTAAAAGAAGTATTTTACTTCATTCACAGATCTTTGATCCATAAAGGCAGAACCCTTTTTATAAAAACAAGAACTTTTGTTCTTGGATCTTGAGGCAAGGCCTCCTTTAAGAAAAACATAAATTTGTTCTTTGATCTTAAATCTGATCAAATGCGCTTTGCGCTATTAGAAAGTGCCTTGCACTCATGAATTGCGCTTTTGCGCTTCTTGGACCGACGCTGAGCGCCAAAACATGCCACGTGTCAACTAAAGACACAATCTGCGCTTTGCACTTCTGAAGCAGCGCACTGCGCTCATGAACTGACGCTCAGCGCCAAGCGCGCCACGTGTCACTCACTGGCGTGCCAACAGACTAGCACAAAGCGCTCATAAATTAAAAGCGCAATGCGCTAATGAGCTAGCGCTTAGCGCTAAGCGCGACATGTGTCCTCTTCGTGTGCGCTACCTGATAGAAGCGCAATGCGCTCTTTAACTGGCGCAAAGCTCCTGACGCGCCACGTGGTGCATTGTCAGAACACACTTTGTTTTGATGAAGACAAAAGATGTCAGAACCCAATGCTTAGCATTATTAAAAGGGCCGAGCCCAAATAAAGGGTTAATAGCTAGAACAATAAAAATATTAAACATTTTTAATTGGACTTAATCCAATTCTGGCCATAAGTCCTCAACTTATATTGAACTGAGCACATCTGCTCACAACTATTTAACAGATCTTAGTCCTAAATTGGGCTACAGATCTTTCAAATAATTCACATTGGTTCGAGGGTACATCTCGTTACTCCTCTGATATTTATCGTTGTAATCGTTCAACGTTTTCAGAGAGGTGACGAGTCCCGGCGACCACACATGGACTGTGGGGTCCTTAAACTCATGGACTATGATGTTCTTAATCTCGACCGTGATGTCTTTAAATTAACATTGGACTGTGGGGTCCTTAAACTCATGGACTATGATGTCCTTAACCTCGACCGTGATGTCTTTAAACTAACATCGGACTGTGGGGTCCTTAAACTCATGGACTATGATGTCCTTAACCTCGACCGTGGTGTCTTTAAACTAACATCGGACTGTGGGGTCCTTAAACTCATGGACTATGATGTCCTTAACCTCGACCGTGATGTCTTTAAACTAACATCGCACTGTGGGGTCCTTAAACTCATGGACTATGATGTCCTTAACCTCGACTGTGATGTCTTTAAACTAACATTGGACTGTGGGGTCCTTAAACCCATGGACTATGATGTCCTTAACCTCGACCGTGATGTCTTTAAACAAATATTGGACCGAGATGTTCTTAAACTAACAATGGACCGTAATATCCTTAAACTAATCGACCGTAATGTCACTAAACTAAACAATAGAGCCCAATTGCTCTCTTGTTGGATCTAAACGATCCCGTTAAGTTGATCTTAGTCTAAAATTTGACTAACGTATCCTTAACAAACGTTTAAGTTGATCTTAGTCTCAAATGAGGTTAACATATCCTTAAACCTAACCCCTAAACCCAAATCTAAGAAGATACGGATTTGGACTAATCCACGCCCTATGGGCGACAACATAAATTAGTCTCCGTATACAATCCTCGGGCAACCACAAACAAAACAAACACACGCGACACGAAGTGACCATCTGAAGAAGGAGAAAGTTGTTACCACGATGCGGTAGCGTAATTAACTGCAGGGGCTTGCGCCTGCAGGGAAGAGCGTCCCCACAATAAAAAAACCCCTCAAACAAGGGGGAATCCGACGAAATCTGCTACATCGGCCGCATCCGTTTAAACCTTCGATACATGGTGCCATAAATCAATTTGGCATCTTCGGAGAGGTGGATGGATAGCACCAATTAGTATCTGCCCCGAAATTCAAGCAAGACGGACCTACGCGATCGCGTCTCTGTATTTCGGCGGGGAATAGATTCTACACAGAGACGTGACCGCGTCTCTGTGTTTCGGCGGGGAACAATGGTATTTTCCTTATTTACTGTGTTTTGGGTGCGAATAGTATTTTGACATCTATATTTGCATCCGACCCGACCCACATGCTTGAAACCAGTCTTGATTCATGTTTATGATTTATCCTGACTTGTTACGTGGACTCGTGCACTTCCATATTTACATACTGCATATTGGCATTTATCTGGCATCTGCATTTTAAATATAACATTTAAAGTCACATAAAATATTTTAAAAATACATTGCATGGCCTGCATGATACCCTGACCCTGTGGTAGCATCCGCGTATCTTGTTCTCGTACCGTTCAGTGAAACGAACTTGTTTGGATGGTTACGCGCACGTACATGCATCCGTTCTTAGGGGTATGCATTTTCGTTACTCGGATATCCAATTTTGGTTTTAGTTGACACGTATATTTTCCGTATTTTAAAACTGGATTTTTTTAGACCCGACCTGGATGCATTTTGGAGTAAATTTGTATTTGCCAAAATATCAAATTTTATTAATATTATATTTTTAAATATTTTAACAGTTTAAAATTTAGTTAACTAAAATATATTTTTAAAATTTAAAATCCTAACTAAAAAACAAAACTCTCTCTCCTCTCGCTCTCTCTCCCTCTCTCTCTCCTCTCTCTCTCAGAATTCTCTCCCACTCTCTCTCCTCTCGATTTCTCTCTCCCTTTCTCTCTCTCTCTCTCTTTTATATATATATATATATATATATATATTAATTTATATATTTCCTTCTTCCCAATACCTCACCACACCCACGTTTCTCATCTTCTCAGAAAATTTTCCCGCCTTCCTCCTCGCCTAACCCACTACCTCGCCTGCCTTCCCGATCTTCGACCTCACCACCACCACAGCTTGCCCTCGCCTCCATCACCTCTTACCTCTCCCCTTCGCCTCACCTCCTCTGCAAACCTCGTTACCCTTGCAACCCATCACCACGACATCCATCACCTCCCATTGCCGGCGAACCCTCGCTGTCGCCACCATCCCCGTCGCTACCATCACCTCGTCCTTGAAAACACCACCTCCACTTCCTCTCCACCCCGGCGACCCAAACCTCGAGCCCCTGCACCAGCATCCCGAGCGAACCCAAGATCCCCGACACCTAACCCACGCCTGCACCCCACCGTCGGCGACTGCCTCGACGTCACCCCCTTGCAGCCTCCTCTGACCCCAGAACACCACAATAACCAAACCCAGTCCCTTCCTCTTTTCTTCTTCTTGCTCTTCTCCTTCTTTCTTCTTCTTTTCATTTCTTGATCCGTATTTTCCGGTCACCGCCAGAGCCGTGCCGCTGCCGACGATCTAAGAGATCCAGTGAACGTACCTTGCCTGCGTGATCACCCTCTTGTCTTGCCTGGACCCATCCCGCATGCCGTGTATGCGTTGCGATGATTTACCGACGTCGGACGTGCCGTGCGTATCCGTCGTGTGTTCCGTTCAGGCAAATTTATCTTGCTACATGCTATACTACAATATATTGCACCCATTTGAATTATAACATTACATATTGTTTAAGTTATACATCCCACATTACCATTTTATCATTTTACTGTTATATGACGTCCGTGTGCATCCATATCATTATTTACATATCTAGTCGCATACTAATTCATCTTGCTACATGCTAGGTATAGTATTATGCATCCGTATGAGTAAAATGTTACCCGTTTATCACATTATACATCCATTTTACAATTTTACTGTTTTCGGATATCCGTTTACATCCATATCATTTAAAATATATATAACTGCATCTATAGATCATATTAATTCATGTTATTATTGTAATGACACCCCATGCTTAATAATGTGCATCCCATTTAGTCTTAGAACTGTAAATATAACCCTAATCGATAATTGTGCATCCATACCATTAATTATATATCAATTTGCATGCCATGTCACATTGTTTCATATTATCATTATATTAGTTCTCCATGCTAGATAATGTGCATCCTATATAATCATGGAACTGTAGTTGTAACCCCTAATAGTTATTTGAGCATCCATGTTCATTTGTGTCTACATACCATTAATTCTGCATACCTAATTGCACCCCATATTATATTAACTCATATCATTAATACATTAGTACCCCATGCTTGATATTGTGCATCCTGCTTAGTCATGGTATAACCTCTAGTGGATATTCGTGCACCCATGCTTTTATCGTACATCCATATTCTACCCTGATTCAATAATGCTACATTTTATTGTTGGGCACCTACTTGATACATGTACACTACTTGACATGACCTGATATATCATTACTTGACTTGATACCTGATCATGTTTCTAATGCCGACAATCCTGACATGTTGTCCCGATGGACATATCATGTTGTCTGTATAGACAAACCTGTTTCTGTTTGATCCTGCGTTGGCATTAGCTTCAGATTTATCAATACCTGACTTGAACACATAACTTAGGGGGTATGGGGAAATCAATGATGAAACCTGACTTGTAACTCGACAGTTCGATGCTTATACTGATCAGTTTTACGGGCTAGGCCAGCCCCGGGATGATGCTGCTGACATCATTCGTCCGTACATGTTATCTGTTTACTGCCTAGCGGCACGTCTCGGATTCAGCCCGAGAGTCTTGACCGTGGTCCCGGGCACGCACGGGATACTATTGAGTTACATCGATGATTCATTAAATTGATTTCACAGAATTGAGAGTAGTTACCCAGTAGTTTAGTTCAGATTACCCACTGCACGTCACATATGCTTTTACCCTTCACTGTTCCCAGTCTTGACTCTTCTGTGTGGTATTTATTCTCGTTCGGCTCTTGGAATCACATCCAGCAGTGGTTGGAACAGCTCGCAACATCCAACCACTTCACCATCGCAAATCTTTGATGCGCGACTCTTTTTCTAGTTTTTCTAGACTAAGAATACCGGCAAGACTGACTTTGAGAGGCTGCTCACGTAACCATAGTGCTCTCAGCCCTCCTTCTGCTATGAGAGGTAGTAGCTCCCTAGCGCGAGCCTCCCGATGACGCACTGACGTCTGGATGTTTGTTACCCCTGATTATATTATTGTTGATATTATGACGCACTGACGTCTGGGTTTTGCATGGCCCAGATCCTCTACCTTTGCAGCAGGCCGATCAGGAGTATTTCAGTGTATAGGCCGAGCAGTAAGGACCTGTTAGTATTTTAGTTTAGTTTTCTTTTAGCATTTTCATTCCTGATGTGAGCCCGTATTTGGGACGTACATTCCAGATTATTATTATTTATTGGATCTATTGCTTCCGCATATTATTTCTTGACTCGTTTATTCTGGCTCATGGACATATACTAGATAGTTTATTTTATTTCTACTGTTCTTGATATCTCTAGACAGCCGTAATATGACTGTGGAGGGATGTTTCCTATCCACAGGTAGTATGGTTGGCTCTGTCACGTGCCGATCTTAGCGCACTCTGGGAAGCGGGACGTGACACTCCTCGAGCCACCTGTATAAGTGGGGCGACCCCTCTTCGCCGACTTCCTATTCTCTTTATTTTGATCGGCCTGTTTCTGCATAACACATTCAGATTTAGTTTTCTAATTAAGCAACACAAAAAAATAAATTATATACTAAATAATGAATTACATTTAAATTACAAACCTATTTGCGCTGAGAGTCGAAATATTGGCACAAGAGAGGCCATGTATCTACGTCGACTCTCGCAAAGGCCGGAGTATGTAGGAGAGCCGCTCTCTCTGCCTCGGGGGTCGCCATCCATAGGGAATAACAGTCGATCTTCAGCTCGTTCTTATTGTATCGGACCTTTGATTGCATATTCTTCATCAGACCATTGTACAGAGCGTGAAGATCGAGCACTCTCTCAAGGTAATCAGGGTCGGGTACAGGCTGAAAGTCGTAATCCAACCGCAAATACAAAAAAACCATGTATTTAAATTGCAAGTGTTAAATAATAATAAATATATTGGATAAGTCAAATGAAAATATATATTAATATCCGAGCCTGATCCCAGAAGATGGCAAATGAGCGCCGGTGCTGATCGTCCCACTCAATGTGAAGTGAATATTTCTTCACCAGGCGGCTCTCATCCTCCATATATCGGCCGAACCTTTCTGCATAATCGTCAGTATAGAGATAATCGGGGGTAAAGAAGAGGGGGAATGCTGTCTCCTCCTAACTCTGTCGGGCCTCGGCCTGTGGGACTGATTCGGCCCTCAACTCCCCCTCTCGGGATGGGGCTGCCCTACATCTACAAGAAATCAAGACAATCAATATTAAGACAAAGTGGTATTAAGAAATCTAAGGTTTAATGAAAATTAATGTGTGATATATACCTCCGGCGACAGCAGCTCGAGCCTGGGCCCGAGCAGCAGCACGAGCGGGACGATAGTTCCTCCGATGACGAACAGCCGGTGGCCCGGATATGGACGCATCCCCTCCAACTAGAAAATAAATACTGACGATAAAATTACATGAAATTCGTTTTTATTCTTAGAGGATATGTAAAATGAATAAATATTTTATATTTATTCATACTAACCTGCAGACTGAGCAGAGGGTACGAAAGTGGCGGGAGTGGCCCCTGCGCCGTGTGTATTGTTCAATTGATAAAACTGCACATTTAATATGACATTTTCCCTACTATTTCTATATAATAAAAGGTGTTTATTATAATATATGATACATATGAGGATTTATCTGTAAAAATACTATTTTCATGTGTTTATATATTATAATTAACATTTGGTAGGAAAAAATAAGCATATAATATCCATGTAACATTTGGCCCATTTAAAATATGCTTACTTTATTAAATACCTTTGACCAAGTCTTAATGGTTAAGTTAATATCTTAATAAAACAAACTCTACTAATATTATTTGTTGAGTTTGTTGTGCAGAAATTTCAGGGCTGAAATCAAGGAAATCAAAGTTGTTAGAACAAGCCTGCCTAATTAAGAAAGTAAACTAAAGAAGTCAAGTCTGGCAGTGACGAAGAAAAGATTTTCAGTTTCCAGAGATTAAAAAGATCACCACGTGTCATCAAGATAAAACTCCAGAAGACCAAAACAAACGATCCCCCTATAAGGCCGCGGATCCGCGGCCAAACCCACCTATTGGCCGCGGATCCACCGCGGTCTAGCTGTATTGATAGTTGGGATTTTGTTGTTGCGATCTTAACCACTGGTTTCCAAATTAGGAAGCTAGGGTTCTGGCTCTGAAACTATAAATAAGGACCGAGAGCCTCTTGGAAAAATCATCAAGCTAAAGAGATCACGAAGTCCTAGACAGGCTCACGCATCCAGGCTGATCATCAACTGTTTGTCTACCTCCTTAGAAGAAATCGAGAAGCAAACTAGCATTTGTAATCATTTTCTAAGGGAACAAAGTGTAAATGAATTTTGTTGATTAATAAAATTAGTTCTTTTTCTTATTCTATTTCTTTGTAGTTTTAATATGATTTCCCTCTCCATCTTTTCTTCTCCCAACATGCGCGAATAATTCTTCGTTTGTTAGGATTCATGGGATTAGGGTAGGTTAATGGATGATGAAGATCTTTAAACTCTTTTTAAGTCTTATAAAGTTTATAAACTTTATCAAAAGAATAGTTAACATCCTAATTGGGCGCGCTACCAATTCATTGCTAGTTTCGACCGTGATTAGAGATTAAATTAACAATTGTTTTGGTAAAGGCTAGATATGAACGGAGTTCCATGTTGAGATAGGGATTAAGAGTGGGAACCCTTTTCCCTCCAGAAAGCCTAATCTACATGCATCACTGTCGTTCTAGTTTTAAATTTATTAAAGGATAAAAAGAGTAATATTTAATTAATCATCCATAACTACTAAATCCTAATGAACCCTACAAGCCCCCTTTTAATATTAAACTTACATCCGTAGTTAATCTAGATCTATATTTTGCATCCGTGTTTAACATAGATCTAGATTCTACAACCATTCTTCACCATTCTTTATTCCTCCTCTCTTTTTCAACACGCCTAAAGTAAGAATAAAAGGTTCCACGTTTCCCTGAGGACGACCCGTACTCATCTCGGTCTACCTACGCGCGACACCGTTATTGATTGCGGTTATTCTACAAATACAACTTTAAAATACAGATCAATCAAATGGCGCCGTTGCCGGGGATACGTGCGTAATATTTTTTTCTTACTATTCGTGTTGAATTCTTATTCGATGTATATCATAAAAATAAAAAAAACTGCAAATTGTATATTTAACGATTATTGTGTGAATTTTGCGAGGGAATCTGGAGTCACAGATTTGAGGAAACAGAGATTCAAACATTCATCAAGATCCAAAGGAGCAAAGGAGGCCATATAGCAAAAATCTTCATCAGATCTTCCTAGTCGGCGGTGAAACCGCGACACAAAGAGCCTATTGGCGGCGGAACCGTGGCTTATTGGGGGATTTAGGGTTGCAAACTTCTCTGGTATTTTTTCTATATCTTTCTCTCTCCTCTGAAATCTAATAAAATATCTTTTCTGCAGGATTCTTTGCAAAATTTTGCCGTTCAAAAATCTTTTTGCAAAGTTTTGTAATTGGTTTGTTTTGCATATTTTAATACGGACTTTAAGGGGCAAAAACCAAATTCAGATTAGGTGGGGATTTTATCACCCTTCCTAAGCCCCCCAAATCACAAACCGAGCATCTGCATCAACCCTATATTAATTTAAAAAATATTTAGACAAGACTCTAAGGACTGTCGCCCTCAATAAGGACAGAGGAAGGTCGTGGGTAATTTATCGCTTATCCGCATTACTTTTGTGGTGCCTAAGCAAGTGTGTCTAAGGCAAGTGGTTACTTAATTAGGCGCGCTATTTTCGGTGATTCGTATAGCGGATACCTCCCACTTACCTGGCACTTAACTGGTCACAAGAATAGTAAAAAGGTAGTAAAGGATTGATCCTACGGCTTGTCCTTTGGAAGTCTAGGAGCGGTCTAGAGACTTGACTTAGGTAACCTTAGTTCTAAGGTTGTTTGTGCATTCTTGTGTGATTTGTCTAAATCCGACACACTTTTCAAAATAGACCATTTTTAAAAGTACGCACGCTGCCACTTGCGCTAAGCCCGCTTAGTGCATGCTTGGTTGGACACAGAATTCTAGTGCCCGTCTTGTCCGCGTTCTTGCTATCGACTCCGAAGTCGGTACTTCTTCATCTTCTTTTCCCCCACCACACACCACATCAATCGAGATGGACGGTACTTCATCAAATTATAACACCATGCTGCCACCGCGCGTAGGTGAGAAGAATCCACCGCGCATCTCTCTCCAAGAGAGATGCTATCCTATCCGTGGTCTACTTCCCACTTGCTTATCTATTCCACCAGCCAACGGGGATAATTTTGAAATTAAACCCCACTACATCAATCTGTTGCCCAAATTTCATGGGCTTGAATCTGAAGACGCGTACGTTTTCATCACTAAATTCGAAAACGTATGTGCAATGTTGGGTACTTCACAACTGACAGTGGATGCTGTGCGTTTACGTCTTCTCCCATTCACTTTGTGCGACTTGGCAGAAAAGTGGCTTTATAATACTATTGCACACTCTATCACTAATTGGGATGAATTCGTAATAGCATTTCTTAAAAAGTTTTACCCAAACCATAAGACCGCCCGTGTTAGGAGCGAGATCAACCAATTTACCCAGCTTTCCAATGAACCATTTTGGAAGTGCTTTGAACGTTTTAAGGATCTGCTTGTCCAATGTCCTCATCATGGAATCAATAGATGGGATTTGTGCCAAATTATATATGAGGGCATTAATCCAGCGACAAAGCAGATGCTTGAAACAAATTGTCAATGCAATTTCATGTCTAAAGATGATGGTGAAGCTTGGAAATATCTGGAAGATCTCGCTGAAAACACTTTACAGTAGGAAAGCATAAGACCACGATCATCTAGGGAAGGTATTCATCAGCTCGATGTTTCCATCACAGTAAAAGCCGAAATGGCAGCGATGCAGAAGAAACTCGACGCTATTGAGAACAAATTCTCATCAGTCTCCCTAAATCAGGTAACGCTTCCCAAGACCGTGTGTAGTTGCTGTTCAGATCCTTCACACTTGATGGAAGAATGTCCTATGAATGCACCGTTTAAAGGTCACGAGCAAACTAATGCTGCTTTTCAGCAGCGACCTAGAATTGATCCTTATTCTTCCATGTACAATAAAGGATGGTGTCACGCCCCGCTTCCCGGTGTACGGCGAAGGGGACGCGACGAGGTCCGCTACGTATGTACTCAGAAGTACATACGCTAAGCGTAGCTAAGCAATATAAAAGTATATCACAAGAGACAGGAAATAAAAAGAACAGCAACTTTTATTTATTAACATTCTTTGTACAATACATGAAAGGAAATACAACTGAAATAAAAAGATGCATAAACAGTGGCATAACAGGAAATGAAAAGTACAGAAAGGAAAAGTGTACAATGAAACTAAAGTGCTGGATTTTCGGCAAACTGCTCCAAGTCTTCTGCAGATGGCTCGATCTCTGCCGGGTCCAAACCACCTGACGACATTCAAAGAAGAAAGAAATAGAATGTCGTCAGCGAACAGGTCGCTCGGTAAGTCCCAAAGGTAAGAGGAGAAATAGAATAGACAGAGAGTAAGAGAGAGGGAGAGGGTGGCTTTTACAGTTGTATTATATTGTTATATTATTGTAGTATGGTGTTAACGCTGTTGTTGTAGCTTGGTACAGAAGGATGCCAGTGTATATGAGAGGGGTCTCAGTATGCTAGTGACCAGGGCAAATGGAAGTACAAGGCTCCATTATACAACCCGGAACAACGGCAATTGGATTCATGTTAGGTGTCTTAATCTTACCGTCTCGTGTCACCTTTAACACCTTCCGTACCAATCTACCCCTTAAACCCCGCGATGTCTTGTTTGTATTGTTATCTTGTAAATTGTATTGATTGTAAGATTGATTGACTGACTGACCGAAACCATGATATCAAGAAACGGTTATAACCGTAGAGTCATGTAAATGGAATACTGGGAAACATGTAAAAGGAATATATATCCATGGTTCGGTTCAGTCAAGTTATATAAACTGGTAATTGTATTCATGGATTCATGTGTTCATTTTGAATTGGAAACTTGTAGATTATGAATTGACTTGAATCATATTCAAGTCAGATTGATCAGACTCAAACCCGAGTCAGACAATCAGAAATGTGAAACGAAGTCTTATAATTGCTAAGGTCCTTAGGGTAATTTATAAAACTTGAGGGGATTTTATGTAAAAATACTTTTGTATAGTTTTCAAAATACAACTCAAGTATTTAATTACCGTATTTATGTACATACAATAATTTAATGATCAAGATAAATATGTATACATGTTCGAATAGCATGAAATGAGTCAAGTATATTATTTGAGTAACTACCATAAACAATGCTGTAAAGAAATATTATGTACGACTAATTAATCAAGTTGAACGAATGCGGAATATAAACAGAAATATGGCTCTAAATGTTTTGCATGCGTGAGTTCCAGTTTCACCTAAATACGACTACCGGTTTGAGAGATATATATGTTTTCGTATCGTCGCGCAAAACAGATCAGAATCTATTCGGCACCGTCACATATTTTTAAAACGCAGTTTGAGTTAATTTCTATAGGGTTTCAGGTTATTAAAATTATTAGAAAATTGTAGGTATTTCGATGAACTTATTTAAAACACCAAGATTCACATGATTTGGATTTCTAAAACTCTAGTTATGATCATTTTAATATCAGCGTTTAAAACAGAAATTCAGATTTCTGGACAGCAACTATATATTCTATTGCAAAGCCTATATCAGGTTGTTTCATGCATTCCTAAGTAATATAATATACAGAAAATTATAGTTCTATCAATGGTGCATCTACACATCTAAAGTTTGTCACAAACGGACATCGGGTGTTCGAGTTATGTCCAATTTAAAAACAGTGTGCGAATCGGAACAGATTCTGTCCAGATCCGTCACTTAATATTGTAACGCAGTTTTCTATATCTTAGATGGGTTTTCAGTAAAACTATAAAACTAATAAAATCTAAATCATTCGATGTAGATATCAAAAACACCTGAGTTTTCTCAATTTGGATACCGGTATACCAAGTTATATGTCCTAGAAGTTGACCGATAACTGCAGTTTTCTGTTTTACGATCAGTGAATAAATACGATGTAATTCCTAAACCGTTATGCAGATCGATCTAAAATTTTTACAGCGTGTAATATATTCTATCATATGTAAATTTCATAAAATTTTCAGAATTAAAAAAATTAATTTATAAAAATTATTTTAAAACTAAAGGTATTGATATGTCATATGTGAGAAATGAGAAAACCATGGTATTTATTCGTAACTTCATTTTTTTTAATACAAATTTTAAATAAAGTGATTTAAAATAAAACAACAAACATGCAATCCTAATTGGTCACTATGAAATCTTAACATGTGAATTGAGAGTAATGAAAAAGGCTTTACAAACTATATATGTGTGGATGTTTGTGTGTTCATTATTTATATATGTATCCATTTAATTAATTATTTAGGAACTATGATATGTCAAGGGAAGTTTTTCATCGCAATATAAACCAAGAGAAAGGGAAAGAGATGGAGGGAAGGAAAGAGAGAAGGGACTTACATGCACAAGCCGGTATTGTCACCGGGCTTGTCTATCCGCCGATAGCCTCGCGTTAGTAGCGAGACCTTCTTGAAGACTTCTTCATGTTCTTCTTCTTGGGCTCTAGGTGAAGAGGAAGAAGTGAGAGATAGAAAATATGAGGAAGGAAAAGAAAGAGGAGTACAATAAAGATGGTGTAATGGTGAATTATGTATAATAATATATGCATTCAACATGAGAATTAAAAGAGAAATGAAAGGTCACCATTCATTTTGGAAATGAAAGGTCTCATTTGTAGGTTATGAGAAGAATAAAAAATGATAAAAAATAATTGCAAGAATGGGGATTTGAACATGTGACTTATAGAATAATAATGTAAGGACTTAACCAATGAGCTATAAGGTTGTTCATGCATATATTTAATTAGAATTAAATATATGATGTTGCTTAAAAAGAAAATGGGCTTTTTAGATGGGCTGTAGAGAATAAGAATAATGGATTTGGGTTAAATATTTATGAAAGGAAAAAATAAGAATGAGATGTTAAAAACTTAAATATAAGAAAAAGAAATTGTACCTAGAAAAATATACATAATAGATTGAGGAATAAAATAATAATAAATTTAGGAGAAAACGGAAAATACCAAGTACAAATAAATACGGTATATTATTGAAGATGGATAATACAAATGTATAAAGATTTTAGGGTTATTACATTCTACCCTCCTTAAAAATAATTTCGTCCTCGAAATTATTCAAGAAGGATGATATAACAAAGTAAGGAAACAGGATTAGGATAATGTCTTCTTCGAGCTCCGTCGATTGATACTCTAACCAATTGAACTAATAAGTCTACAAGATACAAATAGAAATGATGAATAAGAATTAAGGATTCAAAAGTGGAGAGATGGACTTCAAGGAAACCGAAGGTGGAGTTCAAGATGGATTCAAGGAATATGTAATGTAAAGAATGTTTTCAGTTGTTGTTTCTTGTGTTTTATATTGCTTAGGTTGTTCACGCAGAACAGAACTGTATGATAGGATTTCATACAGCTCTGACCTGCATGAGCCACCAACAAAACCTGTCACGCCCCGCTTCCCGGTGTACGGCGAAGGGGACGCGACGAGGTCCGCTACGTATGTACTCAGAAGTACATACGCTAAGCGTAGCTAAGCAATATAAAAGTATATCACAAGAGACAGGAAATAAAAAGAACAGCAACTTTTATTTATTAACATTCTTTGTACAATACATGAAAGGAAATACAACTGAAATAAAAAGATGCATAAACAGTGGCATAACAGGAAATGAAAAGTACAGAAAGGAAAAGTGTACAATGAAACTAAAGTGCTGGATTTTCGGCAAACTGCTCCAAGTCTTCTGCAGATGGCTCGATCTCTGCCGGGTCCAAACCACCTGACGACATTCAAAGAAGAAAGAAATAGAATGTCGTCAGCGAACAGGTCGCTCGGTAAGTCCCAAAGGTAAGAGGAGAAATAGAATAGACAGAGAGTAAGAGAGAGGGAGAGGGTGGCTTTTACAGTTGTATTATATTGTTATATTATTGTAGTATGGTGTTAACGCTGTTGTTGTAGCTTGGTACAGAAGGATGCCAGTGTATACGAGAGGGGTCTCAGTATACTAGTGACCAGGGCAAATGGAAGTACAAGGCTCCGTTATACAACCCGGAACAACGGCAATTGGATTCATGTTAGGTGTCTTAATCTTACCGTCTCGTGCCACCTTTAACACCTTCCGTACCAATCTACCCCTTAAACCCCGCGATGTCTTGTTTGTATTGTTATCTTGTAAATTGTATTGATTGTAAGATTGATTGACTGACTGACCGAAACCATGATATCAAGAAACGGTTATAACCGTAGAGTCATGTAAATGGAATACTGGGAAACATGTAAAAGGAATATATATTCATGGTTCGGTTCAGTCAAGTTGTATAAACTGGTAATTGTATTCATGGATTCATGTGTTCATATTGAATTGGAAACTTGTAGATTATGGATTGACTTGAATCATATTCAAGTCAGATTGATCAGACTCAAACTCGAGTCAGACAATCAGAAATGTGAAACGAAGTCTTATAATTGCTAAGGTCCTTAGGGTAATTTATAAAACTTGAGGGGGTTTTATGTAAAAATACTTTTGTATAGTTTTCAAAATACAACTCAAGTATTTAATTACCGTCTTTATGTACATACAATAATTTAATGATCAAGATAAATATGTATACATGTTCGAATAGCATGAAATGAGTCAAGTATATTATTCGAGTAACTACCATAAACAATGTTGTAAAGAAATATTATGTACGACTAATTAATCAAGTTGAACGAATGCGGAATATAAACAGAAATATGTCTCTAAATGTTTTTCATGCGTGAGTTCCAGTTTCACCTAAATACGACTACCGGTTTGAGAGATATATATGTTTTCGTATCGTCGCGCAAAACAGATCAGAATCTATTCGGCACCGTCACATATTTTTAAAATGCAGTTTGAGTTAATTTCTATCGGGTTTCAGGTTATTAAAATTATTAGAAAATTGTAGGTATTTCGATGAAATTATTTAAAACACCAAGATTCACATGATTTGGATTTCTGAAACTCTAGTTATGATCATTTTAATATCAGCGTTTAAAACAGAAATTCAGATTTCTGGACAGCAACTATATATTTTATTGCAAAGCCTATATCAGCTTGTTTCATGCATTCCTAAGTAATAAAATATACACAAAATTATAGTTCTATCAATGGTGCATCTACACATCTAAATTTTGTCACAAACGGATATCGGGTGTTCGAGTTATGTCCAATTTAAAAACAGTGTACGAATCGGAACAGATTCTGTCCAGATCCGTCACTTAATATTGTAACGCAGTTTTCTATATCTTAGATGGGTTTTCAGTAAAACTATAAAACTAAGAAAATCTAGATCATTCGATTTAGATATCAAAAACACCTGTGTTTGCTTAATTTGGATACCGGTATACCAAGTTATATGTCCTAGAAGTTGACCGATAACTGCAGTTTTCTGTTTTACGATCAGTGAATAAATACGATGTAATTCCTAAACCGTTATGCAGATCGATCTAAAATTTTTACAGCGTGTAATATATTCTATCATATGTAAATTTCATGAAATTTTCAGAATTAAAACAATTAATTTATAAAAATTATTTTAAAACTAAAGGTATTGATATGTCATATGTGAGAAATGAGAAAACCATGGTATTTATTCGTAACTTCATTTTTTTTAATACAAATTTTAAATAAAGTGATTTAAAATAAAACAACAAACATGCAATCCTAATTGGTCACTATGAAATCTTAACATGTGAATTGAGAGTAATGAAAAAGGCTTTACAAACTATATATGTGTGGATGTTTGTGTGTTCATTATTTATATATGTATCCATTTAATTAATTATTTAGGAACTATGATATGTCAAGGGAAGTTTTTCATGGCAATATAAACCAAGAGAAATATAAAGAGAAAAAGAAAGAGATGGAGGGAAGGAAAGAGAGAAGGGACTTACATGCACAAGCCGGTATTGTCACTGGGCTTGTCTATCCGTCGTTAGCCCCGCGTTAGTAGCGAGACCTTCTTAAAGACTTCTTCATGTTCTTCTTCTTGGACTCTAGGTGAAGAGGAAGAAGTGAGAGATAGAAAAATGTGAGGAAGGAAAAGAAAGAGGAGTACAATAAAGATGGTGTATTGGTGAATTATGTATAATAATATATGCATTCAACATGAGAATTAAAAGAGAAATGAAAGGTCACCATTCATTTTGGAAATGAAAGGTCTCATTTGTAGGTTATGAGAAGAATAAAAAATGATAAAAAATAATTACAAGAATGGAGATTTGAACATGTGACTTATGGAATAATAATGTAAGGACTTAACCAATGAGCTATAAGGTTGTTCATGCATATATTTAATTAGAATTAAATATATGATGTTGCTTAAAAAGAAAATGGGCTTTTTAGATGGGCTGTAGAGAATAAGAATAATGGATTTGGGTTAAATATTTATGAAAGGAAAAAATAAGAATGAGAAGTTAAAAACTTAAATATAAAAAAAAGAAATTGTACCTAGAAAAATATACATAATAGATTGAGGAATAAAATAATAATAAATTTAGGAGAAAACGGAAAATATTAAGTACAAATAAATACGGTATATTATTGAAGATGGATAATACAAATGTATAAAGATTTTCGGGTTATTACAGATGGAGGAATCATCCTAAATTTGCTTGGAACCAAAACCAACCCCAAAATCAAAACCAGTTCCAAAGCAATTATCAAAGACCTTCTCCACAGCAACCACAACCACAAAGTCAGCACCCCTTTCAGTCACAAAATTTTTAAAATCCGGCCAACACTTCTGTACCGCAATTGGCCGGTAATGATAACTCTTCACTCGCACAAACTTTGGATTTGTTTATGAAACATTCCATTCAAATGTCGGCTGATATGAAGTCTTCTATTGATACCATAAAGAAAGACTCCGCCTCCCACGGTGAGAGTATTAAATCAATAGAAAACCAAATTGCACAATTGAACGCCGCAATGAGTGCAGGAGAGAAAGGAAAACTCCCATCTCAACCCCTACCGAATCCTGGCCACTCACAAAATCATAACGTGAGTGCCGTTACTACGTTGAGATCGGGGAGAGTGCTGAATAACCGAGTGGGTGAGCAATTTGATGATGTTAGTGACACTAATGATACCCCAGCTTCTTCTTCTTCCCCTAATTCGTCTAATCTCCCACCTTCTTCCGAGCCTATTCTCCGTTTTCCCCAAGGCTCGAACCCTCAGCCCACTTCCACAAATCTATCTAAAACGATCCCCACTCCAATTCTGGGATCCATTACATCCCCACAATTCTCTCCAATGTTGGACCCCACCCTTATTGATAAAGCACCTTATCCAAACAGGTTAAGGGGCAACAGACCAAGTCCACAAATGGAGAAGATTGTGGAAATTTTTAAGCAAGTTAACATAAACATTCCTCTCCTAGATGCTATTCAACAAGTTCCATCTTATGCGAAAATCCTAAAGGACTTGTGCACTAGGAAGAAAAAAGTTCAAGTATCTAAAAAAGTTTTCCTTGCGAGTAATGTGAGCACTGCTTTTACACAACAACTACCCAAGAAAAGAAAGGACTCTGGAAGTCCTACAATTTCTATTTCTATTGGGGGTAAAAATATCAAACGTGCTCTACTCGATTTAGGTGCTAGTGTTAACTTGCTTCCGTATTCTGTTTATGAGCAATTAGGGATCGGAGAGTTAAAACCTGCGCATTGCACTCTTCAGATAGCCGATCGATCTATCACCCAACCTAGGGGTGAGTTAGAAGATGTGTTAATCAAAATAGGGGAATTTATATTTCCTGTGGACTTTATCGTTATAAATACACAACCTGTAGCGAACCCACGAAACCAAATTCTGGTAATTTTAGGTCGACCTTTTCTTGCGACTTCCAACGCTGTAATCAATTGCCGTAACGGCTCTATGAACCTATCCTTCGGGAAGATGTCAATTGAGCTTAACATTTACAGGTTGGGAAGTGAACCCTCCGAACCCTATGCTCATGTGTGTTCTGTCGAAACAATAGATTCCGACAGCAGCGAAATTGAAGAGCTTCACGATACTGATCTCGACTCCGCTATTACGTTGTTGTCCGGGTCAACATCTAACGCGGAATATAAACCTTTTATGGAGTCCGAGTATCATCCTGTTCTTTCCGATGAGATTATTATTCGGGATATCGATGAAAGATTTGAAGAAATTTTTGCTGAAGAACCCGCATTCTTAGAAAATACGGGTGGTGTAATGAATCAACCTCAACACAAAGAAGTTGAACCATCACCACTTCTTCTTATTGATAACAAGAATGCGAGTAATCCATCATCATTATTTCGTCTCTACAAACCGAGACGTAAACCTTTTCCATTACACATCTTATCTCATTCCCACTTCTTCACATCAATAGGCAACATGTTCTTCCACCAACCTTGGTGCTTCATCGATAAAATTTTTGAATGGTTGGTGTTGACTTTTGGTCTTTGCAAGGCTTTACTTTGACCAATAATTTTAACCCACCTCCCAAATAATTTTAAATGCTTAATACGATTTTACTTAAGTTTTGGGGGGGGGGGAGATTTTGGCTCTTGAAAGAATTTTTTTATAAGATTATGAGCCAAAAATAAGTTTGGGAGAGGATTTCACTTTCATTATTTCTTATCCCCTGTTTCCTCCCAAGTCTACAGGTTTTTTAGCTTAACGGATGATATCAGTGAGGACACTGCTGTAAACAGATTTGGGGGAGGTTTGTGCTTATTTACGCGATACTTTGCATTATACTATATATAAGCACAAAATTTTTTTTATAACAAAAGAATAGATAATGAAAAATTACATCTAAAAGATTAGAAAAATTTAAGAAAACCATGAAAATTAGAAGTTTTCTTAAACAAACTAGTAATAAGTAGTTATGAGCTGTTGTCCCAAGGGTTAGTAAGATAAAAGAAGTCACTAATCTGAGAATAAAAATAAGTCTGAAAAGTAGTTCCTATTCTGGAAGCCAAACATTTGATTGTTGATACCCTACTATATGTAACACCCGAGCCCAATAATACTATTTCTATTACTGGTTGAGTGTTTGATATTGCTCATTTCATTTATTTTGCCTGTTTGGGTCTCACTATAAAATTTTAACCGGCTAAGTCATTTTTGCATATAACAAATTTTAGCACCTAAAATGAAATTAAAAATATACATATTGGCCTACTCGTCACCCCTAGCCGCGTGGTAGCGTCCGCGCGTCGAGTTTTCATCCCGTTCGGTGAAACGGGCGAGTTTAGACGGCTACACGCGCGTGCAAGTGTCCGACTTGGGGCATGCTTTTTAATCACAAAACATTTCATTTTAAAATTTGGAACCCGTTTAAAATCCTATCATTTAAATTTCAAATTTTTGGACCCAATCCGGGCGCGATTTGGAAATGTTTCATTTAGCGCCAAAATCCCAAATTAATATAATATTCTAACCTTATAAAATCTCGTATATTAAATATTCTTACTGTTAATATTCTAATCTATTAAATCTTTATGAATCTTTCAGCCAATCCGTGAGCTTTACTCACGTGGGCCCTCTCCTTTTCCTTTAAATTCTCTCTCTGGCTCTCTCGTATCTCTCTCTCTCTAATTTCTCTCTCTCTCTCTCTAACTCTCTCTCTCTCTCCCCTTTATATGTATACGTTTTCCCCCTGCATCTTTTTTCAAAAAGAAAACTGAACCCATCGCGAGAACCTGCAACCCTAGCCGCCTCATCCCCGTCGCCGCCGCAACCCGTCGACGACGACACCAGCACCTTCGCCCGCGCCTCCTCGCCTCAACCAACCCTCGTCCTCCTTCTCGTTCATCTCTTCTCCCTCTCCTCACCGCCTAACCCACAGAACCCATCTCCTCCACCTCCTCTGTCTCCGTCGACACCACCGCCGACGACCTCCCTCATCGTCTCCACCTCCTCTTTTCCCTCCTCTCCTCTTTCTCCTTCCCCGACCAACCCTTGAACCACCCAAGAAACCCAGCACCATTCTCCTTCGAACCCTAACAACCCTCACCTGCACCTCTTCTGTCGACGTCGCTCCACCACCGGCGACCCCACCTCGTCGTCGCCTCTGACCTCACATCCATCACTCATAGCCCCGACTTCAGGAAAAACCAGAACAGCCTTCTTCCTCTCTTCTCTTCTTCTCCTTTCTTCTTTCTCATTTTCCTTAATTTTCTTGATCCGTTTTCCGGTGTTTGCCGGAGACCCACGACTCGTCGTCACACCTCCCCTCGCCTCGCCTCTGCCACAGAACACCACAACGGTAAGCCTCATTTCCCTTTCTTCTTCTTCTTTCTTTTCTTTTCTTTTCTTTAGTTCTTGATTTTTGTGTTTCATAGTTCGCCGGAGCCGGGCTCGACGTCGACGATCCTGACGACCCAGCGAGTGTGCCTGACCCGTGTGATCACCTTGTGCGTTGTTTGGATCCGTTCCGTGTACCGTGCACGCGTCGCGACTTTTTCCGCCGACGTGAGACGTTCCGTACACCCGTTTCTTGATCTGTCGAGGCAAGTATCACTTGCTACATGCTATACTATACAATTATATGTGTTTTGACTCTTTAAACTTGCAAACTTAACTAGGTATAGCTATTTTGTCATTTGGACGCAATATGACTTATATCATAATACTGTTAACCTAAAATCACATTTTGCCACTTTAACCTTAATAACGAAGTTACCAGTTAATCACATTTTACCGTCTAAAGGACGTTAGCCGTACACATGTAGCTCTATTTCTTTCTGATATTGATAAAACGGTATTTGCACCGCAAAGGGGTGCTCGAAACTTGCTAATATGATGAAACGTCTGTACTATACCAATGCACTAATGTGATTAAATAAATTGCTTATTGTTGTTTAATTCATTGCTTATTTCCTGCTGTTATTCCTTGTTCGATTTTATACCTGTTGTGAACACACCCTCGATTGTGTTACATATTGACCTGACCTTGCTACACATGACATATATATATACCGATGCACCGGACATGGTACCCTTACTATCGACTTAACCTGATGTACCATGACCTGACCTGTTACCTGATCCCATGCCTAATGCCAACAAACCTGACTTGGGGACCTCATGGACCATTCCTGTTGTCTATCCAGCCAAACCTGACCTGTTACCTGATCCTGTGTTGGCATTAGTCCTTGATTACTGAATACCTGACTTGACACTTATAACCTGGGGGTATGGGGAAATCAAACGGGTAATCTAAAGTGTAACTTAAAAGGGTATTACTTGATCCGTGGTCCCGGGGGGTAACGGGACAGAGCCATTCGTGACTCTTACATTCCTGATCCGTGGTCCCGGGGGGCAACGGGACAGAACCATTATTGGTTCCCATCTTCCTGATCCGTGGTCCCGGGGGGTAACGGGACATATCCTTTGAGTTACATGGAGGATTACTCGAATTGATTTCAAAGACTTTAGAATAGAAACCCGATAGAACAGTTTAGTTACCCACTGCACACTACCCTGCACTGCTTGTTTCATATTATTGCTTTATTCATGTTTATTTCTGCATTGCTTATTACCATGTTCATATTATATTATTGGTTGACATGACGCGCTGACGTCTGGGTTTTGCATGGCCCAGATTCTTTACCACTGTCGCTGACCGAGCAGGAGTACTTCAGCCAGCAGGCTGATTTGTGAGTTCCGTAGTGATTAGTTTTATTTCCTGCATTTCTTTTCCAGATGTGAGCCCGCATTATGGGACATACCCATCTATTATTATATTGGATCATTTGCTTCCGCGCTTATTTATCATTGACTCTTATTATTCTGGATTTGGACATGTGTTAGATAGTTTTTTTATCTTGTTCTTGATATCTCTACAGCCGTAATATGACTGTGGATGGATACTTCCTACCCACAGGTAGCATGGTTGGCTATGTCACGTGCCCAATCTCGCGTACTCTGGGAAGCGGGGCGTGACATGGTTCTTTTGGTATCAGAGCCTAGGATAGTCGGGTTGATTCTTTTGTAGTTGGGTATTGTACCCAATACACGAATCAGAATACCCGTGTTTAGGAAACATGTCCTGCCACCTTGACCGTTTTACCATTCTTGAATCACATTCTTCCTGATTATATCTTTTACGACGTGCAAACTTACTTTGCATGTCGACTCGAAAACTTAATTTCTTGTTATCCCTAGGACTTGGGCGACTTGGGTGGAGTTAAGTAATTGTGGCTATGATACCGCGGCATAGTTACAATGCGGTACTCTATTTAAGTATCTTGGAGTTCTAGCCTTGATTTATATATTTAATCTATCATCATGCTAATGTTGGGTGTTTTGAGTTCAGGATTATGGCAGGTAAGAATTTGAAGACGTACCAAAGGCCTGTGGACGAAGCCGCCATACTTGGAGTGATAAGAAGAATGCTGGAGAATCAAAGAGACAGACTGAGCTGATCCAGCAGCAACCAGACTCGTCCCAGGAAGGTTTGCAGATCGTTCAGCAGTCTGTAAACAACGTGGGAGTTAAACCAGTTGATCGAGTAGGGACCGTGGCAGATTTCAGACGTTTGGGTCCCTCTACATTCACTGGTTTGGAGGAGCCGTTGCCAGCCGAGCAGTGGCTAGTCGACACGGAGAATTTGCTGATTGCGGCACGGATTCCAGAGGACAAAGAGTTGATGTGGTGCGCATTCAGCTAGTGGATTACGCCCGAGAGTGGTGGCTTATGGAAGAGACCCGCTTCCCAAGCCAATCAGTTGGGCGGAGTTTTCTAAGAGTTTCCTGGAGAAATTCTTCCCGCGGACTGCACGGGAGGAAATGGAAGAGAAATTTATTGGGATAAGGCAGAATGGAGCACCCGTAGATGTGCATGCAGCAGAATGGGCGAGGCTCAGAAGAGTCGCTGGACCTTTGGCTGCCAACGATGCAGACAGCAGTTGCGGTAAGGAAGCAGTTCTGTCGGGCCGGTCGAATTTAGGGCTAGGCTGACAAACAATATTATTGCATCTATGGAAGTTGATGGTAATGAAGAGCCGGCAGTTGTTCGCGACTTTATGGACGTATTTGAAGATATATCGGGCTTACCGCTGAAACGAGACGTGGAGTTCGCGATTGACCTTATTCCTGGTGCAGCGCCAGTATCTAAAGCTTATTATCCAATGGCACCAGTGGAATTGGAAGAAGTTAAGAAGCAAGTTGGTGAATTGCTTGAGAAGGGTTGGATTCAAAGCAGCAACTCGCCTTGGGGAGCTCCAGTTCTTCTAGTAAAGAAGAAGGATGGCACGAGAGGGATGTGCATTGATTATAGAGAATTAAACCGGGTGACTATCAAGAACAAGTACCCGATCCCTCGCATTGGAGAACTTTTTGAGCAGCTTAGTGATGCGAGGGTATTCTCGAAACTGGATTTGCGATCCGGATATCATCAAGTCCGAGTGAAAGCAGAAGACATTTGCAAGACGGCGTTTCGAACTCGGTATGGGCATTTCGAATATCTAGTGATGCCCTTCGGACTAACGAATGCGTCGGCAATATTCATGGATTTGATGAACCGAATCTTTTCACCATTCTTGGACCAGTTTATTGTGGTATTCATTGACGATATTCTGGTTTACTCGAAGAGTTCGGAGGAGCATGCTGAGCATTTGAAGATCGCACTGCAGACACTGAGACAGGAGAAATTGTATGCGAAGATGAGTAAGTGCCAATTTTGGCTGGAAGAAGTGAAGTTTCTGGGGCATGTGGTGTCGGGCAATGGAATCACCGTCGATCCCGAAAAGATTGCAGCAGTTCGAGATTGGCCTATTCCAAGAAACGTGGCTGCGGTGAGCAGTTTCCTTGGTTTAGCCGGATACTACAGGAGATTTGTGGAGAACTTCGCTCGTTTGGCTGAACCGTTGACCAAGCTTACGCGCAAGGAAGTACCTTTTGTTTGGACGGATAAATGTGCATTGGCTTTCGAGACGTTGAAGCAGAAGTTGATAACCGCCCCTATCCTGACCGTACCAGACAATTCCGGAGGACTGGTGATTCACAGCGACGCATCTGGAAAAGGATTGGGATGTGTTTTAATGCAGAATGGGAAGGTTGTAGCTTACGCATCAAGACAACTGAAGACCCATGAGAAGATTTATCCGACTCATGACTTGGAGCTTGCGGCTGTAATCTTCGCCTTGAAGATTTGGAGACACTACCTTTTGGGTAAGAGAGTCGAAGTTTTTACAGATCACAAGAGTTTGAAGTATGTGTTCACCCAGAAAGAGTTGAACATGAGGCAACGTAGATGGTTGGAGCTGATGGCCGACTACGACCTTGATCTTAAGTACCATCCGGGAAGAGTTAACGTCGTGCCGGATGCGCTTAGTCGGTTACCAGCGATTCAGGTATTGACTACACAGAGGGAGATCATTGCGGATTTTCGAAGATTTGACTTGGAGGTTGTGCTACCACGTTCTATGGGACAGTTGATGCAGTTGCAAGTACAGTCGTCCTTAATTGAGAAGATTAAAGCGGCACAATCGCAGGATCCTTGACTGCAAAGATTTCGAGAGCAGGTTGAAGCTGGACTACGAACAGATTTACTGGTCCACGAAGATGGTTCGTTGAGGTATGGTAGCCGTGTGTGTGTGCCAAAGCGGGGTGTGCGTGAAGAGCTTATGAAGGAGGCACACAGTTCAGCTTACTCTGTACATCCAGGAGGTATAAAGATGTACCGAGATATTCAACAGCATTTCTGGTGGGAAGGCATGAAACGGGAGATCGCTCGCTTCGTGGCTAAGTGCTTGGTATGTCGGCAAGTCAAGGCTGAACACCAAAGGGTTGCTGGTTTGTTGCAACCACTTCCGATTCCTCAGTGGAAGTGGGAACATATAACCATGGATTTCGTGACGGCTTTACCGCGGAGTCCAAAGGGCAACAATGCAGTATGGGTGATTTTCGATCGGTTGACCAAGGCAGCTCACTTTATTCCTTTTCGGGTTGGTCAATCAACGGAGACTTTGGCAGAACGGTACATGCAGGAGATTGTAAGATTGCATGGCGTACCGGTGAGCATCGTGTCCGATCGGGACACTCGGTTCTTGTCACACTTCTGGAGGAGTTTACAGGAAAGTTTGGGGACTCGATTGAAGTTTAGCACAGCTTATCATCCTCAAACTGATGGTCAGTCGGAGAGAACGATCCAAACTCTTGAAGATATATTGAGAGCATGCATGTTGGACTTCAAGGGTTCTTGGGAGGATCACCTACACTTGGTGGAGTTTTTCTTACAACAATGGTTTCCAAGCGACTATTCAGATGGCTCCGTTTGAAGCTTTATATGGTCGTAAGTGCCGTTCACCTGTTTGTTGGGATGACGTTGGTGAACAAAGATTATTGGGACCAGATTTGGTAGTACAGACCGTTGAGAAGGTTAACGCCATCAGAAAGCATATGAAGGCAGCTCAAGACAGACAGAAAAGTTGGGCTGACACGTCAAGAAGACCTCTAGAGTTCGCCGTGGGTGATTTGGTATTCTTGAAGATATCACCGACTAGAGGAGTGATTCGTTTTGGGAGTCGGGGAAAGCTCAGTCCTCGATTCGTTGGACCCTTCGAGATATTGGAGCGTGTTGGAAAGGTAGCGTACCGTTTGGCGTTACCACAGTCCTTGGCAGGTGTGCACGATGTGTTTCATGTATCTCAACTACGAAGGTACGTTCGAGATGAAACCCACGTCTTGGATTATTCGGAGTTAACTGTACGGGAGGACCTAACTTTTGAGGAGCGACCGGTTGAAATCAAGGATCGAAGGGAAAAGGTTCTTAAGAACAAGGTTATCCCCCTTGTGCTAGTTTCTTTGGGTAATCGATCGCATGGAGAATCCACTTGGGAGCCAGAAGACGAGATCCGGCAGAAGTTTCCTCACCTTTTCCTGTAGTTATCTATCTTGTATTCTTGGAATTTCGAGAACGAAATTCTTTTGTGGTTGGGTATGATGTAACACCCGAGCCCAATAATACTATTTCTATTACTGGTTGAGTGTTTGACATTGCTCATTTCATTTATTTTGCCTGTTTGGGTCTCACTATAAAATTTTAACCGGCTAAGTCATTTTTGCATATAACAAATTTTAGCACCTAAAATGAAATTAAAAATATCCATATTGGCCTACTCGTCACCCCTAGCCTCGTGGTAGCATCCGCACGTCGAGTTTTCATCCCGTTCGGTGAAACGGGCGAGTTTAGACGGCTACACGCGCGTGCAAGTGTCCGACTTGGGGCATGCTTTTTAATCACAAAACATTTCATTTTAAAATTTGGAACCCGCTTAAAATCCTATCATTTAAATTTCAAATTTTTGGACCCAATCCGGGCGCGATTTGGAAATGTTTCATTTAGCGCCAAAATCCCAAATTAATATAATATTCTAACCTTATAAAATCTCGTATATTAAATATTCTTACTGTTAATATTCTAACCTATTAAATCTTTATGAATCTTTCAGCCAATCCGTGAGCTTTACTCACGTGGGCCCTCTCCTTTTCCTTTAAATTCTCTCTCTGGCTCTCTCGTATCTCTCTCTCTCTCTCTAATTTCTCTCTCTCTAACTCTCTCTCTCTCTCCCCTTTATATATATACGTTTTCCCCCTGCATCTTTTTTCAAAAAGAAAACTGAACCTATCGCGAGAACCTGCAACCCTAGCCGTCTCATCCCCGTCGCCGCCGCAACCCGTCGCCGACGACACCAGCACCTTCGCCCGCGCCTCCTCGCCTCAACCAACCCTCGTCCTCCTTCTCGTTCATCTCTTCTCCCTCTCCTCACCGCCTAACCCACAGAACCCATCTCCTCCACCTCCTCTGTCTCCGTCGACACCACCGCCGACGACCTCCCTCATCGTCTCCACCTCCTCTTTTCCCTCCTCTCCTCTTTCTCCTTCCCCGACCAACCCTTGAACCACCCAAGAAACCCAGCACCATTCTCCTTCGAACCCTAACAACCCTCACCTGCACCTCTTCTGTCGACGTCGCTCCACCGCCAGCGACCCCACCTCGTCGTCGCCTCTGACCTCACATCCATCACTCATAGCCCCGACTTCAGGAAAAACCAGAACAGCCTTCTTCCTCTCTTCTCTTCTTCTCCTTTCTTCTTTCTCATTTTCCTTAATTTTCTTGATCCGTTTTCCGGTGTTTGCCGGAGACCCACGACTCGTCGTCACACCTCCCCTCGCCTCGCCTCTGCCACAGAACACCACAACGGTAAGCCTCATTTCCCTTTCTTCTTCTTCTTTCTTTTCTTTTCTTTAGTTCTTGATTTTTGTGTTTCATAGTTCACCGGAGCCGGGCTCGACGTCGACGATCCTGACGACCCAGCGAGTGTGCCTGACCCGTGTGATCACCTTGTGCGTTGTTTGGATCCGTTCCGTGTACCGTGCGCGCGTCGCGACTTTTTCCGCCGACGTGAGACGTTCCGTACACCCGTTTCTTGATCTGTCGAGGCAAGTATCACTTGCTACATGCTATACTATACAATTATATGTGTTTTAACTCTTTAAACTTGCAAACTTAACTAGGTATAGCTATTTTGTCATTTGGACGCAATATGACTTATATCATAATACTGTTAACCTAAAATCACATTTTGCCACTTTAACCTTAATAACGAAGTTACCAGTTAATCACATTTTACCGTCTAAAGGATGTTAGCCGTACACATGTAGCTCTATTTCTTTCTGATATTGATATAACGGTATTTGCACCGCAAAGGGGTGCTCGAAACTTGCTAATATGATGAAACGTCTGTACTATACCAATGCACTAATGTGATTAAATAAATTGCTTATTGTTGTTTAATTCATTGCTTATTTCCTGCTGTTATTCCTTGTTCGATTTTATACCTGTTGTGAACACACCCTCGATTGTGTTACATATTGACCTGACCTTGCTACACATGACATATATATATACCGATGCACCGGACATGGTACCCTTACTATCGACTTAACCTGATGTACCATGACCTGACCTGTTACCTGATCCCATGCCTAATGCCAACAAACCTGACTTGGGGTCCTCATGGACCATTCCTGTTGTCTATCCAGACAAACCTGACCTGTTACCTGATCCTGTGTTGGCATTAGTCCTTGATTACTGAATACCTGACTTGACACTTATAACCTGGGGGTATGGGGAAATCAAACGGGTAATCTAAAGTGTAACTTAAAAGGGTATTACTTGATCCGTGGTCCCGGGGGGTAACGGGACAGAGCCATTCGTGACTCTTACATTCCTGATCCGTGGTCCCGGGGGGCAACGGGACAGAACCATTATTGGTTCCCATCTTCCTGATCCGTGGTCCCGGGGGGTAACGGGACATATCCTTTGAGTTACATGGAGGATTACTCGAATTGATTTCAAAGACTTTAGAATAGAAACCCGATAGAACAGTTTAGTTACCCACTGCACACTACCCTGCACTGCTTGTTTCATATTATTGCTTTATTCATGTTTATTTCTGCATTGCTTATTACCATGTTCATATTATATTATTGGTTGACATGACGCGCTGACGTCTGGGTTTTGCATGGCCCAGATTCTTTACCACTGTCGCTGACCGAGCAGGAGTACTTCAGCCAGCAGGCTGATTTGTGAGTTCCGTAGTGATTAGTTTTATTTCCTGCATTTCTTTTCCAGATGTGAGCCCGCATTATGGGACATACTCATCTATTATTATATTGGATCATTTGCTTCCGCACTTATTTATCATTGACTCTTATTATTCTGGATTTGGACATGTGTTAGATAGTTTTTTTATCTTGTTCTTGATATCTCTACAGCCGTAATGTGACTGTGGATGGATACTTCCTACCCACAGGTAGCATGGTTGGCTATGTCACGTGCCCAATCTCACGTACTCTGGAAAGCGGGGCGTGACACTATACGCACTTACACACGTCTTGAAACTCAGGATAGTAGAGGATACCTTGAAATTCTCTTGTCTAAAAGCCGAAGTATGAAGGAAATTATAAATGAATAAAAGATAAAATGGTGGAGAAAAATGAACACTGATTTTGTTATCACCAAGGCAGCAATAAAAAAATATAGCGAGGGTGCTTCATCACCTAGTGCCTTAGACCAACTGGTCTGGGAGTCACTGCTAAGCCTTAGGTGGTGCAAGACGAGGAAAATACTAAAACACCTAATCAGCAAGCACATGAGTAATCGGTCGGTTAATACCCCAAGAAGTATTAACGGTCGCATGAAAAATGTGCGAGCAAATCCATCCAAATATTCATCAAATTAAAAAGTACTGAGCTAGATGGATAAGAGTATGATAGCTTGAATTGAATTCTCCGAGTGTATGGATGTTCTATACACATATGTAGGGGTATATGATCAATATTTGGAGGAAAGATAGGGAGGAAAATTAAAGGCGATGTTTTATTGAGAGATGATATGATTTCTAACATTTTTCATGACTATTAAGATAAGGGCTCATGACAACTGAAAAGCTAGTGTAGTTGGAAACTCTAAATTTTCAAAATCTTTCTTTTATAATTCTTATCTTTATATGTAACTTTCACCATATTTCTTTTATTATAGGATTTTGTGGGTATAATCAGCTGAAAACCCTCAGGAGACAACACTCCTCCTGCTAGGGACACCTAGAGTTTTAACGGCTTGTTGCACGTGCTCAGTGCAATCGTGTTGCGTACGAAAGTGTGCTTCGCTTTCTCCTTTCTTTTTCTCCTTCTCTTGAATAAACTAATTTGCTCGGGACGATCAAAGATAAGTTTGGGAGTATTTGTTCAGTTGATAATACTGCATATTTAATATGACATTTTTTCTACTATTTCTATATAATAAAAGGTGTTTATTATAATATATGATACATATAAGGATTTATCTGTAAAAATACTATTTTCATGTGTTTATATATTATAATTAATATTTAGTAGGAAAAAGTAAGCATATAATATCCATGTAACATTTGGCCCATTTAAAATATGCTTACTTTATTAAATACCTTTGACCAAGTCTCAATAAAACAAACTCTACTGATATTATTTGTTGAGTTTGTTGTGCAGAATTTTCAGGGCTGAAATCAAGAAAATCAAAGTTGTTAGAACAAACCTGCCTAATTAAGAAAGTAAACTAAAGAAGTCAAGTCTGGCAGTGACGAAGAAAAGATTTTCAATTTCCAGAGATTAAAAAGATTACCACGTGTCATCAAGATAAAGCTCCAGAAGACCAAAACAAACGATCCCCCTATAAGGCCGTGGATCCGCAGCCAAACCCACCTATTTGCCGCGGATCCACCGCGGTCTAGCTGTATTGAGAGTTGGGATTTTGTTGTTGCGATCTTAACCACTGGTTTCCAAATTAGGAAGCTAGGGTTCTGGTTCTGGAACTATAAATAAGGATCGAGAGCCTCTTGGAAAAATCATCAAGCTGAAGAGATCACGAAGTCCAAGACAGGCTCACGCATCCAGGCTGATCATCAACTGTTCGTCTACCTCCTTAGAAGAGATCGAGAAGCAAACTAGCATTTGTAATCATTTTCTAAGGGATCAAAGTGTAAATGAATTTTGTTGATTAATAAAGATAGTTCTTTTTCTTATTTTATTTCTTTGTAGTTTTAAAATGATTTCCTTCTCCATCTTTTCTTCTCCCAACATGCGCGAGTAATTCTTCGCTTGTTAGGGTTCATGGGATTAGGGTAGGTTAATGGATGATGAAGATCCTTAAACTCTTTTTAACTCCTATAAAGTTTATAAATTTTATCAAAAGAATAGTTAATATCCTAATTGGGCGCGCTACCAATTCATTGCTAGTTTCGACCGCGATTAGAGATTAGATTAATAATTGTTTTGGTAAAGGCTAGATATGAACGGAGTTCCATGTCGAGATAGGGGTTAAGAGTGGAAACCCTTTTCCCTCCAGAAACCCTAATCTACATGCATCACTGTCGTTCTAGTTTTAAATCTATTAAAGGATAAAAAGAGTAATCTTTAATTAATCATCTATAATTACTAAATCCTAATGAACTCTACAAGCCCCCTTTTAATATTAAACTTACCTCTGTAGTTAATCTAGATCTATATTTTGCATCCGTGTTTAACGTAGATCTAGATCCTACAACCATTCTTCACCATTCTTTATTCCTCCTCTCTTTTTCAACACGCCTAAAGTAAGAATAAAAGGTTCCACGTTTCCCTGAGGACGACCCGCACCCATCTCAGTCTAGCTACGCGCGACACCGTTATTGATTGCGATTATTCTACAAATACAACTTTAAAATACAGATCAATCATGTATATTTATGATATAACATTCTAAATCAATATGCATGAACTATAGGATATATAAACATACCTGGAGGTGCAGGAGTGGCCTCTGCCTCTAATGCGGACGCACCACCAACAGCTAGACAATCAAATATTGACTATATAAGCAATTTTGAAAAAAAATATGCGTGTATATCTATAATATTACATTCAAAATAAATATGCGTGCAATATACCTAGAGGTGTGGCAAAGTCCACACGGAAGGAGTCATCCGAAGGGATCTCCGATTGGGGTGCAAGACCGGCCCTCTGAAGCTCCCTACGCAGCTCTCCGGGTGGCAGAACCATTCTGCCTTTGCCACGGCTGGTGCTCCTGCCGTCCCTCGCTGCTCCAGTCGTCGTCATCAAATCTAGACAAGAGTACAATCATTACATATGCATGCTATATATATGTAGATCATAAAAATGTGAAGTAATAATATAACATTACTGATAACTTTTTTCGTTTCGTGGACGCGTTAGACATATATACTTGGATTTCATCCTTGATATCATTTCTAACCTACGTAACTTCACGATCAGCCGAAGACAACCTGTCTTTTGAAACGGACGGTCGGAGCACTCTAACGCTTGGTCCGAAAAGATAAATGGATCGTCCTGACCGTAAAATCGAAATGTGTTCATACTAGTCAATCCATATTCATCTTTCCAAATCCCGAGATTATTTCTCCACTTATCGGTATCGGTTCGTGTATCATACCAAGTACATTGAAATATATAAAACAGTTCTGATCGTCCGGGATATTGGATGCCAAGTATGCAATTTAAGTATCCATAATAAATCGTACCATCTGATCCTACCGTTGCAGTCCTACTATTCTGAGTGGTTCGAGATATTTCTATGTCCTTAACTTCAAATTTGTATCCAAAAACACCGAATCCTTTATAATATGCAACCTCCATATTAGGAAACTGAGCTAAACATCTTGAATCACTCTCTAATGATGCAGACAGGTTCGGATCGTGGATCTGACAAAATAAATTTTACGACAAATACATAACGATATATATTTAGATTAATACTGGTAGCAATAACATATTATTCGAATTTACATGATCTGCAACCCAATCGCAAAAATTATCCTGATGATATTTTTCCAATCGTTCATCATTCCAATCAGGATGCCCCTCACGTACTTCGTTAAAATGATTTCTGTTCTCATCAATAAATTATGACATTATTATTATATCATTTCATACACACACAAACACAAATATAACAATTAATCCAAAAAGCTTACTCTCTAATTTTTTCAAGACATGCGCTATTAAGAAGGATAAACCAATATATCTTGTTAATAAACATAGTATCATTCTCTTATAATCAGGTTTACCATATGGCCCGTCCTGAATTCTCCAAGGCCGGTTAAACTTTGTCTCAATGTTCTCGTCCAGATAGCGGGAACAAAATATGGTTGCTCCATCTAGAAGATAATCTTGCATGATAGAACTCTCTGGTCGATTTCTATTGCGTATATACTTTTTTAGAGTGTAGAGATACCTAAAGAAAAATATGTTAAATAAATAAATACGGGCATATAGGACAACAATAAGTTTACAAATTGTGTAAAGCAAAAAATTCCACATACCTTTCGACGGGATACATCTATCGATATTGTACCGGTCCGGCTAACTTAGCCTCAGTTGCAAGATAAACCGTCAGGTGTATTATGATATCGAAGAATGATGGTGGGAAAATACGCTCAAGTTTGCAAAGTATCAACGAAATAGAATTTTCTAGATTCTCCAGCGTCATAACATCAAGGGTTTTAGCACACAATTCTCTAAAAAAGTAACAAATGTCATTGATTACTAGACCAACCGATTCGGGAAGGGAAGTCCTGAGGGCTAATGGAAGAAGGTGTTCCATAATAACATGGTGATCATGACTTTTCAGCCCATCGATCTTGCCTTTCATAAATTTTATCTTCTTTCTAAATGATCCTGAGAAGCCTGTAGGAACTTTCAAATCATGCAACATCTGCAGGAATCTTTTCTTCTCCGGTTGTGACGTATGATACGTGGTATTGGGAAGTACAAACTTGTCTTGTTTACCCGCGATCGTTTTAGAATGCAATTCACTTCTAATTTCCCAATTCTGAAGATCCATCCGAGTACGGAGGTTGTCTTTCGATTTTCCGTCTTTACAAAGAAATAAGTTGAGTACGTGCTCGGATACTCCCTTCTCTATGTGCATTACCTCCATACAATGACGCACTAAATTTGTTGACCAGTATGGAAATTCGAAGAAAATACTTAACTTGTTCCAGTAGGGTGGTTTCACCTGTTTTGCCGAATCTATCCCGAAAGTCACATTATTATAACCATTCCACTGAGCAGTCACGTCCTCTCCGGACAATGAGGCTGGAGGCCCAAGAAGTTTCTGATGACTATCAAAGTGAGCAGTGTCTAACATGTAGAGATGGTCTAGTGGCAGGAAACGCCGATGACCGCAATAACAAAACTTCCTGCTAAAATTCAAGAATTTCGATGTTGTATATTGATGGCAATAAGGGCATGCTTTGTGACCATATACGGACCAACCTGATAGCATTCCATACGCAGAAAAGTCATTAATTGTCTACATTAAAGCCGCACGCAGTGTGAAGTAAGTCTCTGTGTTTGCATCGTAACTCTCTACACCATCAATGAATAAAGATTTTAACTCATCAATCAGAGGTAGGAGATAGACGTCGATATTGTTTCCCGGTGAGTTTGGTCCGTCGATAATAAGAGGCATCATAAAGTAGGATTGATCTATAGCCAACCAAGACGACAGATTATAAACTATCATTACAACGGGCCATGTGCTGTGGCTTCCAGCCATATAGTTGAATGGACAAAAGCCATCACTAGCGAGCCCGGGCCTGACATTGCGAGGATCACTACTAAATATTTCGGGCCTTTTATCGAAATCCTTTCATGTCGGTGAATCTCTTGGATGGCTCATTTTTTCATCTTCACTTGGAGGAGCACGGTGATACCAAATCATTATCTCGGCTGTTTTCTTGCACTTGAATAGTCTCTGAAGCCTCTGTGTTATGGAAAAGTATCGTGCTATTTTGACAGGTATATCGGGCTTCTTAGCAGAATCTTTCGACTTATACCTGGCCTCTCCGCATATTGGACACTCTTTCAAATGTGAATTCTCTTTCCGGTACAACACACAATTTTTAGGACATGCTTGAATTTTCTCACACTTCAGACCTAAATCAGATATCATCTTCTGAGCTCCGTACCAGCAGTCAGGCACGTTATTTCCCAGAGGTATAGAATCTTTCAAGAACTTCAGAAGGATCGTGAATGACTTGTTACTCCATCCATGTAACATTTCAGAAAAATAAAATATTATTTTTGGGAATTTATATAATTAAATAATAAATATTATGAATATGTTGATAATGCGGTATAATTAATTACAGATAAATTGGGAAATATTTGGAAAATTATAGGAATTACGTAAATGGTGGTGTTTTATATGATTTAAGCAAATTACAAATTCTTTATGATTAATTATATTCTATTTTCATGCTAATCGCGATTAAATATCACTAATTGTGCATTAAGCTTGATTTGTGCATATGACATGCACCATGTCATATTACACCTTGTTACATTTTCCTACCATGACTTTTTATTTTTCCAAGCATGGCTTTGTTTTCAAAATGAGAAGAGAAAAGAATAGAAAAGAATAGAAAAGTAAAGAAAAAGGAAAAAGGAATAAACAAATGGGTATGGGCCAGAGAGAGAAGAGAAAAAGAGGTGAGGGGTCTCCATGATCCATGGCTCATTGTTCCCTTCATTATTTTCTGCTTCATTTTCCCTCTCTCCCTCACCATAGCTGCCCTCCTCCTTCTTCCTCCTCAAACACCTCACAACACACCCCAAAACACATCAAAATATCATCTCCCTTTCATTAAAAGTATGCAGAAGCTCACTACAAGCATTTTGGACCAAGAAATCTAGGATTTTGAGCACTTGGAGGCAACTCAAGAAATTTCTTGAGTTGCCAAATGAGGTATTTCCTTCACCATTAGAATAGTATTTCATTTCCTTTAACATCTATTTAAGTTTATAATCGATATTATGAAGTTTTGTGAGCTTGGAAAATTCCAAGATGAGGTTAGGGATTTGTTTGAGTTGTGATAGTGTAATTGAGATTTAGTAGAGGCCACAAACCCCTGTAGTGATTGTATATTGAACTAAAACAGAGACTAGAACCCCAATTCACAAACTTAGAAACCCCGATATCGGATTTTGTTAACTTGGTGATGTGCTATTGAGATCTGCTGCTACCCTGAGAACCTGAAAAATATATAGCGATTACGGAGACACAAGCAGGAAACCTAGAAGCTACACCAGAGCCCTAAGCCCCTATTTCCACTTTGAGGCCGCAGATAAATTCCTTCTGGCCGCAAATTGCGGCCAGGGTAGGGGTTCTGTGATTCGTGTTTAGTCCATGGCTTTATCTTCTGTAATCTAGACCCTCCACATGTGCAAAATTGGCTAATTTTACCTAGGGTAAAAATCTGGAAGTGTTTTACATCGTTTCTGATTTTGGTTTTGCGAATTCTGTAACTTGAATTTGGGTATTTATGTATTGTCTCGATCGCTTGACGTTTGTACGTCGATATCGGGAGTTGTTTGATTATTCTTGCATGTGTAGACCATAGGTTTTAACCTATGTACGATTCGTGTGTCGTTTTGGTTTTGAATTGAATTTTAATGCGGCACGATATGTTATGATATGTAGCTACCTCTGCGTGAACTTCGGGACGGCAAGCAAGAGCGTGGCGATATCGATTTCGGCAAGCAAGGATCAAGATGAGTAGATATATATCTACGGGGGAAGTCGGGTGAATGGTGTATAGCACCCCCGCAGTTTCACAGTATAAAATACGATTATGTTATATTATATATATATGTGTGTGTGTATTGTGAGACTAATGATTATCAAGATGGGTTTAGGTGTTCATGGGTTAGTTTTAGTGTAATTAGAAATAACATAGTTTAGCTTCCTAGTCGCGAAACGCTAGAGTAAAGATTTGCACACACGCGCACACACACGCATACATTTGTTTTACTTGTGCGTATATGGGGATATATATATATATATATATATATATATATATATATGTATGTATGTATACACACACACATATGTATGTATGTGAGTGTGTGTGTGTGTGTGTGTATACATGGGTAATGAGGATAGTATATGGTACTTAGAGATGAGTCAATATGATTGGGCATGATGCCACGAGATCGGTGATGTGACTTGGTCATATTATGAGATACGACATGAGATTTTAGCGGATCATTTAGCGATGTGTTTTCATACACACATATATATGTTGATGGTATCAATATATACTAGACTTTAGATCAGTACCCTTAATTCGGGATATGATGATAATGATACCAGATAAATAATGAGATAAATGTGATAGTTGACCGTACCCTGATTTGGGATGCCGTACGATGGATTTACCGTACGAGCTATAATTATGATGATAGATCCGCACTCTTGACTCGAGAATGTCATATTATATATATTGTATCATACGTGATACTATTGAGGCGGGATCACCGACTACTAGATGTATATATGTATATTGACTCAGACTTAGGTGGTTTTTCTTACCCTTTCGATTTGTCTATTAGTTTAGTCATGTAGTTTACTTAGTAGATGTTAGACTGGGGTCGAGTTATACATATTTCTAAAACTAACGAATCGTGAGTATTTCAAAGACAGGCCAAGGGATACTACAGATATTTCAAAAGACGTACATTTTCTTAAAAACACCGTAGCCCCTATTTTCTAAACACCACGATTCGTGTTATTTCAAATGCCAAAACTGTATGACTCATATATAATATGCACATTCTTTATTGTTGCATTTACTATTCATTTGCCATAGATTCCTGTTGTTCGTATCGCATTGCATGCTTATATGTATTTTCGTTAGTTATTATAGAACCTGTTGTCAGGACACCAGCACCATTACCGATGATGCGTATGCTCCACGTACACCTGCTTGCCGGCTCACACACATCATTATCGGTAATTGCCATATCACGTACACATTAGAAAACACTATTTCATTAGTATAAATTGCTAGCTGATAATTCCAATATGTTATAGTTTTTATATGCTAGTTTAATTATTGCATTCCTTACTTGATATCAGAAGCATTCATATATTCATGTGTCATGCAATATTATGGAGTTTTATGCCGGTAATGCACTGTTATTTACTCTTGAGATTGAGATTTCAGACTTCCATGAGATTTCTAGATTTGGAGAAACCGCAAAGATTTTATAAACTTATTATCATTTTAAAGATAGAAAATTACGGTTTTCTCATGATATGATTTAAGAGGAGTCCACCATGAGTTTTCTCGGCTCTTGAGCGATATCATACACCCGATTCGAGGAGGAGGAGGAACCGTCTGTGGGTGTATGGTGGGTCCGGTGCAGTATCCCAGGGCAAGATGGTCGTAGATGTTGGCGTTGAGCCTGGCAGGGGAGCACTACCGACTGGTGATTTTATTGTGACTCAACGGATATTCGGAGGATACCGATTGGAGTATAGGCCAATCCGGATTGCCGGAGCCTGAGGTATTGAGATTTGATGATACGGGCCAGTCCGGATTGCCGGAGCCTGAGATATTGGGATATATATTTTGTGTCGATAGTTGACACTGATTCTCTGATGATTTCATTGATGATTTTTATATACAGAAATCTCACTAAATAAAGAAAACAGTTTCTCTTTCATGATGTATTCTGTTTTCATTTTAATGCATTCATATATCATATATGTATTATGTTGCTACCTGAGGCACTGACACGAGCACTTGATATTACACTTATGTGTATATGGTACAGGTTTATATATTGAGGATATATATAGTACAGTATGATCTAAGATTGAGTCATACATGCGATTTCTGCTCGGTGATGTTTCCTACTCACGAGTTGGCAACTCACTCCCGTTGTGCCACAGTTTCTTGCAGGTTTTGCCGTACAGGTTTTCTTGGCGGCTTTGATGGCACACTTCTTCATTCCAGGTGATTGCTTTGGTAGGTGGGTTCACTCGCATCGTGAACACCATTGTAATTTATTATTTCAGTTGTATCTAGTAAATTCCATTAACCAGACTTGTATTAATTTATAGACTTAGAAGACCAGTGTATATTTTTTCGACCTTAGAGTCACGCTTGTATTATTATGTTTTTCTGGTGGTTATTGGTTTTCTTCTGAGTTTTGATCCTCGCCCTTCGGCGTTGTATATTATATTGCTTGTGTGGTTGTGACCGCCAATTGGCGAAGAGCTAGCTCCCGTTTGAGATGCCTTTTATCATCATTTATATATATTTCATGTTCGTACCCTTCTGGGGCCATTATTTACAAAGAAGACTCTGCCGAAATTTTCGGGAAAATATATGATGTTGCTTTTAAATGTTTAATGCCGATTATGTTATTTAAACCACTTGCTTTAAAAAAGTTTTTCTTCACTTCTTATTTAAAATGGTTTAGATTTCTGGGATTTTGGCTTTCTTGAATTAAATGGGGTCCTATAGACCTCATATGATTCAAGTGCCAGTCACGTGCCATTTCGGGTCATGACAAAGTTAGTATCAGAGCTCTAGGTTAACCTTGGTTCGAGTTTATGTTTGACTATGCGGAGTGTAGGGTGTTTATATATATTCGGAACTTAGGCTTGACCTTACGGAACTTAGAATTGGTCGAGGGGGTATTAGACCCGAACTTTCGTCGCGTAGGTTGACCTTGGTTGATAGAGTAGGTGACTTAAGTAGAGTGACATACCGTGTGTATGTTCCGCGGAATACTTACGATACGCTACTCCGCTTAAGAAGCCTTAGGATGTACATTTCCTTGCACAACATTATATTCATTCCTATGATCTATCCTCATCGATATCGGTTTATGGTTTTGCTGCTATGATTACACGGGTAGAGGGAACTGCGGCTAGAGTTGCGGTCAGCACGAGCTCGTCACGGACGAGGACTGACCAGGACGTGATTCCAGGGACATACGATTGCATAGATGGGACGTTTTATTATATTTTTTGCGCCATGAGTGTTTGATGGATTGCTTTTACTAAGATTTCTCGAGCATGCAGATCAGCACCAGAAGATTAGGCCACTGCTAGAGGCCAGCCGGAATGTGATGACCGTCAATGCACCGATTATTCTTGATGATTGAGGCACTGTTCAGCGTGTGGACGAATGATTCAGTTGTTGCTGCGACTGACGAGGTATCGCCCCAGATATTTGAAGCTAATGCCGCACGAGTTGTACTTAGAGATATGATAGAAGATCGCTAGTCACCCAAGGAGGAATGATTAGGACATGTGATTTGTTGCCTACCCCGATGTGAGATCATCAGATTGATTGATTTCAGCTTGAGAAGACTTCACGCAGGTACGTTGAGAGTCGATAGAAGACGATCGAAGGTCAGAAACCCATTTTCCAAGTTTAAAATATTCGGGAGGACATGCAAGTAATTCCGTGGATCCTTTAGAAGAATGAAACCCCAACTCGATATAATGACCATGAGAACGCTTTTGAATATTAGGAATTGCAGCAGTTCCGCCGTGCCATTAATGAGGCTTGGATTTGCCCTTTTACGGCTGGTCCATAGGTACTGTGGCATGTACTGGATATTATTAAACTATACTCAAGATGTTGAGCTCTTGGGGGATTTTGGAACCTTGATGAACCGATCGAAAAGTTCGACGTCGCTCGGATATCATGTGATGGGATACATTGCTTGGGAGACTCTAGATATGAGTATAGCCGTTGGAACGCAGTCCATACAGCTACGAAGAGACGAGTCCGAATCAGTCGACATTAGAGAAAAGTGGAGTAAGAGATTCGTACGAGCTTTCGACGAGATGACGTTCCACTCAGTTGACATCAGAGATGTGATACACATGCAGAGGCGTTGAATATAGATATATCTTCCAGAAGGAGTCGTGATGAGTATGTAGCCGTTCCCGAACAAGAAATAGATTTAATAAAGGGTGATAACTTCCGGGCAGTTCGGCAGAAACGGGATTTGGGAGAGAACTCGACAGAACCTTTCTGGAATACTATACGAGAAGACTTGGACCCAGGATCGGTCATATTACGCACACCCAGTAGGCCAGAGTTCGGCAGCGTCGACGAGACATGTTATGAGTGACCATGACAGTTGGCCAGAGATCTTTAGAGGATGTGCCAAAGCGGAACTGTTTCCGTCATTTTGGATTTCAGTATTTTGGGTGATTTATTTGTATGATTGAGATTTTGTGCACCACAGTTGCACTTGATTTCGATTTGATGTCATTCGAGATGTTGATTTTGATTTCATGCCTATGATATGCATGTGATTTGACTTGTGCTTTCGGTATAGTTTTCATGCACTTTTAGTATTTTGATTCGATTTTGTGCACGCCGATGCACATGGTTGTGAGATTATATACCACGGTATACCTGATTTGGATTGAGATTTATTGTATACCGTCGATTTCGATTGTGATATTTGTTATTGTTTTCGTGTTCCTTGTGCACTTGACTTGGATTCTTGTGCATACTTTACGCGCTTGATGCGATTTTGGTGCACACAAGATGCACTAAATCGAGATTCTTCGTGCATATCAGATGCACCTGATATTGTTGTCAGGCACACACCGTTGCCCTTGACAGGTGTTTTCGTGCACACCCGTTACACGTAGATTTTGTTTCTGTGCACATGTATGGCACATTCATTGATTTCGATTTCCGTACGCACCAGACACACGTGGTATTCTTATGCACATTTTGGGAATGATTCTTGTGGAGCAGTACGTTTTTATGATATTTACTATTTGTTTTAGTACTGAGCAGGACTAGTCAGAGAACAATACCTGAATATATTTTTGCATGCATTGATAGTTATTGAAGGGATTTCCAAAAAGGAGTTATAGTCTTAGTACTTACCTACGTGTCCGAGATGACACGAGACATTTAACAAAGAAAACCCTTCTAAATTATTTTTCAAAATGGCAGGACGTGTATGTTAAACAAAGGGTGTGTGTGTGTGTGTATATATATATATATATATAGTTATTTTCTTACAATAGACATCCGCCACTGTGCAGTGATACACGCATCGCACAGCGACTTGAAAATGTTTGGCATGCATTTCTTTCAGATGTTTTGACAAGTTTACAACGATGCGTACTATGTACATATTTTAGTCTTGAGTATATCATGTTAATTTTCGTATTGGATTTTGACATTGGTGTCTTCACCATAACTCCGATGATTGCTGGATGCTTGACGGAGTTTGATTTTGGTTTATATACTCGTTGTCATGCGCACATATTGCGCTACGATGTGTTTCATGTATTTATAATTTCGGAGCCCCGACGACTTGAACTTTTTACTGAAATGTTTTAGTATTTGAGGGATTTAAATTTAAATTCAGGGACCGAATTTATTTAAGGGAGGAAAATTGTAACATTTCAGAAAAATAAAATATTATTTTTGGGAATTTATATAATTAAATAATAAATATTATGAATATTTTGATAATGCAGTATAATTAATTACAGATAAATTGGGAAATATTTGGAAAATTATAGGAATTACGGAAATGATGGTGTTTTATATGATTTAAGCAAATTATAAATTCTTTATGATTAATTATATTCCATTTTCATGCTAATTGCGATTAAATATCACTGATCGTGTATTAACCTTGATTTGTGCACATGACATGAACCATATCATATTACACCTTGTTACATTTTTCTACCATGACTTTTTATTTTTCCAAGAATGGCTTTGTTTTCAAAATGAGAAGAGAAAAGAATAGAAAAGAAAAGAAAAAGGAAAAATGAATAAACAAATGGGTATGAGCAAGAGAGAGAAGAGAGAGAGAGGTGAGGGGTCTTTATGATCCATGGCTCATTGTTCCCTTCATTATTTTCTTCTTCATTTTCCCTCTTTCTCTCACCATGGCTGTCCTCTTCCTTCCCCCTCCTCAAACACCTCACAACACACCCCAAAACACATCAAAACATCATCTCCTTTTCATTAAAAGTGTGCACAAGCTCACTACAAGCATTTTGGACCAAGAAAGGTAGGATTTTGAGCACTTGGGGCAACTCAAGAAATTTCTTAAGTTGCCAAATGAGATATTTCCTTCACCATTAGAATAGTATTTCATTTGCTTTAACATCTATTTAAGTTTAGAATCGATATTGTGAAGTTTTGTGAGCTTGGAAAATCCTAAGATGAGGTTAGGGATTTGTTTGAGTTGTGATAGTGTAACTGAGGTTTAGTAGAGGCCACAAACCCCTGTAGTGATTGTATATTGAACTAAAACAGAGACTAGAACCCCAATTCACAAACTTAGAAACCCCGATATCGGATTTTGTTAACTTGGTGATGTGCTATTGAGATCTGCTGCTACCCTGAGAACCTGAAAAATATATAGCGATTACGGAGACACAGGCAACCTAGAAGCTACACTAGAGCCCAGAGCCCCCTATTTCCACTTTGAGGCCGCAGATAAATTCCTTCTGGCCGCAAATTGCGGCCAGGGTAAGGGTTTTGTGATTCGTGTTTAGTCCATGGCTTTATCTTCTGTAATCTAGACCCTCCACATGTGCAAAATTGGCTAATTTCACCTAGGGTAAAAATCTGGAAGTGTTTTACATCGTTTCTGATTTTAGTTTTGCGAATTCTGTAACTTGAATTTGGGTATTTATTTGTTTTCTCGATCACTTGATGTTTGTACGTCGATATCGGGAGTTGATTGATTATTCTTGCATGCATAGACCATAGGTTTTAACCTATGTACGATTCGTGTGTCGTTTTGGTTTTGAATTGGATTTTAATGCGGCACGATATGTTATGATATGTAGGTACCTCCGCGTGAACTTCGGGACGACAAGAAAGAGCGTGGCGACATCGATTTCGGCAAGTAAGGATCAAGGTGGGTAGATATATATTTACGGGGAAGTCAGGTGGAGGCGTATAGCACCCCCGCAGTTTCATAGTGTAAAATACGATTACATTATATTATATATATGTGTGTGTGTGTGTGTGTGTGTGTGTGTGTGTGTTGTGAGACTAATGATTATCAAGATGGGTTTAGGTGTTCATGGGTTGGTTTTAGTGTAATTAGAAGTAACTTAGTTTAGTTTCCTAGTCGCGAAACCCTAGAGTAAAGATTTGCACACACGCACGGACATACACATACATTTGTTTTACTTGTACGTATATGGGGATATATATATATGTGTGTGTGTGTGTGTGTGAGAGAGAGAGAGAGTATGTATATATGTATGTACACACACACACACATATATACATGGATAATGGGGATATTATATGGTACTTGGAGATGGGTCGATGTGATTGGGTATGATGCCACGAGATCAGTGATGTGACTTGGTCATATTATGAGACACGACATGAAATTTTAGCGGATCATTTAGCGATGTATTTTCATACACACACAGATATATATTGATGGTATCAGTATGTACTAGATTTTAGATCAGTACCCTAAATTCGGGATATGATGATAATGATACCAGATAAATAATGAGATAAATGTGATAGTTGACCGTACCCTGATTTGGGATGCCGTACGATGGATTTACCGTACGAGCTATAATTATGATGATAGATCCGCACTCTTGACTCGAGGATATCATATTATATATATTGTATCGTACGTGATACTATTGAGGCGGGATCACCGACTATTAGATGTATATATGTATATCGACTCAGACTTAGGTGATTTTCCTTACCCTTTCGATTTGTCTATTAGTTTAGTCCTGTAGTTTACTTAGTAGATGTTAGACCGGGCTCGAGTTATACCTATTTCTAAAACTAACGAATCGTGAGTATTTCAAAGACAGGTCAAGAGATACAACGGATATTTCAAAAGACATACATTTTCTCAGAAACACCATATCCCCTATTTCTAAACACCATGATTCATGTTATTTCAAATGCCAAAACTGTATGACTCATATATATTATGTACATTCTTTATTGTTGCATTTACTATTCATTTGCCATATATTCCTGCTATTCGTATCGCATTGCATGCTTATATGTGTTTTCGTTAGTTATTATGGAACCTGTTGTCAGGACACCAGCACCATTACCGATGATGCGTATGCTCCACGTACACGTGCTTGCCGGCTCACACACACATCATCATCGGTAATTGCCATGTCACGTACACATTAGAAAACACTATTTCATTAGTATAAATTGCTAGCTGATAGTTCCAATATGTTATCGCTTTTATATACTAGTTTAATTATTGTATTCCTGTCTTGATATCAGAGGCATTCATATATTCATGTGTCATGCAATATTATGGAGTTTTATGCTGGAAATGCACTTTTATTTACTCTTGAGATTGGGTTTGGACTTCCATGAGATTTCTGGATTTGAAGAAACCGCAAGGATTTTATAAACTTATTATCATTTTAAAGATAGAAAATTGTGGTTTTCTCATGATATGATTTGAGAGGAGTCTACCATGAGTTTTCTCGGCACTTGAGCGATATCATACACCCGATTCGAGGAGGAGGAGGAACCGTCTGTGGGTGAATGGTGGACCCGGTGCGGTACCCGGGGGCAAGATGGTCGCAGATGATGGCGTTGAGCCTGGCAGGGGAGCACTACCGACCGGTGATTTTATTGTGATTCGACGGATATCCGGAGGATACCGATTGGAGTATAGGCCAGTCCGGATTGCCGGAGCCTGAGGTATTGAGATTTGATGATACGGGCCAGTCCGGATTGCCGGAGCCTGAGATATTGAGATATTGGGATATATATTTTGTGTCGATACTTGACACTGATTCTCTGATGATTTCATTGATGATTTTTATATACAGAAATCTCACTAATTAAAGAAAACAGTTTCTCTTTCATGATGTATTCTGTTTTCATTTTAATGCATTCATACATCATATATGTATTATGTTGCTACCTGAGGCACTGACACGAGCACTTGATATTACACTTATGTGTAGATAGTACAGGTTTATATATTGAGGATATATATATTACCGTATGACCTAGGATTGAGTTATATATGCGATTTCTGCTCGGTGATATTTTCTACTCACGAGTTGGCAACTCATCCCCGTTGTGCCACAGTTTCTTGCAGGTTTTGCCGTACAGGTTTCCTTGGCAACTTTGCTGGCACACTTCTTCATTCCGGGTGATTGCTTTGGTAGGTGGGTTCATTCGCATCGTGACCACCATTGTACTTTATTATTTCAGTTGTATCTAGTAAACTCTATCAACCAGACTTGTATTAATTTATAGACTTAGAAGACTGGTGTATATTCTTTCGACCTTAGAGTCTCGCTTGTATTATTATGGTTTTCTGGTGGTTATTGATTTTCTTCTGAGTTTTGATTCTCGCCCTTCGGCGTTGTATATTATATTGCTTGCATGGCTGTGACCGCCAATCGGCGAAGAGCTAGCTCCCGCTTGGGGATGCCTTTTATCATCATTTATATATATTTCATGTTTGTACACGTCCGGGGCCAGTATTTACAAAGGAGACTCTGCCGAAATTTCGGGAAAATATATGATGTTGCTTTTAAATGTTTAATGCCGATTATGTTATTTAAACAACTTGCTTTAAACAAGTTTTCATTCACTTCTTATTTAAAATGGTTTAGATTTTTGGGATTTCAGCTTACATGAATTAGATGGGGTCCTATAGATTTCATATGATTCAAGTGCCAGTCACGTGCTATTTCGGGTCGAGACAATCCATTTAGGTACTTAATCTGGAAAAGTTGGACGAACCATGATAGGGTGGAATACTTTGCATTCTCATAAATTGGTCTTCTAATATCATTTATGAACTTTTTATACTTATCCGCACGCGGTCCTTGACCGGAATGAATGTCATTTTCGGTACGAATACTATCACCTAGGGCAGGCTCTACTATATCCTCCATTTTTTCTCCTGGAAAGAAATTATCGTCTTTTTCTTCTGCCGCATTATCGTCTTCTGCTTCTTCTGCCGTATTACTGGCTTCTTCTTCTCCTTCCCCGTGATATAGCCAAGTTGTATATAGTCTAGTAAAACCATGTTTAACGATATGAAGCTCTACGAATTCTATTTTCTGCCAGTACTTAGTCCCACATCTATCGCACGGGCAGAGAATCTTCTCTAACACGATCTTATTATGTGCGCGTGCAAATTCAATGAAAGTAGCAACTCTTGCGACAAACTTAGGTTGCATACGTTATTGCCAATCCACGTACATCCAGTCCTTAACTCTGATATACTCATGGGCCATGTTAGACTGTATAACATATAAATTGTAGGTTATGATGACTATATTGAGAAATCTAAGAACGGGATGGTTACTGACAAAGAAGAAAATCCGTAAATACAAGTTTGTCGTTGAAATGAATAAATTATCGATAAACAAAGTTATATTTGAAGATCTTGGATCATCATCATTTTTTTAAAGAACTAGGTTCTTTATATAGGGTTAAACCCTAATTTTTGGAGGAATTAAATTCTCATATGTTCCTATTATTTCTTTTTAAGTTGGTTCTTTTCCCCTAACTTTTGAATCTGCAGAACAAAATCTCCCCGATGAGAATTAAATTCTCAACTTGTGGGGAGATTTGCATTTGCAAATCTCAACCAGTGGTAGAACTATGTTTTTATATGAAGGGTTAAGTTTACGGTAAAATTATATGTTTACGTTATCATCGAGTATTCTACTGAAGGAACTAATGCACCCTAAACCCTAACCCTAATTTTTGGAGGAATTAAATTCCCATATGTTCCTATTATTTCTTTTTAACTTAGTTCTTTTCCCCTAACTTTTGAATCTGCAGAACAAAATCTCCCCGATGAGAATTAAATTCTCAACTTGTGGGGAGATTTGCTTCTGCAAATCTCAACCAGAGGAAGAATTAAGTTCTTATATGAAGGGTTAAGTTTACGGTAAACTTGTACGTTTACGTTATCATCGGGTATCCTAATGAAAAAACTAGTGCACCCTAAATCCTAATCCTAATTTTTGGAGGAATTAAATTCCCATATGTTCCTGTTATTTCTTTTTAACTTAGTTCTTTTCCCCTAAATTTTGAATCTGCAGAACAAAATCTCCCCGATGAGAATTAAATTCTCAACTTGTGAGGAGATTTGCTTCTGCAAATCTCAACCAGGGGAAAAACTAAGTTCTTATATGAAGAGTTAAGTTTACGGTAAAATTGTATATTTACGTTATCATCGAGTATCCTAATGAAGGAACTAGTGGACTCTAAACCCTAATCCTAATTTTTGGAAGAATTAAATTCCCATATGTTCCTGTTATTTTTTTTAAGTTAGTTCTTTTCCCCTAAGTTTTGAATCTGCAGAACAAAATCTCCCCGATGAGAATTAAATTCTCAACTTGTGGGGAGATTTGCTTCTGCAAATCTCAACCAGAGAAAGAACTAAGTTCTTATATGAAGAGTTAAGTTTACGGTAAAATTGTACGTTTACGTTATCATCGAGTATCCTAATGAAGGAACTAGTATACTCTGAACTCTAATCCTAATTTTTGGAGGACACAATTTTTTATCAGCATTTGCATAGTGTTTGATGTCCTAATGTACTGTTTATAATAAGTCTTTTTTTAGTGGAATATGTAAAGATAGCATGTTTATGATTGCAAAAAGAAGAAGAAGAATTTTTCCATTGTGGTACCCGCACTAAACCAATTGAGAGCTGAATGTTATTGACTTTGTGATAGGTTTGTAAGTTTGTTCATCTCCAACCAATAGTATCAAGAGTCAGATATTGAATGATGTAGTTGGATATAAAATTTTAGCTCGAATTGACTAACCCCACGTAGTCGATGATAGGATTCGGGATCTCTACTATATTGAAAGAATGGTAGGAATGCTATTAGCAATCAACAGCTGCAATTGGTGTATAACAAGTCGGCTCAAGGGAAATCCTTGATGAGGGGCCAAGATCATCAGAGCATAGGAAATAATAACGGACTTCGTTAGTCCCATTTTTCGAGTGGTAGTTTGTGATGTTTTGTCGTGTTAAAATGACTTGCTAGTTTGAACTTTCAGAGTCTTTATGAAAACGTGGACAATAAATTCGCAATCAATCTGGTAAACCCCCGTACAAGTATGCAATTGACGAATTATAATTAAGTTGTTTCCAGTTCGATATTATTATAACTTGACCATCATAGGGATTTTGACAAAAAAGTCCAGTCATCCTAATGTACTATTTTTGATAGGGATAAAAGTATTACCTACATGTAGGGTTGTGGGTGGCAGTGGAATATGATGCTTGTAAAAAAAGAATTGGTTAATAACTTGAGATTAGACGACACGAGAATCTTAGACAGTGATTTTTCTGTGTTAATCTTATGTTATCCTTGGACATAAAAGATATTGCTGAAAGTTCAAATGGATACTTAGTGCCATACAATAATCACTTAAAAATCTAGGTTTGATATGAAGAGCAGTGAGCTTTGCAAGCATATATATTAAAAATTTGTTAATATGAATCTTATATTGAAAATGTGATTTTCTTTACTTTTGCTGAAATTTGTTATTAATTTTCCACTGTAACACGAAAGTCTTAGTTCTCATAAGAACAACTAACCTCCTATATAATTTGTTGCTGAAATTTGTTATTAATCCTAATCCTAAACTGAAACCTAACCCTAAACGAAACCCAAACCCTAACCCTAACCCTAAACCTAAACCGAACCCTAACCCTAACTCCCAATTAACACAAAACTAACCCTGACCCTAACACAAGAATCAATAATAACATAAAAAATAAGAATAATTAATAGTTCAAAATGGAATTAACTCACTTCACTTGTAATTTTGCCGGCGGTTGGAGGTCGTCGAGGTGGAGGAGGCCGGTCCTGGAACTCGACGAGATCGAAAATTTTTGCGACGAGCAATTCCGGCGACTTGACAGAGGTCGAGGCGGCGGTTGACGGGAAATTTTGGTGATGAGAGGCTCCGGAGGTGGCTGACGAGAGGTGGAGGAGGCGCGGGTGAGGGTGATCAGCGATCGCGTGCGTGGGAAGTGTTGGTGAGAGGAAATATTTTGGGGACGGTGGGGAAATTACCGAATTTTATTTTTTTATGAATAACCCTTTTATGCCCCTACGGATTAATCCGCAGGGCCTTCTTTTGTGGCTCTGTAGGACCAACTAAAAGATTACATTTTAATATCTTTTAATTAATCCGTAGGGCACCGTAGGGGCAAACCGGTGGTCCTACGGATTAATCTGTAAGGACAATATAAAATTGCCCCTACGGTTTTCCATCTCTATAGGAGTAACCTCTTATATTGTAGTAATGAGCTTTCCTCCATTATTCTCTGTCTCTCTCTTTATATATATATATATATATATGAAGTATCAGCGGCATCTTCGAAGAAGCTACAAGAATGATTGGTACTTTTTGTGAATAAAGAAGAGATTTTTTGTATGTGAGTTGTAGGAGAAAGGTTGGAGGTTCGTTAATTTGTGTTAAGAAGTACATTAATTTTTGTCCAAGAGAATTACATAAAGCTTCCATGCGTGTTATATATGTAAATACACTATCTATCTATGTTCTTATAAAGTATGTTACATGGGCTTTGTTACTATTGTGCGTGCGTTTCTTGAAGTGGGTTCTTGATACGAGTATGGGAAAGGGTTTTTTTTTTTGTGTAAAACGAAACCCTCGCGTTTCATTCAAAGAGAGATCATAAAGAGAGTACGTGTCCTAAAGTAATGACATTACAAGACTGGGAAACAATCCCCATACAAAGTGCAATGACTATAATTTTCATACGGTAAATAAAGACCTATTTTATTTTTGAATTTTGAAGCTAAATATTTCCTTCATTGTATTTTAATATTAATTTAAATCTATATTGATATTTTCGAAATTGTTCTTAACAAGGGAATTGTTATTAAAAAGGAATTATTTTTAAAGGAAAATTATTATAAAAGAAGAAATAATTATTTTTAAAATTTCCTAAAATTTATTTATATTTTTTCGATATTTAAAACTATTTTTAAAGCATTTTTTTATTAAAGAAAAGATTTAATTTAAAGAAAAGGAATTATCTTTAAACATAAAAAAATATATTATAAATGATAAAATAATTGTTTAGATATTTATAGAATTTATTTGGTATTTAAAACTATTTTTAGAAGTAAATTTTATAAAGAGGAGGATTTAAGAAAACAATTTCTAAATAGAAAAGAAAAGGGTGTTGGGGCCACACGCCCGCCTGTCTGCACAGCAGGCCGACACGTGGCGGCTGATTTGCACACGTGTACTTTATTTGGCAGAGTGGGGCCGGCCGAATTAATAAGTTGATTTATTTTTTTAAAAAAATTCAAAGTTCCAGCATCCTCAATTTAAACACGCCTTCACTAATTCTGTCTTTTCTTCCTCATTTCTTTCGTTTCTTCGCTAATAAAATCATCGAAAAATCCGGTCTAATCCAAGCCTTGAGTCCACCAAAAATTCATGCTAGGAGACACCGCTAAGAGAATTCGGTTCATCCGTCGGTATTCGTTTGCTGTAGATTCCCTCACACTCTCTCACTTTTCTCACACCTCCAACCTCAGAAAAATACACGGAAAAATCCTGCGCGATCATAACTCAACGATCTACGCAAAGGCTCTGGTCTCAAGCTCGGAGAAAATCCGAGGAGGGAGAAAGAGCTCCGAGAAGTTATCATTCGCATCTTTTTCATATTAATATAACGCCCGTTTACGGGCGAAATGCTGCCGAAATCCAGATAAATGTTTTATTACCTTTTATCGCTAAAACACCCTTATTTGCTTAAAGAACGTATTTCATCATAATCCCCTAAAGTTTCTAAATCCCGTATTTTCAATAAAATATTCTAAAATTTCCGAATCCCGTATTTTCACTAGAATGCATTAAACTTTATTAAACCTTTTTTAAATAAATACTTTAAACTATTATAAACCCCTTATCACTAAAATACCCCAACTTTTCCAAAAAATCGTATTTTCATAAAAATACCTCAACTTTTCTAGAAGTCATATTTACATTAAAACACCCCGAGCTGTCTAAAATCCCTATTTACATTAAAATACCCTAAGCGCCTAAAACCTTATTTCAATTAAATACCTTAAGTTTCTAAAATCTTCTATCACTTAAATATCTTGAACTTTTATAAAACCCCTTTTGCCTTAAAATATCCTCAGTTTCCCAAAATTCCATGTTTGCAACAAAATAACTTATACTTTCCTTTTTAATTATACTTCGTAAAAACCCGTTACACTTGACATGACTTACACAATTAAACTTGAATTGAACTATCATAATTTGTTTTACTTAAACGGTTATGCGTGAGCACATGGATGTTAGACATGGAGTGGAAAAGAAAGAATTCGATTTGAAAAGAAAACGTGTTTCCCGTGTCTTGTCAGTTCCGCGTGCTAGCTTATAACTGATCACATAACTTAAAACACACATTAGCATGGGGTTAGGTAGTTTGGGATAGTAAGTCGGTACGACGTGTCTCGAGAATCCCCTTGTCATGTTACCATGATTTCAGGCGTTTACAGAATGCTAGTCGTGATTGCTTGCTGGTTCCGAGTCGGAACGGAACGCTAACCCTTATGTCATGTCACTATTGTTCCGTGAGACTAACAGAATACTCTTGGAAACACATGTACCCTTATGAAACCAAACTAAAACAAACTAAAATATGGAAAGTAGTTGCTAAACGACATATTACCCAAACTTTAACCTACATGACTATACGACATTGCATTTCTTGTTCTAATTGTCTCATATTATACTTTAGTTCACCTTTGTTACCACATAAACCCTTCTGAGAATCCTGCTCGAGTACAACTCGCTGACAGACTTTTCTTTTTCTTTCTTTCTTCAGAAATGTCCGTTAGGCCTAGGACCGGAACAGGACAAGACTGAATAAGCTACGTCTACCTCTCCACTACTTACTAGAATCTAGTATGTCTTTGTTTCCTTTAATGCCCACTTGTTTAGGGCTTGCTTTCACTTGATATAATAAAGCTTTGATGTTGAACTTAGCTTGTAATAAATATTGGTTAATGAACAAAAGTTTTTTTCTTCGTGCTTTTGTTTACTCTGCATACTTTACGCGTAACGTAACTGTATCGAACTAAGTTTTTCTCTCGGTATATTTACTATCCTAGTGCAATGCATATGTCAGGAAGAAATAGATAGTAAAAATAAAACAACTCGACAACCTTAGATTGTATAATCTTTTCCCATGAAGGCCTATGATGGATAGACTAATACATAGTAATTTCCTTAGAAATGCAACTGCTACAAATATGCATATTAAGGTTCGTTTCAGTAGAAACTTTCAGGTGTCAAAAACTACGAAGTCATAAATAGTACAACATATAACCACAGTACAAGAAAAACAACAGGCACAATAAATAACCCAGGATTTCAATAAAGGAATTTCAGTTATCAATACACCCTACATGTTTCGGTGGAAGATCCTTTGTTCTGAGAACTCAGTAATACCGATCTCTATCAACCTTACACAAAATTATCAAATAAAAAATATAAATAATAAAAACTCTCCATCTGTCCAATCTTTGTAGAATTGTAGTATAGTTTATCTTTATCACCATGCCAACGGATCCAAAGAATAAGTTGCCTCCAGATCTGACAAAACTTAACGCAAGCACAGCTGATAGCGCTTCGAGCTTTAGATAATTCAATCATGCATCTGAGATAACAAACCCTAGCTTTCATTGTATTGTATAGCTGTAATATCTGAAGTATCCTAGGCATTCAGTCTTCAGCTCTTGCTGACTCCATACTGGCACATGTATTGATTAAGCTTACGCAGTATAGGCCAATAAGGTATAAGTATTAGGCTATGATTCCGAAGGACGTGGGCTGCAACTAATTTAATGGATGAAGTAAGGTGCACGAAGCAAAAAGCTCGTGCAGCCGCTGAAAGCAAAGCTTGAACCTAGTATTTCTTCTTGGCAAACTTTGGGTTTTTCAACATTCGTATGCTTGAAGGAGTAACCTCAACAAGTTCATCTTCTTGAATGTATTCTATACAGTCGTCCAAACTGTATGTTAGTGGCGAATCAAGAACCACTGCAAGACAGGAAAAGCTAGTTAGGACAAGCATAAGTTTTCATAATCTTTAACATGGAAGGCATAAGAAGAGAACACAACAAGAGAGAAAAAATAACCATAGACGTCAACCTCAGATATTATTCCAGGTTATGTATTTGGCTAAACTACACTAAACTACCCTTAACTTTGAGCTTTTTCACCAAAATACCCTCAAATAAATCACTCAAGGGAGCTTATTGTAACAAAAAAAGGTAGTACAGTGAATTGCTCTCATAGTAAGGGTATTTAGTGTAATATATAGCCTATGTATTTGGATGGTCTAGTACCTGTCTGCTCCTTGTTTGATCGTACATTTGTTGCAGCCTTCTTCTTGCACACGTTGAGTGATAGATCGCCAGGACGCTGATGAATACCAACTATCTGTCCTCTATATACTTCCATGCCAGGGCTCACAAACATCTGACCTCTTTCTTGGGCACTAAAGAGAGCATAAGAAGTAGTAGTTCCTTCTTCAAAAGACACCTGTATGGAAATTATCATTTCACAAATAACAGAATTTTCAGTAGAATGCACTTCATTATTCAGCAATTGGAAACAAGGGTCTATACTGAAACTTATGAAACTTGTTAGTTAGAGGTTCTACCAAGGATCCCTGATCCCTTGTACTTATGTCTCCAGCCCATGGTCCATAACTATCGAAAACAGTATTGAGAATTGCTGTTCCTCGAGAAGCTGTGAGGATTGCATTTCTTAACCCAAGAAGACCACGAGTTGGGATCTTGTATTTTATAAATGACGTCCCCTCAGACCTACATATGAAAATAAAACAAAAGGCTTCATGTAAAGAACACATATGGCAGAGTTCGCATCTTGCATAATAGCGACCCTTTTTTAAGAAGATTGTAAGACATTAGCATTACATGTAAAATGTATTTTTAAGAGCTACACAAGAAGAAGAATATACATTATCTGTTAGATATATAGAAAATAGAGCGCAAATAAATCAGTCAATATTTGTGACCTTAATACTAAATGAACTGGACTTGTGAGTTCACACTACATGTATAACATGAATATCGAAACTTTACACCGGACATGTCACCCAGTACTAAATTATAGCAGGTCATCACTTGAAGAAGACGTGGAAACTAAAGGTAAAACATCGGATATATATCCCTTTATGTGCCAGGCCAGATTAATTGAATAATTTTTAGTTTTATTAACTAAAACTATAAATCTCTATATAAGATAGTGCCAAGTTAATACATATCCTCATGCCTCTCAACATCATTAATTATATATAAATATGAATGCAATAAAGAGCATATCTGACAGAAGGCGTAGAAGAAGTTAGGGTACCAACCCATTTCCTTGCATATCAAACATTAGCCCACGCCTTTTCCCCATAAGTTCTACTACTTGTCCCATATGTACCTCTGGTACCTCTACCGTAGCAATCTACATCAACACAAAAAAATACAAGCACTTGGTATTAGAATGCACACTAGAGTCTCAAAACTTCAGATGTTACAAAATAAAATAAAATAAAAAAAAATTGATGAGCAAAGCTCAAGCACGATTGGGCAACACTTTAGGAAACTGAGACAAAAGACAGTATCATCAAGGGCAATAGTGTTCATATAATTTACCTCAAAAGGTTCCAGCAACTTCTCGTCTACCCTTTTATTTATAACCTTTGGTGGTCCTACCATGAACTCATATCCTTCCCTACGCCTGGAAAAGTACAGAACAGTTGTGTGTCAAGAAACATATTCAAATGTACTTCATTGAACAAATTAGTTCTCTACTTACATGTTCTCTATCAAGATGGTGATGTGCAATGTTCCCCTGCCGCTAATAATAAATGTATCAGCTGTGTCGCCGTCTTCAACTTTCATCGCCAAATTCCTCTCGAGTTCACGGTATAGCCTATCTCGAAGATTTCTACTTGTCACGTATTTTCCCTAATAGTCAACACGAAATATTCAAAATTTAGCCAGAATGCTGCAACATGTGTGATCAAGGTTCAAGAACTCGGTTTCAGTTTCGGTCTCTCATAATTTTATTAGTTTCATTGGGTTTCGGCTAGTTTCGCTAATCTCGGTTCGGGTTTCGGTTTCGTTGGTAATACAACATACATAAATGTTGATATATTAAATACTTAAATTTATGGTTCTATATTACAAGACAATGATCCTAGTGTTTAAAAATCCAGCCATGATGCAAAATATATTGAAAAGTGTACTTAGATAAGTATTAATATACGGTTTGGGTTCACTTTTTTGCGGTTTTCTAACAATGAAGGCCTACAATGATCACAATGATAGTTAAAATGATATAAGAAATTAAGTTTTAAAAGGTTTCGGTCGAAACAATATTGTATAGTTGGTTTCATATCGATCTCGGGGTTTCGTATCGGTCTCCACCGAAACCGATACGAAACCATCATGTATCGGTGGTTTCGGCCGAAACGTCGAACCTTGTGTGAGATACAAATAGGCATGTTTTGCTCATAGAAACCCACGACAATTCAAGTTATAAGTAAATACAGACTTGCTAAAACCAAACCTTATACTATGTAAACTAGACAGTCATTGAATGCCACATAACGTGTGCACAAGAAAAAGCATGAAACTATGGTTCGCCATCTTTTGACATGCATTCACACATGCAACTATTTATTTAATAAACACCTGGCATACTCAAGTTTGGTCGTGTGAGGTATTAGTGGAGATAAGGATAATTCCGAGGCATGTGTGAGATGTGTTAAAGAAAAAGAATCTTGTCCACCTAAATAGGAAGATGAAGAAATCATTAAACATGACTTTACAAGCCAAATGCATTGTAGGAGAACTAGTGATTCCTACAATTATAGCTCTTCAGAATTGTTGCTTAATAATCCAGTGTAAGGATGCTCTCCTAGTCCTTTCAATATCATAAAGTTTTAAAACATACAATTAGGATAATGTGTGATTAATATAATTGATTATAGTTAATAAATTATGTACAATGTAAACCTTTTGAGAACAACATTCTCACAGTACTGTATCAGTGAGTTGAAGAGGATACCTACCCAACAAATTTTTGCCAAATTATTAAATATAGGTTTATTCTTGAAGAAGTTTACCTCTCGGCCAACAAAAGGTGAAGTATTGATAGAGAATGCCATTTTCACTGTTGGTTCCTCCACTTTAATTGCAGGTAAAGGTTTTCCAGAAGTTTTATCAGCTATAGTCTCGCCAATCTGCATAGCAAATGAGAAAATTAATATTTTGTTGAAAGTTTTCAACATAGGAAATTAAGAATTAACTTAGATAGAATTCTGAGGATAATCAAATTATACTAACCATTACGTCACTGATACCACAGACTGCACAGATATCACCAGCCTCCACAGTGTCGGCTGGAACCCTGGTAAAGTTCTCATACACAAACAGCTCACTGATTTTTCCAAATCTACATGTATCCTCAGATGTGCATACCTGCAAAAGAAAATTTAGTTCCAAAATAATCAGCCACCAATAGTTGTTCCTGCTGGCATACAAGATATATGCAAGCGGTGATGCCTTACATTGGAAAGATTTGTTGAATATTTTTTCGACAAAAAGAGAACTAACTAGGAGTGAAGATGACCGAGTCCCAGCTAAAATGGGTATAGAATTTATTAAAGACCAGTGACAAAACTGGTATTCCAAACCATCAAGGAAGCACCCAGTGACTTCTGAGTGCATGACTAAAATGTAATATAATAACCAGAAGTAATGACATCGTTTTATGATGCTTCAATTGTTTGACTGCAACTTGGCTTTCGGATGGACCAATCAGAAGGAGCAAACAAAGTAATTGAATTTCCGTGTCAATAGCCCATAACAATGGCATCCTTTAAAATGTTAAATAGCTCAAGCATTCCACCTTTACTTCCATGCCTCGTTGCAGTTCCCCAGCATGCAGGCGTCCAATGGCTATTCTCCCTTTATGCTCTTCATACTCGGTGCTTGTAACCTGCAATTAATAAGATTATAATCAATATGACTACATTGAGAAGCTGGTTTAAACAGAACACTGGTAGAGAGTCCATAGACAGAAGACTGTAATTTTATAATACAAGTGAGAAAAAATAATATAAGTCCATATCATTATATACTGAAGATAAAAAGATTCTACTTTTATTTTCAGTTCTTCATGTAATTTTGAACCAAAGTTTCAGAAAGCCAGAAGGTGACAATAGCAGCCAAAACCAACTAGCAAGGGGGGGAAAATGATATTATGGAAAATTAATTTGGGTACCTGTGGTACATTGCATCTTAGAGATTTTTAGCTACCTTAACATCCCCTTAATCTATATACTATCCTAGCTAATCATCTGCACGAGCTTAAACTGCATAATGACCAATCCTGTAAGTTTCCTTTCAGTCAACTGGCTTTTAGGTTTCATGCAAACCCCTAGTTTCCTCGACCAAGAATTTAAAAAGAGAATTTGTATCAGGTTGACACTGGTCGTAAAATCTGGTGGAACATTTATGGTTCGATTAAGAAGATATGCTCCATATCCAACACCATACTGGTAAGAAATGGCATAGACGAAGATGATGATGTTGATTGGGTCTGTCTAGTATAACAATACGTTATAAAGAAAGACCTAGTCCGCATGTTTCCTATAACAAGGATGGTCATCCACTTGACCAAGAATAGGCCCAACTCAGAGAATTTTCATAATAGTAGACAGGTCATTATAACATTTGTCACAATATTCTCTGAACCTACCTTAGAATTGAGTTCCATAACCAACCGCATTTTGATGAAAAGGCTTAGATGATGATGTACAGGTTGCAAGCTATTATAACTAACATGCAACATAAAGATAAAAGGGCATCAAAATCTTATGCTAAACCATCTACATATACTGCAATTAGATGGTTAAATCCAAATCGTACACTTGAAAGCAGCGGTTGTATGGAGACCCTGGCAAACTCATAGTAAATATTTTATCCCCACCCCCACCCAACAAAAAAGGCACGTGTAACCTACTTTGCCCTAAAAAAAGCATGTGTAACCAACTTTTCTGAGTTTTAAACGGCCTCAAAATTTCAGGATAAATGCACCTTTTTTGTTGGTGTAGCTAAGCTGATTTAAGAAATTGAACCCAATTATTCTTAAATACTTCACCTAAGGCTATGTACCACCAGCTGTTACTATTAGATACATGTAGAATGAATTTTTCATTATGTGGAGTCAAGATGAATCAAATGTAAAATGATGTACCGTTTGGAACTTGAGGACATAGGAGACTTGAAAATATAAGCATTAAACAACAAAAATCAATAAAATTTAATTGCATAAAAAATGATAAGGAAAAATTACTAACAAGCATCTGTAATGCTCCATCTTTATCAATGTTAGGCTCCGGTATGCACCGAAGAATAGCCTCAAACAGCGGTCCAAGATCATCAGCCAGATTATCTGGAGAGAGTCCTGCTTTACCTTTAATCCCACTCGCATATATCGCTTGAAAATCACACTGCATATGAGATAAGCTTAGGCAAAAGACAATGTTTAAAGGGCCTTTTACAATCACTTCGATATTATGCACTAAAACATGGTAAAAGAAAAATTATGGGGAAACTGTCTTGAAGGATTTACCTGTTCATCCGTTGCATTTAGTTCAATAAAAAGTTCGAATGTGGAATTTATCACAAAGTCTGGGCGAGCTGAAGGCCTGTCAATTTTGTTTACAACTACCACAACAGCATGTCCAAATTCTAATGCTTTCTTTAAAACAAATCTTGTCTGTGGCATTGGTCCCTCTACAGAATCTACCTACATAAGTAGAGAGTTTTATTACCACAAATCAGCAGTAACGGTAAAATAACGTATCTAGCTAGTGCAGTATGGAATGGGGAAGAACAAAACAAGCATATTTAAATTATTTAAGAATTGTGCTTCTGATGTGTCACAAGGTCCAGGTAACACCATAACATCAAAAATGTTCTTCAGACCGTAGCTAAAATTACACAGACAACAAGCTTTCTTAGCAGCGCTACAATGTTCCACACTCAATTGTTATAATTGTTATCGAGAAAACCGAACATCGCATTGACCGTTGCCATAAAAATTGAAATTATGATGGATAATGAAATAAAAAATGTATAAAGCGTTGGCGTTGATAATATTGTCCAATGAATAATGTGTGTGGGTTGGAAATAAAGTAGTAAACAGGTCTTTCATTCTCGAAGTTACTGCTAAGTTGCTAACACATATTCTGTATATAAGCCAAATTATGAAAAAGTATACTTTGAAGGTGACGTGACATATGAACGTGGAATCATAAAAGAACATCATAATGCAAGATCATCACAGTAGATGACTGCAAGAACATATTAATATTTAAAGTATAATAACAGAGTTTTTTTTTCTAGTACCACTAGAAGAACTCCTTCAACCATATTGAGGACACGCTCTACTTCTCCACCAAAGTCAGAGTGGCCAGGTGTGTCGATGATATTTATTTTGGTTCCTTTATAGGTAATCGAGGTGTTTTTGCTTAGAATTGTGATTCCCCTTTCCCTCTCCAGATCATTAGAGTCCATAATCCTCTCTTGTACAACTTGATTATCACGAAAGACCTGTCAAAAATGAAACATCGTAAATCAGTTTCATTGTCATATTATCAAGGCTAATTACATAGAATAACAATTTAGAGCTGTAATTGAATTTCCAGCTTGAATAGACTAGTATGCCGGCATGTTTCTTGTAAAGAAACTGGACGTTAAAACTTTCCCGAGCCAAGATACTCAACCATCAGAACCATTCTAGTGGAAGATACTGAGTTTGTTATGCTTTTAGGACAACAAAGATTCTTTTATCCAATTTATAGCATTCAATATGGCTCAAACATCAGCTTAATGTCCCAATAATTGAAAGACAGAAATGTTTACTCTAAATTACAGAATAATTTAAAAACTATTTTAGGATATAAATTGAATGCGCCACTTTTCCTCGAAAAAGAAATGACGGCATTACACAAATTCATAGGCCAAAAGGCGTTTCATTTGTTGAGTCGGGCATTTCAATAACTTAAAAACATCAAGAAACAAAAACTCAACCGGTAGCTATATGATTGAAGCTACCTTTGCCTGCCTCAGCATTGAGTCCACGAGCGTCGTCTTCCCATGATCGACATGAGCAACGATGGCGATATTCCGCACATCTCTTCTTGTCACCACCTTCTTTTTCCCAACTGTTTCCGTTACTCATATTCGTTAGTACTTCTTCTAAAATCATTCAATCTGTTAACTTATCATGCAAGATACAATGAATCAAATTCCCAAAAAAGGAATTAACATACAATCATAATTCCAGCACAGCAACATATCTATCATGCTATCAGAATTATCTAAAACATACCAACTATATGAAATCCCCAAAATTCAACACGTTCTAATCGGATTTGGATACCACTACTTCAGTAAAGAGATCATACCAGAAGCAGCTTCGGTCGTCGAAGAGACGGAACATCGAACGGCCGAGCTTCGACGCGGCGGCTTCGAGCGCAGCCTCGAGGTCCTCCGTTGCGCTGAGACGGCTGCAAATGGGGTAAAAAAGCAACTTTTGCTGCTGCCGAGAAGCGTCTCGCCTCTAGGGTTAGGTTTCGTTGCGAGCGAAGGATGATGAGCTCTGATAGGACTCGAGCAATTGATCGCTGCCATTTCTAATTTTGAGGAGAAGATGAAGAAAGAGTAGTGAAGGGATATGGGAAGTGAGGCTCAAAATCGCCTGAAGAGGAAGAAGATGAGGGAAAATGTTTATATATAGGAACCTCCGCTCAAATGAAAAAATTGATTGGGCTGCGATGTTGCTAGTTCTTTTGTGGCTTGGAGCAAGCAATGGGCCTGTGGACTCTAAGGGTGGGAGACGTGCCCCCTGAGTGGCCCCATAAACATAGATTGTAGCATTTCTTATCTAGTATTATATTTTAAACAACATATTTACATGCCATTTGTATATTATATTTTAATTCAAAATTTAAATTAAATAAATAAGGCAGTGGTAATAATAGAATTAAATTTTTTATATGTTTTACGTAATAGCAAAAATATAAGGGCTTATATATAAATTTGTAATGCATATATCTTTTTCGGATTTGGAGCATGAGAGAGAACGTGTAATGAACATGAGAGAGAGAGAGGAATTGTTTGGCTTTTCATTTTCTTATTTTTGTCTTTTGTAATGAATAAGGTGGACATCTCTGTTCCACATCTTTGGCTATTGGAATTTTGTCATTTTTATTATTTATTATTTTATTGATTAATGGTATCATCCAAGAAACTTCTGGTTATAATAATAAAAATATATTCTGTTCTAAAAGCATATTCTTTTAAATGCTGGAATGTAGCAATGTCGTTGCTGTAAAAAATTAGCTATGTATAAAACTACACGTTGTATTTTTTGTTGGAAAATACATACAGCCTGGATACCTTTCATATCAATCTGATCTTGCCCTCTGTTTTTTTCTTGAGGATACAAATGAATTGGCCGGTGTTTGCTTTTCAGCGTAGAGGAGCCATAAAATATACGGCTGGAACAAGATTGTTTGTTTTTAATGCTTCCAGCTTGATTTACTCATTTGTTTATATGACAAATCTGTTGCCTTTAGTTTGAGTATCGGTTGATGGATGACACCAAAGATGGATAGAAAATCTCAAATATTATTCCTGCAACGAGAGGGGTCTTAAAATTTGGTTTCGAAAGTCGTGCTGCCTAAGTAGGTCTTTTGACATTTAAAGTTCAAAGGACTTCGTGGGGTTGGCATTTAGGAAAATGCGAACCTCAAATGATGCCACTAGATTTTAAGCAAACGTGGAAATTTAGATTTGTATTGTGTACATGCTAAGCCTGAAACATTATGGTCTTAAGATTTAGAACATTGATCAAAATTGCATGGAGAAATCTAAAGATTTATGGTGAACTTTTAAAGATAAGGTATTTTAAAGTTAGGGGTGTAGATTGTTAAAGAGTTTTAGTAAAGATGTTAAAGGTTTTTAAAGATTTTAAAATTTCAGTTATGATTTTTAACATATTTTTTTTCAGACTATGAGAACTGTCCTTCCAGATTTCTGTATCTGAATCAAATTGGTAATTTCAATTTGAAAACCTCCTCATTATTCCAAAAGGGATCTGAAAGAGGGTTTAAAGAGCGCCTGCTATCATCATCTCTCCGGTGCTATGAACTATTTGATCTAATGATAAGAAGTGGGTTAAACAGGGATCCATGGGATACTGTTTTTTTAGTCAGTGATGTGCGGCCAAGATCTAATAATACTAGGAAAAACATAAGAGGTTCTTGCTCTGAAGGAAGGTAGCAATTTGTAAACAGTAGCACAAATGATGAAATTATGTGCAAAATTCAGGAAAGGAGCAACAAACTCAATTAAAAATACCCCAAAAACTCTCACGCTTCTTCTTCCTCTCTCAAAAACAAACATCAAGTGAGTACCAGCAGCGGTGGCGGAGACGACGGCGACGGGAGATGAATTAGGCGGGAGTTCGATCTGGTCGGCGACGACGAATTGGATCGATGCCGAAGGATCTCTCCATGACTCCATCACCTTCGATACCTCTGAAAACATCGAGAACGATCAAGAAGCGAAGTATTTCCTCCTCTTGAGACCCGAGGGCGACGATCCCCCTCCCTGCGAGATCACCAGTAATCCCTTTTCAAAATCTTAGGGTTCCTTTTTTTTTCCTTCCTATTTTGGTCTGATTCTTAGTTGATGCCTTTTATTGTTAGTTATTAAGATTTCCTTGATTTTGTTAGTGGAATTGTGCAGATTTAACCTAATGATTGTGGTAGTAATTCAATCAGAGACCGAACTGATTTAATTTGGATCATGTGTCCTGATCCGGGGGGAAATAAAAGAATGTTAATTTGTTTAGGAAGATTCGGATTCGATAGTTGATAAAGAAGCGAATGATGATTAAGACGGACGTATCTTCCAGGAAGGGATGAATTAGAAATAAAAATTATAATGTTGCTGTCAAGAGCTCTCTTAATATAAACTTTCGGCAAACTTGTGTTTTCAGTGAAATGCCATAGTCAAGTAGTCATGGATTACGATAGGAACTCCCAATTCTCCGGCAAATATGGCCCTTTTGATCATTTGTTGACGTGTACCCCGCAGCTTGGGGATTCCATCCACAAGTGGAAATTTTTCATCTTGCTTGAAGCATAACCTTGTGTGCGTTCTTGTTTTTTACTTTTATTAGGAAAATGGATAGTCAATAAGATTTACAGGATCAAGGGCACTTGTTCTGTTTTTTTTTTTATATATAAAAAATGGAATTGCCCCTTGTTATTGCATTCTCCATACCGCATGCTGCATCAGGCTCACTAAGCACCTCACCAGTCACCAGCGCATCGACACTATCCAATACTGTTGCTATAATATGCTGCATCACTCTAGCAATGCCTAAACTTCTGCATTGCCAGCAATGCAGAAGCCCCTGCTTCATTGCTAGCAATGCTTGCACCAATGCTCACATTGCACATGAGTCCATAGTATATAGGCATTATTCTTAAGTCTTGAGAGATTGGAACTTGCTTTCATGGCGTCAGCTTCCCTCCGTGGGTACCATTTTTCGCAATGTTCCGACTAATGCCTCGATTACGGGTGACTCAACCCTGATGCCCCTCCTTTCCAAATTCGATATTTGGCTATCGACTGCATTCTCTCTTGCATTTCCCCCCCCCCCCCACCACCCCCAATCTCCATTCTTCTACAACTTACGCGAGACTTGTTGTTGAAGAGTTTGTCTTGGAACCGAAGTAATTGTTTATTGAAGTTTGATATTTTCTTAAGAACAAATGTTGCTACCACTCTTAGCAACACTGGCGTGTCATCTCCAATCATGAAATGCTTCACCACCCCTCCTCCTTCTCAATTGAGAACAGACAGGCCATAAACTCAGCCATCCTCTTAACATGACCTGTTATATATTCATCTCCTCATACTTCAAGAACATTACCTTCCCAAATTGTCTGATTCTACCATTCTAGTTGCATCTTTTTTCTTTTCATTTTTCCCGTTCTAACAATGTCATTGGCGACATTTTTATTCACTCACTATAATACCCATTGACGATCATGCATAAGCAGTTCTTGGATTCAGAGATTCACATCAAAATGCATATGAACAGTTGGCACTATATTTGTCAAAATAACATCTCAATCTCAGTAAATTAGCTTAGAAATTAAACAAAAGACAGAGAAGCAAAGAAAACCATAAAAGTAGGATTTACTAACATCAAACATAACTTGATACAATGGAAGAAAAAAAAGCACAGGGAATAGGACGATTATTAATTGAAAACAAACTTGCTCACCCTCTCTTACCTTCTCCTTGCCATTAACATTTACACTTGCTTTTTGCCAAAAGTCATATTCATAGTGAAAAAAATTCTGCCAACTCCACCTGTAAAATAACGTGATGCCGAATAAACCCCATTGCAGAGAAGCTCATAGGCTTTGCCCGATGACAGCGACCCGGCAGGACCATAGTATTATTTGGATCCCTGGAGAGAAACAATTTTGTCGTGGAATCGATCACCGACTTAGGCTAGCTAGAGTAAGAGACATGGAATGCAATGATGCGCGGTGACTAGCCTGCTCTTTGTATTTTGATCACAAGAAGGCTATTCCTATGCACTTGTCGGTGTTCAACTGAAAAAGAGGAGGAGGTTGTGATTGTTTCAAGAAGGAGAAGGCTCTGAGTGCCAAGTTGTGCCGAATTTGGGTTTGCCTGCTGTTAGGTAGACTTGCTGGAGGGAGTGAGTGAGTTGAGTGGATGTAAAGATTAACATAGTAATGTAGTTTCTTTCTTTCAGGGTTGAGAATAGAGGATCCAATGGAACATGGAAGAGGAATTTTTCTCTAGAATGATAAAGCAAGCTTTCAGTATGAAGCAGTTTTCATAGTGTATGGTGTTTTTTTTTTGTTTTTTTTTGGGGGGGGTGGGGGAGGGGGATTTTCAACTGTTAAAATTTAAAAAATCGTATGAAACTGTTTTGATATAATAACCCCTTTTTTGCTTGAACAAACCACATCTCTTTAAGTCTAACTATCACAGGTGTGACCTTGCTATAAAAGATTGTAAATAGCAATATACTTTCTTTTATGCACGAATTAGTGATGCATTCCTGGTCTTAGATGCAGATGCTACCTAGGCTCTTGCTGTTTAAACCGCTGAGATAGTTTGAAGTGACGGGCATGATGTAGTACTCTTTTTTTCCTTCACATGTCTTGGTCTTTTGTTTTGGATTCATACTGTCTACCACTTTATGCTATGGTTTAATATGTTTGCAGGTGCTCTTATAATATGGTATCTGAGTAGGGAAACCGTCATGCACCTATATACCAAAGAAATCAGTAATTAGAAGTAGATTTATTTATTTATTTTGCCTGGAGTCTTACTGTTATTGTAAGAAGCTATCTGCTCTAACAGAACCTTTTTATGTGAGTTGTGAAGTTCACAGAGGATAATGGACCCGATTGATATTTGCTACAAATTTCTTGTACATTTTGCTACAAATTTCTTGTACATACATCCGGGGCTTTGCAGAAGCTTTTTTTCTCTAATGTATATCTTGAAGCTTTGATGTACATGTAAACTTGATAGTTAATTTCTTTTCCTTTTTTTCAAAAGAAAAGTTATTACAGTAGTTCTTGTGCTACTGCTGCTCTTTATCTGAATCATTATTGTGGATAATTTATCTAGCAATTTCTCTGTTGCAGTTTGTTTCAGGGAAAAACATGAGATTTACAGGGTCTACGTGCACAGTACTTCCCGCGTCTACGAAATATACTATTCTTATAATCATCAAGAAAGCAGTAACGAGTACTTGTGCACTGTATGCTGTGGAGCTGCTATAGAGGAAGCGATACTAGAAAGCGTTAAAGAGTGGTAATAATAATATCGATGAAGACAGCTGGGTACAAATCCCTTCTCTGGATTCTCTTCAGCAGGATGACAAAGAGTGTGCCGAGTCAAAGAAATGTGACAGAAGGATCGATAGCCCAACAATGCAGTCAATTTGATTTAAGCCTACTTATTTGTTTATGTTTTATGTGGTCCTTGTCACTGTTTCCTACTAATCAACCCTTGTCTTTCTCTTACACTTCGCTTGCTTTCAATTCAAACCAAGGACTGTGTTCATGTAGCGGAGATCTATGTGTATGCGGATCCTGTTGAATCTGATCATTCGAATCTGCCTACCAATATGGGTGAGAACTAAGGAGCTAGGAGCTAGTTCTTTGTTTGCCATGCTTGTCCCTAGCCTCATGCGGTTATCAAAATCAGGGATCAGCAGAGATAAATGCATTTCTAATGATGCAAGGGTGCCAGATGATCAGTATGTCACAGAGAAAACAGATCAGACAGTAAAGCTCGGATGCGGAGCATACTGTGGAACAAGATGCATCCTCTAGCAAGCCGCCTGATCAAAAGTGGGGTCCAGAGTCATGACTTAACCGAGGTAAAAGCAGTACTGCCAAATTCTCTTACCGACCAAATCAATTACCAAGCTTATGGTCGACTTGAGAAGGTATTGGATGACTTGGTTCTAAAAGTAGGAAGAGTGGAAGCTTTCTGCTCAAAATTTGAAGAAAATATGTTGAATCCCCTTAGTTGCATGGACAAAAGGCTGCAGCAAATGGAACAAAAGCTGGATGCATTGGCTGTAAAAAGCCAATCTTGTGAACACTGTCTTTGTTCGAGGGCTGCTGCTTCAGAATCTAATGGGTGTGACCCAAAGAACAAAGGTGCCAACACCAAACACCCAGAACCAACACAGGATACAGCATTTATTGCCCCGTTATTGGATGATGAGGAACCTTCTGAATAATTACTATGTTCGAGGATTGCTTCCTCAGATTCTAATGACTATAACTCAAAGAGCAAAGGTGGTGACTCTGACCTCATGGAATCGAGGGACGATACAACTTTTATTGCCCCAGCATCACCAGTGGATGAAGTGGCGCCTTCTGCTCTTTAATCTCGAGCTCACTTAGTTCTTGTAATAAAGGCACCCGAATTTCTTAACGAAGATGATGACTGTTCTAGCACTGAAGATACTTTAGATCCATTGTCGGAGGATCCCTCAAAAAGTAAAAAGTTCTGGTCAATTGACAGCGCCTTAGCTTCATCACTGGCATCATTTATGTCATCAACATCCGTCGAATCTCCCAATCCTGTCTCAAACCCAACGAATGTACCTCAGGAATCAGTTAATGGTAATAACACTGCATTTGATTCCTTAGTTAAGGGTCCTTCTGAAGAATCTGGCGATTTATCTGATAAAGATGCTATTGTGGATGATGGTTATGATGACTCGTTATCCTGTGATGCAATAATTGTTGGGGAATGCACCGCTTTTGATGACCCATTTTCAGAAGATTATGCTGATGTGTCGTCACCTGTACGTGCCTCTCCGGAAGATTCAGACTTTACAGTTATCACACCAGAATTCTTAAATCCACATAGTTCTTCAAATTGTAATGACACTTTCAATTTACTGGAATTGGCTGCTGATGAGGATCGAGAATCAAAAGCCACAGTTGAGCAAACTGTTCCTCCATTGGCAAAATTTTTATATTCAAGAATGGTACAATCTTATAGCATTTACAACAATGAATTGCCAGCATCAAATATTGATGTCCCCGGTGAAGGAGACGATGAATCAAAAATCGAGAAGAAAGCGAGTTGAAAGACAAGGTCAATCCGGATCCTACGTGGAGCATGTCGCCTCTTGCAGTTGGCTTTGAGCAAGAGAAAACTGACGGACCTGACAATGACACTGAGAAAGCTATTCTTCCTGACCGCGACAATGAAGATCGCAGCAACTCAGACTTTCACAAAATATTAGAAAAACAAATAGCTCGGACCGAATGGGCATTTGGATGCAGCAGTGATTCTAACATAGATACCGCAGGTTGTAACTTGGAAAGTTCAAACAAGGATCTCGAAGATATCTTATGCGATGTGAAGTTCGCTTCAGAAGGAAATCGGACAAGCAGGCTACCACTTGGAACTCTTGTTGGGTGAGACGAGCGAGCTAACAACCCTAACATGCTTGAAGCTTCTACTATTTGTAAGTCGATGTCGCGCACCCCACGCGTTCGCAGAGAGACGGAATACGCAAAAAACGATTTTTACGGGTTTCGCAACACCGATTTGAACTTCATGATCGATACTAAACCCTAACTAGCAAAGCTGTATGAGCTTAACTACTCGGAAAGAATGTTATACCTCACAGTATCATATCCTTCGGGTCTTCTTGTTGTCCTCCTTCTCATCATAAGCTCCTCGGATCGTATATGGATCGGGCCTTCTCGTCGGTCTTCTCAAGTCGACGATTCACCCGAGAGTCTATAGTCCGAGCTCTAACCTCAAATCCGAGATAACTAAGGCATCTAGTTCGTTAAACTAGATATCCTAGATGATGTAGAGAGTGTAGATGAATTGCTTTGTCTCTTAATATCATAAGTTTCTCAACACATGAGACATTTAGGGTTAGAAGAAGAAGGAGCTTTGGAGGAGAGGGTGTTCAAGTGATGAATGAGTGAAGATGGCCAAGTCTTGTGATGACTATGAGGCAAATAATTCACCATAAAATATCTCACAAAAATATCTAAGTGTCATCTTGCCTCAATAGTCATCCATGAGTCACCTAGTGAGTCACCAACTAGCCATGCTTCATCCTTTGTCAAATAATACCTCACCCTTCACCTCATTAAGTATTTAACCTAAATGGTTATAATAGAAATGATGTGTCTTCTTCTAGAAGTATACTTGAGCAAATTACAAGAATACCCCTCATCCGTATATACATACCCGTATCTGTATTCCGAAAAATACGAATATAAAGAGACGAAAATAATCCATCAATATAATACTAGGATCCGGCTTAAAACAAAGTCCACCAGTATTATCCGCCCCAACATCATATGTGCACAAGTACACGTATGTGATCGAAGCCCTGCCATAAAACCTTACGGCCTGTATATCTTTTACCCGATGCAGGGAAACGCTCTATGTGGGACTTTAAAGACTCGATACTACGCTGACAGTGGGTTTAACCACAAGCCGTCAGCGGTACTATCTGCACGTAACGGCTATCCAGCTATCTGTCGATAAGAAGGCCGATGAGCAAACTCATCCGAACTCTTACTGAGCCTATTTATGACAATCTCCGTACAGTCTGGTCTGTTCGTCTAAGAGTATCGCATTTCAGGCCTAGGGAGCGGTAGCCTTCATACCTATAATAACACAATAAGTCGTGTCGGAGTGTAGCCCAAAACACCCTGAGAAACTACTGGAGTACCTACCAGTAAATCTCGCTTGTCCTGACCAGGGACTTTGTGTAATAGCTTTCCGAACACATCACGATATCAATCCCTAATACCGGGAGAGACGAATCCTATCTAACCGCCACTGCCTCCAGGTGCTTCGGGACTGCACCTAACTACTACTTGTTTGCACGACTCCTTTGAGCCGTGGTAGGGTAGTAATCTAAGAATAGTGGGAACACACTTCGAGGCGAAATAGCAGTGTCAAGTCGACGGACTAAGCTGTACTCATGTCATCTGGGAACTGCTACCCGACGATAGGTATAATACCCACCAGCAGCTCCCTACGAGTCCTGTCCAGTATACTCATAACCCAATGAGCACCTGCATATTATCTCCAGTACGACATACTAATGGTTGTGGGACAGACCATCTTTCATGCTGGGATGAGAAGCATATACACTAGTCTACTTTGGAGTATCGATGTCCCGTCTCGATAATCCTACGACTAGGGACCTGTATAAGGATGTGTTTATAGACTGCTCAGCCCCCACTAGTATGACTGCCATCACAATGCTGGTAATCATAAAGATCTTAAGGGCTCTATCGATATGTCTAAGCGATGTGCTAAAAAAAACACATGCACATATTGAGGTAGAAACAAATCAGGTAGTATACTACCATCTTGAGCAAGACTGTTATTATATCCGTGTATATCTCAAGCTTCCAAAATGTAATATACAAATCAGTACTATACAATAATGGCCTTTAGAGCATATATCACTAACAATCTCCTATTTGCACTAAGGCCATGTATTGGCATATCACAGACCTATAATTTCGATCAGCCTCTCGAACCGTGTCTGAGGGATGGCCTTTGTGAGTGGATTTGCAGTGTTCTCCGTATCTACTCTTCGCACCTCGATCTTCCGGCGATCAACGATGCCACGCCCCGCTCCCAGAGTACGCTGAGAATGGGCACGTGACATAGCCAACCATGCTACCTGTGGGTAGGAAGTATCCATCCACAGTCACATTACAGCTGTAGAGATATCAAGAACAAAATAAAACTATCTAAACATGTCCATAATCCAAGATAACAGGAGTCAATAATAAATAAATGCGGAAGCAAATGATCCAATACAAATAACTGAAATGTATGTCCCATAATGCGGGCTCACATCAGGAAATAAATGCAGGAAATAAAACTAACTACAACTGAACTCACAGCTCAGCCTGCTGGCTGAAGTACTCCTGCTCGGACTGCAACAGCGGTACGGAATCTGGGCCATGCAAAACCCAGACGTCAGCGCGTCATGTCATCAAGTAATATAGTATGAACAGTGTAACAGGCAATGCAAAATAAACATGAATACAGCAAGAATAACAATAATATGAATCCGATCAGTACAGGGTAGTGTGCAGTGGGTAAACTAAACCGTTCTATCAGGTTTTCTATTCTAAAGTCTTTGAAATCAATTGATGAATCGTCGATGTAACTCAATAGTATCTCGTGCATGTCCGGGACCACGGTCAAGACTCTCGGGCTGAATCCGAGACGTGCCGCTAGGCAGTAACAGGTAGCAGGATGGGCGAGTGATGTCAGCATCATCACTCCGGGGCTGGCCTAGCTCGTAAGACTGGTCAGAACAGGTATCGAACTGTTGAGTTACAAGTCAGGTTTCACCTTTGATTTCCCCATACCCTCAAGTTATGTATGTCAAGTCAGGTATTCAGTAATCAAGAACTAATGCCAACACAGGATCAGGTAAAGCAGGTTTGTCTGGATAGACAACAGGAACGGTCCATGAGGACTACATGTCAGGTTTGTTAGCATTAGACACAAGATCAGGTAACGGGTCAGGTCATGGTACATCAAATCAAGTCAACAGTATACGGTACCATGTCAGGTATATCAATATATATATGTGGCAAGTCAGGTCAAGATGTAAGCAATATCGTGGGTGTGCTCACAATCAGTTGTACGAGCAAGCATGGTTATCAACAACATGATATAAGTAATAAATTATGCAATAGGCAAATTCATTCGATTTGCAATACAGTTATCAATTGTGTCACAGAGATTATTACATGAGTGCAGTAAGACAAGTATAGCCGTTTAGTCATGTTAACAAGTTTAAGAACCTTTAGAGGTGCAATGATTTATATAACGGTTCAGTACAGCCATTACAGGTTAAAAATGCATACGAGTATCCGAATGGAACAAAACTACAGAGATAGATGCCGTATGCTATGTCAATATTTAAAAAGTGACTAAGCAGGTAAATGTGGTTATTAGGTTCAATTGCAAACTGTAGGTTCCAAGTTTAAGAATAAATGATATAATACAATATTGTACATGAAAAATGAGAAATGATCGTACCAAAGTTAAATTTACAGGTCTTAGGGTATCATAATATATCTGTAAATATTGTATAGCATGTAGCAAGGGGTACTTGCCTCGACGGGTCGCGGATCGGAAAAACGAAACGATAAACGTCGGCGGGGAAACTCGCGACGGGCGCACGGTTCACGGAATGAACCCAAACAACGAACAATGGAACCACACGGGTCGGGGTACCTCGCTGGAACGTTGGGTCACGTCGTCGGCATCGTCGGATTCCGGCCGAGAAAAGAACAGTGAATGTCAAGACATGGGATCAAGAAAGGAACAGAAAAACAGCGAAGAAAGGATGTAGGATCAGAGAAGGGGTGCTTACGATGATCAGTAAAAGGGTCGAGATCGTTGGTCGTGACGACGGTGCTCCGGCGGTGAACAGTAGCACCTTCAAGAACCCAAAGCAGTAAATATCCAAGAAGCTAGTATAGATGAAAAAGGAAGAATGAGATGGAGAAAGCGCTTACAGGGCGTTCAAGGATGGTCTGGTGATCGTCGGCTACGACCAGGGGCGGCGCAGACGCGCGCAGGGGTGGTCGCCGGTGGCCGCAGAGAAGCTGCAGGGGTTACAGGAAAGAAGGGAAGAAGGAGGGTGCGGGCGAGGAGAGGTGAGGGTGAGGAGGTGATGCTGGCGCCGGCGTCGGGGCTGCGGCGGCGAAGAAGGAGACGGCGGTGGCTTAGGGCTCGAGGAGGGAGATGGTTCTGCTGTGTCGCGTGAAGAATAGAGAAGGGAAAGATTTAAAGAAAGAAAGGAGGAGAGAGAGAGAGATTATGGGTATATATAGAGAGAGAGAGAGAGAGAAAGAGAGAGACAGAGATATGAGGGGGAGAGAGAGAGAGAGAGAAAGAGAGATACGAAGGGCCCACGGAAAATAAATGGGTGAAAGTGATTGGCTGATGAAGGATTTAGGAAAATATTAATATGATTTAATATGATTTCAGTAATAGTAACATATATATATAGTTAGGAAATATACGACGTTATAAAATATTAAATTTTGGGGTTTTGGCGTAAAATAAAACATTTCCAAATCGAGTCCGGGTCGGGTCCAAAAATTTGAAATTAAAATAATAGGATTTTAAGCGGGTTCAAAATTTTAAAATTAAGTGTCTTATGATTAAAAAGCATACCCCCAAAACGGACACACGTACGCGAGTGAAGCGAGTTTGACGAGCGAAACGTCGTCAGAGGCTAACTTGTCTTATTAAAATCTTAAGTAAATTCTTTAAATAAAGAATCTATCATGAGAAGAGTTTAAACAAGTTCTCGTTAAGATTTAAGGCATCTGAGCTAGTTTTTAAGATAGATGTTATAAGGCCTTTACCTTGGGTGAGTTCCCTCAGATGGGAGCATTATTGGCCCAAGCGCAGGTGGGGCTGGGACTACCTTGATCTCGTTCTCTTAACCAGAAGGAGAGCATGACACAGGTGAAAGACCATAGATACGTTCGTTCGGAAAGTGAAGATCGACAGTTACCCTTCAATGCCTTTACCGAATCGATTTTCGAGTTCCTTAAAAATGGGTTCAAAAAAAGAAGGTCGTTTTCGAGGGGACCCAAAAGGTAGTTCCGCTTCCTTTCCCCAGACTGTTAAAAAACAAAAATTTTCTTTTTTCCTCATTTCCGGATCTCTATGATCAGATCGGTCATACTGGAAGCCGATCGATCACAAATACCTATTGCATCCTTAGTTGATTCTAAGATCCTATTGGGATCCTATAAAAGAATCACTTATCCCATGTTCCGAATAGAGAATTCGGAGCGAGAGGCTTCCTTGTATGAACATATAAATAGACTCGAGGCAATGGACGGTCATAGGAGAATTCCCAAACTGAGACCGGGAGAATGAAATGATAAAGTAGTCCGTACTCACTCACTCTCAATTCGATGTTGATTTTAAAAGAAGTTCATCAGGCTCAGCGGCCTTGTCTGACCGACGTAGCCATCCAAACTCGCCCGTTTTACTGAACGGGACGAGAACACGATGCACGGACGCTACGACGGGGTTAGGGGTGTCAAGCAGGACAAGATGGATATTTTTAATTTTATTTTAGATGCCAAAATTGTTATATGCAGAAATGAGTTTGCCGGGTAAATTTTACAGTAGAATAACAAACAAGCAAGCTAAATGAAATGAGTACCACATTATGCTCAAACTGTAACTGAAAATAGTAGTATCGAACTCGGGTGTTACAAACGATCTTCCTGATCAGGTGGTACCGCCTCAAAATATGTCTGGACTTCTGATGGGACCTGGGTTCCTTTGCTAAAGCTATAGCGCCGTTGTCACAATACAGAGGTATTGGATCTACAATGGATGGAACCACCTGAAGTTCTGTTAGGAATTTCCTCATCCAGACTGCTTCTTTCACGGCGTCACAAGCAGCGATATACTCTGCTTCCATCTTCGAGTCACCAACGGTGTCTTGCTTGGAGCTCTTCCAACAGACCGTCTCTCCATTGAGGGTAAAGACATAACCTGACATGGACTTGGAGTCATCTTTGTCACTCTGGAAGCTGAAGTCAGCAAAGGCCTCGATCTGGAGGTCTTTTCCACCATACGCCAAGAACATCTTCTTAGTCCTTCTCAGGTACTTGAGAATGTTTTTTACTGTTATCCAGTGGTTCTCCCCAGGGTTTGACTAATACCGGCTTATCACGCTAAGTGCGTAAGCAATATCTGGTCTGGTACACAATATCATATACATTATAGAGCCTACCGCAGAAGCGTAGGGTATAATCGACATGCGAGCCCTTTCCAAATTAGTCTTGGGAGACATATCTTTGGAGAGGGTGATTTCGTGATAAGCCGGTAGACTACGGCGTTTTGAATCTTCCATACTAAATATCTTTAGTATGGTGTCGATGTACCTGGACTGTGAAAGTCCTAACATCCATTTAGGTCTATCATGATAGATCTGGATCCCCAGAATGTAGGCATCACCCAGGTCTTTTATGGAGAACCTTTGTGACAAGAATCATTTGACTGATTGTAGCATAGGAATGTCATTTTCTATCAAGAGAATGTCATTCGCGTATAAGACGAGGAATACCACAATTCTCGCTACAATCTTACTATAGACGCATGGTTCATCTGGCTTTTTGATAAAGTTGAATTTTTTGACTGTCTCATCAAAACAGATGTTCCAACTCCGCGATGTCTGCTTTAATGCATAAATGGATTTAAGCAACTTGCACACTTTCCCGCTGCTCCTACTCTGAATGAAACCCTCTGGCTGATCTATATAGACGCACTCTTCCAAATATCCATTCAGAAAAGCGGTCTTTACGTCCATCTGCCAAATTTCATAATCGTGGAAGGCAGCAATGACAAGAAGGATTCAAATGGATTTGAGCATAGCCACTGGAGAAAATGTTTCATCATAGTCCAAATTAGGTCTTTGACGAAAACCTTTTGCAACAAGTCTAGCCTTATAGGTTTCAACCTGTCCATCTACACCAGTCTTCTTTTTGAAGATCCATTTGCAGCCTACGGGTTTTACCCCTTCTGAAGCAATGTCCAAAGTCCATACTTTGTTGGTGTACATGGACTCCATCTCGGTCCGCATTGCATCCAGCCATTTTACCGAGTCATCGCTCTGAATGGTTTGCTGGAAGCTAGTTGGTTCATCATTGTCAATGATGCAATCCTTTCTATCCCCGTCTATGAGAAAACCGTAGTATCTCGCGGGCGGATGAAACAGCCTACTACTCCTGCGGAGTGGCGCAGGGATGTCCCGTTCTTTCGAAACCTCTGGTTCTACCATACTTTCAGTAATAGCTTATGGTTCTGGAATTTCTTTTAGTTCTATTGCGCTCCCACCAATTTGTTTTTCCAAATATTGATTTTCCAAAAAGTGGGCATGACGAGATACAAAATCTTTTATTCCTCTGCGTAATAGAAAAGATACCCCTTAAGTTCTTTGGGTATCCCACAAACTTACACAGTACTTACCGTGCCTCAAGCTTGTCCGCATACCGCTTTTTGACAAAAGCTAGACATCCCATATCTTCAGATACTGAATATAGGGTTTCTTCCCACTCCACATCTGATATGGTGTGGTAGACACAGTCTTGGTAGGAACCTTGTTCAAAATATATGCAGCTGATTCTAGTGCATAGCCCCAGAAGGATCGCGGTAACTCAGCGTTACTCATCATGGAATGTACCATATCCAATAGGGTTCTGTTCCGCTTTTCTGATACACCGTTGTGTTGTGGTGTATATGGAGGAGTCAGCTGAGAGAGAATTCCATTCTCTTTTAGATAATCCACGAACTCGGCACTTAAGTATTCACCATCTCGATCGGATCTAAGTGTCTTGATACTTTTGCCTGTTTGTTTTTCCACTTCATTCTTATATTTCCGGAATTTCTCAAAGGCCTCAGATTTATGTTTCATCAAGAAATGTCCATACCTAGAGAAATCATCCGTAAAAGTAATGAAATAGGAATAACCACTTCGTGCATGTGTGGACATTGGACCACATACGTCGCTGTGTATGAATCCCAAGAGCGAGCTCGCTCTTACTCCGTGTCCGGTGAACGGAGTCTTTGTCATCTTTCCTATGAGACAAGATTGACAGGTTGCATAAGACTGATATTCGAACGGATCCAAATATCCCTCTCTATGTAACTTTGTCAAACGTGTTTCATTGATGTAACCCAGTCTACAATGCCACAGGAAAGCCTTATTTAATTCTGGAGACTTTCTTTTAGGTGTGTTCTGGACGTTGAAAACCTGAGCTTGATTTAACACGTATATACCGTCCTCTAGAGTATCTGACCCAATCAAACCATTATTAAGGTGGATGTGGACCACATCGCTTACAAATGTAAAATCATATCTTTCTTTAGAAAGTAAAGATACAGATATGATATTACAAGATAGACTAGGTATACTCAAACAGTTACGAAAAATCAATATTTGCCCACTTATCAATCCTAGGTGATATTCCCCTACGGATACAGCGTCCATGCTCATTCCGTTAGCAACCCTGAGAGTCATGTCACCTGTCCTGATAACTCTAAGGTTTCTCAAAGCCTGTGATGAATTACAAATATGAGATCCTGATCCGGTATCTAGTACCCAGGAAATAGAGTTAATTGACATACAGTTTTCAATCACAAACACACCCGAAGCCGAAACCACAACGTGCTTCGGATCCTGGATTCTGGCTTTCCAAGCCCTGCATTCCTTCTGCTAATGCCCTTTCCCGTGACAATAGGAACAACCCTCCTACCCTACTGTTAGCCCCGAAACTTTTGCTCTGCCCTTTCCTTCTATTTTACCGACACCGCCTATCGGCTTAGTGGAGGCCTTCTTCTTCTCTCCATTGGCTTTCGTCTTGGATCTAGAAAAGGAAGATTCCTCAATAAGCAGAACGGGTGTCTCCTTGGTTTCCTTCAGGACGCAAGTAGAAGGGAGGGACTGTAGAATCAAGTTAGTACATAACTCGTTCTCCAACGTGGTCCCCAGGTCCGTGAGCTCTTTAATAGAGCTGATCATTGTAGGGACGCGGTCCCCTATAGATGACCCGACAGCCAAGCTTGCTTGAAGCAATTCCTTCGAGGTCTCATATCTTGCGATACGAGATTGCTCTCTATATAAATATTTGTTATGGAGGAAGATAGAAACTAAGTCTATCTTCTCGTGCTGTCTCTGTATTCACTATCCATTGAGGTCAATACGAGACACTTAGCATTCACACTGTCTTTTTCCCTCGTCTTACGGATATCAACATCTGCAACGGTGGAAACTAGACCTGGGATGGCGGGGTCTTTAGTAGTAAGGAGGTGGTCCAGCTTGTCATAGGTAATGGATATCTGGACAAACCTTTGCCAATCAATATAGTTTGGCTCAGTCAATTTATTATCTAGTTGTAACCTATGTCTGGTCACCTGGATGCTACAATTAAGAGAGAGATGAGGAAACACTCAGCATGATGCTCGTGCAAGTTTAGATTGGTTATTTGTTTATCTAAACAGAATGGCTCCCACTGTATCTCGAATTCTTCCTCAAACCATAAAAGGAGAATTAGTCAGGATTAATCTCACCCTACAATACTTGTTTAACCTTTCAGCCAGGCTGGTGTTGGTACTTCGAGGGAGGTTTTCCAACGCTTTCGCGAAGTTCCTTAATTACATAACCGCTTTTCCCTGGAGGCGTAGCCCCGCTAACACCGTTCTAGACACCTATTTGGTTTATAACATTGATTGTTTTAGTGAAAAAATCTTCCGAGAAGTAGCGAATACTTACAGTAGGATCGGGATCCAAATATCATTGTGTAATAATCCTGAAGGAATCCTACCAAAATTATCACACTCCAAATGGTATGCAACACTAGCAAGTTTCAGTTTCTTTATAAACTTCCGATGTGGATTTTTGCCCCAAGCTCTTATGACCTTGACGAAGGCCAACGTATCATAAGCCGCAAGTCAAGTTCTATCCGTCGTTGTCCAAGTTAATTTGAACCCATCCGTACATACCCTTGACGTAGACCAAAATAGTAGTACGACTGTCCCAACCCAACGCATCTATCGATGCTACAGATGAATACCCAGCAGCTACCAATCACTATGCCTTGGCGAAGGTCAAAATACATAACTTGAATACTACTGAATACACATCTGAAATGATGGAGGGCAACGATTGGTTTTGGCGAAACTGTGAACGTAATGAACTTGATTTAATCGAAGGAACATGATAGCTTTTAAAGGAGTGGTTTAAGCTCCGCATTTAAAAGTTTGTTTTTTTTAAAAACAAACCGAGTGGTTTTAAAATTGTTCCAACGATTCAGCTTTGGATTGTTTGCTTTGCATTAATCAATTAATGCAGTCCCATCATTGACACCTACCATTGCAGAAAGTAACGAAAATACTACGTACGCTTATGTCATTCGCATTCGCCACTGGGCCCCATCTAACACCGTTAGGTTACTTAACTAACGCCAGAGCGGGGGCTGGACTAGTGCGGGTGCAAAACATAAACAGCGTCTATTATATAACATATATATAATATATCCATTCGTCTCACGCAATAATAGGCATTCAAGATCACAGATGAACATATTGGATATACTAGGAATTCCGCGATTCGTTTAAGCCTGTAACGAAAGACGGATTCCACGGTCGTGATGAATAGCCAAACCATACCTTAGACCTCTACGGGTGCGGCAAACTACCTGCCAAATTCCCGAAGTGAAGCAACCCCCCTCAGGAAAATGAGTAGGCAACTTGGCACTTCAAAGAACCCGGTAGTTTGTACACATCATCTTGGGTCTATCCTAGAAGCAAAAACAATAAAAGAAATAATACAATGGCGATTACAACCTCAATCCGGATGTGACCCGCAAAATAATATTATATCACTTTACAATTATATCGAATGAAAGAAAGAAGACTCTCTTCTCACATCCCTGGTTATTCAACCACGACGATCCAATATTCCATATACACAAACCAACATTACAGATATGTGCAACCTTCAATTAACCGACATATAGCAATTAGCGGAAGTTTACGAACACATATAACAACTGAAACATGTTAAACGACGTTAAAACCGCGACTTCGAAATACTCCGTATTGCCATAACAGAAAGATAACAGTATATGCAAACTTGGCAAAATCAAACACCACCTGAAACCCTAAATCCAAGTGACAAGAACACAAAAAAAAAATCAAGTCCAAATACCAACAGTGAACCGGTGAGGCCGGTAAAAATGCCTATGTTGCCGGCCAAACTTTGGTGAATTGGGCTCGTTTTTCTACTGTGTTCAATTTACAAGTAAAGGAGCACTCTGCAATTGTTTAAAAAAATTTAGAGCCTCTGAAAAATTTAACAGAAACTTGGATCTACGTTTCAATATTTCGGAATTATTTCGGTTTCGTAGTTTTACACGTTGTCTAAACTGTTAGTTAAGATTTAGTAGGCTCTAATACCACTGTAAATCGATGTTGCGGGTTCGCGGGGAGGCGGAATAAGCAAAAAACGATTTTTACGGGCTTCACAACACCGACTTGAACTCCAGGATCGATACTAAACCCTAACTAACAAAATTGTATGAGGTTAACTACTCGGAAAGAATGTTATACCTCACAGTATCATGTCATTCGGGTCTTCTTGTTGTCCTCCTCCTCGTCATAAGCTCCTCGGATCGTATACGGATCGGGCCTCCTCGTCAGTCTCCTCAAGTCGAAGACGATCCACCCGAGAGTCTATAGTCCGAGCTCCAACCTCAAATCCGAGATAACTGAGGCACCTAGTTCGCTAAACTAGATGTCCTAGATGATGTAAAGAGTGTAGATGAATTACTTTGGCTCTTAATACCCTAGCTTTCTCAACACATGGGACATTTAGGGTGTAACACCCGAGCCCAATGCTACTAATTTCAGTTACCGTTTGAACGTAGTGTGGCATTCATTTCATTTATCTTGCTTGTTTGTTACTTACTGTAAAATTTTACCCGGCAAGTCCATTTCTGCATATAACATATTTTGGCATCTAAAATAAAATTAAAAATATTCATCTCGGCCTGCTTGACACCCCTAACCCTGTGGTAGCATCCGTGCATCGTGTTCTCGTCCCGTTCAGTGAAACGGGCGAGTTTGGATGGCTACGTGCACGTACGTGTGTCCGTTTTGGGGGTATGCTTTTTAATCATAAAACACTTCATTTTAAATTTTGGATCCCGCTTAAAATCCTATTATTTCAATTTCAAATTTTTGGACCCGACCCGGGCGCGATTTGGAAATATTTTATTTTGCGCCAAAATCCCAAATTTTATATTATTTAAACCATCCTAACTGTATAAAATTTTACTGTTCACGTAAATCTTATAAATCTTTATTTTCTAATATTTCCCCAACACCTAAATCGTCTCCAGCCAATCGCGAGCACCCCACAGTTTCCCACGGGCCCCACACCTTTCCTCTCTCTCTCCATCTATCCTCTCTCTCTCTATCTCTCCTCTCTTTCTACCCGTCGTCTCTCTCTGTTTTCTCTCTCTCTCTTCTCTATATATATTCTCTCTTCTCCCCTTTCTTTTTTTTTTCACGTAACCTTAACCCATGAGAAACCCTATCGTCGCCTCCCTCCTCGCCGCCGCAGCCCCGACACCACTTCACCGGACCCCTCTACTCCTCGCCCTCGACCAATCCACCACACCTTCCTTCCTCCTCTCCCTCTACTTCCTTCCCGACGAGATCCCAGCCACCCAAGAAACCCACCGCCGGCGACTGCCCTCGTCGTCGCCTCCCGCCATCATCCTCGCCGCCTCGCCCTTTCATCTCCGCTGCACCCTCCTTCCTCCTTTCCCCACGTTCCCGCGCACCCTGCACCATCGCCGCGGCCACCTGCACACCCCCTGCGCGCGTTGGACCGCCAGACCTGTCACCGCCGACAGCCTCGCTTCCGTGCCCCGACCTTCGTACGACCCTTGTAAGCCTTCCCTCTCCATCCTCCTTCCCTTTCTTCTTTATTTTTCCGTTCTTTTATTTGTGCAACTTTTGACATTCACTGTTCATTCCTCGGCCGGAATCCGATGATGCCGACGACGTGACCCGATGTTCCAGCGAGGTACCCCGACCCGTGTGGTTCCATTGTTCGTTGTTTGGGTTCATTCCGTGAACCGTGCAACCGTCGCGAGTTTCCCCGCCGACGTTTATCGTTCCGTTTTCCCGGTTCGCGACCCGTCGAGGCAAGTACCCCTTGCTACATGCTATATTATATTTACATATACATTATGACACGCTAAACCTGTGAATTTAACTTGGTACGATCATTTCTCATTTTCATGTAAAATATTGTTATATATCATTTATCTTTAAACTTGGAACTTACAGTTTGCAATTGAACCTAGTAACCGCATTCACCCGTTTAATCACATTTTAATATTGACATAGCTCATGGCATCTATCTTTGTAGTTTTGTTCCATTCGGACACTCGTATGCATTTTAACCTGTAATAGCTGTACTGAACCGTTATATAAATCATTGCACCTCTAAAAGCTCTTATACTTGTTAACCTGACTAAACGGCTATCATTGTCTTACTGCACTCTTGTAATCATCTCTGTAACACAATTGATAATTGTATTGCAAATCGAATGAATCTGCCTATTGCTTAATTCATTACTTGTATCATGTTGTTGATAACCATGCTTGATTATATAACTGATTGTGAGCACACCTGTGTATCGTTTACATCTTGACTTGCTACATGCTTATTGATTGACCCGATATGGTACCGTACACTGTTGACTTGACCTGATGTACCATGACCTGACCCGTTACCTGATCTTGTGTCTAATGCCAACAAACCTGACATGTAGTCCTCATGGACCGTTCCTGTTGTCTATCCAGACAAACCTGCCACCTGATCCTGTGTTGGCATTAGTTTCTTGATTTCGGAATACCTGACTTGAGCTACACACATAACTTGGGGGTATGGGGAAATCAAAGGTGAAACCTGACTTGTAACTCGACAGTTCACTACCTGTTCTGGGTGTACACATTCTTGTTTTGTGCCTAGCGGCATGTCTCGGTTTCGGCCGAGAATATTGTGGCCGTAGTCCCGGGTATGCACGGGATACTATCGAGTGTACACATTCCTGTTTTGTGCCTAGCGGCATGTCTCGGCTGCAGCCGGGAATATTGAGGCCGTGATCCCGGGTATGTACGGGATACTATTGAGTTACATCGATGATTCATCAATTTGGTTTCAAAGACTTTAGAATAGAAAACCTGATAGAACAGTTAGTTTACCCACTGCACACTACCCCGTACTGATCTGATTCTTGTTATTATTACTCTTGCTTTATTCATATTTTTATTGCATCGCCTGTTACCCTGTTCATATTATATTACTTGATGACATGACGCGCTGGCGTCTGGGTTTTGCATGGCCCAGATTCCGTACCGCTGTTGCAGTCCGAGCAGGAGTACTTCAGCCAGCAGGCTGAGCTGTGAGTTCAGTAGTAGCTAGTTCATTTACTTTCTGCATTTTTATTCCTGATGTGAGCCCGCATTATGGGACATACATTCCAGTTATTTGTATTGGATCTTTCGCTTCCGCATTTTATTATTCTTGACTCATGATACATTGGATTATGGACATGTTTATATAGCTTCATTGTGTTCTTGATATCTCTACAGCCGTAATGTGACTGTGGATGGATGCTTCCTACCCACAGGTAGCATGGTTGGTTATGTCACGTGCCCATTTTAGCGTACTTTGGGAAGCGGGGCGTGACATGGTTCTTTTGGTATCAGAGCCATAGGTTAGTCGGGTTGATTCTTTTTGTAGTTGGGTATTGTACCCAATACACGAATCAGGAAACCCGTGTTTAGGAAACATGTACTGCCACCTTGCCGTTTTACCATTCTTGAATCACATTCTTCCTGATTATATCTTTTACGATGTGCAAACTTCCTTTGCATATCGACTCGAAAACCTGATTCCTTGTTATCTTTAGGACTTAGGCGACTTGGGTGGAGTTATGTAATTGTGGCTATGATACCGCGGCATAGTTACAATGCGGTACTCTATTTAGGTATCTTGGAGTTCTAGTCTTGATCTATATTTTGAATCTATCATCATGCTAATGTTGGGTGTTTTGATTTCAGGAATATGGCAGACAAGAATTTGAAAACGTACCAGAGGCGTGTGGACGAAGCCGCCATGCTTGGAGTGATAAGAGGAATGCTAGAGAATCAAAAGAGACAGACCGAGCTGATCCAGCAGCAAGCAGACTCGTTTCAGGAAGGTTTGCAGATCGTTCAGCAGTCTGTAAACAATGTTGGAGCGAAACCAGTTGACCGAGTAGGGACCGTGGCAGATTTCAGGCGTTTGGGTCCGTCTACATTTACTGGTTTGGAGGAGCCGTTGCCAGCAGAGCAGTGGCTAGTTGACACGGAGAATTTGCTTATTGCGGCACAGATTCCAGATGACAAAAGAGTTGATGTGGTACGCATTCAGTTAGTGGACTACGCCCGAGAATGGTGGCTTGTGGAGGAGACCCGCTTGCCCAAGCCGATCAAGTGGGCGGATTTTTCTAAGATTTTCCTAGAGAAGTTCTTCCCGCGGACTGCACGGGAGGAAATGGAAGAGAAATTCATCGGGCTAAAGCAGAATGGAGCACCTGTAGATGTGCACACAGCAGAATGGACGAGACTCAGCAGATTCGCTGGACTTTTAGTTGCCAACGATGCAGACAGGGCACGGAGGTTCATGCGCAGCTTGGATATGGACATCCAGAGGCAGATTGTCTCCCTGGGTTTGACCACTTTCTCACAGGTTCTTACGGCAGCTCGGGAACAGCAGAGTTTATCTGGGATGAAAGGGAGTTTGCAGCAGACAGCAGTTGCGGTAAGGAAGCCAGCATTCGTACCTAACCGAGCTCATGGTCGCAGAGGTATTCCAGTGGACCGTCGAGGTGTAGCACCCATGAAGAAGCCTGTTGTCGTCGATCGAAGAAAGAGCATGACCTGTAACTATTACAATTTACCTGGCCACATGCAAAAGGATTGTCGAAGGAGGCTGGGACTCTGTTTGGTTTGTGGAGCGGCAAATCACGCCGTTGGTGCTTGTCCGTCGAAGCTTCGTACGAGGGATGATTTTCAGAAGCCTCCGCAGAGACCGTTCCAAGGACAGAAACAGCTGACTCAAGGACCTAATCAGGCTCGAGCTTTTACCTTGTCAGCTGAAGAAGCTAAGGCGTCAGGAGAAGTTGTTTCAGGTACTTTACTCGTTCATGGTTTTCCCGCATTGGCATTATTTGATTCTGGTGCATCCCATTGTTTTATGTCATCCAAGTTTATAACTACACACTCGATTGCCTGCACGACCCTGTCTAGTTTCTGGGACATACACACTGGGAATGGGAAAATCATATCTAGTAGGGAATGTAAAGATTGTACAGTTGTTGTGTGTAGACGGGAGCTTTTTGTAGATTTCTTGGTGATTGATACGGGCAGCTACGAAGTCGTCTTGGGAATGGATTTTCTTGGCACTTTCCACGCTCACACTGATTGTAGGGCAAAGAAAGTAATTTTCCAGATTCCCGGACATCCCGAGTTTACCTTCACTGGAGGAAGCAGTTCTGTCGGGCCAGTCGAGTTTAGGGCTAGGCCGACAAACAATACTCTTGCAGCAATGGAAGTTGATAATAGTGAAGAGCCGGCTGTTGTTCGTGATTTTATGGACGTATTTGAAGATATATCGGGTTTACCGCCGAAGCGAGACGTGGAGTTCGCAATTGATCTTATTTCTGGTGCAGCGCCAGTATCCAAAGCGTATTATCCAATGGCACCAGTAGAGTTGGAAGAAGTCAAGAAACAGGTTGCTAAATTGCTTGAGAAGGGTTGGATTCGAAGCAGTAACTCGCCTTGGGGAGCTCCAGTTCTTCTAGTAAAGAAGAAGGATGGCACAAGAAGGATGTGCATTGACTATCGAGAATTAAACCGGGTGACTATTAAGAACAAGTACCCTATCCCTCGCATTGGAGAACTTTTTGAGCAGCTTAGTGGCGCGAGGGTATTCTCGAAGCTGGATTTGCGATCCGGATATCATCAGGTCCGAGTGAAAGCAGAAGATATTTGCAAGACGGCGTTCCGAACTCGGTATGGACATTACGAATACTTAGTGATGCCCTTCGGAGTAACGAATGCGCCAGCAATATTCATGGACTTGATGAACCGAATCTTTTCACCTTTCTTGGACCAGTTTATTGTGGTGTTTATTGACGATATTCTGGTTTACTCGAAAAGTTTTGAAGAGCATGCTGAGCATTTGAAGATCACACTGCAGACGCTGAGACAGGAGAAGCTTTATGCGAGGATGAGTAAGTGCGAGTTTTGGCTGGAAGAAGTAAAGTTTTTGGGGAATGTTGTGTCTGGCGATGGAATTGCCGTCGATCCAGAAAAGATTGCAGCAGTTCGTGATTGGCCAATTCCAAAGAATGTTGCTGAGATAAGAAGTTTCCTTGGATTGGCTGGATATTACAGGAGATTTGTGGAGAACTTTGCTCGTCTGGCAGAGCCGTTAACCAAGCTTACGCGCAAGGAGGTACCTTTTGTATAGACGGACAGATGTGCGATAGCTTTTGAGACGTTGAAGCAGAAGTTGATAACCGCTCCTATTCTGACCGTGCCAGACAACTCCGGAGGATTGGTAATTCACAGCGACGCATCTGGGAAAGGATTGGGATGTGTTTCGATGCAGCATGGGAAGGTTGTAGCGTACACATCGAGACAATTGAAGACCCATGAGAAGAATTACCCAACTCATGACTAGGAGCTTGCGGCTGTGATTTTCGCTTTGAAGATTTGGAGACACTACCTTTTGGGCGAAAGAGTCGAAGTTTTTACTGATCATAAGAGCTTGAAGTATGTGTTCACACAGAAGGAGCTTAATATGAGGCAACGTAGATGGTTGGAGCTGATGGCTGACTACGATCTTGATCTTAAGTACCATCCGGGGAAGGTTAATGTCATGCCGGATGCGCTTAGTCGGTTACCAGCAATTCAGGTGTTAACCACGCAGAAGGAGATCGTTGCAGACTTTCGAAGATTTGACTTGGAGGTGGTGCTACCGCGTTCTACGGGACAGTTGATGCAGCTGCAAGTACATTCGTCATTGATCGAGAATATTAAAGCAGCTCAATCGCAGAATCCTAGACTGCAAAAGTTTCGAGGACAGGTTGAAGCCGGATTACGAACAGATTTATTGATCCACGAAGATGGTTCGTTGAGGTACGGTAGCCGTTTGTGTATGCCAAAGGGAGATATTCGTGAAGAGCTTATGAAGGAGGCATACAGTTCAGCTTATTCTGTACATCCAGGAGGCACAAAGATGTACCGAGATATTCGACAGTATTTCTGGTGGGAAGGCATGAAGCGGGAGATTGCTCGCTTTGTGGTAAAGTGCTTGGTGTGTCAGCAAGTTAAGGCTGAACATCAAAGGGTTGCTAGTTTATTGCAACCACTTCCGATTCCTCAGTGGAAGTGGGAACATATAACCATGGATTTCGTGACGGCTTTACCGCGAAGTCCAAAAGGCAACAATGCAGTATGGGTGATTGTTGATCGGTTGACCAAGGCAGCTCACTTTATTTCTTTTCGGGTTGGTCAGTCAACAGAGACCTTGGCGGAGCTGTACATGCAGGAGATTGTAAGATTGCATGGAGTACCGGCAAGCATCGTGTCCGATCGGGACACTCGGTTCTTATCACACTTTTGGCGGAGTTTACAGGAAAGTTTGGGGACTCGATTGAAGTTTAGCACAGCTTATCATCCTCAAACTGATGGTCAGTTGGAGAGAACGATCCAAACTCTTGAAGATATGTTGAGAGCATGCATGTTGGACTTCAAGGGTTCTTGGGAGGATCATCTGCATTTGGTGGAGTTTTCTTACAACAACAGTTTTCAGGCAACTATCCAGATGGCTCCATTTGAAGCATTGTATGGTCGTAAGTGCCGTTCACCTGTTTGTTGGGATGATGTCGGTGAACGAAGATTATTGGGACCAGATTTGGTTGTGCAGACCGTTGAGAAGGTTAACACTATCAGAAATCATATGAAGGCAGCGCAAGACAGACAGAAGAGTTGGGCAGATACGTCAAGAAGACCTCTAGAGTTCGCCGTGGGTGATTTGATATTCTTGAAGATATCACCGACTAGAGGGGTGATTCGTTTTGGAAGTCGAGGAAAGCTTAGTTCTCGATTCGTTGGACCCTTTGAGATCTTGGAGCGTGTTGGTGAGTAGCGTATCGTTTGGCGTTACCGCAGTCCTTGGCGAGTGTGCACGATGTGTTTCACGTATCTCAACTACGAAGATATGTTCAAGATGAAACGCACGTATTGGATCATTCGGAGTTAACAGTACGAGAAGACTTGACTTTTGAGGAGCGACCGATTGAAATCGTGGATCGAAGGGAAAAGGTTCTTAAGAACAAGGTGATCTCTCTTGTGCTTGTTTCTTGGGGTAATCGCTCGCATGGAGAGTCCACTTGGGAACGAGAAAATGAAATATGGCAGAAGTTTCCTCACCTTTCCTTGTAGTTTTCTGTCTTTGTATTCTTGGAATTTCGAGGACGAAATTCTTTTTGTAGTTGGGTATAATGTAACACCCGAGCCCAATGCTACTAATTTCAGTTACCGTTTGAACGTAGTGTGGCACTCATTTCATTTATCTTGCTTGTTTGTTACTTACTGTAAAATTTTACCCGGCAAGTCCATTTCTGCATATAACAAATTTTGGTATCTAAAATAAAATTAAAAATATTCATCTCGGCTTGCTTGACACCCTTAACCCTGTGGTAGCGTCCGTGCATCGTGTTCTCGTCCCGTTCAGTGAAACGGGCGAGTTTGGATGGCTACGTGCACGTACGTGTGTCCGTTTTGGGGGTATGCTTTTTAATCATAAAACACTTCATTTTAAATTTTGGATCCCGCTTAAAATCCTATTATTTCAATTTCAAATTTTTGGACCCGACCCGGGCGCGATTTGGAAATGTTTTATTTTGCGTCAAAATCCCAAATTTTATATTATTTAAACCATCATATAATTTCCTAACTGTATAAAATTTTATTGTTCACGTAAATCTTATAAATCTTTATTTTCTAATATTTCCCTAACACCTAAATCGTCTCCAGCCAATCGCGAGCACCCCACAGTTTCCCGCTGGCCCCACACCTGTCCTCTCTCTCTCCATCTCTCCTCTCTCTCTCTATCTCTCCTCTCTCTCTACCCGTCTCTCTCTCTCTCTCTATTTTCTCTCTCTCTTCTCTATATATATTCTCTCTTCTCCCCTTTCTTTTTTTTTCACGTAACCCTAACCCATGAGAAACCCTATCGTCGCCTCCCTCCTCGCCGCCGCAGCCCCGACACCACTTCACCGGACCCCTCGACTCCTCGCCTTCGACCGATCCACCACACCTTCCTTCCTCCTCTCCCTCTACTTCCTTCCCGACGAGATCCCAGCCATCCAAGAAACCCACCGCCGACGACTGCCCTCATCGTCGCCTCCCGCCATCATCCTCGCCGCCTCGCCCTTTCATCTCCGCTGCACCCTCCTTCCTCCTTTCCCCACGTTCCCGCGCACCCTGCACCATCGCCGTGGCCACCTGCACACCCCCTGCGCGTGTTGGACCGCCAGACCTGTCGCCGCCGACAGCCTCGCCTCCATGCCCCGGCCTTCGTACGACCCTTGTAAGCCTTCCCTCTCCATCCTCCTTCCCTTTCTTCTTTATTTTTCCGTTCTTTTATTTGTGCAACTTTTGACATTCACTGTTCATTCCTCGGCCGGAATCCGACGATGCCGACGACGTGACCCGACGTTCCAGCGAGGTACCCCGACCCGTGTGGTTCCATTGTTCGTTGTTTGGGTTCATTCCGTGAACCGTGCGACCGTCGCGAGTTTCCCCGCCGACGTTTATCGTTCCGTTTTCCCGGTTCGCGACCGTCGAGGCAAGTACCCCTTGCTACATGCTATATTATATTTACATATACATTATGACACCCTAAACCTGTGAATTTAACTTGGTACGATCATTTCTCATTTTCATGTAAAATATTGTTATATATCATTATCTTTAAACTTGGAACTTACAGTTTGCAATTGAACCTAATAACCGCATTCACCCGTTTAATCACATTTTAATATTGACATAGCTCATGGCATCTATCTCTGTAGTTTTGTTCCATTCGGACACTCGTATGCATTTTAACCTGTAATAGCTGTACTGAACCGTTATATAAATCATTGCACCTCTAAAAGCTCTTACACTTGTTAACCTGACTAAACGGCTATCATTGTCTTACTGCACTCTTGTAATCATCTTTGTGACACAATTGATAATTGTATTGCAAATCGAATGAATCTGCCTATTGCTTAATTCATTACTTGTATCATGTTGTTGATAACCATGCTTGATTATATAACTGATTGTGAGCACACCTGTGTATCGTTTACATCTTGACTTGCTACATGCTTATTGATTGGCCCGATATGGTACCGTACACTGTTGACTTGACCTGATGTATCATGACCTGACCCGTTACCTGATCTTGTGTCTAATCCCAACAAACCTGACATGTAGTCCTCATGGACCGTTCCTGTTGTCTATCCAGACAAACCTGCCACCTGATCCTGTGTTGGCATTAGTTTCTTGATTTCGGAATACCTGACTTGACCTACACACATAACTTGGGGGTATGGGGAAATCAAAGGTGAAACCTGACTTGTAACTCGACAGTTCACTACCTGTTCTGGATGTACACATTCTTGTTTTGTGCCTAGCGGCATGTCTCGGTTTCGGCTGAGAATATTGTGGCCGTGGTCCCGGGTATGCACGGGATACTATCGAGTGTACACATTCCTGTTTTGTGCCCAGCGGCATGTCTCGGCTGCAGCCGGGAATATTGAGGCCGTGATCCCGGATATGTACGGGATACTATTGAGTTATATCGATGATTCATCAATTTGGTTTCAAAGACTTTAGAATAGAAAACCTGATAGAACAGTTAGTTTACCCACTGCACACTACCCCATACTGATCTGATTCTTGTTATTATTACTCTTGCTTTATTCATGTTTTTATTGCATCGCCTGTTACCCTGTTCATATTATATTACTTGATGACATGACGTGCCGACGTCTGGGTTTTGCATGGCCCAGATTCCGTACCGCTGTTGCAGTCCGAGCAGAAGTACTTCAGCCAGCAGGCTGAGCTGTGAGTTCAGTAGTAGCTAGTTCATTTACTTTCTGCATTTTTATTCCTGATGTGAGCCCGCATTATGGGACATACATTCCAGTTATTTGTATTGGATCTTTCGCTTCCGCATTTTATTATTCTTGACTCATGATTCATTGGATTATGGACATGTTTAGATAGCTTCATTGTGTTCTTGATATCTCTACAGCCGTAATGTGACCGTGGATGGATGCTTCCTACCCACAGGTAGCATGGTTGGCTATGTCACGTGCCCATTTTAGCGTACTTTGGAAAGCGGGGCGTGACATAGGGTTAGAAGAAGAATGAGCTTTGGAGGAAATAGAGTGTTCAAGTGATGAATGAGTGAAGATGGCTAAGTCTTGTAATGATTATGAGGTAAATAATTCACCACAAAATATTTCACAAAAATATCTAAGTGTCATCTTGCCTCAATAGTCATCCATGAGTCACCTAATGAGTCACCAAGTAACCATACTTCATCCTTTGTCAAATAACACCTCATCCTCCACCTCATTAAGTATTCAACCTAAATGGTTATAATAGAAATGAGGTGTCTTCTTCTAGAAGTATACTAGCAAATTACAAGAATACCCCTCATACGTATATACACATCCATATCCGTATTTCGAAAAATACGAATACAAAGAGACGAAAATAATCCATCAATATAATACTAGGATCCGGCTTAAACCAATGCCCACTAGTATTATCCACCTGAACATCATACGTGCACAACTATACGTATATAATCGAAGCCCTGCCGTAAAACCATACGGCCCCTACATCTTTTGCCCGATGTAGGAAAACCCTCTGTGTGGAACTCTAAAGATTCGACACTACGCTGACAGTGGGTTTAACCACAAGCCGTCAACGGTACTAGCTATACACGTAATGGCTACCCAGGTATCTGTCGATAAGAAGGCCAATGAGCAAACTCATCCGAACTCCTACTGAGTCTATCTGTGACAATCTCCGTACAGTCCGGTCTGTTCGTCTAAGAGTATCACATATCGGGCCTAAGGGCGGTAGCCGTCAGACCCCTAATAGCGCAATAAATCATGTCGGAGTTTAGCCCAAAACACCCTGAGAAACTACTGGAATACCTACCAGTAAATCTCGCTTGCCCTGCTCAGGGACTTTATGGCTTTCCGAACACAGCACGATATCAACCTTCAATACCGGGAGAGACGAATCCTATCTAACCGTCACTGTCTCCAAGTGCTTCGGGACCGCACCCAACTACTATCTGTTTGTACGACTCTTTTGAGCCGTGGTAGGGTAGTAATCTAAGAACAGTGGAAATACACTCGAAGCGAAGTAGCAGTGTCAAGTCGACGGACTAAGCTGTACTCATGTCATCTGGGAACTGCTACCCGACGATAGGTATAATACCCACCAACAGCTCCCTACGAGTCTTGTCCAGTGTACTCATAACCCAATGAGCACATGCATACTATCTCCAGTACGGCGTACTAATGGCTGTGGGACAGACTATCTCCCCTGCTGGGATGAGAAGCGTATACATTAGTCTACTCTGGAGTATCGATACCCCATCTCGATAATCCTATGACTAGGGACCTGTATAAGGATGTGCTTATAGATTACTCAGCCCCCACTAGTGTGATTACCATCACAACTGTTGGGGTCGGAAATTGCATCCCGGTTGACCAAGTCAAAGTCAATGTCAACCCCAAGCCAGGTAAGCCCAATTGGGCTCATGCCCGAGTCGAGCCCGAACATGAAGCGACCGGCCTCCCCTATGCAAATAAAAAATCATGTAATAAATAATTTTGATGTAATTTTTTTATGCATGATTGTAAGAAAAATGGGCATAAAACCAAATTTTTGTAAAGCCCGTGGCTTATGTGCAAAAAGAAATAGCACATGAGACATGAGATGGGCAAAATGCCATTTTGTAAAGCCTAAGGGGCTATATGTAAATGTGTAAGCCTATAAAAGACAACATGATAATAAAATGAAAAAAATGACTTTTCCCTTCTAAAAAAAATTAGGGTTTATGCCTCCTTCCTTTTTCTTAAGGGTCTAAAACTCTCTTCCTCTTTTTGAATTAAATCAAGAGTTTAACTATTCCTTTCTCAAAAAGTAGTTTTTTACCACAAAACCCACAAAGAGGAGCTTGGATCTTCCATCAAATCTCTGAAAGGGGAGATTTTGAATCTCACTCCCCTTTTCCCTCAAGATCCGGCCAACCGAGAGGAAGAAGAAGGAGACTCATTTCCAAAAATCCCACGTTGGGAGGATCCAAGACTAAAAAAAGAAGCCAAAAATTCCTAGGAGTTTAACTTCTTTCAAGATATGTTGGAGTTTAACTCCATAAATTAAATTTCTGTTAGGAGTTCAACTCCAAAAACCCCTTGGGAGTTCAACTCCCCAACCTAGGGGCTAAGCCCCTTCCCGCTGGTGTTTCCAGCTGTCGCGTGCCGCGCACGTGACCCGCGGGCGCCCAGCGCGCGTGTGCCGCGCACGTGACCCTCGCTTGCCGCGCATGTGACCCGCGGGTGCCCAGCGGTCGCGTGCCTCGCACGTAACCCGCGAGCGCCCAGTGCGCGCGTGCCGCGCACGCGATCTGCAAGCGCCGAGCACGTGCCTCGCACGTTACCCGCGGGCGCCCGCGCTGGGCACGTGACCCGCGGGCGCCCAACGCCCACATGCCATGCACGCGTCTTTAGGACCTCCTCACCTCTCATTTTTCATACACTCTACATTCAAAACACGTCCCCTGCTAGGAAAATTTTCTAACAGGGCGCTGTCTCGCACCCCGTAAGGAGGCTGCTAGCCCCCTTGACCCCCATCCCGCTATCCGGGTAGCAGGTCCCCCGTAAAACTCTGCGGGGCCTCCAAAATATCCAAAACCCCCTTTCAAAACACAACACACGCACATTGCACATTGAGTTCGCATATCCTGTTTGACCAGTCAATCGGAGGTTCTCTCGCTCCAAATACGAGGAGTAATTAACGGCAGCTTAATCCGCGGCTGCCGAACATTCGGGTCCCCACAATCAATAAACCCCGTCTATCCTAGGCAGAAAGAATCTGTAATGCGTCTGACAAGGGCGCGCATATTCCCATTTCAATGGGGTGACGAAAAACACCCTATAACAACGCTGATAATCAAGCAAAGATCCTAAAGGCTCTACCAATATGTATAAGCGATATGCTAAAAGAAATACATGTATATATTGAGATAGAAACAAACCAGATAGCATACTACCATCTTGAGCAAGACTGTTATTATATCCGTGTATATCCCAAGCTTCCAAAATGTAATATACAAACCAATACTATACAATAATGGTCTCTGGGTCATATATCACTAATACTATTGATGTTGATGAGGATGGCAGTGCCATAGTAGAGCAGCTGCCAATCTCATCAGCCTCCCTAATTATAGATTTAGAACCTGATGCAGATGAAAATTCTCATTGGGAAACCTAATAGAAGATGAACTGCAAAGTGATAGGAGTGATCAAAGGTAACTTTTCAACCCCATTTGGAGATCAAAACAAAGACTTGTGTATATGTTTATATAACAAAAAAAATTTCCTGTGTTAATTTCTGTACCTATATATGACTGTATTTTTAGTTTCTGCTACTTATAAAAGCTGGATATTGTGCTTATAAATTCTGTGCAAATCCAATGAATATAAAAGACATTATCCATCTACAGGAACATGTCACTCATAGTTCCTGCTGTTTGGGATACTCATCTGTCAAAATATCATTATTTTCTTATTGAAGCCTTGTAATTATATATCCTTAAGAGCTCTCTTGTTATGCTGAATATGCCATGTAAACAGTTATCATTGTGATATAATCTTGGGTATTTCGATTCTTCTTGCATAATTACCGTAAACAATAAACAATAAAGTATGGTAAAGAATGGTCTGAAAGGATTACATGACCCATAACAAAATTTATGTACTACAATCCTGCTCTCAATCACCGTTTCATTATATTATATTTGTACAAATCTTGAGACACACACTCTCGTTCAAACCAACATGATAGCATACATTTGATCAAGATCAAACTCAATCCCTAAAAGAAAGATCTCTTTGAAGGAGCTCTGCCAACAGCTCTCAGCAAATTCGACAACTCAAGTACTTTAGCCACCTTCGTCCCTCTCTTCGCCTCTGCCGATGCCCTTTTCTCTTCTGCTTTCCTTCTTGCTTTGGCCACATCGTTCTGCATTTTCTCCATAGCCCTCGCTCTCTGCTCATCTAACTTCCTCTGCGTACATACACGACATCAAGAATTTTGTATAATTATCAAACAATTATTTTTATGGGTCTAATTAATGAATGCTTTAGTTGCACAGGACACCCTTGTAGTTTACCCTGTGTAGCACCTGTTCCCCTGTGAGCGATTTGTTTGCGCAGACACCCCCTCAGGGTTCAGGTCGATGAGCATAGAGGATGTTTGCTCTTAATTATTCACTTGGGGGTACTACAAGAGCTATATGAGGTAAACTACAGGGGTGTTTTGTGCAATTAACCCTCAAATGAAATTAAATCACCTCTACTTTCTTCAACAAAGCAGTAGCTTTCTCAGTTTGCTCACTCTCCCATCCATTGATAACCACATCCTGCCTCTTGAATCTGTTGTTGATCTTAGCTATCTCTGCGGTTTGCCATGCTGCAATCTTAGACTCCACTTCCTCTTTCTTCACCCTGTGCACTGAAACCTCCTCCACTTGACTAGCGCTGATGCTGCTACTGTTATGATCGGTCGAAGAGGGAGTCGACGGCCCGATACTTCCTCTCCGGGCCGGTGAAGGTATCGGATTATTGTCCTGTACGATCGCCAGCGGGTTTGTCTCTTCAAGGAGCTCTTCCTCTCCGATTCTACGGAGGCTTGTCGTTGTATCAGTACCTGCTAGCAGAAAACAGAAACATGCCGGTAGGTCTATTTGCGCAAGCCCTAGTCCTGTTATCTTTAAGACGAGAATCGACATCGTTCTATCGGATTGGAGGACATAGGGGCGGATAGGTGACAGATATATTTGTTTGATCGGATAACAAGATATAACCGTAGATCAACACCATGATATAGATATCCGAAAAATGGAACCTATCTGGTACCGACGATAGGGCCAATAGATCGATGATTAGAACGGTCTCGTGAGTACCGGAGACGATCCAGACCCCACATATCTGCCCTCCATGGGATGCAAAACAGACGGAACCGGCCCTCCTGTTTGCATCCCATTTTGCGAGGCTTGATGATATATAGATATATAGATATAGATACACACACACACACTGCTGTTTTATTTATGTTGTTAATTAATTATTAGGAGATTAATATTCATGCACCTGGTGTGTTAGTTTCGCCCTCCATGGTGGATCCAGCAACAACCATGGCCGAGAACTCGCGGCTCATCGACGTAAAAATCTCCGGCTCGCTGCTCACGGACAGGCTGCCCTCCCACGACTCCCTCCTCCTCCCACGGCCCACAGACGAAGGCGGCTGCGGCTGAGGGGAGCTCAAGGCGTGGATTTCGCGGATTTCGGTGACGTCGCCGTCGGGGAATTCATCATCTTGAAGTACCTGATCTCTGCGTGACATAATGCAAGGTTGGTGATATGAGCTAATTATTAATAGAGAGAGAAAAGAGGGGGAAGAGTATGGACCATTTGTTTTGATACTTGTAGATGTTGATGATTAATTAGTGGGATGGGGGTCATGTATAATACCATAATTAGTGGGATGGTGAGCCACACATTAATTTAACAACAATTTTGAACGCATGGAGTGAAAGCAACAAGGAGAGGTGTAGCGTGGCACCGACTATTTTTCTTCAATGAATGAATGATGTTATGTAACGAGTATGGGGCACTTAACACTACTAGTGAGTTGTGGGGTTTGGATGCTTCCTCTTAAAAAAAGCATTTGTTGCTTTGTTTGAGTGGCAACACTATTGTTGGTAGATTTGGATATTGTTTTTGGTAATGAATAATTTTAGGTGATGAATGCAGGCTTAGTAGTTAAAGTGCGGGGTTCGAACCCAAAGCTAAAAAGGGTAAAATAGATTGTAAAACTTAGGTTAACATGCATGCATGAAAGTCATTCATATAGAAACTAAACAACTAAATATCACATCCTTGTAAGATTAGATTTACCTAATAAATCACTTCATTGATCCTATGGTTGAAAAGGCTAGCTATAGCTAGTAGAGGTTGGTCACCATCAAAATGTGCAAATTAAAATTCTCCTTCATCTTTTATAGAAAGTGGAAAGTCTATCATAACAAATGATCACCCCTTGAACATGGAAGCTCATAACGGTTTAGATCTGGAATGAATTTACAAGTTTTTGTTGGCCATCGACTTCCCGTTTGATGGTCGGATGTGATTTACCAAAAATGTTTCTGATACAATGAATCATTCAATTAAATACATATTAGTCATTTGTTTCAAACCATTGTTACATCTTATTTGATTATATGACTCTTTTTATCAGATTTTCAATAAAAGAGTCATGTCATGCTAACAAACCTCGATGTTTGTAGTAATAATATTTATTCTCATATTCAAGGATGATTTACAATTTACAACTCATCGAACCCAAACGACTCCATTCCTATACCTTTATATATTTTTTCAAATTAAGAGCAACACTGTATTTCAATATTTCTTTGTTTTGAACCCTTGGTTAATTTTCTACCGATCGGATACAAAATAAACCGGATGTGCGGTAGAGAAGAACTTTTATATCTTTATATGTAGACATGTTGTCTTAGATCCGTATATAAAGATAAGACTCATGTTACATTAATAGAAGATGTGAAAATAAGACAAATGCCAAAGATATTTGCTCTAAGACTAGCTCCCCAAGCTTACCTAGTCAATAGGCAAAGTATTTAAGTGACGCATGCAGTGCATGTCGAAAGTAAGCACTTAATGTAGAAAGCTCCACTAAGGAACCAAAACCAAACAAAAAATAGCGAGAGGAAAATATAAAGCTAAATACAAAAAAGAAAATAGAGCAATGTCTCTATCAAGAGATAAGGATGCTTTTTGTTGTTCGGGACCAAGTGAGGATCCAATAAAATTATCTAGGGCCAACTGTGGTAGTGATTGTTGGAGAGGAACTTTCCTTTAATTTGTTTTAATTGTTGTCATGTGATGTGATTTTGATTTGTTTGTGTCTTCTTCTTCTTCTTGTTTTGTGCGGGAATAAGCAATGACACGTGGATGAATAATCTCTATTGAAGAGGCCCACTTTTATTAGTGATGATTAGGACTCATCTTTATTTTTATTTTAAAAAATATTCGCGTGAATAACGCGTTTAATAAAGTTCTTTGGTTGAATGAAGATGAAAATGCATGTGACAATGTTTGTTTTTATTTATATTTTTTGTTTAGCGTACAACCTAGTAAACTTGGTAGATAGCAGATAAAAAAAACCCTATAAGCTTATCATTTCAGACTTTGAATAGGCACATTAAGTTCCATTTTTTTGATGTAATAAAGTTAGTACAACAAAAGCCCACCGGCCCCATGTGCTCCTTTCACAACACTAAATGTGAGATCCCGGTTTCGATCCGGCATCCCCTGTAAACTTCTGTTGCCCACCTAATGAATTTTTTGAACTTTTGGCATGAGCTTCTTGCTATTAGCTTTATCATATAATCCTGAAGACTAAAAAAAGTCCTATATTACATAAAGAATGTACTACTAAAATTTTATTTTATTTTATTTCCAAATCCATGTCGTTGTCAAGTCCGGATGAGTAAAGGGGAGAGTTGTGATAGATTTGTGACAGCCAGCATAAAATTTTGTCACGTTTTATGACATGAACCACTATAAGAATATCGTTGGGGCGTCCCGTACTCAGCGACACGCTATATCGGATCCCAGGTATAATGTTAAGTATGCAAGGGCTTCTATATCGTTGTCCGGAAGCGGGGCGCTATGTCGAACCCCGGGTGTAGTGTCAAATAAGTAAGGGTTTCATAAGATCCGTCTAGCCTCTTGGAATATAAATTCCCTTACGGCTAGATTAACAAAATTAGCGGAGATGATGATTAAGAGGAGAGTTAGTATTATGTGTTTGCAATAAACTAAATGGGTAGGTGAAAAAGATAGAGTCATAGAGCCATGGGGTTATAGGCTTTGGTATACGGGTAGAGATAAAAATCATAATGGGATAGGCGTAATCATAGATAACCACTTGCTTGAGAATGTAGTTGAAATTAGGAGAAAATGCGATATGATTTTACTAGTTAAGCTTATTTTAGATGGGGTGATCCTTAATATTATTAGTACTTATGCACCACAAATAAGGCTTGATGACGCTAATAAACGCTAGTTTTGGGAGGATTTAGATGAGATGGGGCAAATGATACTAAATAGAGAGAAGTTATTTATTGGGGGTGATCTCAATGGATATGTAGGTGCTAATCGTAGTGTTTGATACTATTCATGGAGGTTTTGATTTTGGATAGAGAAATGAAGCATGTAACGCGATTTTAAATTTTGCCATGTCTTATGACCTGATCTTGGCAAATACTTGGTTTACAAAAAGAGAGTCTCACTTGATCACCTTTAGGAGTGAATCGAGTGTTAGTCAAATAGACTTTTTTCTGACTAAAACGACAGATAGTGTTGGATATAGGCGCCCTTAAGTTAATTATTGTAATTGGAGGACCTATATGAGAGAGCAATCTTACTTGAGATGATAGTATACTATCTGGTTTATCTTTATCTTTCATGTGATACATTTTATTTACTATCACGTATTGTTTTGACATGAGATAAAACCCTAAGATTTTACTTGACTATCAGGACGGTGATGAAGATCATACTAGTGGGGCCTGAGTAGTCGATAAGTACATTCTTAAATGTCCATAGTCGTAGGAGTATCGAGACTGGGCATCGATACTCCACTTTAGACTAGTGTGTATGTTTCCTGACCCGGTTGGAGGATGATAGCTGATCCTGCAGCTATTGATATTTAATATCGAGGATTGTATACATGTGCTCATTGGATGTGTTACATTGGACGAACTCACCATAACTCCTAATTGGTAATATACCAATGTTAGGTAGAAGTTCTCTTGTGACATGGGTACAAGATAGTCCCTAAGACCTGAAATCACCATAGTGTCTCATGTGTGTTCCTACTATACTTAGACTTCTACCCTGCCACGGCTCAAAGGAGTTGTGCAAACAGATTTTGTTGGGTATAGTCCCGAAACACATGGAGGCAGTGAGGGGTCGAGGGGATTCGTCTCTCCCGGCATAGGGAGTTGATGTCGCGCTGTGCAGGACATGACTACAACCATAAGTCGATGGCCATCGCAGTGGAGATAAACTGATAAGTGTTATCAGTTGTATCTCCGGTTGATTATGAGTTATCTATCGCACGACTTATCGAGTTATTGCGGTCTGATAGATTCCAAACCCTAGACCCGATATGCGATACTCTTAGACGAAAAGACCAGACTGTACGGTAATATCACAGATGGGATTTGCAGGGTTCTGATGAGCTTACTTGTTGACCTTCTTTCGATCAATATCTGGGTAGCCGTTACGTGCAGCTAGTACCGCTGACGTGCTTATGGGCTATGGATATGATCCTAAGCTACTGCCAGCGTATTGCCGAGTTTTTAGAGTCCCACACAGAGGTTTTTCAGCACATGCGAAACGATGTAGGGCACGTATAGAGATGCGTGCACGAGTTCGATTAAACACGTGTATTTGATACACGTATTTTAATCGGGGGTTTATTGATATTAGTTGGTATATATATGATATAGCCGGATTATCAAATTAACTGTTAATTTAATAATTAAATGTATATTTATATATTGATATATTTATATACTAACTAATATCATACTCATTTAATTATTTTTTCTCTTTAATTAATATTTATATTTGATATAAATAATAAGACATGTATGTTGATACATAAGTGATGGGAGTATAAGACTTATATGATAGAAATGAGAATGAGTCATGATTTAAGTCGATTGTAAAATTCATTAGATGATTCTTGTCCTCCGCCGAAAAGACGCGACCGGGACGTCCGGCCTGAATTTTGGGGGCATATGCTATTTGGATTTATCCATCCACCTCTCCGAAAATGCTAAGTTGATTTATGGCACCATGTATCGAAGGTTTAGACGGATGCAGCCGATATAACAGACTTCGTCAGATTCCCCCTCATTGTGAGGGGTTTTTGATTGTGGGGATGCTCTTCCCTGCAGGCGCAAGCCCCTGCAGTTAATTACGCTACCGCATTGCGGTAACCACTTTCTCTTTCTTCAGATGGTCATTTCGTGTCGTGTTTGTTTGTTTTGTTTTTGGTTGTCCGTGGATTGTATACGGAGACTAATTTATGTTGTCGTCCGTAGGGCGTGGATTAGTCCAAATCCGTATTTTCTTAGATTTGGGTTTGGTTTGGGTTTAAGGATCGTTAATCTCATTGAGATCAAGATCAACTTAAACGTTGTTAAGGATACGTTAATCTAATTTTTAGACTAAAATCTACTCAACGGGGGGTTTAGAATCATTTAAATCCAACGACAGAGAATTTAGGCTCTATCGTCTTAGTTTAGAGACGTTACGGTCCAGTGGGTTTAAGGATTGTTAATCTCATTGAGATTAAGATCAACTTAAACGTTTGTTAAGAATACATTAGTCTAATTTTTAGACTAAGATCTACTTAACAGGGTTTTGGGATCATTTAGATCCAACAAAAGAGCATTTGGACTCTATTGTTTTAGTTTTAGGGACATTATGGTCCATAAGTTTAAGGACATCATAGTCCATGGAGTTTAAGGACATCATAGTCTATAGTTTAAAGACGTCATAGTCTATAGAGTTTAGTTTAGGGACGTTGCGGCCCAATGGGTTTAAGGACATCATAGTCCATGTCAGTTTAGAGACATCATAGTCTGTAAAGTTTAAAGACATCATAGTCTATAAGTTTAAGAACCTCATAATCCATAAAGTTTAAAGACATCATAGTCCATAAAGTTTAAAGACGATATAGTCTATGGGGTTCTGATTTAATCAGTTTGGGAATGCTCCAAAAGTTATTGGTTATTGGGACCCTCCATCTCTCTGAAGACGTTGAAGGATTACAACGACATATATCAGAGGTATGAAGAGATGTACCCTTGAACCAATGTCCCGATTTGGGGAAGTGGGATAAATATCAGTTTAGATGTCATATGTTGGGAGCTTATTAGCTGTCTTGAGATCATCTTTGGAAACCCTGAGCATGAAGGGCTCAATTGATGGTCCTTGGAATATTTGGTTTGATTCTGGCTAATGTTAGCCCCTTCATAGTGTTCAACACCGACATGTTTATTCAGCGCTCACGTGCTCCCACGTGATACTCTGAGGCGGTGTTAAACACTGAAATTTGAGAATGCTCACGTGAAATTTGAGAATGCTCACGTGAGGCGCTTTGAAATAGTATTAAACTTCAAGAATTTAAAGCGCTGCTTCTTTGGGTTTATTCTTTTGTTCTCTTCTGAGCGCTAAGCGCTATTTGGGTCACGTGAGATCACGTGAGGCACCCTAAAAGTGGGAGCAGCCTCCGATTTATTCTCCTTTCTTATTTTGTAAGTGTCAAGCATTACCATAAAGTCACGTGTGATCACGTGAGCCAATTTCAATTATTCCCTTTTGTTCATCAAAGGCGCTCACGTGGGAGCACGTGCTCGGCTATTATCATGTTGGGTGCCAATCCTTTTACGTACATGGAGATCCTGCGTTTCGAGGCTTTCAAGCCCATTGTTTTATGAAAATTGGATTCTTAAGACTTAGTTTTTCTCTTAGGTTTGGAATCTGTATGAAAGAATCTCCCTGATGAGAATTAAATTCTCAACTTGTGAGGAGATTCACTTCTGCAGATCTTTACCATAGGGGAGAACTAAGTTCTCATATGAAGGGTTAAACTCTTATTTCATCAGAGGAATTAAATTCCTATATACTTTTTGGGAGAATTAAATTCTCTGAACTTAGATCTCCCTCTAGATTTTGGATCTGCATGGCAAAATCTTCCCGATGAGAATTAAATTCTCAACTTATGAGCAGATCTGCTTCTGCAGATCTTAACCAGAGGAAGAACTAAGTTCTTTTTGGAAGAGTTAAACTCTTATGGAGGTGAAAAAGAGATGAGATATTCTCTGTGTTTTTTTCTTCTTCTTTTATCTCGGATTTTTGTTTTAACTCGAAGTTGATGGGGGGTTCCTTCTCTCTCTCTATTCCTCCTTTTTTGTTTGTTTCTTTGCTTTTATTTATACGAGAAAGAAGGGAATCAATTTGTTTAGCAAATCTCTCGTTGAGAGATTTTGATTGATTTTCTCATCAACCAACATGATTTTTTTGATCACTTGGTAAATTTTATTCACCGCTGGATTTTTAATCAAAGGACTTCTGTTTTACAGAAGATATTTCTTTTGTCGTTCTTAACAAATTTAGGAAGATATTTCCTTGCACAGAATTTTTCTGTAGATTGGTGATTTTTAATCACCATTGGATCTTTAATCTAACGGCGCTCTGTTTTACAGAACGTAATCTTTCTTGTTTAGAAAGATCCGAGGAAGTATTTTCCAAATAAGGCTTTTAATCCCTTTTAATTAGAATTTATTTTTATCAGTCCAGAAGGCATAGGAGTCTATCACGTGTAGCACGTGACAACACCAAATTAAGCAGACCCAAGGGTGTCACGTGTTATCACGTGAGTTTCTTTTTGTCCCACTTGTTTGCTTTATTCAGGCGCCTGTATACTTTGCTTATAGAGGTCACGTGTCTGCACGTGAGGTTCAGTTTTGGTTTAGTTTTGTTAAGCGAAGCGCCTATCACGTGTGGGCATGTGATACTCCACTTGGGGACTTTCTCCATTGCTCTATTTATTTATTTATTTTCCGTAAGGGAACAAATGCCCCCACAGCGTTGTTCTCACGTGGTTTACACATGAGTGCAACGCTGTCACTTTTACAGCCATTGGATTGTCTAGGGGAACGGGAAGATGAACCGTCCTAGTCATGTCTTATAAATGCAAGGGTTTAATTCCTTAGGCAGCCACTGTTTCTTCATCTCCTTCCTTTTTTATTTTCTTTGAGAATTTAATTCTCTTCCTCAGAGCTTAGTTCTCTGCCATTGCAAATCCAGAGTTAAACTCTGTCAAAAGAAACCCTTTTTCAGGTAACGCTTTGTACATCAGAAAACTTTCCTTCTTTGAGAAAGCCTCTGGATTTTAAATCTATTATGAGAGCTTTGCTCTCCTCAGAAACCCATCCTCCAAAGATGTGATCTTTGAGCAATAACTTCCATATCTCGAACATTTCCCTCTGATTTTGAGGATTCATGGGATTTTTGTTTCTCATGTATTTTTATGAATTCTTGGAATTTAATTCCATTACATAAAGGAATTTAATTCCTCTGGCGAAGAGCTTAGCTCTGAAAGATCAATGGGACCCTTCGGGAATTTTATTCCCTGGTGTTTTTGAAAATCTTTTCATAGGGTTTTACCTTTATTCGCACAAATTTGAATTTTGTTGGTAGCTTAACAGAACTTGTCTTCCTAAGAATTTGTTTAAATCCCAATGTTTGTTCAATGAGGGTCTTCTTTATTACTAATCTTTCACTGATGTCTCTTTTCAAACACTATGGCTGCTCATCTGTATAGTCTTAGCGAATTTATTTCTTATGAGGACATTCCCGCACAGGGCCATTGTCAAAACCAGGAGTTTACAAACGCCCAATGCGCTGAGATTATGAGTCGTTTCAATGAACACAACGGTCGACTGCTTCCTCATCGTTCCGCTCTTTTGAAGATTATAGTGAGAGCAATTTGGGGAGCACTTTCTGGATTTTACGAAGCCATGCCGCTTAAGGCACTGGATGATGCCGAAGATAAGGTGCACTCAGTGTATCTGTCGGGCCGATCTCGAAGAAACGACGAGATAATCTCACTGATATCTTGCATTAAATTTTCTAACAGACGACGATAATCGCTGCTTATCAGAGGGCGAAGGACATTAGTGAGGATCTTGACGCTTGCATTCGTGAGAGGATGCACACGAGAATGGTCAGAGAGGCTAAAAACATTCTAGACGGCCTTACTTTCGAATTTCTTAATCCGTGTCCCGAATTTAATGTTTTATGTATGAATTTTCAGGGTATGAATGACAAAACTTTCCTTTCCCTTTTTTTATGTTTACATGCGTTCTTTATGAAGTTTTGTCACACTATTGTTGGTGCTCACGTATTTGGCGCATGAGGCACTGCTGAGGATTTCAATCCTGCATTAGCGCCTGCTCTCGTGTTATGTATGTGCGGTGCCGTTTTAATTTCCAATAAGGATCAAGGCTTGTGCTCACGTGTTATGCACGCGAGGCTCTGCTGATGGGGTCGTTTCTTCTCCCTACTCTGATTCCAATGAGTCACCTCTTTTCATTTCTAATGCTCTCCCTTTTTTCCAGGCCTTGGGAACAGTTCCACCATGTACAACATTTTCTGTGCATAGCATTAAATGCTCCCCTTTATAACCTGAAGCCGTGCCTTTCTTTTTCTCTAAAAAAAGCCATTTAGACCTTAGGGTAGTTATTTTGAGAAACAGACCAAAGGTTATGGCTTGCAACCGTCCCCACGCTCGTCGGCAACCATGGGAGGTACCCGTCGAGGAGATGATTCCTCCCCTTGCTGTGCGGCTAGTGGATCCTCTTCTCACCGATTTCGAATGTGACGCGGTGATACACGAACTCCTAACTCATAGGGGCTCTCCTCTTCCTATGGGTTCCATTTGGCTATGGATGGTCTTTTTGTCCGTGCTTGCCGACATCCCTCCTCATCCGACAGAGATGACTTCGGCGATCCTCGATGCGGCAGAAGATAAGATCGAGTATTTCTACGAGGCATGCTTGATTACCCGGGCTCTGAAAGATCGCTCGATTCATCTACTGGGTTAGATAAAAGCCCGGTGGGCTGTCATGTCCGCTTTTGCTGATGAGCGTGGTGCTAATCAGTGGAGAGCAACTCCTCGTGAAAACCGTCGCTTCGATGTGTTGGAGAAGGCAGAGAGGGAGCTGGGTAATTTTGTATTTTATTTTGTTAACCCTTGTATCACCGATTCTTTGTTTGGTGACCTTTTCCCTGTAGCGTAGTATATTTAAATCAATGTATTCCTCTAATCATTGGCTGTTGAACGCTTTTCTACTGAATTTTTCTTTTCGTCATATATTCGTACGTGCATCCCGCCTGAGTACATGAGCGTTATACTTGAACCTTGGGAATTTCCTTTAGGTGCGAACATCGTCGTCGTGTTGTCCATAAATCAGCGCGTTCTAGATACCATAGGCATATAGTCGTGAACGCATGCGAAATGGGGTACCTACCGAAGACTTTCCTTGTTGCCAGAAAGAGAAAATAGTTTGTGCGTGTTTTGGATCGAGGATTGGCGTCGAGTGGAGGTCTGTTTACATGATGTCGAGTGCACATGCCTTCCCTCTGAGGTTGTGGCTGCAAAGACGAGCTTGCGGGGGCTGATCGAACGGTGCGCCGCAAATCTATAATCATGTGAGAAGAGGCTTAACTAGAATTCTCGAAAAGGGAACTGGCCTCGAGTGGTTTGGGGGAACTTCAAGCTGAGCTCACTACCAAAACCACTCATGCATATGAAATTTGGCGGGTGCTCCAAGAAGCTATCAGGAAGGTGGTGGCTGTTGATAAAGCCGTTATCTTTACCCGCGAGATGGTCAAAGCTCACAAAGTTGCTGAAAAGGAGCTTGAGATTCGGCTCGCCTCGTATCAGGCTCAACAGTTTCAGGCGGAGACCCGTCTCGTGGCGATAACCAAGCTTGAAGCCGAGGCCCAGCGGAAGAGCGATGAATTGAAGAGTTTATTGTGCCATCCGCCGGCTTAAAGAATTTTTGTAAATTTTTTCTTTTCTTATATCCACTCCTGAATGAGAGGGTATTTTGTATTCATTTTGATTCTTTTTACGATATGTATCTTGTATTCACTTTGAATTCATGAATAAAAGACATATTATTTTTTTTATCTCGTGCTTGCATGTAGCTCTGATGGATGTGGTCTATATATAGTTTATCTGGATCTTTTTACAGGGTAGTGATGGCTTAGGCGACAGGGTTAGGATTTGTCACCTAAGACTTTTCAACTTTATGAGCCGTGAGGGTCTCATAAAGATTTTTCTCCCTATGAGTCGAGAGGATCTTATAGATGCAATTTCTACTTATGGGTCGTGAGGACTCCTAAGTGCCTTTTCTTATGAGAGTCGTAAGGGGTCTCACAAGAGAAATTTCTTTTTATGGGTTGTTAGGTTTATGTGTTGATTTATTTCCAAGTCGAAGCATTGCTTTACGACAGGGGAATCATGGGTTGATGTATTTCTGAGACGGAGCATTGCACCGGCAGGGGACATGTATCCGAGTTGAAGCGTTGCTTTACGACAGGGAGGTTAGGGGTTGACATGTATCCGAGTCGAAACGTTGCTTGACGATAGGGAGGTCAGGGGTTGACATATATCCGAGTCAAAGCGTTACTTGATGACAGGGAGGTCAAGGGTTGACATGTATCCGTGTCGAAGCGTTGCTTTACGATAAGGAGGTCAAGGGTTGACATGTATCCGTGTCGAAGCGTTGCTTTATGACAAGGAGGTCAAGGGTTGGCATGTATCCATGTTGAAGCGTTGCTTTACGATAAGAAGGTCAGGTGTTGACATGTATCCGAGTCGAAGCATTGCTTTACGACAAGGAGGTTAGGGGTTGACATGTATCCGAGTCGAAGCATTGCTTGACGACAGGGAGGTTGGGAGTTGACATGTATCCGTGTCGAAACGTTGCTTTACGACAAGGAGATCAGGGGTTGACATGTATCCGTGTCGAAGCGTTGCTTTACGACAAGGAGGTCAGGGGTTGACATGCATCCGAGTCGAAGCGTTGCTTTACGACAAGGAGGTCAAGGGTTGACATGTATCCGAGTCGAAGCGTTGCTTGATGACATGTATACGTGTTGAAGCGTTGCTTTACGACAAGGAGGTCAGGGGTTGACATGTATCCGTGTCGAAGCGTTGCTTTACGACAAGGAGGTCAGGAGTTGACATGTATCCGAGTCGAAGCGTTGCTTTACGACAGGGAGGTCAAGGGTTGACATGTATCCGAGTCGAAGTGTTGCTTGACGACAGGGAGGTCAGGAGTTGACATGTATCCGTGTCGAAGCGTTGCTTTACGGCAAGGAGGTCCGGAGTTGACATGTATCCAAGTCGAAGCATTGCTTAACAACAGGGAGGTCAAGGGTTTGACATGTATCCGTGTCGAAGCGTTGCTTTACGACAAGGAGGTCAAGGGTTGACTCTAGGTTGTTTGTGGACCATGGAGTCTCGAAACTGGAGGCTTTGCTATGGCTCCGATTGGTGGCGTCGCGTCCGTGCCTGCTGGCGTGAGGAGGAACGCCTTTGTTGGTCTCTAGGCTGTAGATGTTGCTTGTCGAGATTTGGAATTAGGGGATTTGCCATGGCTCCAATTCGTTGCGACCTTGAAGTCGGTTGTTGACGTTACATTTGCATCCTGGCGGAGTTGAGAAAGAACGCCGTGTTGCTCTTCTGGGATGCAGACGTTGCCGTCAAGATCTGACCCTCCCTTTGACAGAGTCTGGTGGGGAAATACAGTTCCCTTCTCGTTTATGCCTATGAATTGGATACAGGGGTCAGTGTGGACTTACCTATAGGGTAAAAGTTTCATTATTTTATTTTTTATTTTTTATTTCTTTCCGCGATACTTTATCATTTCAGCTTTTTATATCGCGAAAGTCGCGATTGCCCAATCTTTTCGGCTATTTTTTGCGGTGCCCAATCATTTCGACTATTTTTCATTTTACTCACTGCTTTTTTATTGCGAGTTGCCCCATCATTTTGGCTATTTTTGTATGCATATCTTTTACTTGCTGATTTTGTTGCAAGTTGCCTTATCATTTCGGCTATTTCATATGCATTTATAGCTCGTTGACTTTTTGCTGCGAGTATAGAGCTTGGGATCTGATGTCAATCTTAGCATCAGCATCGCTGCGACTGGAATATTGCCTGGAGCGAATCATCATTTGCCGCGAAAGGACTTGAAATTTGATATCGATTTAGGCATAAGCATCGCTACCACTGGGACATTGCCAGGAGCGAATCATCATTTGCTTTTATCGATGCCGAACAAAGGTGGCTTAGCGAACAGGGTTAGGATCCTGTCGACTAAGGCTTCTGACTTCATGAGCCGTAAGGGTCTCATAAAGATGTTTCTTCCTACGAGTCGTGAGAATCTCATAAGTGCGATTTCTTCTTAAGAATCGTGAGGATCCTTAAGTGCATGTTCTCTTATAAGTCATAAAGATCTTATAAGAGTGTTTTCTCCTTATAAATCGAGAGGACTTACAAGTGTTGTTCACCGAATAGGGGGATTTCACGCCATTGGCGGAACTTGGTGGGGTAGTGATGTTTATTCGTGCTAGTGGATTGTATACAAGGATCAATATTGAACCGCTTGTAGGGCAGTTTGGGAAATGTGATGACCTAAGAACAGGTTTAGGTCTCTGTAGCTTAAGGCTTTCGAATCCTATGAGCCGTGAGGATCTCATAGGGGGAATTCTCCTTACGAGTCGTGAGGATCTCGTAAGTGTTTTTTTTCCTTAGAAATCGTGAGGCTCCCTAAGTGTGTTGCTCCATTGTGGGTCGTCAGGATCTCACGTAGGTATTTTCTCCTTACAAGGTCGAGAGGACCTTGCAAGTGTCTTTTAACGAGATTGCTCCCTTTCGGGTTTTCACAAACTCACAGGTAGCCCTGCTGTTTTTACTCACGGAGTCCTTTCGGGTTTTCATCCGTGCCCATTTCGTTTATGGACGTACCGCTTTTTTTCGTCAGCCCTTGGATGCTGTGGTTTGTACTAGTTTAAAGACGTTTCGGTCAGTAGTTAGTTTAAGGACATTACGGTCCATTGTTAGTTTTAGGATATCTCGGTCCGTAGTTAGTTTTAGGACATTTCGGTCCGTTATTAGTTTTAGGACATCTCGGTCCATAGCCTTGGAGGCGAGGTTTCGCTGGGCACTACTTATAGAGTTTGGACTCAGGAAGATAGCGAGCGGACTTATGCCGTGATTTACGCATTCACGCGGCGATTTAGAAAAGATTTTTGCATGAGTTTTATTCAGTTCTTGAAAGTTTTCCAAAGATGCATACTATACACGTATATTTGACTAGTATATATTGGATTTCAGTAGTGGATTTCGAGATCTGTATCTTTATTGTAACTCCGAGTATATGCGTGCAAATCAGATGATTTGCGTGACACTTGACGGAGTTCGATTTTGAGTTTTGTACTCGTTTTCATGCGCACTTGACGCGCTGTGTTATTCTATATCTTCCGTGATTTCGTAGCCCCGTTGATTTGAGTTGATTATTGAAATGTTTTAGCATTTGTGGGTTTAAATTTAAATTCGGGGACCGAATTTATTTAAGGGGGGAAGATTGTAACATTTCAGAAAATATAAAATATTATTTTTGGAATTTAATATTAAAATAATATATTTCCCGAAAATAGCCCGATTTGCGAAATTGGGGTTTTCGAAAAAGGGTATAAATATATACCGATAATTGTGAAATAATTGGAGATTAAAATGATTTATTCATTTAAAAATATAATTAAAGGATTTGGCATTTTTAAAATTTATTATATGCAGTTTAAATGAAAACCCGATTAGTGCACTGCTAATCGCGATTAAGCCAAATCCGTGTTTCTACAGTTTTTCATGGTTAGTGCACCATGACATATTACTTGTTGTTTCATTGTGTGGTTTTATTTGAAATTATGGGTGTTATTGTGAAGAAAAGTGAAAAGAAAAGAAATAAATTATTGGAGAGAGAGGGGGGACACAATGATGAGGGGTGAGCATACTATGAGAGAGAAAAGGGAGTGAGAATAAGTGTGGGAGAGAGAGAGGGTCTGCCTCATTTCCCCTTACCCTTTTTGTTTTCTTCATCTTCCTCCAACCTCATCTCCCTCCACCTCAATCCCATGAAATCATATCAAATCCTTCCTCAAAACCCTAAACCCCCTTCATAAAAAATGACCACCTCCTCATCCTCTACACAATGGACCAAGAAAAGTGGGATTTTGATAACATTGGGAAGCTAGGGTCTCTTAAGTTTCATCCATGAGGTATAATCCCTTCCATTTAGTTAGTTTTGAGTTTTCTTGTATTTTAGATAGTTTAGAGGTTGAATTGGTTTGGTGGTTGTGAAGATAGAAATCCCTAGAGAGGGTTCAGGTTTAAAAGTGGATTTGGTGAACTCTTGTGGCTATTACAAGACCTGGGTTTGAGTTTAGAAACCAAAATATGGATTTGGGAATTCATTTATGTCGGTTTTGTGTTAAATTGTGAACCTACAGTGAATCTGGAGCAACCCGAAGAATTTCTGAGCTTACCAAACAATTCCAGGGACCAAATTAGGGCACTAGGAGACCACTCTGACCAGACGAAGCCCAATAGAGCAGTAGGGGCTGAGCTCGCCGGAATTTAGGGGTGTGTGGCTGACCTGGTGAGGGAATTTAGGGTCTAGGTTGGTCCAGTAGGTCATATACATCTTGTATTACACCCTAGACTTGTTTGTGCAACTCCTTTTGGCCTGAGTCAAAATCTGGGAGCACATTAGTATGATTTTTAGATATGTTTTCCGAATTTTGAATGATGAGTTTTGATATTTGGATTTGTAATTGGTTGTTGGATGTTTGTACATCAACAATAAGGGTTGTTTGATTGTTTTTGTACGCGTAAGCTATAGGTTCTAACCTATGAATAATGCGCGTACCGTATTGGATTTCAGAACTTGATTTTAATAGCGTTGCGATATGTGTTGTTATTGTAGGTACTTTCATATGGATTCCGAGGCGACGGAGCGTGGCGTCATCGACTTCGGCAAGTAAGGATCAAGGTGAGTAGATCTATATCTACCGGAGAAGTCGGGTGGATGGCGTATATCACCCCCACAAACTTTGATGGAAACCGATTTATATATATAGATTACGATTAATGAAACCTTTAATAAAAGACTATAGATAGAGTAAAAAGGTAGTTAAAGAACCATATTAGAAACTAAGGATAGTTAGAAGTGATATGATACGACTAGTATGTGATGACGGAATTTGAGGATGACGTTTGACGATATTGCCGTTTAGGGTACTATAGGACTAGATAGCCGACGTAAATGTGTCATCCGAACCATACCTATTTCCAAACCGAAGAATCGTATGCATCTTTTAAACAGATACCTTGAGGGACGTTACGGATTTTCAAATAATATCTTTTCCTTAAAAACACCGTAGCCCCCACTTTCAAAACTACGATTCGCATCTTTCAAAAACTGTTTGTATGGTTCGGGTGTGTATGTTATATTAGATACGTATGCTTATAGTAAATGTAGAATGTATTTGTAAAATTGACTTGATGTGGGATATAAATGCGATGAAAATAATATATGACGTGATATGATGATTTGATGATATGTTGGTATACGGATGCGAGTTGATTGAGATGATTGATATCGTGCCGGTCCCCTGATATGAGATTGTTGCGTATGTGACCTGAGACATAGGTATATAGAGATATTTATATATGTTGTGAATCGTGAGTGATAGCCGTACGAGACGTTAGGTCCGTATCCTCCTCGTCTTATAGGTTGATAGGATCCCTGATAGCTTGATGCCGCCGTACGATGATTTTCCATACCTGATGAGTTTGACTTGATGTTTGATCCATACCCTTGACTAGAGGATGCCGTACGATGGATTATACCGTACGCGATATTGTGAGGCTGGATCCCGATTGATAGATTCACCGACTCGGTCTTGTAGACACGTATACCTTATAGCTTTTAGCTGATGATTTACTTTATGCTGCATTCATGTTATTCGCATTGCATTACTTATACCTGTGCTAGTACACCTGCACCATTATCGATGATGCGTATGTCACATTTACACAGATTTGCCAGCTCACACACTTCATCATCGATAATTGCCATGACACTACACAGCAGAATTGCTGCATCATGACATGACTCCTTGCATAATTTATTTGCTATTGTTGCATATGCACCTTTATACGATGTTGCATTTGACTTTGGAGAAATTGGGAATCGCAGGATATATTTTTAAAACTGGAATCATTTAAAAGAGCGGTTTTCTCTTAATATGTTACATCACTGTTCCATATTGCATGATATACGGATATGCTTACATTTCTCTCATATGTCGCATACATCATGCTTTACGATTATACGCATTGAGATATGCTGTTTTCATGAGATTTCTGGATTTGAGAACCGTGGCTATTTCAAAAGAAAGCATGTACTGTTTTAAAAACCTGGTTTCTCTTGATATTATATTTCAGTGCGTCCACCATACATATTCTCGGTTCTGAGACGTGTGACATGTGAAACCCGATTCGAGGAGCTGGATGAGGCCGATTGCGGGTACATGGTGGACCCGGTATGGTACCCCGGGGCGAGAACGGATTTGCTGTGCAGTAGACGGTGAGCCTAGCAGAGGGACCACTACCTACCGGTGATAGTATTTGGACTCGGCGGTTATCCGGAGGATACCGACCGGAGTAGAGAGATGGATATGAGGGCCGACCAGGGTGTGCGGCGCCTGAGATATATGAGGATTTACGTGTCTATACTGGACACGGGTTTCATGATGTTTTCGAGTGTGATGTTGGACACCCAGGTTCCATGATTTTTGTGTGTCGCGAGGGACACCCGTTGATTTATATCCTCATACTTTCATGCATATGCTGTTATGATATTTACAGATATTGATTATATTGTTGGATGATATCCACATGCATACATACATTGGTTATATGGTTGACGAGATCCACATGCATACATACATTGATTATATTGTTGGATGATATCCACATGCTGATTGATATTGATATTAGTGTTGTTACATATACAGACCCGGTCACCCTAGATATCATAGTATTACCTTTATGATATAGTTGACCTAGAAGTCGTTGTTTATTCGATTTCTACTTGTAGATGTTTTTCTATTCACGAGTTGGCAACTCACCCCCGTTGTGCCACAGTTCTTGCAGGTCGACCGCACGGATCAGTAGCGGCATCGCTGGCACATACCTACTTTTGGGTGGTTTGCTTGGTAGGTAGGACATTTGTATCGTACCCACTCTTGTATTTACTATTTCATATTGTATCTAGTCAACTCCATCAAATCAAACTAGTATTTGTGTAAGTAATGAGACTTAGTGAAACTTGTAGTTGCGAGACTTGAGCGATGGGTTTTATGTTCGCATTTTGGGTTGGTATCGCGCTTTATTCTTCTTCTTTTGTGTTGATCTTCGCCGTTGGGCGTCGTATACTTATATACTGCCTTGCGTGGTTGTGATCCGCCGGTTGGCGAAGAGCCAGCTCCCGCTTGGGGATGCCATTATTCTTGTTATGTATTTGTGGTTTTGGATCAAAAAATACAAAGGAGGTGCTGCCCAAATTTTTAAAAGACGAAACGTGTTTTAAAACTAGTAAATTTCACTTGTATTATTCATGTCCCTTTTCTATGCATTTAAGAAAACCGGATTTCATTATACCTTTATTTCAAAACTTCACCTCTTTTATTTTCTTACAAAGATTTAGATTTCTGGGTTTCAGCTTACTTGAATTACGTTACGCCTTTAGACGTTGCGTGATTTAAGTGCTGGTCACGAGCTAATATTTCGGGTCATGACAGAAAAGCCGAATATACGCGAGCTTCCCTTGGAGAGACCGCAATTGCTTGAGAGTTCTTGGTGGATGCATTTCCATGATTGCCTTGATGTTTGAAAGGTCTATTTCGATGCCCCGGTGTCGTATAATGAATCCTAGGAACTTCCCTGAGGAAACACCGAACGCGCATTTGAGAGGGTTCATCTTCATGTTGTATTTCCGAAGACGTTGGAACACTATCTTCATATGCTCCCAATGCTCCTCATGCGATTTGCTTTTCACCATGAGGTCTTCGATATAACATTCGACAATCTTGTGTATAAGGTCATCAAAGATCTTCGGTATGGCCCTCTGATAGGTGGCACCGGAGTTCTTCAGACCGAAAGGCATCACTTTGTAGCAGAATATGCCCAGAAGGATCCGGAAAGCGGCATGCTTCTGGTCTTCGGGATGCATCTTTATTTGATTGTACCCTGATGAGCCATCCATGAAGGAGAAGACTTCGTGAGTGGATGTGTTATCTATCATCGGTAATCGGCTTTGTTGAGGTCCCGAAAGTCTACGCAGATGCGCACCGTCCCGTTCTTCTTCATTACTAGGACGATGTTGGCAATCCAGTCGGGGTATTGCACTTCTTGGATGAAGCCGGAGTCGATTAGCTTCTTGATCTCGGCATTGATGCCCATTTCAAGTTCGAGCCGCATTCTTCTCGGCGCTTGTTTGACTGGCTTGATGTCCGGAGATATCGCTAATTTGTGCACAGCTACTTCTGGATCTAGTCCCGGCATTTCGGAGTAGTTCCATGCGAAACAGTTTTTATACTGCATGAGCACGCCTTTGAGCGTAACCACCCGCTCTTTAGAAAGCAGCTCACTGACGAACGTAGGCCGCGGATCGTCTGTCGTCTCTAAGTCAATTTTCCTTAGGTTGTCCGCAGTAGTGTGTATTCCATCTTCCAATTCTTTTGGCGCCGGTGGAAACTCTGAGACCACCTCGTCATCATCATTTTCGAAGCACCAGGACAGGTCATCCATGTTCTCGCGTATTTCTTCTTCTGACAGCGTTATTGCGTGTCAGGTACGAGATCGTTTTCAAAACCGATGTTGGTCTGGTTCTACTCTCGCCAAATACGTTGCCTTTGGTATATGCTTTGGCGGTGGGGCCACCTTCCAACTGTTGGATAGAGCGAAGCTGCCGAGTTGATATTGGTATTCGACCCAATTCTTAAAAGTAAAGCAGTCTTCAAGAGGATGACCTATTGCTCAGTGATAGGAGCAATAATCTGGGTGATGAACTTCGTTTGCTTGATCGCGATGCCGAGACTCCGGGAGTGTCATCATTTGATGTTTCATGACGAGGTCAAAGATTTTCCTTGTCTTTTCTCGGGGGAAAGAATATGCTCGACCTATCTTTTTCGTTAGAGACGGATTCCGACTGACCTTTTCTTGATCGTGTGGCCTTTTGGATCCATTTTGCTGCTGTCGAACGTTTTTCCCATTCTTCAACTTGTTTTTACCTCTGCATCAGACCTTTTTCCTGTCTTGGGAGTGCGTGGCGGGCTGACGGCAAAGGGCATCATCATCTTCCGTGGCCTTCCGAATGAGACGTTGCGTCTTCGCCTTCTCGTAAATGGCCATTTCGCAGTTGTAGTCATTTCGAACCTTTAGACTCGCTTCCCTTATTAGCTTGTCCATCTGTTCTTCAAACGGCGGACTCGGCATTTTTATGGCAGGATCTCGTTCTGGTTCAACGTCAGTGTCTTTTAAAAGGGCGTCCTCTTTTTCATCCAGGTCCTTTATGACATGGTAGCCATGGAACTGCTCCCGTTTCTTGGACTGGACATATCCAAGCCCGATCATTTCCATTTTCCCGGTGGGCAATTTTCGCTGAGTTTCAGGGACGTTCCAAATCCTGTTGTAGAATTGAGCTTGTCGAGGGGTTTGTTTTAAAGGTACACCTTGGCATCTTAATAACCTTTTTAATCCCTCTGTGTAGTACCTAAGCAGAAGAATGGGTAGGAGCCTGTCGAGCGCAGGATCGGCACCATGCCAGACTTCTTTTTCAACTTTAGTCTCCGTGGATCGGTAGAATAAGATCGCCTTTTCACCTTTTCGCCTGGGAGGGACTTAGAATGTTTGCAGCTCTTACACACTATATGTTTCGAGTGTATCAAGCTCTCTGTAGTGTTGTCGCGGAACCATAGCGATTTGCAATCCTTGATATTCTCCAGTGAGGGTCTGTATCGATGGCCGGACCGAGAACACTGCGTTAAATTCGTCTTCAGAGTCGCTACCAAAGACCAGAATAGGGGTAGATGGTCCCGGATTATTGCATTGGGGTGGCCCCGAATAAACTATCTCTTCTTCCTTTTCGGTATCGCTCCCAAAGACCGGAATAGTGGTGATAGCTTTCTGCTTATTCTCCGGCTTACGGCATCTTTCCGTGTCTTCAAAGTCTGGCAGGAAATACTTTGCATCCTCGTACTTTCGGACTTCATTTACGGAAAATGGGTTCAGTTCCCCTGTCACGGTATACTCAAGACCATCTTTGAAGTACTTCATACACTGATGCTGTGTAGAAGGGATGATGTTGTATTCGTGTTACCAAGGTCTGCCGAGCAAAGCGTTGTAGCAAGTCTTGGCGTCAATGACATGAAACTTGTTGTCAGTGATGAGCAGCCCAAAGCGTAATGTCAGTATCACAGACCCGAGTGTCCGTGGTGACTGGGAGTCGAACCCGGAGATGGTGATTTTATCCCGAGCGAGGTGATGCACGCTCATGCAAATCTCCTTCAACACTCTTATATTGGGAAGGTTAACGGAGGACCCATTGTGGACCAGGATCTTGCCTATCTTGATGTCATGACAGTATCCGGTGACATACAGGGGACGGTTGTGCTCGCACGTCCCGAGGAGGAGGTCTTCATCGCCGAAAGTAACGTCAGCAGTGTGCACTTCTTCCAGCTCGTCCTTCATCTTTTCTTCGGCAAGGAAAGCTTGAAACTGTTCGGGCTATTGTAGTGCCTTGATCAGAGAATCTCTCCCCTCTTTAGATAGCAGAAGGGCATTGAGAATGCTCAGCTGTGAGGGTATCTTCCTCAGGTGTGCCAGAATGTTGTAATCCACATTGTTTTTCTTGGGCGGGTCCTTAGCTGCAAGCTCTTCGATGACTCGGTCATTGAGGGTGATATCTTCATGGACTTTTTCTTTCACCTTATCCTTTTTATTCGATCCGTTGTTCATAGGTCCGAGATTATTTTCGGGCAACGTACGACTGCGCAGCTGAATATTCTCGCAGGTCTTTACTTCTTCTGTTTTGGAGATGGATTCCTTGAAGAGAGGGCCGGGGGCTATTTCTTCATCAGAATCGCTTCCGAAGGTGAGAACTTGCGATCCTTTGGAATCAACCATGTGACAGTTACCGGCGGTTATTTTGTGCTTATTGGTCGCACCTCTTTGTTCCCGACGAGTTTTGCGCTTCATCCGCTTGAAATGTTGTCGATAAGCGACGTATCCCTGCCACCAATTTTTAAAGGCCATGTATTCCTCGGTAGGGTGCATGATCCTCTGTTGGTATAAGCAGTAGTTTGGATGTGCATCTGGTTCATCGGGACACGTACTCCCTGAAGTATCTTCTTTGAGAGATGGCAACTTCATTCCCATTGACAGGGCTTTGGCGAACCGATTCCTTGTCTTAAGCCTGTTTTTGCTTGTGGCAGGAGTGCTTTGATCCTGTTGTGGTACTTCAACCCTTTCGTTCGGTCGCCGACATTTGGCTCTTTCGTATATGGCGATTTCACGCTCTTGGTCAGCTTTGCTTTTCTGAAGAGCTTCGTTCAGGAATATGTCAATCATCTCTTCTGACGGCTCTAAGAGTTCTGGTTCTGGATCTGCCCCCAGTTTATTTGCATCAGGAGCTTCTTTACCATCGATTGACGAATGAGAGGTCGCGTGGCAGCTTGCTACATAATCCTCGGGCTCATCTGACGAGTCTTCCCTCTCGTCATATCCATCCTCAAGGATGTGGTTGAGAAACTCTTAGAGCATGACCGGGGTTCGCGCCTTCTAGTTGTATCCTTCCAGCACGTCAATGTTCTTCTGTAGTTCCGTACGCTTGTCATCAGGCTTCACGGGCTTTTTGGTCTTCTTCTTCTTCTTTGATGACTTTGACGGCCGGGCCTGAATGTTTTGTCCACCATCACCAACTTTCAGCGTTGGGCGCGGCTTCAGCATCCCTTCAATAATCTCGGGCTTCAGCGGGCTCTTCCACCTAATTGCCAGGCAAATTTGAAGATCCTTCAGCATTCGTTTTGTTTTGGCTGAAAGAGCGACTTCCCATGGAGCTTCTTCTATAAAAGAGCATGATGTTCCTGGCATGTCTATCTTTTTAGGAGTGTGTGGTTGGGGCGGGCTTACCTTCCAATTCTCAGACAGTGCGAATTTGCCCTGTTGGTATTGGTCCTCTATCCAGCATTTGAAGACGAAGCAATCTTCGATTGGATGGCCTACTGCTCGGTGGTAGGGACGGTAATTGGGATTGTTGGCGTCGCCTGGCTGTAGTGGACGTCTTGGATCTGGAAGATTGATGAGCCTGTTGCGCACCGCCAGCTCTAACAGTCTCCTCGTTTTATCCCGGGGAAACGAATAAGGGCGTTTCAGCTTCTCATTGAAGAATCGCCGTCTCTCGTTTTGGCGATCGGCTGGTTTTGGACCACTGGGCTGCTGCTGAGCATTGGCGACGAAGGTCGCTTTCCCTTTCCCTTTTTCATTTCGAGAGTCCATCTTCGAGGAAGACGGTCTATGGCCCATCTGATCCATTTGGGCCAACTTGTCAATCAAGGCCTGAAAGGTAGTCGGCTTGAAAAACATCAAGAACTGGGATATGGTCGCCTGCGGATCGAGGGTACCCACGAACATGCCTACTGCGGGAGCTTCTTCGATGCGTTGTTCGTATTTCGACCATAGGTTCCGCCACCAGATTGCATACTGAACCCATGTTTCTCCTGGCTTCACCCTGGCATTGATCAATGCCGTGATTGGGGTGCGTTCGCTGGCGTTGCGAACCTTTGTGTAAACAGTAGCTCCATTTCTGCAAGTACCATTCAAATGCTGTCTCCGATAAGCTTCCAACAAACTGGCGAAGCAGCAATTTGTCGTCACCCCCAGTATTACCGCACAAGGCTCTGAATTGATCAACGTGTTGGTGTGGATTACCCATCCCTTTATACACATGGAAATCGTGTATCCAGGAGGGTACTTATTTAGTTGTACCAACCCGGATAGGGTCGTCCAGTCTTGACGATTTGGCCAGCCGCTTCGCTCGCCTGATGAGCTCGTATCTGTTGAGCTATATAGTCGTCAAGGGCGGCTTTCGAGATCGTCTCCTCTTTGGCTGTTGAACAAGCATGAAGATGGTTTGACGTCTCCCCTCTGTCGTCTTCAAGGATAATCGGAGGGTTTTCAGCTGGAGGATCCAGCTGTATCATCATTCCGACCTTATCTTGGATTGAAAGCGCCATTTGTTTTATGTTGGCCGCTTGTTCCGCGGCTTCTTTGTCTTTCCTATCGAGCATTCTTCAGAGAAATTCGGCATCGGTTTCTTGTTCTTGACACTGCTCTGACGATGTCTCCGGGCTTTCTTTTGGCCCAGTGAGTACGGCCATCTTCGTTAGCATCTCCTGGAGATTTTGCTGCTGTTGCTCCTGAGTCTCTTCTCTGCTCATCCCACAGCAGGAGTTTCGTCATAAACCATGTGAGCGGTCGATGACCCGTAGAAGCACAACTTTCCTCTTTTCTGGAATCCATATAAACAGTATGCTCTACCGTGCCCCCAGACTTGGGGCGTTTGGGTTCAATGCCCTTGCGATTCGTCGCAGACGCAGGGATCTTCTCCGGCCTTCTCCTTTTCTGGGCGGTCGAAGTTGAGGGGACCGTTGTAGCGGGCACCCAAGTAGATGACACCTTCTGTGGTACGACAGGATGGTCCTTCTCTTGCCGAACTTTCATCTTCTTCGGTCGGCGGGACCTTATGAATTTTAGAGGACAGCCCCTGAGGGAGATGCTCTGGCTTCACCTTTTTAACGTTCTCCATAGGTGGAGGAGATCTTTTTAGCACGGCCGTCGGAGAGTTCTTGCACACCCTCTTGAGCGGTTAGAAGCTGTTCCCAGTTGGAACAGCAACATCGACTTCCACCGTTGGAGCTGGCGGAGTCAGTCCTGAAGGGAAACTTCCCCCAGCTTTCCTTACTCGGCGCCAGTGGCGACGTCGAGCATGTCATGCGGTCGGGATCATCTCCGTTGCCGGGATAACTTCATCATGCCCCCTGTTCTGGTGAAGGGTTGCTGCTGGCGCCAGCCTATCGAAGACTAACGTCCGTTGAGAAGAAACGTCCAACCTATCGAAGACCGATTTTTGAGCAGGGAAAGCAGCCTTGGTGACTTCGCCCGAAGAGAGAGTTGGAATGGTCAGTCTTGTGAAGACCGACCCCTTAGTAGGAGAAGTCTCTCTGATGGCTTCATTTACTGGAGCAGGGATGGCTATCCGTTTCGGGATAACCCCTTCAGGTATTGCGGGCTTCCTCATGGGACCATTGGAGCTTTGGCCCAGTCTGTTAAAGACCGAGGCGTTGGATTTGGGTGACCCGTTGAGAGGGGCCGTGGTAGTTGCAAGCCGATCAAAGACCGACTTCTTTGGAGCTTCTTACGATGGCACTGGGGCGTTGAAGCTCATTGGTGGGAGCATGGTCCCGAAGAATAGCCCAGTGGTGGCTTGCGTCACCTGTTCCACTGGCATCATGAAAACGGAGGCCGCTTGAGGCCTATAGGTCACTCCTCCAGTAAGGACGGAGTGGGAGTTGTTGCAGTTGTTGCAGTTGGTACAGTTGAAAGCCATTGATCTTCTGTTTTCTGCATGGAGCAAGACACCAAATCTTAGTACCTCGAATCCAGGGGCAACCATAGCAAACCGCATTCGTTCGCAAAACACGATACACGAAGTGTGGAGTGGAAAGAGGAAAAGGTCCCACCAGGCGTGCCAGAATCTGTCCTCCGCCGAAAAGACGCGACCGGAACGTTGGGACGTCCGGTCTGAATTTTGGGGGCAGATGCTATTTGGATTTATCCATCCACCTCTCCGATGATGCCAAGTTGATTTATGGCATCATGTATCGAAGGTTTAGACGGATGCGGCCGATGTAGCAGACTTCGTCAGATTCTCCCTCATTGTGAGGGGTTTTTGATTGTGGGAACGCTCTTCCCTGCAGGCGCAAGCCCCTGCAGTTAATTACACTACCGCATTGCGGTAACCACTTTCTCCTTTTCCAGATGGTCATTTCATGTCGTGTTTGTTTGTTTTTGGTTGCCCGTGGATTGTATGCGGAGACTAATTTATGTTATCGTCCGTAGGGCGTGGATTAGTCCAAATCCGTATTTTCTTAGATTTGGGTTTGATTTGGGTTTAAGGATCGTTAATCTCATTGAGATCAAGATCAACTTAAACGTTGTTAAGGATACGTTAGTCTAATTTTTAGACTAAGATCTACTCAACGGGGGGTTTGGAATCATTTAAATCCAACGACAGAGAATTTGGGCTCTATCGTCTTAGTTTAGGGACGTTGCGATCCAGTGGGTTTAAGGATTGTTAATCTCATTGAGATTAGGATCAACTTAAATGTTTGTTAACGATACATTAGTCTAATTTTTAGACTAAGATCTACTTAACAGGATTTTGGGATCATTTAGATCCAACAAAAGAGCATTTGGACTCTATTGTTTCAGTTTTAGGGACATTGTAGTCCATAAGTTTAAGGACATCATAGTCCATGAAGTTTAAGAACATCATAGTCCATAGTTTAAAGACGTCATAGTTTATAAAGTTTAGTTTAGGGACGTTGCGGTCCAATGGGTTTAAGGACATCATAGTCCATGTCAGTTTAGAGACATCATAGTCTATAAAGTTTAAAGACATCATAGTCTATGAGTTTAAGGACCTCATAGTCCATAAAGTTTAAGAACATCATAGTCCATAAAGTTTAAAGACGTCATAATCTGTGGGGTTCTGATTTAATCAGTTTAGGAATGCGCCAAAAGTTATTAATTATTGGGACCCTCTATCTCTCTGAAGACGTTGAAAGATTACAACGACATGTATCAGAGGTATAAAGAGATGTACCCTTGAACCAATGTCCCAATTTGGGAAAGTGGGATAAACATCAGTTTAGATATCATATGTTGGGAGCTTATTAGCTGTCTTGAGATCAGCTTTGGAAACCCTGTTCCCGCCAAAAAAGAATTTCGCAAAAGAGCCCAAGGTATCAAATGGCAGCGATACGTTTAAGAAAATGTGAACCGGTATGTTTCGGGCTGTATTTTGATAAACTCCTGAATGTTAAATAGCTATATTCTGATGGTATCGAAAGCGTCTCGAAAAATCCTTCGATTTGATATATTATGGGCTTCATCATTCATCCGGGATCAAAAGTTATGAGCAAATATGCTACATGTGTAATCTAAGGAAGAAAATGCGAACCAGTATTTTTCGGGCTGCATTTTGACAAACTCGCGAATGAGAAATAGCTAAATTCTGATGGTATCGAAAATGTCTCGAAAAACCCTTCGATTTGATATATTACGGGCCTCATAATTCATCCGGGATCAAAAGTTATGAGGCATCACGTGCCCACACGTGACTGGGCATCACGTGCAGACACGTGACCATTTACAGGCAAAGCCTGTATGCACTGAATAAAATAAATAATTGGAAATAATTAATCACTGGGGTCACGTGCCAACACGTGATAGGCTCTTAAACCATTTGAAACAATAGAATTAAATTCTAATTAAATAATTAATCAGTGGGGTCACGTGCCAACACGTGATGGGTTTCTGAGCCCTCTAAATCAATAGAATTAAATTCTAATTAAATTGGTAAATCAGTAGGATCACGTGCTAACACGTGATAGGCTCTTAAACCTTCTGAACCAATAGAATTAAATTCTAATTAAGGGAAATCAAAAACCCTAATTGGAAAAATATTTCCCTAGATCTTTCCAAACAAAAAGATTATGCTCTGTAAAGTGGAGCACTGTTGGATTAAAAATCCAATGGTGATTAAAAATCACCAATTTATAGAAAGATTCTATATAAGGAAAGATTTCCCTGAAATTTTTCAGGAATAACAGACAAAATATCTTTTGAATTAAAAATCCAATGGTGAATAAAATTCACTGAGTGATCTAAAAGATCATGTTGGTTACAAAATCAATTAAAATCTTTCAATGAAAAATTGACTAAACAAACTGATTCTTTTCTTTCTCCTATAAATAAGAGCCAAGGGGGAAGAAAAAAGGGATACAGAGAACAAGGGGGAGAGATACAACAACAGAGAAAAAAAAAGAGAATTTAATTCTCCAGAGAGAAAAGAAGATTTCCTCAGAAGGGAAAGAAACCCTAGGTGAGAAAGAGAAAGAGATCATAAGCTCCACAAAACAAAAAGAGAATTTAATTCTCAAATTAAGAGTTTAACTCTTCTGAATAAGAACTTAATTCTTCTTTTGGTTGAAGATCTGCAGAAGCAGATCTCCCCATAAATTGAGAATTTAATTCTCATCGGAGAGATTCTGCCATGCAGATCCAAAACTTAGAGGGAGAATTGAGTTTAGGGAATTTAATTCCTCCAAATACATAGGAATTTAATTCCTCCAACAGAAACAGGGTTAACCCTTAAAACAAGAACTTAGTTCTTCTTCATGGTTGAAGATCTGCAGAAGCAGATCTCCCCATACGTTGAGAATTTAATTCTCATCGGGGAGATTCTGCCATGCAGATCCAAAACTTAGAGGGAGAGTTGAGTTTAAAGAATTTAATTCTTTCAAAAACACATGGGAATTTAATTTCTCTAAATGAAATTAGGGTTTAACCCTATAAAAGAATTTAATTCTTAAACAAGGGACTTAAACTTTCCATGCACGTAAACATGATCACGTGGCAACACGTGACCCCCCTTCAATGATCAGAAAAGAACGAATGAGACATGGTTACGTGCCCCCACGTGACCCTTAAATAGACTCCTTAAGATGAGAAAGAAAACAGCTTGGAGGCAATGCCTCACGTGCTCCCACGTGACCCTTAAGCAAACTTCTCAAAAATAAAGGCAGAATAGACTTTGGGCGCCCTCACGTGTCTTCACGTGACCCCTGACAAACACCTCTTTAAAAAAGAGAAGATGGAAAGAACTGAAATATTAAAATCCAATGCATGGGCGCCCTCACGTGTCCTTACGTGACCCTTAGCAAATCCTTTTAATATCCAATGCATGGATACCCATCACGTGCCCACACGTGATGGCCGTGAAGACTAAAAGTGTTTAACACTTATTTAAATATTCTGAGAATAAGATAAGGGAAGTTTGGGCCCAACACTCAAGAGCCTCACGTGACCCCACGCGAGCGCTTCCTTTTTTAGTGTTTAACACTATTTTGGGCGCTGTATCCTAATGTTTAACACTATTATAAGCGCAACACGTGGGAGCACGTGATAGCTGAGTTTACTCTAGTGTTTAACACTATATCCAAGCCAATCTTAGCTTGAACTAGCCAAGTCTTTCAGAGGCAAGATTCCCCTTTTGACTGAACCTCAAACACACTTTTGTCTTCCAAAATTGATCATCTCATATGACATTCAAAATAATTCCCAGAGCCCTTTCAATTAACTTTGGTTCGAGGGTACTTCTCTTCACACCTCTGATACATGTCGTTGTAATTCTTCAACATCTTCAGAGAGGTGGTGGGTCCCGATGACCAATAACTATTTGGTGCATTTCCAAACCTATGCTTGCATCTGAACTTGGACTGCAATAGAGCCCAAATGCTCTTTTGTTGGATCTAAATTTTCTTATCCTACCGATCTAATTCGATGAATTCTTGCGGAGCAAGAAGTAGAGGCAAAGGACTAAGTGGGCATGTCAATACTTTATTTTTATAACCTATAAGATAGTTTTTATAAAAGACTGTAATTTTTTTATAAAAATCTGGGTGTAGCCCAAACCGGTATCAATAGGAATGAAGCAACTCTCCTGTTAAGTAGATCTTAGTCTAAAATTAGACTAACGTATCCTTAACAAACGTTTAAGTTGATCTTAGTCTCAAACGAGATTAACGATCCTTAAATCAATCCAATTACATATTTCCTAACCAATATTGGTTCAAGGTTACATCTCTTCACTCCTCTGATATATGTCGTTGTAATCCTTCAACGTCTTCAGAGAGGTGACGGGCCCGACAACCAGATTTTACATGGACTATGATGTCCTTAACCTTGGACTGTGGGGTCCTTAAACCCATGGACTATGCTTTCCTTGACCTTTAACCGCAAAGTCCCTAAACTAAAACAATAGAGCCCAAATGCTCTTTTGTTGGATCTAAATGATCCTGTTAAGTAGATCTTAGTCTAAAATTAGACTAACGTATCTAAATGATCCTGTTAAGTGGACCTTAGTCTAAAATTAGTCTAACGTATCCTTAACAAACTGTTAAGTTGATCTTAGTCTAAAACTAGACTAATGTATCCTTAACAAACGTTTAAGTTGATCTTAGTCTCAAATGAGACTAACGTATCCTTAAACCCAACCCCCAAACCCAAATCTAAGAAAATACGGATTTGGACTAATCCACGCCCTATGGGCGACAACATAAATTAGTCTCCGTATACAATCCACGGGCAACCAAAAAACAAAACAAACACACACGACACGAAGTAACCATCTGGAGAAGGAGAAAGTGGTTACCGCGACGCGGTAGCGTAATTAACTGCAGGGGCTTGCGCCTGTAAGGAAGAGCGTCCCCACAATCAAAAACCCCTTAAATGAGGGGGAATCTGACGAAATCTGCTACATCGGCCGCATCCGTTTAAACTTTCGATACATGGTGTCATAAATCAACTTGGCATCTTCGGAGAGGTGGACGGATAGCACAAATTAGCATCTGCCCTCAAATTCAGGCAAGACAGACCTACGCGGTCGCGTCTCTGTGTTTCGGAGGAGAACAAACCCTGAGCATGAAGAGCTTAATTGATGGTCATTAGAACATTTGGTCTGATTCTGGCTAATGTTAGCCCTTCATAGTGTTCAACACTAACATGTTTATTAAGAGCTTACGTGCTGCCACGTGATACTCTGAGGCAGTGTTAAACACTGAAATTTGAGAATGCTCACGTGTCGCACGTGATGCATATAAGTGTTAAACACTTTAGCCCTATGGCTGTCACGTGTAAGCATGTGAGGCGCTTTGAAATAGTATTAAACTTCAAGAATTTGAAGCGCTTCTTCTTTAGGTTTATTCTTTTGTTCTCTTCTGAGTGCTAAGCGCTATTTGGGTCACGTGAGATCACGTGAGGCATCCTAAAAGTGGGAACTGCCTCCGATTTATTCCCCTTTCTTATTTTGTAAGTGTCAAGCATTACCATGGGGTCACGTGTGATCACATGAGCCAATCTCGATTATTCCTTTTGTTCATCAAAGGCGCTCACGTGGGAGCACGTGCTCGGCTATTATCATGTTGGGGTCAATCCTTTTGCGTGCATGGAGATCTTAAGTTTTGAGACTTTCAAGCCCATTGTTTTATGAAAATTGGATTCTTAAGACTTAGTTTTTCTCTTAAGTTTGGGATCTGTATGACAGAATCTCCCTGATGAGAATTAAATTCTCAACTTGTGAGGAGATCTACTTCTGCAGATCTTTTCCATAGGGGAGAACTAAGTTCTCATATGAAGGGTTAAACCCTTGTTTTATCAGAGAAATTAAATTCCTATATACTTTTTGGGAGATTTAAATTCTCTAAACTTAGATCTCCCTCTAGGTTTTGGATCTGCATGGCAAAAATATCCCCGATGAGAATTAAATTCTCAACTTGTGGGGAGATCTGTTTCTGCAGATCTTAACTAGAGGAAGAACTAAGTTCTTTTTGGAAGAGTTAAACTCTTATAGAGGTGAAAAAGAGATGAGATATTCTCTATGTTTTTTTCTCCTTCTTTTACCTCGGATTTTTGTTTTAACTCGAAGTTGATGGGGGGTTCCTTCTCTCTCTCTCTTTTTTCGTCTCTCTCTCTCTCTCTCTCTCTATATATATATATATATATATATATATATATATATTCCTCCTTTTTTTTGTTTGTTTCTTTGCTCTTATTTATTGGAGAAAGAAGAGAATCAATTTGTTTAGTAAATCTCTCGTTGAGAGATTTTGATTGATTTTCTTATCAACCAACATGATCTTTTTGATCACTTGGTGAATTTTATTCACCGCTGGATTTTTAATCCAAGGACTTCTGTTTTACAGAAGATATTTCTTTTGTCGTTCTTAACAAATTTAGGAAGATATTTCCTTGCACAGAATTTTTCTGTATATTGGTGATTTTTAATCGCCATTGGATCTTTAATCCAACGGCGCTTTGTTTTCCAAAGCGTAATATTTCTTATTTAGAAAGATCCAAGGAAGTATTTTCCAAATAAGGCTCTTAATCCCTTTTAATTAGAATTTATTTTTATCAGTTCAGAAGGCATATGAGTCTATCACGTGTAGCACGTAACCCCACCAAATTAAGCCGACCCAAGGGTCTCACGTGTTATCATGTGAGTTTTTTTTGTCCCATTTGTTTGCTTTATTCAGGCGCCTGTATACTTTGCTTATAGAGGTCACGTGTCTGCACGTGAGGTTCAATTTTGGCTTAGTTTTGTTAAGCGAAGCGCCTATCACGTGTGGGCACGTGATGCTCCACTTGGGGACTTTCTCCGTTGCTCTATTTATTTATTTATTTTCCGTAAGGGAACAATTCTTTTTAATGATTCATTTTTGTGAGTCATTGTTTGGTTATGACTCATTTTTGTTTCCAGTTCATATGATTATTAAACCTTATCTTCTACTCACTCTTATCTCCTTCTTGATTCTTCTTCTTAATTTTTTTCAAGTGAAGAAAAGAAAAGAAAAGAAAGAAAATTAAGTGAGCTAATTATTCTATATCTACCAATCATTCTAAGCCAGTTTAATTAGTGGGTTGCTTCATTTTGATGAGATCAATTTGAAGCTAAAACTTGTGTTGGAGTTATCTTAAGGTGGATCATTTTCGGCGAGGAGAATATCGAGCAAGATTGTTTCGGGCTTCGTGGAGACTATCCGGAATCCAAGGAGAGGTAGTTAACACGCTACAAAGGTTGTAACCTGCCAAACTCTTTGTTTTAGCTTACTAGTTTAGTGACAAGTTTAGTGGTTTGGTTTGATTCTTGGTTTGGATTTGCTAAAGCTCTCTAGTTTTTTAAAATTATCGATTCCGCCGTGCTTTAAACCCTACTAGAGAATCCTATCAATCCAACAGTAATATCAAAGCCATACCAAAAGACTACAACTTGTTTTTGGCTAATTTGAAATCCAAAACTTTTGAATGACGTGTTCACTTGTTTTCGAACATAGACTTAAATCGATTCTTTTCTGATCAATTTGCCACGCTCGGGTATTGCATATGTGATCTAGATTAACTTATACCACTATGGAACGCTACGGAGGGGGTCAACCACACCCGGGAGCACTTTGAAGTGCTCTCGAAAGGGTTGATGACCCGAGAGCACCCATAAGGGTGCTCTCGGGTCTGGCATGGCCTCTGGCCACCGTAAAGGTGGCCAAAGTTCATGCCACCCTCCGGAAACATTTCAAAATGGTATTTAATTTTTACCCCGAGATCCACGCGAAGTTTGGGTCCGTTTCGACACGTTTCCGAGCCAAAAGGTGCCAATTTAGTGTCGAGGTGAATAGTGTTTTCAATTTTCGAAATTTTCGTTTCCACTTAGAAAGTTGTATGATTCATTAGTCATTTGCGATAGTATAAAATAGATTAAAGTGTTTAATGTAGTTGTATCATCGGCGTATGCAATATGAGCGAATTAACGGTTTTTCTATGTCGGAGTGAATAGTGTTTTTTCAAGTGTTGAATTAATAGTTTTGCCTTAATGTTTTTGTGATTTGTTGGCCATTGGTGATGAGTTATATAGTTTAAAGTTTTTAGTTGATATAATTTGTCGGTGTATGCGATATGTAGTGCTTAACGCTGACGAATTGAAGTGTTCAATTCGACGGGGTTGCACAAGTGAGTCTGAGATATTGGTTTGTTGGTATGTGTTGAATTGTTGCGAAGTGAATAGCCCCCGTGCGGAAGTGTGATGTTGCGATAAGTGTTATTTCCTTTCATGATTGTAGCTACCTTGTATATTCATTTGTTCGGGACGAGCTCCAACTTGTGGCCGCCGTTTCCGTTATATGTATATTCTTTGTTTCGGGACTTAGCGATTCACATGTGCCCGTAGTCACCGATTGATGTATAATTATTTGTCGGGACACGTTTAGGTTGCGATCGTTGTCGCCGTTGTATAATACAGGTTTAGAATTACCCCGCGGAGAAGCGCATGAGCAACCGAATTCTAGATTGCAACGGGTGGCCATCTCAAGGAGTTGGGATCGGATCACTTGAGTCTAGGATTGGCGGGTTGCTTACCGCGCTTGTCGGGGTATAGGATTGACCCGCGAAGGAGTGCTCAAGTCACCGGATTCGAGAAAGTGTCGGGTGACCCCCTCATGATGATGATGTTAGGTCGTCTCGTTTCTTGGGTTGCCTGGTACTTGCCGCACTCGTAGGGGTTTGCTTTTGGCTACGCACGGGCTATTCACGCGATCGGGGAATGTCGCGTTTCGTTTGTGGCTCGAACGAAATGCGAGATTCCTAGGTGATTCAACCATTCCTATTCTGTGATGTTCATTACTTGCTTGTGATGTGATTACCTGTCTGTGATGATATTTATCACTTGCCTGTAATGTTAATTATCTACATGCGATGATATATATAGTGATATATATGATATATATGTGTGTGTGTGCGATATATAAATAAAGGCTATATACGTTTTGCACCCGCGCTAGCCCTGCCCTGCCGTAAGTTAAGTAACCTTACGGTGAAAACTCTGGGCTCGGGGCGAATGCGGATGACGTATATGTGCATTATATTTTTCTTTTCATATCATGCTTTATTTGTAATGGTGTGAGGAGATGCTAGATAATATGAGATTATCTATGTGATGGGATTGCATTGATTCGGATTAATGCAAAGATAATAAACTTAAAACACATTGTAGAACCAAATATTAGATATTGTGGTGTTATAATCGAATCTTATGCTTTGCATCGAGATATTCGTTTAGGAATATCCTGCACTTCATTCTACGAGGAAAGAGCCTAAATCCCTTCACAAGGAGCGATCTCTTTGACAAAAGATTGTGTTACTATAAATTTGCAAGTTGAATAGCCGTAGTCTTTTACTTTGCATCGAGATATTCGGTTAGGAATATTCTACACTTCATTCAATGAGGTAAGTGCCCTGATCCCTTCACGGAGAATCCGCACTTAAGCAATAGTCTACGTAACTATAAATTTGCAAAACCACTTGGTTCCTACGATGAGATCAAGTTCATTACGTTAAAGGTTTTCTTCAAAACCAGCCGTAACCCTCTGTCATTTCAGAAAATAGAGTACTTAGTATTCGTGCTACGTTTGTCGACCTCGTTGAGCCGTAGTGTACAGTAGCTAAGTGATGTTTTCCTGTTTGCATGTGATGCGATTAGTTAGAAAGGTCGTATGACTTTGTTGACTTCATTAAGGATCGTGCAGGCGGGTCTAAATTAATCACGAAATGACGGGTTGAAATTGACTAGCGACTTATGATTTGTTGACCTCATTAAGGTCATAAGCTGTTAGGAGTAAAAACCTATATCAGGAATTTCAAGTGTTGAAACTTGCAATGAGATTACATACCTTCTATGGTGTGGGTGACTTGTTGACTCCGTCAAGGTTACCACTCCATGATAGTTTGGATCACAATTCCTATTGTAAGTAATAGTTACTTTCGGGATATGACCCCGGCTAATTCTCCTTTTAGGGTTTGAAGGAGAATTTGACGGAACAGTGAGAGCCATCCTGATTAGATAAATATACCAATCTAATCTAGGTTGGAGTGCACGACGAGTGTTTCTTTTCTCTCTCTGGCAGCGATCTATGACTGACCTTAAGCTAAAAACTCGTAAATCAAGTTAACTGAACCTTTTTACAATCAATGGCTTTGGAATGTCATGATTGCCCTATTTCACGACATAGTCGCATATGTACTTACCCCTCCCACTTTCCTTTTTGCTTCCTCCAGAACACTATATATCAGATACAGAGATCCATATTGTTTGGAAGGATATCGTATAGTTAGATACTTGCCCGAAGAAATTGTTTTAGTCGAGTATGACCCCTAGTTATGGAGAAAGTCAATTGTGTATGATACAATTCAATTGTCCCTTCCCTCCACCTTATCTCAAGTTTGAGAGCTCCTTAAATAAGGAGAATATACCAGTTATACTTGTTGGATAGTCTTCTTCCAATCCCGATGCTGGAGCTGAAAGGAAGAGTAAGGAGAAAACCAATTAACATAAGTTCGGTATAAACAAGTTAAGAAAGAGAAACATCGATAGGGGACGAGGTGAGCAGAAAAGAAAATGCAACTACATGTTATGACCCTGGGCAATGAAAGGGAATTACTTGGAATACCTTGCCACCCCTTGAAACATTTTTATATTTCATTTTTTTTATGTGATTATAATCGAAAACTATTTTCCAATTAAATTTGACTCCTGAGTATATAGATACCGGATTAACATCCCACATCTGTAAGTTGTTACAGATGCTGAGAAAAATTAGATTATTGGAAAGTTGATTTGATCTTCAATATCGGAGCAATTGATGCTATTGGGGAAATCACCTAATTTTTCTTTCGGCAAACATTTGGTTTTGAATATATGTTATTATGCATCAACTTCTAAAAACTGATATAACCGTCTCTTTATTTGATAAAGTGGGATATAAATTTTCAAAAATTATGTTGTGAACATTTGCTTTTATCATTTAATGATTGGGTAAGGTGCATTGAATAACAGGATATACATTCTTAACCAAAATATAGTTTTAAAATTACAACACACAGAGTATGAGTTAATGAACTCATAGGGCTTATATATGATGATGTATGTTGTCCGATGTCCGCACGGACAAGGGGATGGTACTCATACTTCGTTCCGTTTTACTATGAGTTTTCTGGTTTTAGACTTGCATTCTTGTTGAAATGTAAAGTCTAAGGATTTTGAGAAGTTCATAAGATAAAGGAATAAAGTAGAGAACCAAACGTTGATAGTATTAAGATTCTTCGAAGTGTTCGAAAATGTAGACACTTATGCTAGGTATTCCATAATAATATAATTGAGAATTTAATTCTCTTTCAAATTGCTCATCCGAGGGTGCGCTCCTTGATGAGTAATACTGAATTGCATTTTTCAATTAAGGGATGCGCTAGAAATAGACGCTATCAATTGATACCGGTTTTATCCAAATCAGTGCCTCAAATTCTATATGTGATATAAAATGGGATATCATCTTAAAATTATTAAGATGTTGAGTTTTCTGGCTTATAATTAAAACCAGAATCCGGATAAATTCAAGACACGTTTCAGTAATGGCAGTTTGTGGGTTATCCCAAACATTGACGAGGGATTAACTTTCTACCATTTTTGGTATCAAAAGTTGTTTTGTTCTCGACACGCTACCCTTTTAGAAAAGGAATTTCTTGCATAAGAAATTGGTGGGAGTATGATAGAACTGGAAGTGATTCCAGAACAACAAATGGTTACTGAAGATTTAGTAGAACTTAGAGATTCAATTGACCCTGACAAAGCTTAGCCTGCTCCGCAGATTTGGTAGGTAACCTCAGCCACCTGAGAGATACTTAGGCACCCTCGTAAACAGTGACAGGGAGGCTTGCATCATGTGATGATGACCCTACTACTAATCAATTGGCCATGGAAAGTGGTGACTTCCGACTGATGGCTGGATGCCGAGTTATCCTAGTTGGACTCTATGCACTGCAACAAAGTGTGGATTTTGTTGGGTGTTCCTGAAGGAGTAAAACTCATTATGAGCAAGTAGATCGTACAAGATCAGTGCAAAGGGAAAGCTACTAACCTGATAAGGCTAGACTTGCAGTAAAATGTTTTCATCAAATACCCATTGTGGATTGTGATGAAACTGTTACTTCAGTGTCTGCGCTGAAGTCCATACGGATAAAACTTGCCAATGTTTTCTTTCATGACTTTGATATCTGGCATGTGGATGACTATAACGTATTTCTCAATTGGATTTAAAAGTGTACATGTATATGACACTACCAGAAGGTTATCTTAGTCAGTAGGAGCAGCGGTAAGCGTGCAAATTGCTTAAGTCTATCTTTAAACAAAAGCAGGCATAGAGGAGAAGGATCGTTTGTTTTGATGATACAGTTAAAATGTTTGACTTCATTAAAATAAGTGATGAACCTGATATTTGTAAGAAGGCGGTAGGAAGTGTTGTCAGATTCCTCATATAGTATATGGATGACACTCATAATAGGAAGTGATGTTCCTATGCTATAAATCGGAAAAATAATGGTGATCACATGTGTTTCTCCATATGGGATATGGATATCAGTTCAATCCTGAAGAAACATGGGGTAGCAGTGAAGAGCATTTGATGTTCTTGGTATATGGTAATGACGGCCTCCTGAAGAAGGTAGTTACTGATTCTAGCTTCCCAGGCAACATGGGAGGCAGAGCATCTGTCGCGTAATAAGTTTACCCTCTTTTTAGGAGCAGTATATTGGAAAGAGTTCCAAGTGGGATACTGAGGTAGTTATTGCGCTAGATACTGATTGTGAATCGGTAAAAGATACCACTCTAGAATTCACTGGATATAATTGTTCATTTATAAACATGATCCCATCGTTTATCCAGGCAAATACTAAGGCATGTATCGCTTGGTTCGTGAGATATTTGATCTCCTCGAAGTTGAGAATCAGAGAGCGCTATGCCGGGTCAACTCATTGAGGCTAGTTCTTGAACACAGTTTACGAAACTGTTAGTACAGAAATTTGGTATAAAATACTGCAATAATTGGCCTTAAGTGCAAGTGGGAGATTGTTAGATATAGATGTCCTCAAGTCAATTAATGTAATTGAAGGAGGACCTATACAAGAGAGCAATCTTACTCGAGATGATAGTATGCTATCTGGTTTGTCTTTATTTTTCATGTGATGCATTTTATTTACTATCACGTATCGTTTTTGTAACACCCTAGTTCATTTATACCAGTTCTAGTTCAAGTATTTCTATATTTATGGTATTTTCCTGATTTTTTGTGTTTTGGGTGCGAATAGTGTATTTGACATCTATATTTGCATCTGACCTGACCCGCTTGCTAGAAACTCGTCTTGATTCCTGTTTATGATTTATCCTGGCTTATTATTGTAGGGTGTTTTTCGTCACCCCATTGAGATGGGAATACGCACGTGCTTGTCAGGCGTACTACAGATTCCCCCTGCCTAGGGTAGGCAGGGGTTTATTGATTATGGGGATCTGAATCTCCGGCAGCCGCGGAATAAGCTGCCGTTAATTACCCCCGGCTTTTGGAGCGAGGGAACCTCCGATTAACGGGTTAAACTGGTCATGCGAACTCAATATGCAGTGTTGGGTTTTGAAGGGGGGTTTTGGATGTATCGGGGGCCTCACAGAGTTTTTACGGGGGAGACACATTTAGTGTAGAGTGCACACAAAAAAAAGAAGGGAAAAACGTCTTAAAGACGCGTGCGTAGCATGTGAGCGCATGGTGCCCGGGGTCACGTGGGCACACGTGACCGTTGGGCGCCTCAGCGCCCGGGGTCACATGGCGCACACGTGACCGATGGGCGTCTCAGCGCCCGGGGTCACGTGGGCACATGTGACCGTTTGGGCGCCTCAGCGCCCGGGGTCATGTAGGCGCACGTGACCGTTGGGCGCCTTAGCGCCCCAGGGTCACGTGGCGTACACGTGACCCTTGGGCGCCTCAGCACCCGGGGTCACGTGGGCGCACGTGACCGTTGGGCTCCTTAGCGCCCCAGGGTCACGTGGCGTACACGTGACCTTTGGGCACCTCAGCGCCCGGGGTCATGTGGGCACACGTGACCATTGGGCGCCTCAGCTTCCGGGGTCACGTGGGCGCACGTGCCCATGGGAAAACACCCGCTGGAGGGGGGCCTAGCCCTTAGGTTAGGGAGTTAAACTCCCAAGGGATTTTTAGAGTTAAACTCCTGACAGAAAATTAATTTATGGAGTTAAACTCCAACAGATCTAGAAAGGAGTTAGACTCCTAGGAATCTTTAGCCCTTCTTCTGAGCCTTGGATCTGTCCAAAGTTAGATTCTTGGAGATGGGTCTCCTTCTTCTTTTTCTATTGGCCGGATCTCGAAGATCAAGAGGTGTGAGATTTTAAAGATCTCTCTTTTTTGAGATCTGATGGGAGATCTGAGTTCCCCTTTGTGGGTTTTGTGGTGAAAAACTATTTAGTTTTAGAAAAGGAAGAGTTAAAGTCTTGATTTAATTCAAAAAGAGAAGAAGGTTTTTAGAACCTTGAGGAAGGAGAAAGAGGCATAAACCCTAGTTTTTTGAGGGGAATCAAAAGTGTCTTAGATATTTTCATCATGTTGCCTCTTATAGGCTTACATATTTACATGTAGCCCCTTGGGCTTTACAAAATGGCATTTTGCCCATCCCATGGCTCATGTGCCATTTCTTTTTGTACATAAGCCATGGGCTTACAAAAATTTGGCTTTATGCCCATTCATGCATAAAAAATTACATAAAAATTATTTATTACATGATTTCATTTTGGCATGGGGAGGGCCGGCCGCTTCATGTTCGGACTCGACCTGGGCATGGACCCACTTGGCTTGGGGTTTACTTTGACTTTGACTTGGTCAACCGGGGTGCAATTTTCGACTTCAACAAAGTGCCCCCTATCAATAAATGCACACCACATATGTGAGTCGTGTGCATGAAATTGATGGATCTTTTTTCACGTGGAAGCGACTTGCTTTGGTTCCCACTTTTTGGGATGCACTGCCCTTTTTACGACATGGAAGGTCGACGCTTGACGCGTCTCCGAGATGGAGTGTCTGTGATAGACGTTTCTCTGGCCCGGAGAGATTTGGTTCCCGCTTTGTAGGAAACCTGCACTGCCCTTTTTGCGACATGGACGGTCGACGCTTGATGCGTCTCCGAGATGGAGTGTCTGTGACAGACGTTTCTCTGGCCCGGAGCGATTTGGTTCCCGCTTTGTAGGAAGCCTGCACTGCCCTTTTTGCGACATGGACGGTCGATGCTTGACTCGTCTCCGAGGCGGAGTGTCCGTTGGTTGACGTGTCCCCGACAAGGAGTGTCCGTTGGTTGACGTGTCCCCGGCAAGGAGTGTCGCTGGTCGACTTGTCCCCGGCACGGAGTGTCGCTGATGTTCGACTTGTCCCCGGCACGGATTGTCGCTGATCGACTTGTCCCCGGCACGGAGTGTCGCGGATCGACTTGTACCCTGCACGGAGTGCCGCTGTTCGACTTGTCCCCGGCACGGAGTGTCGCTATTCGACTTGTCTCCTGCACGGAGTGTCGCGGATCGACTTGTCCCCGGCACGGAGTGTCGCTGATGTTCGACTTATCCCCGGCATGGAGTGTCGCTGATCGACTTGTCCCCGGCGCGGAGTGTCGCTGATTTTCGACTTATTCCCGGCACGGAGTGTCACTGATCGACTTGTCTCCGGCACGGAGTGTCGCTGTTCGACTTATCCCCGGCACTTAGTGTCGCGGATCGACTTGTCCCCGGCACAGAGTGTCGCTGTTCGACTTGTCACCGGCGTGGAGTGTCGTGGATAGACTTGTCCCCGGCACAGAGTGTCGCTGATTGACTTGTTCCCGGCACGGAGTGTCGCTGATGTTCGACTTGTCTCTGGCACGAAGTGTCGCTGATCGACTTATCCCCGGTGCGGAGTGTCGCTGTTCGACCTGTCCCCGGTGCGGAGTGGCGCTGTTCGACTTGTCCCCGGTACAGAGTGTCGCGGATCGACTTGTCCCCGGCACGGAGTGTCGCTCTTCGACATGTCCCCGGCACGGAATGTCGCGGATCAACTTGTCCCCGGCACGAGTGTCGCTGATCGACTTGTCCCCGGTGCGGAGTGTCACTGATGTTCGACTTGTCCCCGGCACGGAGTGTCGCTGATCGACTTTTTCCTGGCACGGAGTGTCGCTGTTCGACTTGTCCCCGGCACGGAGTGTCGCTGGTGTTCGACTTGTCCCTGGCATGGAGTGTCGCTGATCGACTTGTCCCCGGCACGGAGTGTCGCTGATGTTCGACTTGTCCCCGGTACGGAGTGTCGCTGTTTGACTTATCCCCGGCACAGAGTGTCGCTGGTCGACTTGTCCCCGGTACGGAGTTCCGCTGTTCGACTTGTCCCCTGTACGGAGTGTCGCTGGTCGACTTTTCCCCGGCACGGAGTGTCACTGTTCGACTTGTCCCGGCACGGTGTGTCGCTGATGTTCGACTTATCCCCGGCACAGAGTGTTGCTATTCGACTTGTCCCTGACACGGAGTGTCGTTGGTCGACTTGTCCCCGGCACGGAGTGTCACTGATGTTCGACTTATCCCCGGCACGGAGTGTCGCTGATCGACTTGTTCCCGGCATGGATTGTCGCTGTTCGACTTGTCCCCGGCACGGAGTGTCGCTGATATTCGACTTATCGCCGGCACGGAGTGTCGCTGTTCGACTTGTCCCCGGCACGGAGTGTCGCTGATGTTCGACTTATCCCCGGCACGGAGTGTCGCTATTCCACTTGTCCCCGGCACAGAGTGTCGCTGGTTGACTTGTCCCCGGCACAGAGTGTCGCTGGTGTTTGACTTGTCCCCGGTACGGAGTGTCGCTGATCGACTTGTCCCCGGCACGGAGTCTCGCTGGTCGACTTGTCCCCGGCATAGAGTGTCGCTGGTCGACTTGTCCCCGGCACGGAGTGTCGCTGTTCGACTTATCCCCGGTACGGAGTGTCGCTGGTGATCGACTTGTCCCCGGCACGGAGTGTCACTGGTCGACTTGTCCCCGGCACGGAGTGTCGCTGCTTGACTTGTCCTCGGCACGGAGTGTCGCGGATCGACTTATCCCAGGCATGGAGTGTCGCTCTTCGACTTGTCCTCGGCACGGAGTGTCGCTCTTCGACTTGTCCCAGGCACGGAGTGTCGCTCTTCGACTTGTCCCCGGCGCGGAGTGTCGCGGATCGACTTGTCCCCGGCACGGAGTGTCGCTGATCGACTTGTCCCCGGCACGGAGTGTCGCTGATGTTCGACTTGTCCCCGACACGGAGTGTCGCTGATCGACTGTCCCCGGCACGGAGTGTCGCTTTTCGACTTGTCCCCGGCACGGAGTGTCGCGGATCGACTTGTCCCCGGCACAGAGTGTCGTTGTTCGACCTGTCCCCGGCGCGGAGTGACGCTGTTTGATTCCGAGTCGAAGCATAATTCCGACAGGGAAGGCAGATGCACCGAGGCGAAGCATGATTTCGACATGGGGTATATTCTGGGACGAAGCATGATTCCACCGCAGAGATTGTTGGTTTGATTTGGGTTGGCATTAGCATCGCCATACTGGAATATGGTACCAGAAGCGAATCATCATTTGCCTTTGAGAGGATTTTGGGATTGGTTTTGGTTTGGCATCTGCATTGCTGCACCGGAATAATGCCAGGAGCAACTTATCATTTGCCCCGGGAGGACTTGGGAACTTGTTTTTTTTGTTTGTCATCAGCATCGCTACACTGGAATATGGTACCAGGAGCGAATCATCATTTGCGCTTGCTTATTAGGAAGCTATGGCTTAGGAGACAGGTTTAGGTCCTTATTGCCTAAGACTTTTCAATTTTGTGAGCCGTAAGGGTTTCACAAAGCATTTTCTCCCTACGGGCCGTAAGGATCACGTAGGTGTATTTTCTCCTTAGGAGTCGTGGAGACTCTTAAGTGTGTTGCTCCTTTGTGAGTCGTAAGGATCTCACGCGGGAATTTTCTCCTCACAAAGTCGAGAGGACTTTGTGAGTGCATTTCGTCTCTTTTTCACGAGTTTGCGTCCTTTCGGGTTTTCACAAACTCGCCGGCAGTCCTGCTGTTTTTACTCACGGAGCCCTTTCGGGTTTTCATCCGTGTTCATTTTGCTTGTGGACATACCTTCTTTTTTTCTTCTCTCTTTTTTTTGAATCTTCCCCGCCGATGGGACTTTGAATGTGGTCTCGCTAGTAGGACTTGGGAGAGATTGGGATCGTTTTACGCCCGTGGATTGTATACAGTTTTGCAGGATATATGATCCAGACCGTAGGGCCGAATAAATTTCGGGATTTTGTTGGCGTCTGCATCGCTGCACTGGAATATGGTACCAGGAGCGACTCATCATTCGCCATTTGGGGTATGGGATTTGGAATTTGGTTGGCGTCTGTATCGCTGCACTGGAATATGGTACCAGGAGTGACTCATCATTCGCCACTTAGGGATTGGGATTTGGAATTTGGTTGGCGTCTGCATCGCTACACTGGAATATGGTACCAGGAGCGACTCATTATTCGCTACTTGGGGATTGGGGAGCGATGGCTTAGGAGACAGGTTTAGATCCCTATCGCCTAAGGCTTTTCAATTTTATGGGTCGTAAGGGTCCCATAAAGTATTTTCTCTCTACGAGTCGTAAGGATCCCGTAGGTGCATTTTCTCCTTAGGAGTCATGAGGACCCCCAAGTGTGTTTTTCCTTTGTGAGTCGTAAGGATCCCACGAAGGTTTGTTCTCCTCATGCATCGTGAGGACACTTGGGTGGGTCTTCCCAATGGAGCATAATTCCAAGGACGGAGACCAACCGCTGGACTGGTGATTGCAGTGGGGCATGGGTATGATGAGAATTATTTGAGCCCATGGATTGTATACGGTAGTCGACTTGGGGACCAACCATAGGACCGGAAGAATTTTGGAAAATTGGATTTTTGTTGGCGTCTGTATCGCTACACTGGAATATAGTACCAGGAGCGACTCATCATTCGCCGTTGGGATTTGAGTTTCGGACGGCGTCTGCATCGCTGCACTGGGACATGGTACCAGGAGCAACTCATCATTCGCCGTTAGGACATTCAGAGTTTTGGACGGCGTCTGCATCGCTGCACTGGAATATGGAACCAGGAGCAACTCATCATTCGCCTTTGGGACATTCAGAGTTTTGGACGGCGTCTGTATCGCTGCACTGGAATATGGTACCAGGAGCGACTCATCATTCGCCGTTGTTTTTTTGTTTTGTTTTTGTTTTTGTTGTTTTTTTTTGTTTTACCGCGATTGCTCTATCATTTTAGCTTTTCTTATCGCGAAGATCGCGATTGCCTCATCATTTCGACTTTTATTCGCGGTTGCCCCATCATTTCGCCTTTATTTTCATTTTTATTTTTACTCGCTTATTTTTATTGCGAGTTGCCCCATCATTTTGGCTTTTATTTTTCTTTTATTTACACATTTTTTGTTTATTTACATATATTTTTTTTTACATTCCCAGTTTAACGACTTAGAGGTCGATTGTTCCCAGTTTAACGACGTGGTGGTCGTTTACTCCCAGTTAAAGACTTGGTGGTCTGTTTGCTTATCCCAGCTCCTTGAACTTTGATCTTGGCGGAGTTGTGTTGATGACCGTAACTCTGTGGCTTGTCGGTACATCTGACGATTGTGGGGCTTTCCCAAGTTTGTATTGGTTCTCCACCTAATCTTTGAAAATATAGCAGTCTTCAATGTTATGACTCACCATTCTATGATATGGGCAGTATATGGGATTGCCGGTCATGTTCATTTCATGTGGCCTCTTTGGAACAGGCAGTTGCAGACCGTTGTTCAAGGCGTCCATGAATATTTTGCGGACATCATCCCTCCTGAAGGAGTATACCTTCTTCTTTTTCTCCATTGGAGTAGGTGCCTTTACTGATGCTGGTCCTCGAGGCCGATCAGTCTTTGGTTCTCCCTTTTCAGATAATGGCACATGTCTGGGAGGATTAGGTTCCCGAGAGGCTTTAGTATCCATTTGTATGAAATCGGCGGTCGTAGCTTGATTGTCTGCTAACACGCCTTCAGACAGTTTTATCTCTCCCGTCTTGTATTGCCTTTCGACCCAATCTTTGAAGACGAAGCAGTCCTCAATGGCATGACCTATCACTCTATGATAGGGGCAATATTTTGGGTCATCGGTCATATTCGCTTCTTGTGGTCTCTTTGATTCTGGCAGTTGTAGACCGTTTCTTAGGGCGTCCTTGAATATCTTGTGGACTTTGTCCCTTTTGAAGGAATAGACCTTGTTCAGTTTCTCTTTCAGAGGCAATTCTCCTCCGGTGTATGTATCGGAGGGACTGGAGGCTGATTGCGGCTGTTTTCCACGAAGGCGCTCCTCTCTTAGGTTGAAGGGGGTATCAGTTGGCTGCCTCCGGGTATCAATCCCTGGCTCATGAACCAAAATTTGATTCTGCTGTAATTACAATCGGGCGACTTGGGTCGCGAGATCTGCCGCGACGTTTGCCAATTCGTCGACCTTGGACTGTACCTTGGCTAACTTCTTATCCCTGTTCTGAAGCTGCCTCTGAAGCCATCGGAATAACGCTTGTTCTGTAGTTTTGGCTATGATAACCGGGTCATCTTTATTGCCTGAGCTCAATTCCGCAGGAACCACGGGCTCCTCTGGCTTATCGGCCTAAGCGGGCTCTTCATCACTTAGATCGAGCCGATGCTGGGTAGCGTCAATCATATCATCACCATGGCTGTGAAGAAGAGGAGGATTCGTTTCTTTATGTCCGACCATGTAGACAGTGCGAACCGCATACCCAGCCATCTCTTTATCTTTGGCGGCTGATTTCGCGGAGCGGTCCAAGATTTGGAAATTCATAAATTTTAACATGGCCAGAGCCCTAGCTCTTTTGTTGGCTCTGTATCTGAGCCGCTTCTGCCTCAGCTTCTCTTCCTTGAGAGCTTGGCAGGCTTCTGTCCTTCGGAAAGCCGCCATAGGCTGAGTGATGGGGAGCTTAGAGAAGATACCCAATTAAGCAGTTGTCAGGGCATCGTCGGAGCTTGCTTAAGACGCCCTGTTGCTTTGTTGGTGTTGATGGCCTTACCCCTAGTTGGGGCCAAGGAGAGCCGTTCAAACACCGACCTGCGTTTGAGTTGGGGCGCCTTCGAGACCACCACATTTGGCCTCTTGCCTTTTGAGGCTGGTTTGTCTGCCACCGGGACTTGAGGAGCTGGGATGGCGTTAGCTGACACGAACAGGATAGAGCCGAATGGTAGCGGCGGCTCTTCCCATTGTCGCCCGAGACTGGCCGGAAGGACCGTCCTGGCGTCCATCTTCAGCGTGTAGGAGATGGGAGCTATGTCGAGAGCTGAGCTTGTCCTTGGAGACATTTTTGCTGCAACCGGAGATTGCAATTTGAAATTTGTTAACCTGCACAAAGAAGCATGATTTTAGTACAGGGAGTCGATATGTATATTGATTGAGTTCGCATGAACGTTTAACCCGAAATATGGGAGGGAAGAAAGGTCCCACCGGGCGTGCCAGAATCTGTAGGGTGTTTTTCGTCACCCCATTGAGATGGGAATAAGCGCGCGCTTATCAGGCGTACTATAGATTCCCCTGGCCTAGGGTAGGCGGGGGTTTATTGATATTGGGGATCCGAATCTCCGGCAGCTACGGACTAAGCTGCCGTTAATTACCCCCGGCCTTTGGAGCGAGTGAACCTCCGATTAACGGGTTAAACTGGTCATGCAGACTCAATGTGCAGTGTTGTGTTTTGAAGGGGGGTTTTGGATGTATCGGGGGCCCCGCAGAGTTTTTACGGGGGTCCCGCTACCCAGATAGCGGGCTGGGGGTCAAGGGGGCTAGCAGCCCCCTTACGGGGTGCGGGACAGCACCCCGTTAGAAATTTTTTCTAATGGGGGAGACACATTTAGTGTGGAGTGCACACAAAAAAAAGAAGAGAAAAAGCGTCTTAAAGACGCGTGCGTAACATGTGGGCGCATGGTGCCCGGGGTCACGTGGCGCATACGTGACCATTGGGCGCCTCAGCGCCCCGGGGTCACGTGGCGCACACGTGACCGATGGGCGCCTCACCGCCCGGGGTCACGTGGGCGCACGTGACCGTTTGGGCGCCTCAGCGCCCGGGGTCACGTGGGCGCATGTGACCATTGGGCACCTTAGCGCCCCAGGGTCACGTGGCGCACACGTGACCCTTGGGCGCCTCAGCACCCGGGGTCACGTGGGCACACGTGACCGTTGGGCGCCTTAGCGCCCCAGGGTCACGTGGCGTACACGTGACCTTTGGGCGCCTCAGCACCCGGGGTCACGTGGGTGCACGTGACCGTTGGGCGCCTCAGCATCCGGGGTCACGTGGGCGCACGTGCCCATGGGAAAACACCCGCTGGAGGGGGGCCTAGCCCTTAGGTTAGGGAGTTAAACTCCCAAGGGATTTTTAGAGTTAAACTCCTGACAGAAAATTAATTTATGGAGTTAAACTCCAACAGATCTAGAAAGAAGTTAGACTCCTAGGAATCTTTGGCCCTTCTTCTGAGCCTTGGATCTGTCCAAAGTTAGATTCTTGGAGATGGGTCTCCTTCTTCTTTTTCTATTGGCCGGATCTTGAAGATCAAGAGGTGTGAGATTTTAAAGATCTCTCTTTTTCGAGATCTGATGGGAGATCTGAGTTCCCCTTTGTGGGTTTTGTGGTGAAAAACTATTTAATTTTGGAAAAGAAAGAGTTAAAGTCTTAATTTAATTCAAAAATAGAAGAAGGTTTTTAGAACCTTGAGGAAGGAGAAAGAGGCATAAACCCTAGTTTTTTGAGGGGAATCAAAAGTGTCTTAGATATTTTCATCATGTTGCCTCTTATAGGCTTACATATTTACATGTAGCCCCTTAGGCTTTATAAAATGGCATTTTGTCCATCCCACTGCTCATGTGCCATTTCTTTTGCACATAAGCCATGGGCTTACAAAAATTTGGCTTTATGCCGATTCATGCATAAAAAATTACATAAAAATCATTTATTACATGATTTCATTTTGGCATGGGGAGGGCCGGCCGCTTCATGTTCGGACTCGACCTGGGCATGGACCCACTTGGCTTGGGGTTGACTTTGACTTGGTCGACCGGGGTGCAATTTTCGACTTCAACAATTATATGGATCCGTGAAATTTCATTATTGTATACTGCATACTGGCATTATATCTGACATCTGCAATTTTAAATATAACATTTAAAGTCACATAAAATATTTTAAAAATATTTAGCATGACCTGCATGACACCCCTAATCCCATCGTAGCATCCGCGCACCTTGTTCTCGTCCCGTTCAGTGTAACGGACCTGTTTGGATGGTTACGTGCACGTGCGTGCATCCGTTCTTGGGGGTATGCTTTTTCAAGACCCGGATATCCGATTTTGGTTTTGGTTGACACGTATATTTTCCGTATTTTAAAACTGGATTTTTAGACCCGACCCGGGCGTATTTTGGACTCTTTTTGTATTAGCCAAAATCTTTAATATAATCAATATTATATTCTAGTTTATATATAACTGTTATATTTTTATACGAATATATAATTTTAACAAAATAAAAGATTTTTAATATTAAATCTTACTAACCTTTCCCTCTCTCTGCATAATTCTATATATTTTAATTCTTTTATAAAACCCATACCCTATTTATAACACACACACACCACGTCCCTCTCTCTCCTCTCTCTTCTTCTTCTTCATTATTTTCGCTTTCCCGCCTCCGAGCTCACGAAGCCCACGCCCCCTGCCCTCGCGTCATGCTCCCGTCGCCTCCGATCCTCGCCGACTGTAGGGTTCCTAGGCACACTAATGAGGTATCACAAGGCATCGACCATGCCAATTTCAAATTTTACAAGTGCCGAGAGACCCTAATATGGATCGTTAACTAGAGATTAGGCGAAAACTAGAACTTGTAAACTGCTTTACTAATAAGTGAACGGAAATACAACCTTTGTAGATCCGGTCCTCCACCACCATAGCTCCATGATGAAGTCCCCTTGTTGCGATCATCGGATCCCGGGCTTAAGCGTCGGCTTCATCGGAGAAATGGGCGGGCTAGGTCGTCGACTTCGATGCCGAAGATGATCTACGTCGAGGCAACACAATATCAAGCTCCAACTTCACCAAGTCATGAAACTTGTGAAGAAAACACCATATGCTACTTGGCAAGTGGTAGAGGATGAAGAAATAGGAAGTGGGTTCACTTTAGAATTGGATTTCTCATTCTTTTTCTCAAGTTGCCATTGTTGGTAGCAAGCTTTTTCTTCATCTTGAAGAAGAAGAAGAAGAAAAGATAATATGATAAGTATTTCCAAAATAGAAAATAATATGATAAGTATCATATTGCAACCATGGTTATGTGTAGAGAGTAAACTAAGGTTAGGTGAATGGTTAGGTTAGGCATGAAACAAAAATGGTAGACTTTTTCAAAGCTTCATGAAGCTTCAATGTAAAACAAAGCAAGCCACCATTTCTCTTTTTGCCAAAATGAAATAAATAAATAAATGAATAAATAAATTAAACAAAACCCTAACCATTTACTTAACCAAGGTTTAAACTAAACATACACACAAACATGCATGTATCATCAAACATGATACAATCAAGTGCACAAAAAATATATCACATATACAATGTGCACTTCAAGTGAGAAAATCCATTTTAAGTGAACCAATACTAGTTAATGCAAAGTAATATATCAAATATATAATTATGCATTAAATCATTAAATCAACGCTTGATTTAACGATCCGGTCATATCGCATATGACCGACTAATATCCAATGTATCGACTTATCGAATCAATCCTTGATTCGATAACTAGGTTATATCGCATACAACCAATCGATACATTCATCGCGAGAATAGAATACGGTATCACATACACGCATTATTCTCGGTCCCGCACATATCTCATATGTGCTCCTATTTCGTTTCGCTTGAGCCAGGAAACCTCTGTGTAGGACTCTAAAGACTCGTCAATACGCCGGCAGTAGGTGATGATCATATCAAACACCCACAAGCCGCAAGCGGTCTGCTAAACGTAACGGCCACCCGGGTATTGAGCGATCAGAAGATCGACGAGCAAGCCCGCTCATACTCCTGTGAATCCAACCAGTAACACTTACCGTACAGTCCGGTCTGATCGTCTGATATGTCGCATATCTCGCCTAGGGGTGGTAAACGTCAGACCCCAGTAGCTCGATAAATCGTGTCGATATGAGGTCTATAACAGTTCGAGAAACTACTGGTAACACTTACCAGTAAATCTCAGCAACCCTGGCCAGGGATTTCCGGTTATAGCCAATCGAACACAGCGCAACATCAACTCCCTATACCGGGAGAGACGAATCCCCTCCTATCGCTCATTGCCTCCATGTGATTCGGGACTATACCCAAAAACCACCGTTTTGCACGCCCTCTTGGACGTGGTAAGGTGGAAATCAAAGCACAGTGGGAACCACACAAGACTCTATGACGATCTCGGGTCAACAGACTACTCTGTACCAGTGTCACCAGAGAACTGCCATCTGACGTAAGGTATAATACCATCTGGGAGTTCTCGACGAGTCCGTCCAGTGTACCCAGTCTGCACTGAGCACCCGCACACCATCTCTGATGTCAAACACCAATGGATATGGGATCATCCATCGCCCATCTGTATGGGTCGAGAAGGTAAACGCTAGTCTACTCTGGTATATCGATGCCCCGTCTCGATACACCCACGACTAGGGACCTTGAAGGATGTACTTATGGACTACCATGTCCCCACTAGTATGATCCGCATCATAGTCCAGGTAGTCAAGTACTCATCCTAAGGGCTTTACCAACATGTAACAGAGAGACAATCAGTATACACGTTAAGGTAAAGAGCAACCAGATAGCATACTATCATGTCGAGCAAGAAAGTCCTCCCTATATATGTCCAAGGATCCACTACAATATACATCCTATGTATAGTAATGGCCTCTAGGGCATACATATAACTAACACCGACGTCTCAGCACCACCCTCGTTTCACCTTCTCTCCTTCTCCTTACACCATAGCCCTTCCCTGCACCAAGAACCCCGAACCCTGCACCAAGAACCCCGAACCCAACTCAAGAACCCGATATCCACGACCTCGCCTGAACCCTCACCGGAGCTCAGACCCCTGTCTTCCTCGCCACCACCTCTTGTTACCCTCACCTCTCTCTCCTCTCCTCTGCAAACTCAACCCCTGCACAACCCAAGAAAACCCACTCCAAGCCTCGCCTGCCCGCACCTTTGCCGCAGACCCATCACCAGCGCCCTCATCGGCCTCACCTCGTCATCATCTCTCTTTTCCCCGACCTCCCAACACCACCATCACCTTCACCCGTCAACAACCCAGTTTCACCTCCCTGCACAGCACCCAACCACAAGAAACATGACACCCGAGAACCCTAGATCACCACTGCCTCGTCGTGGATCTCGCCGTACGCATCCGTCGCGTGATCCGATCGAGGCAAGTTAATCTTGCTTCATGCTATGATATATTTTACAACCATATTAATAATTATATTACATGTTTAGTGTATTGTGCATCCCCTGTTACCATTTTACTGTTTTACGACGTCCGTGTGCATCCATATTGTTATTTACATATCAAGTCGCATGCTAATTCATCTTTCTACATGCTAGGTATATTATTATGCATCCATATGAGTAAAATGTTATCCGTTTATCACATTATACATCCATACTAAAGTTTTACTGTTTTCGGTTACCCGTATGCATCCATATCATTTAATATTCAAGTAGCTGCATCTATAGATCATATTAGCTCATATTATTAATACATTAGTACCCCATGCTAGATAATGTGCATCCCATTTAGTCTTGGAACTATAGTTGTAACCCCTGATAGTTATTTATTTATGCATCCATGTTTTATTGTGTATCCATACCATTAATTCTGCATACCTAGCTGCATGCCATATTATATTAACTCATATTATTATTACTTTAGTCACCCATACTTGATAATGTGCATCCTACATAGTCATGATGTAACTCCTGATAAATATTTGTGTATCCATGCTTTTATCGTGCATCCGTACTTGCGACAGTTTGTTATAAGCACCCTTTTGGTACACTGTGCACCCCTAACATGACCTGTTACACCACTGATTGACATGTTACCTGATTCTGTTTCTAATGCCGACAATCCTGACATGTTGTCCCGATGGACATATTCTGTTGTCTGTATAGACAAACATGTTCCTGTTTGATCCTGTGTTGGCATTAGCTTCAGATCTATCAATACCTGACTTGAACACATAACTTGGGGGTATGGGGAAATCAATGATGAAACCTGACTTGTAACTCGACAGTTCGATGCTTATACTGATCAGTTTTACGGGCTAGGCCATCCCCGGGATGCTGCTGCTGACATCATTCGTCTGTACATGTTACCTGTTTACTACCTAACGGCACGTCTCGGATTCAGCCCGAGAGTCTTGACCGTGGTCCCGGGCATGCACGGGATACTATTGAGTTACATCGACGATTCATTAAATTGATTTCACAAACTTGAGAGTAGTTAACACAGTAGCTTAGTTCAGATTACTCACCGCACGTCACATGTGCTTATACCCTTCAATGTTCCTTATTCATGTTACTGTTATACCTTATTTACTGTTCATACTCATGCCTGCATATCTTGTTACCTCCTGATTATATTATTGTTGATATTATGACGCACTGACGTCTGGGTTTTGTATGGCCCAGATCCTCTACCTTTGCCGCAGGCCGATCATGTCACGACCCGAAGTTTGGCCCATGACCGGCACTTAACCACGTAACGTCTACAGGCGTAACGCAGCTAAGTGAACCGAAAACCCAGAAACTAAACCAGTAAAAGTATAGAGTGTTTTAAGTTTTAAATGGAAGTATTTATTAAAGCGACAAAAATTCTTAAGTAGATAATCACCAAGATAGCAATATACGACGCCGTAGCGAAGATCAAGATCCACAAGTGAGAACATCATAGATAGAATAAACTGCAAGTACAGTCGGCTCACAACGAGCTCGACACCAGAATACAAATAATATACATCATCGTCCTCATACTGTCTCTAAGTCAAATATATATATGGTAGATGGAGAATACTAGATACAACATTATACATAACTGAAAGATAAACATTTACTGCACAAAACCCACATATCAGCAAAAGAGCTAGTACACCAACTATGGGGGTATCTGTGTCAAAAGATGCAAAACGCAACCTGCCGCGACTACTCCGAAGGGCAACCTGCAACACTGTGGCACAACGGGGGTGAGTTGCCAACTCGTGAATAGAAATAACATATAAAGGTAATCGCGAGCATACACGTATTGCGCTACTCTATCATATGCCAACAGATGATATCAATGTGTGATAAGCAGTATGTGCAATAATCATGCAAGTGCTCTATCAGGTAATATAACTACAGGATGAGATACAATAATGAATGCTGAGCATGGGAAGTATAACATCTACACGGAATGTCAACGTGGAATATATAATCGGTGTCCATCAATGCACCCCAAATCCCAACAACCCAGACGCCGGCACTCCCATCGGCCCTCAAATCCTGTACATCACTGAGAATCACGAGTGCCCAACATCGGCACCCAAATATCATAAATACTCGTGTCTAGCATCGACACGCAAAATCTTCCTATATCGGGTATCCGTCAGTCCGGATCAGCCCCCTCTCTAATATGTCTATCGGGCATCCGTCAGTCCGCGTCAGCCCTTTCTCTCTCATATATATCGGACATCCGTCAGTTCGGGTCAGCCCCCTCTATCTCATATATATCGGGCATCCGTCAGTCCGGGTCAGCCCCCTCTATCTCATATATATCGGACATCCGTCAGTCCGGGTCAGCACCCTCTATCTCATATATATCTAACTCTAGCACCGAGAAAACATAGGGTGGACGCACCCAAATATCATATCAAGGGAACCGGGTTTTTAAATGATTACATATTTGAAATAGCCACGGTTCCCAAATCCAGAAATCACATGTAATCCAAACCAATATGCAAGTCAATGTGATGTGATATGTGCATCAAGTATGACTATCATGTCAAGCCACATAAATATGAGCTACAACATAATGATCCGATGTGATATATGCATCAAGTATGAATATCATGGAAATTCTACAGTGTGAGTGTCATGGCAATTACTAACGGTGTGTGTGTAGCACGCAGGATAGTGCTCGTGCAACATGAACCGTTAGTAATGGTGCGGTGTTCTATCAATTTTAGTTTATATACATATATCAGGGAATGTGATATGCACTAAATAGTAGCCATAAACAGTCGATGTATATAGAAATGTAGCTATAAGATCCTATCAGCCCTGACGTAGAATGCCATGCGGCCGATATCCCCGTAGATGTTAAATCTACCCACCGTAGTCTCTCGCTAGGTATAGCCGATGACTTGTTTCCCCTTCTTTGCGGCGTCCGTCGCACTCTCCTGTGAACCTAGAATTTCACAATAAATCACACATAAGCTCAAACCATACAAACACGACATTTAAGGTCAACTAGATACCCGTGTCGCAAACCAAGCGCGCGTGTGCGCGATACGCTAAAACATATGATTACGCGCCTGAAGTCGCTCCGACGCGTCGCGATACGCAGAAACCCCAAACCCACACACACATATCACGCGTGTCGCGAAAGATTAAAAATACAGGAAATAGGGTATTCTACTCCAGATTTTGCTACAGAACAGATATTATAAAAATAGATATACCAAAACACCCCATATAGCAGCAGACTCCTGTGACCCAAACCCCAACCCCCAATTCACTAATCTGGCCGCAAATTGCAGCCAGAACTCATTTTTTTGGCGGCCTGGGTTGGGAGGTGGGTTCCCCGGTTTGGTGTGTGCACTCTATACCCTCTGTATATGCTACAGAAAATTCTAGTTTCATTCTGAAATAACCCGAGTTGTAGCAGATCCAACAGATCCCTAAATCTAGTTAAAAAGTCCAATTTAGCACTAAACAAAACATTAGGGTATTTTTGTGGAACCTGAAGCAAACCCAGGTCTAAAACCACACTAATAACTCATTTACAAGCTAATCAAGCCACAACAACATAAATTTTAACATATCATCACTAAATCCCTTCAATAGCACTAAAGTTGCACAAAAAGGTGATATTTTGAAACTAAACATGCAAGTTATGGAGATAGGGTGCTAGGAGTGAGATTTATACCTTCAAATGATTTTAGAAAAACTAAAAGTTCCAGCTCTAGCATCAAGTGTGCAGATTTGCCTCCAAACACCTCAAAAAGCTTACTTTTCCATGGTTTTGTGATGAAAATGTGGTGATTGTGTAGGGTTTTTGTGTAGGGATCAAAGAGAAGTGAAAAGGAGAGGGAAAGATGAAGGAAAGCTAGGGTTTTTCTGCTGGAAATTCTGTAGAATTCAGAAATGAGGAGGAAGAGAGAGAAGAGAGAAGAAAAGAGTCAAAAAGTCAAAGTCCTTTACCTAACACCATGCCTCATTTTCTATTGGATTTGAATTATTGAAAAAAAGGTTTTACTTTGATAAAAGGGTGGGGAAAAATAACAACCATGCAAGAATGAAAGAAATGGTTAACACTTTAACCTAGGTCACAACATGGCTAAGTGTGCAAGTGTACACTACAAAGGAAAATTTTCCAATTAGTTAACATGACTAAATAACTAAATATCCTATGTACACATATAAGAACACGCACAAATTACAAATTATCACGAAAAAAACATTCTAACGAAAATTCAAAGTGTTACAGATTAGGAGTATTTCAGTGAACAGGCCGAGCAGTGAGGACCTGTTAATATTTTAGTTTAGTTTCTTTCAGCATTTTCATTCCTGATTTGAGCCCGTATTTTGGACGTGCATTCCTGATTGTTATTGTTTATTGGATCTATTGCTTCCGCATATTATTTCTTGACTCGTTCATTCTAGATCATGGACATGTACTAGATAGTTTATTTTATTTTCCTGTTCTTGATATCTCTAGACAGCCGTAATGTGACTGTGGAGGGATGTTTCCTAGCCACAGGTAGCATGGTTGGCTCTGTCACGTGCCGATCTTAGCACACTCTGGGAAGCAGGGCGTGACAGGATTTGTTTGGTATCAGAGCCTATAGGATTTAGGTTAATCGGGTTTGATTCTTTTATAGTTGGGTATTGGACCCAATACACGAATCAGAAAACCTGTAATTAGGAACATGTCCTGCCACATTGTTATCGTGATTCTTGAATCATTTCTTTCTCTTGACCCTTGTATTCCCCTCCGAAAGACGGCGCGATGGACGTCTTGCCTGAAATTCGGGGCAGATACTAATTGGTGCTATCCGTCTACCTCTCCGAAGATGCCAAGTTGATTTATGGCGCCATGTATCGAAGGTTTAAACGGATGCGTCCGATGTAGCAGACTTCGTCAGATTCCTCCTCGCTTGAGGGGTTTTTGATTGTGGGGACGCTCTTCCCTGCAGGCGCAAGCCCCTGCAGTTAATTACGCTACCGCATTGCGGTAGCAACTTTCTCCTTCTCCAGATGATCACTTCATGTCGTGTGTGTTTATTTTGTGTTTGGTTGCCCGTGGATTGTATACGGAGACTGAGTTATGTCGTCGCCCGTAGGGCGTGGACTATTCCAAATCCGTATTATCTTAGATTTGGGTTTGGGGGTTTGGATTTAAGGATACGTTAGTCTCGTTTGAGACTAAGATCTACTTAAACGTTTGTTAAGGATACGTCAGCCTAGTTTTTAGACTAAGATCAACTTAACGGGATCGTTTAGATCCGACAAGAGAGAAATTAAGGGAGCCCTGTTGTTTAGTATAGTGACATTGCGGTCGATATATAGTTTAAGGACATTGCGGTCCAGTGTTAGTTTTAAGACATTGCGGTCGAGGTTAAGGACGTCGTAGTCCGTGGATTTAAGGACTCCATAGTCCAATGTTAGTTTTAAGACATCACAGTCAAGGTTAAGGACCTCATAGTCCATGGATTTAAGGACTCCACAGTCCGGCGTTAGTTTTAAGACATCCCGGTCAAGGTTAAGGACCTCATAGTCCATGAGTTTAAGGACCCCACAGTCCGTATCAATGTATGGTCATCGGGACCCGCCACCTCTTTGAAGACGTTGAGGAATTACAATGCCAAGTATCAAAGGAGTGAAGAGATGTACCTTTGAACTAAGGTAGATTAAATAGTCTTTGGCCCAATTTGGGACCAAGACCAATTAATTATGTTATGAGCCCATTAGCCCAGTTAAGTTTGAATTGAGGACTTATGGCCAGCTTGGGCTAAGTCCAATCATGTTTAGAATATTGGCTTTCTGTTGGTCCATTGAAGGAGAGGCTTTGCCTCTAGAAACTTAGCCAATTGGGCTAAAGTTAGTGTTAAACACTAAAGACAAACAGTGTTGAACACTAGGAGTGAGATTGACAAGTTAGTGTTTAACACTAAAAGATAGTTAGTGTTAAACACTAGCAACAGGGCTTTCAAATTAGTGTTTATACACTAAAGCAAATCAGTGTTAAACACTGGCAATGGAGATTTCAAATTAGTGTTTAACACTAAGGCAATCAGTGTTAAATACTGGAAAAGGGTCTTCCAAGTTGGTGTTCAACACAAAGAAAGTCAGTGTTAAACACTGTAAATAGAGTTTTCCAAATTAGTGTTTAAACACTAAGAAAATCAGTGTTGAACACTGGATATCGAGGTTTCAACTTTAGTGTTAAACACTAAGGCAAGAGGGGTCACGTGGTAGCACGTGAGAGCGCCCTCAATTCATTTTATTCTGCCAAAAGTATTGAATACTTTGGAGCATCACGTGCTGTCACGTGATGGGCATTTAAATGTTTGTCTGTTAGAGCTTCTGCCAAGGGGTCACGTGGGGCACATGAGGCGTTGCCTCAAAGCCCTTCTCTGTGAAACTTTTCAGGGGTCACGTGGTAGCACGTGACCCTGCTTCTTTGCATGTTTATTTATATTTTTTAAGAATTAAATTCTTCATAGGGTTAAACCCTAATAATAACTTTAGAGGAATTAAATTCCCACTTTCTTTTGAAGAATTATATTCTTAGATAGAGTTATACTCTAGTTTCTTTTCTGTAAGAATTAAACTCCTCATAGATGTGAAGAACTAAATTCTATCATAGGGTTAAACCCTAATTTCCTTTTTTTTAAAAGGAATTAAATTCCTGTTATTTTGATAGAATTAAGTTCTTAATTAGGGTTAAACCCTGGTTCTGTCCATTTTGAAGGAATTAAATTCCCATAACATAGGGTTGAACCCTAATTTTATCTCAAAGGAATTGAATTCCTATAGTTCTGTGAGAATTAAATTCTCAAACTTCCATTCCCCTTCTATGTTTTGGATCTGCATGGCAGGATCTCAACCCAATAAGAATTAAATTCTCAATTCATGGGGAGATGTGCACTTTGCAGATCCTCTGCTAGAGAAAGAACTAAGTTCTTCTTTTTGTATAAGAGTTAAACTCTTTGAGAATTAAATTCTCCTTTTTAAGCCTCTCCCTTCTTACCTAAGGTTTTCTTTTACAGAGGATCAAATTCTTCCCAAAATCTCAAGGCTCTATTTCTCTCTCTGTGTATGTCTCTGTATGTGTCTTTTTTGTTCTATTCTTCTTGGCTCCTATTTATAGGAGAAGGAAGAAAATCAATCAGTTTTAGTGAATCTTTCATTGAAAGATTTAATTTGTTTATTGAGAGATTTGATTTACATTCATCATTCATCTGGGCCTTTGTATTATTAGGTGAATTTTATTCACCATTGGATTTCAAATCCAAAGATATCCCTTTGTTATTTCAGTTAGATTTTAAGGGAAAATCTTTCCAAGTTCAAGATTTTTCCATAAATAGGTGACATTTAATCACCTTTAGATCTTTAATCCAACGGTTCCAAATAATCATTCTCTTTTGGAAAGATTTGAATGCTTTCATAATTTAATTCTGTTAAATAAAGAGGCTTTGAAAGCCGGTCACGTGTGGCCACGTGACCCCTGGTCACGTGTAGGCACGTGACCCCTGAAACGGGCCTTTCTTCTCCTTTTGCGCTCTGTTCTCTGGCCGCTGCTCAGCCGTCACGTGCCAACACGTGACCCCTGGTCACGTGTGAGCACGTGACCTTTTCTGGTGCCTTTTCTTTGATTTAAACAGGGAGCGAATCTGCCTTTTGCCACTGCTTTTAAATGTCACGTGTCAACACGTGATCGCTGGTCACGTGCTAGCACGTGATGCCTCCTCCATAAATTTTCCTGATTTTAAATCAGGAAACAAATGCCCCCCACAGCGTTGTTCTCACGTGTCTGCACGTGAGTGCAACGCTGTCACTTTTTGTGACCGTTGGATTCCTCTAGGGATTTGGGGAGATGAAGCGTCTCCATCACATCCTATAAATATAGGGGTCATTTCAGAAACGCCTCTACTTTTGCTTATCTTCCTCTTTGCAAACTTTTTCTGAGAATTTAATTCTCTTCTTCCAGAGCTTAGTTCTCTACCTTGAAACATTTTTAGAGTTTAACTCTGTTCAAAAAGACTCTTTTCTTCAGGTAATGCTCTTGAATGAACGATGAACTTTCACATTCCTCTGAATTTTAAATCCAAACCAAGGGTTTTTACCCTTTTTAACAGGAACCCATTCTTTCTTTAAGCTTTTCAATCAAAATATGAAACCATTTAATCTTCAACAGTAGATCTTTTAGGGCTCGTATGATCTTTAGGGAGATGATGATGGCGGTTCAAATCCATGGAATTTAATTCCATCCCAAAAATGTTTCTGGGAATTTAATTCCCTTTTCTCAATAAGGAATTTAATTCCTATGAAGAACTCAGTTTCTTCGCATGGAGGCTTCTTAGGGTCTCTTTGCCCTAGGTTATCCTTCTGTAATTAATGGAGCAGAAGCTTTGTAACAATTCTCATGACCTTTATTTCAGGTATTATGGATGCCCATATGTATGGTCTTGACGAAATCATTTCCTATGGGAATATTCGTGCACTGGGCTGCAGTCAGAACCAGGAGTTCACCAATGCTCAGTGCGCTGAGATCATGAGCCGCTTCGATGAGTACAACCATCGGCTACTCCCTCGTCGCTCTTCTCTTCTGAGACTCATCGTGCTGGCGATCTGGGAGGCACTCCCTCTCTTTTGCACCGGCGTACCGCTCGGGGCATTGGACACTACTGAGGATAAGGTACATTCGGTATACCTGATGAGCTTGATCTTAAAGAGGAGGCGAGATCACCTCATTGATCTCTTACACCAGGCTTTTCAGCAGTCAGCCATACTTGCCGCCTATCGGAGGGTGGAGGACATTCGTGAGGACCCCGACGCTTGCGACCGCGAGAGGAAGCATACCAGGATGGTTCGAAATGCCTGGAAGATCTTGGACAAAGTTACATTCGAGTTTCTCAATCCCTGTCCCGTGTCTGAGGTCTTACCGTTGTAAACGTTTTCTTTTTATTTTGTACGAACCTTTTAAAACCTGAATGATAAATCTTATTATGTCTTTCTGTGTTTGCATACCCCCTTTTTTGTGGGATTTTGTCATACATTCATCATTCATTTTTTTTATTGTTGCTGCCGATGTGTTTAATTTACGGGGCATTATTTCATTTTCTAGCACACACCAAGCATGTTGCTCACGTAATCCACACGGGAGGGGCCTTTTATGGGGCTATTCAATTTTCCATGCCATGTTTCTGTGCATGGCATTAGATGTAGAAAAGGAGCCTTGGAAATAGTTCCCTTTTTAAGATTTCCAACGCTTTCCCCTTTTTGGGCCTTGGAAATAGTTCCATCATGCCATGTTCTTCGCGCGTAGCATTTAATGCTCCCCTTTATAGTCTTGAGGCCACAGTCTGCTTCCTCTTCACAGAGAATTTCATTCCCATTTTGATGTGATTTAATTTGGGAAGCAACTGAGTGTCATGGCCTGCAACCGTCCACACGCTCATCGACAGCCCTGAGAGGTGCCTATCGAGGAGATGATCCCGCGCTTTGCCGCATGATTGGTGGATCCTCTCCTTACCGATGACGAATGTGACTTGGCGGTGTATGAACTCTTGATCCGTAGGGGGTCCCCCCTCCCGATGGGGTCCCTCTGGCTCCGGATGATTCTCGCGGCTGTGCTTGCCGACATCCCTCCTCACCCGGTGGAGATGACCCTGGCGATGCTTGACGCGGCTGAAGAAAAGCTCGAGGGCTTTCACGAAGCGTGCCTGATTACTCAGGCTTTGAAGGATTGCTCAGTTCACTTGCTGAGCCAAATAAGAGCCCGGCGAGCTATTATGTCTGCTTTCGCGGACGAACATGGCATCAATAGATGGGGAGCGACTCCTCATGAGAACCGTCGCTTTGATGTGTTGGAGAAAGCTGAGAGAGAGATGGAGAATTTTGTTCTTTATTTTGTTAACCCTTGTGCTACTGATCCCGTGTTTGGTGACCTTTTCCCGCTAGCGTAGTATATTTAAATTAGTCTTTTTCGCATGCTTTATGTTGAACTTCCATGTGTGCTGAGTATTCGTATGTATGTTTTTGCTTGCATAAAAGCACTTTGTGTTCTTCCCATGAGAACTTTCTTTAATTGCGAACATTATCACTATGTTGCATGCACATCAGAGCTTCGGGTATTATTTCTTTTCAGATATTCATATAGTTGCGAATGCATGCTTGATAGGATGTACATCGAGGACTTTTTTTTGCTTCCCATACCAGGTGATGTGAGCGCGTTTTAGATCGACTATTGCTGTCGACTGGAGGCTCGTTTATACGGTCTTGAGCGTGCATGTCCTGTTTCCAAGGTTGCGGTTGCGGTCGCGGTCGTTGCGGTTGCGGTCGCGGTCGCGAAAGCGAGCTTACATGGCTTGATAGAGCGACGCGTGGCGAACATATTGTTGTGCGAGAAAAGGGCTCAGCCGTAAATTTTCGGAGAGGGAGCTGGCTTCTAAGGCGCTGAGCGAGCTTCAAGCCAATCTTACCACCAAGGCTAACAAAGCATATGAACTCTGGCGGGTGCTTCAAGAGTCTATCAAAGAGGTGGTGACTCTTGATACAGCTGTCGCGTTCACTCGTGAAAGGGTCGAGGCTCACAAGGCCACTGAGAAAGAGTTTGAAGGTCGGCTTGCTTCGTATCAGGCCCAGCAGGCTCAGGCGGAGGCTCATCTCTTGGCGATCCTGAATAATGAAGCCGTGACCCAGCAAAAGCAGGATGAGCTAGCGAAATTACTAAATCGCCCGCTGATCAGTCGAAAATATTGTATATTTTAGCCGGCAATTTCCCTAACATTTGCATACATTTAGAAGTGTTCGGCATTCATATTCTACATATTAGCAAATCTGTCACAAAATATGAGATTTCATGTATTAGACTTTTAAACCGACACTTTAAGGGAAATTAACCGCATTTCATGGCATCGCATCATTTCTGTATTTGCGCAACACTTGTCTTGAGTCTGTACAGGAAAATACGGAAGAAAAGCAAAAGAGCTGATCAAAAATACGCCAACTCAACAATTTCAGATCTGGAAGCAATATAAAGAGAGAAACAAAATTCCACATATCAGATAAAGGCCCACAACTCAGGCCCAACAAGAACCAGAAAGCCCAAGCTCTAAATCCCCAAAGAAGCCGCCCTTCCGCGGCAAATACCCCTTAACTGCGGCGGATCCGCGCCTCTTCTGCCACGTCATCAATTCATTTTTACTGCAGAATCTCAATCTCTGGGCCCACAGTCCTTTCTGATACTTCAAATTCCAGAATTCTCTCGAAGCTACTGCCAGATCAGCAAAGTAGATTAAGCAAGGCTAATCCTAATTAAGCTCCTAACTAACCTCTTCTAGAAGCTCCCTCCTAACTAATCACATCTAGAAGCTTCTCCCCTAACTAACTTTTGGAGGGAAATTTGAATTCCCTCAACAAACTTTTGGAGGGAAACTTAGAATTTGAAATCCTAGATCTAGGGTTAGTTATCTATAAATAGGAACCTAGACCTAGGGTTAAGGGGCTAATCATTCTTTAGTTAGCTAGTTCATTAAATAATCTCTCATTCCCTCTTTCATCATCTTCTTCCACAAGTCTCGTGACAAGGCTTGTGCGAAACCCTAACCCTAATTCCACTCCAAATCCATGATCTTGAGTACCAAATCAAGCGAGAAGCCTTCAACCTTTTTGGAGCCGAGCCGATCTTCAATCGGGCAAGTGATCCAAGCCGATCCGCGATCCACGGAGACGAGCGAAGCCAAGTCGACGATCGAATTCTTCCTCTTGTAGTTCTTGAGCGAATGTAATGAAATTGTTGATATAAATAAAAGGTGAAATTCTTTAATCTAGCTTTCTTTCAATTCTTGCATCATGATTAGATCTCAATTTGTAATTGTTGTTCTTGTTGTGATGTTTGAGTAAAACTCCGCTCGTAAAGGAGTCGAGACGATTGTAGAATGATGATGTAACAAATCTTAATACGATTTTTAAGTCCTACGAGTTTTGTAAACCCTAGCAAGTTCAAGAATCGATGACCTAGTTTCGTAGCGATGCTTTCTTGATTGTGATCGCTCGAAATTAGGGATCTACGATCGTTTCTTGAATTTACTAGAGGATAGAATATGAATGATATCGACGAAAGAACAAGAGATAAGATGAAACCCTAGTTTCACAAGAAGTCTCTAATTCTCATCGATCATCATCGATCTAGTATCAATTCATCGAAGGATAAGAATACGTAATTGTAAGATTACATCACATCTATAGATCCGATCGATTCCTACGAGCCTCATTTCGATTCTTGAGATTTGGTGTGGAAAAATCAACAAACTATCAATTCTTGATTCTATCTTTTCTTGTTATTAGATCTAGATATTTTCTTTTTCTTGAAATACAAAATTTAAATCATGAATTGTTTGTTTTCTTTTCTTTAAAGTTTCGACTCATCTAAATTCGAAAAGACGAACGATTACACTTTCCCTGTGGACGATCCGCACTCACTAACAATCTACATCCGACACCGTAGTTGATTGCGGTCAAATAATTTTTGGTTGTGATTTCTTTATACAATTTTTCAAATACTACACAAATCAAGAATTCTTTTCAATCAAATGGCGCCGTTGCCGGGGATAGTGCGCTAATAGTTCGTATTTTGAAATTTGAGTTGAAAATTTTATTCCATCTAAATTTTGTGATCAAAATTCGTGCAAACACTAATACGAGTGTTGTGATTTGTTGCGAGAAAATCTGGAATCATTGGAGCTGGAGAAAATTTTTTCTGAAAATTCCAGAGGACTCAGGAGCTGAACAGAAGCTCTCTGTAAAAATCTTGTGCAGTGAGCTTTCCACCCAAGCGCGGAAGCGCGGCACCAGAGCCTCATCCGCGGCGGATCCGCGGCAACCCTAGCTCCTCTCTGCATCAATTTTGCTCTGTAACTTTCTAACTTTCTTATCTCTTACCTCATCTGCTCCAAATAACAATTTCTTGCAGGTTTCTTTGCAAATAATCACTGCGCCGCAAAAGCAAAATAAAATTTGTGCGTGTTTTTGATTCTTGGTTGTTTGCATATTAATACGGAATTTAAGGGGCACGACCAAATTCAAATTAGGTGGGGATTTCATTACCCTTCCTAGGCCCCGAAAATCACAAACTTGCATCCGCATTGACCCTCATTAATTAAAAGAAATCTAGAGATGACTCTAAGGACCGTCGCGCTCAATTAGGACAAGAGAAGGCCGTGGGTAATTCATTGCTTATCCGCGTTTTCTTGTGGTGCCTAAGACGAGTGTGTCTAAGGCTAGTGGTTTTTAATTAGGCCCACTACTTATGTAGTGGAGTACCTTCCCACTTACCTGGCACTTATCCGGCCACAGGGGGACAAAGAGGCAGTGGAGGATTCTATCCTGCGACTTATCTTTTGGCAGTTAGGAGCGGTCTAGAGCCAGACCTAGGTGACCCCTAGATTTTAGGGTTTTGTGTGTTGCATTTGTTTTGTTGCATCATATTTTCAAAAATCCGTATCTTTTTAAAGCAAACACCGCATACATCATTTCCCCTAATTATAAATTCACGCTGCCACTTGTACTAACCCTTTTTAGTGCAAGATAGGCTGGACACGGGTTTCTAGTGCCTGTTAGTCCGCGTTTCACTCATCGACCCAAAAGTCGGTATTTCTACATTTACCTTTTCTCTACCCACCACCACACCCACATCGATGGATCCACCTCCATCGAACTTCTTTTCCACTACCCTGCCGCCGTCCGTTGGTGCGCAGATTCCACCTCGCATCTCTCTCCAGGAGAGATGCTATCCTACACGAGGCCCCCTTTCCACCTGTCTTTCCATTCCACCAGCCAACGGGGAAAATTTTCAAATAAAACCCCAATACATCAACCTTCTACCAAAATTTCACGGTCTCGAGTCTGAAGACGCATACGTGTTTATCACGAAATTTGAAAATGTATGCGCAATGATGGATACTTCACAGCTTTCTGTGGATGCTTTCCGTCTACGTCTTCTCCCATTCACTTTGTGCGATTTAGCCGAGAAGTGGCTATATAACACTACCGCACATTCAATTTCAAATTGGGACGAATTCGTCAAAGCATTCCATAAGAAATTTTACCCACATCAAAAGACAGCTCGAATCCGTAGCGAAATCTATCAATTCACCCAGCTTCCAAATGAAACATTTTCAAAATGTCTTGACCGTTTCAAGGATTTGTTAATCCAATGTCCACATCACGGCATCCCGAGATAGGAATTGTGCCGAATCATTTATGAGGGCATTACTCCTTACACAAGACAGACCCTTGAATCCATGTGTCAAGGCAACTTTATGACTAAAGATGATGGGGAAGCCTGGGAATTCCTAGAAAATTTCGCTGAAAAATCTTTACAGTGGGAGAGTGTGAGTCAATCGTCTAGGGATGGCAATGATATTTCCATAGGAGTTAGAGCTGACATTGCAGCTATTAATAAGAAACTCGAGAATATGGAAAATAAATTTTTAGCCGCCGCCCTAAGTCAAATATCACTCTCCAAAACTGTATGTGGATGTTGTTCTGATCCGTCTCACTTGACGGAAGAATGTCCGTTTCAAGGTCATGAGCATACCAATGCCACATTTCAAAGACCTAGAAACAATCCATCTTCCTCCACATATGATCAGGGTTGGAGGAATAACCCTAACTTTGCTTGGAACCAATCACAATTTCAAAACACGGTTCCAACCCAAAACAATTTCCAAGGGGCCCCTCCACCACAACAGCACCCACAACTTCAATTGAGTCAGCACCCCTTTCAAGCACAAAATTTCCAAAATCCGGCCAACACTTTTGCACCGTCTAGTCCTTTGCAATTGACCGGTACAGATAATACCTCTGCACTAGCACAAACCTTGGATACTTTCATGAAACAATCCATCCAAGGGACGGCAAGTTTGCAATCTTCCGTCGAGAATGTGATGAAGATCATTATCTCTCAAAATGATAATATCAAATCGATGGAAGCACAAATTGCATAACTAAAAGCCGAAATGAGTGCACGAGAGAAAGGGAAACTTCCAGCTCAACCTTTACCTAATCCTAGCTATTCACATCATGTGGATGAGATCACGTTGAGATCTGGAAGAGTGCTTGACCATCACCTTGGGGAAGAGTTTGATGATACTAATAAATCAATCAATAACACCCCGGCTGAGACCTTTCCTCACACACACACTTCTTACCCCAGTTCTTCTATCCCACCATCTTCTTCCGAGCCTATTCTCCATTTCCCAAAAGGCTCGCCACTACAGCCCACCTCTTTTACCCCTCCACGGACGATTCCCACTTCTATTCCGGGATTGGTTCCACACACACTTCCTTCTCCTATGATGGACCCAGCGCTTATTGCTAAAGCACCTTATCCTAATCGATTAAGGGCTAACACACCGAGTCCACATATGGAGAAGATTATGAACATTTTTAAGCAAGTAAACACCAACATCCCTCTCCTAGATGCCATCCAACAAGTTCCGTCCTATGCGAAAACTCTTAAGAACTTGTGCACTAGGAAGAGGAAGAATCCAGTGCCCAAGAAGATTTTCATGGAAAAGACAATAGACACGGCTTTCCCCCAACAATTACCGAGGAAACGTAAGGATCCAGGATATCCTACTATTTCCGTTTCTATCGGGGAAAAACACATCAACCGTGCTCTACTAGACCTTGGCGCTAGTGTTAACTTGCTTCCATATTCTGTTTATGAGCAATTAGGGATCGGAGAGTTGAAGCCAACCAATTGCACTCTCCAGATGGCTGACCGATCTATCACCAAACCTAGGGGTGAACTGGAGGATGTGTTAATAAAAATCGGAGAATTTATATTCCCGGTAGATTTTATTGTAATTGATACACAGCCTGTAGCGAACCCACGGAATCAAATTCCGGTGATTTTAGGTCGCCCCTTTTTGGCCACTTCCAATGCTATTATCAACTGTCGTAATGGTTCTATGACCCTATCTTTCGGGAATAGGTCAATAGAACTAAACATTTACAAGTTGGGAAGTGTACCCTCCGAACCTACTGCTCAGGTCTGTTCTGTCGACTTAATGGATGTCGACAGCAGCGAATTTGATGATCCTCCTAATATTGATCTAGACTCTTTTCATATGTTATTGTTTGACCTAACTATGTATCATACACATACGGACTCTTCCACCAAGATGTCCGGGTCAACAATTAACACTGATTATGAACTGCTTTTAGAGTCTGAAGATCACCCCGCACTTTGTGATGACATTATTCACCGGGGTATGAATGGAACTTTTGAAGAGATCTTCGCTGATGAACTCGCATTTCTGAATAACACGGGTGTTGAGATGAATCAGGTTCCACTCACTGAAATTGAACCTCCACCCCTTCTTCTGAAATGTAAAAAGAATGCGAGTTATCCATCACATACACTGCATCGTCTCTCCAATATGAGACGCACACACATTCTATTCCACCTCTTTCCTTTTCCCCACTTCTTCTTCCACCAACCAGAGCACTGCATTGATAAAATTTTTGAATGGTTGGTGTTAATTTTCGGTCTTTGCAAAGCTTGGCATCGACCACTGATTTTTTGACCCCCTCATATGATTTTCAAAGATTAACATTGCTTAAGTTTGGGGGGGAATAATCGGGCTCTTGAAAAGAAATTTTTACAAAATTTTGAGCCAAAAATAAGTTTGGGGGAGGTTCTTCACTTAAATATTTTGCCCCCACTAATAAATTCCTCCCAAGCTTACAGGTTTTCAGATTTAGCAGAGAGCAACAGTGAGGACACTGTTGAAAACAAGTTTGGGGGAGGTTTGTGCTTATTTTCGCATCATTTGCATATCATTTGCATAAGCACAAAACATTTTTTTGAAAACCTATAAAAATTTAAAAAATTTTAAAAAAAGATAAAAATATTTTTTGTACATAAATAAGATAATAAAAGTTTAGATAGTGAAAAATTACATCCATGAGATTAGAAAAATTTAAGAAAACTAAGAAAATTAGAAGTTTTCTTATACGAACTAGTAATAAGTAGTTATGAGCCGTTGTCCCAAGGGTTAGTAAGATGAAGGAAGTCACTAATCTGAGGATAAAAATAAGTCTGAAAAATAGTTTCTATTCTGGAAGCCAAACATTTTGAACGTTGATACCCTGCTATTCGCACTTACACACGTCTTGAAGCCTGGGATAGTAGAGGATACCTTGAAATGCTCTTGTCTTAAAGCCAAAAGTATGAAGGAAATAAAAAGAAAAGTGAATAAAGAAAATATAAAGTGGTGAGAAAAATGGACACTGGTTTTGTTATCACCAAAGGCAAGAAAAATGTATAGCGAGGGTGCTTCTTCACCTAGTGCCCTAAGGCCAACTGGTCTGGGAGTCACTGCTATGCCTGAGGTGGTGCAAGACGAGGAAAATACACCAAGTAAGCAAGCACATGAGTAATCGGTCGGTTAGTACCTCAAGAAGTATTAACGGTCGCATGAAAGTGTGTGAGCAATCTCATCTAAATATTCATTAATTAAAAAGTACTAAGGCTGATGGGCAAGAGTATGATAGCTTGAATTGAATTCTCCGGGTGTAGGGATGTCCTTTACACACACGCAGGGCTATATGATCGATGTTTGGAAGAAAGATAGGAATGAAGAATAAGACGATGTTTTATTGAGGGAGGACGTGATTTCTGACATCTTTTCATGACCATTAAGATAGGGCTCATGACAACCGAAAAGCTAGCTTAGTTGGAAACCCTAATTTTCAAAGTCTTTCTTTTACAATTCTTTTCTTTAAATGTAATATTCATGATCTTCCTTTTATTATTGGATTTTGTGGGTGCAATCCGCTGAAAACCCTCAGGAGACAACACTCCTCCTACTAGGGACACCTAGAGGTTTAAAGGCTTGTTGCACGTGCTCAGTGCAATCGTGTTGCCTACGAAAGTGTGCTAGTTAGTTTTTCTCTTTCTTTATTTTCTCCTTCTCTTTTAATAAAACATTCGCTCGAGACGATCGAAATTAAGTTTGGGGGTATAGTGGCGAGTATTCCCGCCTGTCACGCGGGTGACCCGGGTTCGATCCCCGGCAACGGCGCCATTTGATTGAAAAGAATTCTTGATTTGTGTAGTATTTGAAAAATTGTATAAAGAAATCACAACCAAAAATTATTTGACCGCAATCAACTACGGTATCGGATGTAGATTGTTAGTGAGTGCGGATCGTCCACAGGGAAAGTGTAATCGTTCGTCTTTTCGAATTTAGATGAGTCGAAACTTTAAAGAAAAGAAAACAAACAATTCATGATTTAAATTTTGTATTTCAAGAAAAAGAAAATATCTAGATCTAATAACAAGAAAAGATAGAATCAAGAATTGATAGTTTGTTGATTTTTCCACACCAAATCTCAAGAATCGAAATGAGGCTCGTAGGAATCGATCGGATCTATAGATGTGATGTAATCTTACAATTACGTATTCTTATCCTTCGATGAATTGAAGGTCGGCTTGCTTCGTATCAGGCCCAGCAGGCTCAGGCGGAGGCTCATCTCTTGGCGATCCTGAATAATGAAGCCGTGACCCAGCAAAAGCAGGATGAGCTAGCGAAATTACTAAATCGCCCGCCATCTTGAAAAACTTGTATCTTTTCCTTTCTCTTTATACATACTCCTGAACAAGAGTATTTTCTTTTTGCTCTTTCATGAATTGTACCTTGTATCCATTTTAGTTATGAATAAAAGACATATTTTTTTCTTCTCAATGGTATGTCCTCTTTCTATTGAATGTGTTCTGCGGACAATTTATCTTGGCCTACTTGCAGGGCAGCGATGGCTTAGGATTCAGGGTTAAGATCTGCCTCCTAAGAATTTTGATCTTTGTGAGCCGTGAGGGTCTCATAAAGAGTTTTTCTCCCTACAGGTCGAGAGTATCCCATAGGTGTAAGTTCTTCTTAAGAATCGTGAGGATTCTTAAGCGGGTTTTCCCTTGGGGGTCGTAAGGATCTCACAAGAAAGTTTTCTTCCTTGCAGGTCGTGAGGACCCACAAGTGTTGAGTGAGGTCGCCCTTATCCGTATTTCACGGGGTCAAGGGTCGCTCTGGGATGTTCTCCAGGGTATCGTAGTTTAAAGACATCGCAGTCAAGGTTAAGGACCTCATAGTCCGTGGATTTAGGGACTTCACGGTCCGATGTTAGTTTTAAGATATCGCGGTCAAGGTTAAGGACCTCATAGTCCGTGGATTTAAGGACTCCACAGTCCGATATTAGTTTTAAGACATCACGGTCAAGGTTAAGGACCTCATAGTCCGTAGATTTAAGGACTCCACAGTCCGATATTAGTTTTAAGACATTACGGTCAAGGTTAAGGACCTCATAGTCCGTGGATTTAAGGACTCCACAGTCCGATGTTAGTTTTAAGACATCCCGGTCAAGGTTAAGGACCTCATAGTCCATGGGTTTAAGGACTCCACAGTCCAATGTTAGTTTGAAGACATCCCGGTCAAGGTTAAGGACCTCATAGTCCGTGGATTTAAGGACTCCACAGTCCAATGTTAGTTTTAAGACATCCCGGTCAAGGTTAAGGACCTCATAGTCCGTGGGTTTAAGGACTCCACAGTCCAATGTTAGTTTTAAGACATCCCGGTCAAGGTTAAAGACCTCATAGTCCGTGGATTTAAGGACTCCACAGTCCAATGTTAGTTTTAAGACATCACGGTCAAGGTTAAGGACCTCATAGTCCGTGGAATTAAGGACTCCACAGTCCGTGGATTTAAGGACTCCACAGTCCGATGTTAGTTTTAAGACATCCCGGTCAAGGTTAAGGACCTCATAGTCCGTGGATTTAAGGACTCCACAGTCCAATGTTAGTTTTAAGACATCACGGTCAAGGTTAAGGACCCTCATAGTCCGTGGATTTAAGGACTCCACAGTCCGATATTAGTTTTAAGACATCCCAGTCAAGGTTAAGGACCTCATAGTCCGTGGATTTAAGGACTCCACAGTCCGATATTAGTTTTAAGACATCCCAGTCAAGGTTAAGGACCTCATAGTCCGTGGATTTAAGGACTCCACAGTCCGATGTGTGGTTGCAGGGACCCGTCACCTCTTTGAAGACGTTGAGGAATTACAACGCCAGGTATCAAAGGAGTGAAGAGATATACCCTTAAACCAAGGTAGAATCAGTACAGAATCAGGGTGGTTGATCGTTAGTTTTAAGACATTACGGTCGAGGTTAAGGACATCATAGTCCGTGGATTTTAAGGACTCCACAGTCCGATGTTTGCTCTGGATGCTTCGCATGGGTTCACTGCCGTGCTTGGCGAGGACCAGGCTCCGCTCTGGGCGTTTTCCGCGGGGTCAAAGAGTGACGTTATCCGCGTTCCACGTAACCAGGAATTTGCACTAGATACTTCACACAGGTTCACTGCCCTGTTCGGCGAGGACTAGGCTCCGCTCTGGATGCTTCGCACGGGTTCACTGCCGTGCTCTGCGAGGACCAGGATCCGCTCTGGACGTTTTCCACGGGGTCAAAGAGTGACATTATCCGCGTTCCACATGACCAGGAATTTTGCACTAGATGCTTCACACGGGTTCACTGCCGTGTTCGGCGAGGACTAGGCTCCGCTCTGGATGCTTCACACGGGTTCACTGCCGTGCTCTGCGAGGACCAGGATCCACTCTGGACGTTTTCCACGGGGTCAAAGAGTGACATTATCCGCGTTCCACGTGACCAGGAATTTTGCACTAGATGCTTCACATGGGTTCACTGCCGTGTTCGGCAAGGACTAGGCTCCGCTCTGGATACTTCACACGGGTTCACTGCCGTGCTCTGCGAAGACCAGGATCCGCTCTGGACATTTTCCACGGGGTCAAAGAGTGACATTATCCGCGTTCCACGTGACCAGGAATTTTGCACTAGATGCTTCACACGGGTTCACTGCCGTGTTCGGCGAGGACTAGGCTCCGCTCTGGATGCTTCACACGGGTTCACTGCCGTGCTCTGCGAGGACCAAGATCCGCTCTGGACGTTTTCCACGGGGTCAAAGAGTGACATTATCCGCGTTCCACGTGACCAGGAATTTTGCACTAGATGCTTCACACGAGTTCACTGCCGTGTTCGGCGAGGACTAGGCTCCGCTCTGGATGCTTCACACCGGTTCACTGCCATGCTCTGCGAGGACCAGGATCCGCTCTGGACGTTTTCCACGGGGTCAAAGAGTGACATTATCTGTGTTCCACGTGACCAGGAATTTCGTTGATTGTATCCGTATTCCACGAAGTCGGGATTTGACTTTTCAGTGATCAGTATATCGCCGAGCCATGGAACTGGGAGTTGCCGCTGTTCCGTTTCGCTTGAGGTTGTGTCCGTCGTTACGAGACGAGTGTTGAGATGATCTCTAGGTCACTCGCGGCCCGTCAAGATTTGGCTTCTTTCTTTGATGAAACCTGGGGGGGTATGATCACTTCTTCGTTTACGCCCTTGGATTGTATACAGGGAGTGATGTAACATCACCTGTAAGGCACAAATTTCATTTTTATCTTATTTCTTTTTCTGCGGTGCTCTATCATTTCAGCTTTTATATCGCGAAAGTCGCGATTGCCACATCATTTCGGCTATTTTCGCGGTGCCCAATCATTTCGGCTATTTATTTTATTTTCTACTCGCTGCTTTTTATTGCGAGTTGCCCCATCATTTCGGCTGTTTTTCATGCATACATTTTTACTTGCTGATTTTGTTGCAAGTTGCCCCATCATTTCGGCTATTTCATATGCACGTGCAGCCTACTGGCTTTTCGCCATAAACCTGAAATTAGACACCGATTTCGGCATCAGCACCGCTATAACTGGGATATTGCCAGGAGCGAATCATCATTTGCCTCTATGGATGTCGAACAAAGGTGGCTTAGCGAACAGGGTTAGGGTCCTGTCGACTAAGGCTTTTGACTTCATGAGCCGTAAGGGTCTCACAAAGGTATTTCTCCCTATAAGTCGTGAGGATCTTGCAGGCGTATTTTCTCCTTAGGAATCGTGAGGATTCCTAAGTGTATGTTCCTCTGTAAGTCGTAAGGATCCTACAAGAGGGTTTTGTCCTCCTAAGTCGAGAGGACTTACAAGGGCTGTCCACCATATGGATATATCCCTAGTCATGGGTGGGACCTTGCTGGGGAAATGTTTATTCGCGCCCGTGGATTGTATATAAGGGTCAGCATTGAGCCACTTGTAGGGCAGTATCGAAGGTTGTGGGGGTTGCTTAAGCACAGGTTTAGGTCTTTGTAACTTAAGACTTTCAAATCTTATGAGCCGTAAGGATCCCATAAGAGAGTTCTCCTTAAGAGTCGTGAGGATCTCGCAAGTGTATTTTCTCCTTAAGAATCATGGGGATCCCTAAGTGTGTTGCTCCCTTGTGAGTCGTAAGGATCTCACGCGGGTGGTTTCTCCTTACAAGGTCGTGAGGACCCTGCAAGTGTCCTTTAACGAGGTTGCGCCCTTTTGGGTTTTCACAAACACTCGCCGGTAGTCCTGCTGTTTTTACTCACGGAGCCCTTTCGGGTTTTCATCCGTGTCCATTTTGCTTATGGACATACCGTTTTTATTTTATTATTATTATTATTATTTTTATTTATCTATTTATTTTTTTTTGTCTCGTCAGCCTAAGGATGCTGCGGTAGTAGTTTAAGGACGTTTCGGTCCGTCATTAGTTTAAGGACGTTTCGGTCCGTCGTTAGTTTAAGGACGTTTCGGTCCAACGTTGAGAGGGCCAGCTACTATTTATAGAGCTTGAGCTTAGAAAGATAGCAAGCGGACATAGTCATCGTCATCTATCATTGACCTAGGCCGTGGCTCATTAAGCGTGGTATTTCTTTAGGAAGCGGCCGTTTATTGGCCTGAAAGGCCTTTCACCGTGCATATCCATGAGTAGATAGGCTCCACCCTGGTAGACCTTGTCTATGATGTACGGACCTTCGTAGTTCGGCTCGAATTTTCCCCGCTTGGCGCGATTGGGGATCATTGGCCTTTTGACCACTAGCACGAGTTCGCCTTGGCGGAATGCCTTCGGTCGGGTCAATCATTCATATGAGCGCGTCATCTTCGCTTTGTAAGCCTCCAGATTTTGTTGCGCTATGAGCCGGGTTTCATCAAGGGCATCAAGCTCCTCAAGCCGAAAGTGGACATTTTCTTCGTCCGTCAACTCGCAGTGGACTGCCACTCGTAGAGAAGGTAGCTCTATCTCGAGGGGGAGTACTGCTTCCGTACCGAATACCAATGCGTATGGCGTTGTGTTCGTGGTCGTCTTGAACGTAGTTCGATACGCCCAAAGAGCCTCTTGTAGTCTCTCGTGTCAGTCCTTCTTATTTCGGGACACCGTCTTTTTCATGATCTTTGTCAAGGTCTTATTGAAGGACTCAGCTATACCGTTAGCTCGCGGATTATAAACCGAGGAATATCTCCAGTCTATATGGTGTTGTTGCGCGAAGCGACTGATCTTGTGGCTTCTGTAAGCTGGCCCGTTATCGGAAATGATCCGTCGCGGAGTTCCATACCGATAAATGACGTGCATCTTGAAGAAATGGAGGATATTCTCCGTCTTCACTTCCCTCAACGGCACTGCCTCTGCCCATTTGGAGAAGTAATCAGTCGTCGCCAAGAAGAAACGATGTCCCCTGGACGATGCTGGTTCGATGGGGCCGACTATGTCAGTTCCTCACATTTCGAATGGCCAGCTAGCCACCGTTGGATGGAGTGGATTTGGATGCTGGTGGATAAAGTCTCCATGGATTTGGCATGAGTGGCATTGCTTCGCATATTCGAGGCAGTCCTGAATCATCGTGGGCCAGTAGTAGCCCAACCGCTTGATTTTCAACTTCATCTTTGGGCCTGCTTGGTGAAAACCGCAGAGTCCGTCGTGAACTTCCTTAACGACCCTTTTTGCCTCTTCAGGTCCTAGGCATCTCAGCCACAGAGAGTCAAATGACCTCTTGTACAGAGTATCGTTGACGAAGGCAAAAGACAGAGCTCGTTTTATAAGATGATGTTTTGAAGACGCATCTTCGGGCGTTCGACGGTATTTGAAGTAGTCTATAAAGACTTCTCTCCAATCCTCGTCCTTTTCCCGGTCTTTTATTTGCAAGGTCATCTGCTCAGTCGCTTCCTTTTCTTCGGATGATTCCGGAGATATTTCTGCTGGGGCGAGCACCCGACAGCTTTGTACCACGATTCTTACGTCGTCGAGGTTCTCATCAGCCAGTTCCGTAGCGAGCTTGGCCAACGCGTCTGCTTTGCTGTTTTCCGCGCGCGGTATGCTTTCCAAAGTACAGGAAGGAATTTGAGTGAGCAGTTGTTGTACTTTCTCGCCATACCTCACCAGCTCGGGTTTGCACATTTGGTAGTCGCTATTTACTTGACTAACGACCAGCTGAGAGTCTCCGTAGATGAGGAGGTTCTCAATCCCCATGTCGATGGCGATCTCGAAGCCTGCTATCAAAGCTTCATACTCGGCTTCATTGTTCGTCCTCGATTCTATTAAGGAGAAAGCAAAGCGCATTATCCCTCCTTGTGGAGTTACAAAGATGAGTCCTACCCCCGATTTGATTATCGGGGTACTTTGTTTGCGCTTCTTCATGGAAGATGCTCCATCGAAATAAAGCTCCCATCGGGTATCACCACCATTGATCGTGTCAAACGCATGTTCGTCTGGCAGATCGCAATTCAGAGGAGAACCGGCAGGTACTGGATGCTCAGCAAGGAAGTCGGCGATGGCTTGGCCTTTCACTGCCTTGAGAGGCTGATAGGTTATCGAGAACTCCATCAAGAGCAGGGCCCATTTAGCGAGTCACCCTGTCAATATGGCCTTTGACATTAGATATTTGAGGGGGTCCACCTTTGATATAAGACGGATTTCATGCGCCAATGCATAGTGCCTGAGTTTTGTTATCGCAAAGATTAACGCCAGGCAATGTTTTTCGATAGGGAAGTAATTGCTTTCTGCCCCCAGAAGAACTCGACTCAAATAGTAGAGCGCTCTCTCCTTCCCTTGGTCGTTTTCTTGTGCCCATAATGCGCCTAAGGAATCCTCAAGGGCTGTTGTATAAAGAATAAGGGGCTTTCCCTTGATTGGAGCAGCTAACACCGGCAGGTTCTGCAGGTACTGCTTGATCTCATCCAGCGCGCTCTGGCATTTTTGATCCCAGACGAATGGAGTTCCCTTCTTCATCAGGTGGCTGTAAGGACGGCACTTGCCTGACAGGTTGGCGATAAACCGCCGGATGTACGCGAGCTTCCCTTGGAGAGACTGCAACTGTTTGAGAGTTCTCGGCGGAGGCATTTCCATGATCGCCTTGATCTTAGATGGATCTATTTCGATACCTCGGTATCGGATGATGAATCCCAGGAATTTACCCGAGGAAACTCCGAATGCGCATTTGAGAGGATTCATCTTCAAATTGTATTGCCGAAGGCGTTGAAATACGGTCTTCAGATGCTCTAAGTGCTCTTCGTATGACATGCTCTTCACTACAAGGTCGTCGATATAGCATTCGACGATTTCATGTATAAGATCATCGAAGATCTTTGTCATGGCCCTCTGATAGGTGGCACCGGCATTCTTTAAACCAAAAGGCATAACTTTGTAGCAGAATATACCCAAAGGAGTCCGGAAAGCGGTGTGCTTCTGGTCTTCGGGATGCATCTTTATTTGATTGTACCCTGATGAACCATCCATGAAAGAGAAAACTTCATGAGTGGACGTATTATCTATCATCAGCTCAGTGACCGGCACTGGGAAATCGTCCTTCGGGAAGGCTTTATTGAGATCTTGGAAGTCCACACATATGCATACTGTCCCATTTTTCTTCATTACCGGGACGATGTTAGCGACCCAGTCAGGATACTGTACCTCCTGGATAAACCCAGAATCGATCAGCTTCTTGACTTCGGCGTTAATGCTCATCTCAAGCTCGAGCCGCATTCTTCTCGGCGCTTGTTTGACTGGCTTGATATCCGGGGATATTGCTAATTTATGCACAGTAATCTCTGGATCTAATCCCGGCATTTCGGAATAGTTCTATGCGAAGCAATCTCTATGCTGTAGAAGCACGTCCATTAATGCAGCCACCCTTTCTTCAGATAGCAGCTTGCTGACGAATGTCGGTCGCGGGTCATCTGCCGACCCCAACTCAATCTTCTTGAGGTTATCTGCAGTAGTATGTATACCATCTTCTAGTTCTTTCGGAGCTGGTGGAAATTCTGAGATCACCTCATTGTCATTGTTTTCGAAGCACCAAGGGAGGTCGTCCCTATCCTCGGGCCCTTCTCTTGATATCGTTATCATATGACAGGTACGAGCTCGCTTCCAAGACCGTTGTGGATCTGGTTCTGCTCTTGTGGCTTTGGGTTCGTGCTTTTGTGGCGGGGTCACCCTCCAGCTGCTGGATAAAGCAAACCTGCCTTGCTGGTACTGGTCTTCCACCCAGTTTTTGAAAGGTGAAGCAGTCTTCGATAGGGTGTCCTATGGCTCGGTGATAAGGGCAATAGCCCGGATGAGTGACCTCGTTAGCTTGCTCAGGGTGTTTAGACTCCGGAAGTGTGATCATTCGGTGCTTCATAGCGAGATCGAGTATTTTCTTCGTCTTTTCTTGAGGGAAGGAATACGCTCGACTCATCTTCTTCATGAGGGACAAGTCCGGACCGCGCAATACCCGATCACATGACTCTTTAATCCTGCATCGTTGCTGTCGGCTCCCTTTTCCGCCTTTTGACTTATTTCTACCTCTGCGTCGGGCCTTTTGCGCAATGGGTCGATAGGGAGGAGCATCTTCGTCTTTTGCAGCCTGTGGAAATAGACGTTGCGTCCTGGCTTTCTCGTAGATGGCCATTTCGCGACTATGGTCGTCTCGAGCTTTTTGACCCGCTTTCCTGATAAGCTTGTCCATTCATTCTTCAAACGACGGACTCGGCACTTCGCTCGCGGGATCCAGTTTTGACGAGGGGTTAGCATCTCTCGACAGGACGTCCTCTTCCTCATCGAAGTTATATATAGCGTAGCTACCGTGGACTCGCTTCCGTTTCCCGGATCTCAAATATCCAAGCCCGAGCGTTTCCATTCTTCCGTTGGGCAATTTGCGCTGGGTCTCAGGGACATCCCAAATCCTGTTGTAGAATCGAGCTTGTCGGATAGTCTGTTTTAAGGGTACCCCTTGGCGCTTCAATAGTCTTTTCAACCCGTCTGTGTAGTATCTGGGCAAATGGAGGGGTTGGAGCCTGTCGAGTGTAGAATCCGCGCCATGCCAGATTTCTTTCTCCACTCTTGTTTCCGTGGATCGGTAGAATAGGATCGCCTTTTCACCCTTTCGCCTGGGAGGGACGTAAAATGCCTGCAGGTCCTGCACATTGTAAGCTTCAAGTGCGTCAAGGTCTTTGTAGTGTTCCCGCGGCACCATGGTGATTTGCAAACTCTGATCATTGCCAGGGGATGCTTGTATTGCCGGGCGACTGGAGAACACGGCATTAACCTCATCTTCCGAGTCACTTCCGAAGATCAACATGGGGGCAGACGGTCCCGGGTTGTTGCGTCGAGACGGACCAGCGTAAACTATCTCTTCTTCTTCTTCGGTATCGCTTCCGAAAATAGTGATGGTGGCGGCGGCTTTGTTCTCCGGCTTGCGACACCTTTCTGTATCCTCGAAGTCTGGCAAAAAGTACTTTGCATCTTCGTACTTGCGGACTTCGTTCACGGAGAATGGGTTCAGCTCACCTGTTACGGTATACTCAAAACCATCCTTAAAGTACTTCATACACTGATGCTGTGTAGAAGGGATGATATTGTACTCGTGTAACCAAGGACGACCGAGCAAGGCGTTGTAGCAGGTCTTGGCGTCAATGATGTGAAACTTGATGTCCGTGACGAGTAGTCCGAAGCGTAATGTTAATATCACGTATCCAAGAGTCCGTGATGACTGGGAGTCGAAACCGGAGATGGTAATTTTGTCACGAGCGAGGTGTTGCACACTCATGCAGATTTCCTTCAACACCCATTGACGGAGGATCCATTATCAACCAGGCTTTTCCCTATCTTGATATCGTGGCAATATCCGGAGATGTATAGGGGACGGTTGTGGTCGCACGTCCCAAGGAGAAGGTCCTCATCACCGAAAGTGATGTCGGCCGTGTGCACTTCTTCCAGTTCATCCTTCATCCTTTCTTCGGCGAGGAAGGCTTGGAACTGTTCGAGATCTTGTAACGCCTTGATTAATGAATCTCTTGCTTCCTTTGATAATAGGAGGGCGTCGAGAATGCTGAGCTGTGAAGGTAGTTTCCTTAGGTGTGCTAGGATGTTATAGTCCACCTTACCCTTCCTGGGAGGGTCTTTGGCAGTCAACTCTTTCATGACTTGGTCATCTATGGTGATATCCTCAGTGACCTTCTCCTTTCCCTTATTTTTTCTATTCGCGGGTCCGAGATTCTTTTCCGGGAGCGTGCGATTGCGCAGCTGAATGTTTTCGCAGGCCTCTGGTTCTTCCTCTTTCCCTAAAACGGATTCTTTAAAGAGAGGGCCCAGAGCCATTTCTTCATCAGAGTCGCTCCCAAAGGTGAGAACTTGTGACCCTCCGGCGTTAACTATGTAACAGTTGCCGGCAGTCCTTTTGCGCCCTTCGGTCGTACTTTTTTTGTTCCCGACGAGTCTTACGTTTCATACGCTTAAAATGTTGCCGGTGAGCAACATATCCTTGCCACCACATCTTAAAAGCGTCGCACTCCTCAGTGGGGTGCGAAATCTTCCGATGATATGCGCAATAATTAGGGTGCCTCTCCTCCCCATCGAACGTGTTTTCTTCCGAGGGTGGTAGCTTCATTCCCATCGACATGGCTTTGGCAAACCTTTTCCTCGTCTTCAATATGTTTTTATCCACATCGGGTGTCTTTTGATCTGGTGGGAGTGCTTTGACTCTTTCGTTTAGTCGCTTGCGTTTGGCTCCTTCCGATGCAGCCATCTCACGCTCCTGATCGGCTTTACTTTTCAAACGAATCTCGTCTAGAAAGGCGTCGATCATTTCATCTGTTGGCCATACAAGTTCTGGCTCAGGCTGTGCCCCCAGTTTCTCAGTGCCAGGAATTTTCTCATCGTCCGTAGACGAGTGGGAAATCACATGACAACTCGCCACATATCCCTCGGATTCATCCGACGAGCTTTCTCCATCATCTTCCTCCTGAAAGATGTGGTTGAGGAACTCTTGCAGTGTGACGGGAGTCCGCGCCTTTTGATTGTACTCCTCCAGCGCGTTAATCTGTTTCTGCAAATCCGTGCGCTTGTCTCCAGGCTTTACGGGCTTCTTGGATTTCTTCTTCTTTTTCTTCGAAGATTTTGACGGTTGGGTGTGAGTACTTGGGCCATCACCACCGCTCTTTGTAGTTGGACGCGGCTTCAGCATCCCTTCGATGATTTGAGGTTCAAGCGGGTTCTTCCATTCGACTGCTGGGCACGCATGAAGATCACTCAGTATCCTTTTAGTTTTAGCTGATAGCACGACCTCCCATGGAGCTTCTTCAATAAAGGAACAAGTTGCCCCTGGTGCGTCTGTCTTCTTAGGAGTATGCGGCTGTGGTGGGTTCACCTTCCACTTTTCGGACAGCGCAAACTTTCCCTGGAGGTATTGATCCTCAATCCACCCTTTTAAGACGAAGCAATCCTCAATCGGATGGCTTACCGTTTGATGGTAAGGGCAATAATTGGGGTTATTCACCTCAGTGGGTTGTGGTGGTCGCCTTGGTTTGGCAAGTTGATAAGCCTGTTGCGTACGGCCAGCTCGAATAACCGTTTTGTCTTATCCCGTGGGAACGAGTAGGGGCGCTTCATCTTCTCATTATAATACCGGCGTATTTCTTCCAGTTGATCCGCCAGCTTTGGGGCACTGGGTTGCTGCTGAGCATTCACAATGAAGGTTGCCTTCCCTTTACCCTTGTCACTCCGAAGCTCCAGCTTCGGGGGAGACGGTCTGTGACCCATCTGGGCCAACTTGTCGATTAAAGCTTGGAACGTGGTTGGCTTAAAGAACATCATGAACTGGGAGATAGTTGCATGAGGGTCTAGGGTTCCCACGAACATGCCCACCACGGGCGCTTCCTCAATGCGTTGTTCGCATTTCGACCATAAATTTCGCCAGCGTATAGCGTACTGGACCCACGTTTCGCCTGGTTTCACCCTGGCATTAATTAATGCTGTTATCGGAGTGCGTTCGCTGGCGCTTGCGAATCGCTGACTGAATAGCAATTCCATTTCAGCGAACGTCTTGATGGAATCGTTCGGGAGTTCTGAATACCATTCGAACGCCGTTTCTGATAAGCTGCCCACGAACTGGCGAAGTAACAGTTTATCATCACCGCCGGTGTTACCGCAAAGGGCCCTGAACTGAGCAACATGTTGGTGGGGATTGCCTGTCCCCTTATACACATGGAATTTCGGTATTGTATAACCCGGCGGATATTTGATTTGGTCGTACCAGCTTGGATACGGTCGCCCCGTTTTTACGACTTGACCAGCTGCCTCAGTCGCCTGATGAACCCGGATCTGCTGGGCTATATAATCGTCCAAGTCAGCCTTGGAGATTGTCTCCTCCTTGGCCGTTGAAAGAACCGGTGGTGGATTCGACGTTTCTCCTCTATCATCTTCGAGGACGGTCGGGGGATCTTCAGCGGGAGGATCTTATTGAATCATCATCCCAACCATGTCTTGAAATAAGTGGGCTATTTGCTTTATATTGGCCGCTTGTTCCGCAGCCTCTTTATCTTTCTTTTCCAATATCCTCCGAAGGAACTCAGCGTCGGTTTCCTATTCTTGTCGCTGATCCGAGGACGCTTCGGGGCTTTCTTTCGGCCCAGTAAGCGCGGCCATTGCGATCATCATTTCCTGGAGCTTCTGCTGTTGCTCCTGAGCTTTGGTCATCGACCGTGTAAGCGGTCTATGCCCTGTAGACGCACGGCTATCTTCCTTCCCCGACGCCATGTATACAATATGGACCATCATGCCCCCGGACTTAAGGCGACTGGGCTCAGCACCTTTAGCTCTCGTCGCAGGCCCGGGGATTTTCTCCGGCCTCCTTTTTTTATGAGCAGTGGAAGTTGAGGGGGCCATTGAGGTGGGCACCCAGACAGCTTTTCGTGGCTTAGCGTGATGACTGACTTCCTGTTGGATTTTCAGCTTCTTGTGCTGGCGGGAGAAATTTGGATCGATCACCGAGTCTCGGGTCTGCCGCCAGACTTTATAGATTTTGGAAGACAGCCGTTGAGGAGATTGGGGCTGTTCTGGCTTTATTTCCGCGGCCTTTTTCAGCGGAGGGGGAGACCTCTTTAGCGCCGTGGTAGGAGAATTCCTACGCACCTTATTCAGCATCTCAAAGTTGTTCTTAGTTGGAACAGTAGCATTAACTTCTGTCGTCGGGGCTGGAGGAGTTAGCTCAGAAGGGGAGTTGCCTCCGGCCTTCCTCACTCGGCGCCAGTAGCGACGTCGAGCGTGTCGTGCTGATGGAATCGGCTCGGTGAGGGCGATAGCCTCGTCTTGCCCCCTATGTAGGTGGGGGGTCACTGCTGGTGTCAGCCTGTTAAAGACCGATGTCCTTTGGGTAGCAGGAGCGGGAGCTGGAACAGTCAATTTTGTAAAGACCGACTTTTTGGCAGGAGAAGCCGCCTTGACGACTTCAGGAGCAGGACTGGTTACTTAGGAGCAGCCTTCTCTGGGATTGTAGGCCCCATTGCGGGTCCACAGGAGTTCTGGCCCAGTCTGGAGAAGACCGATGCGCTGGTGTTGGGCGACCCGTTGAGAGGGACCGCGGTAGGTGTAAGTCGATCAAAGACCGACTTCTTGGGAGCTTCCGGTGTCAGCACGGGAGCGGTGAAGCTCGTTGGCGGGAGCATGGTCCCGAAAAACAACCCGGTGGTGGCTTGAGTGACCTGTTCCACGGACATTGTGAACAGCGAAGCAGCTTAGGGCCCATAGGCTATACCTCCTGGCGAGGCGGAGCGCCGATTGCAGTTGCAGTTGGAGCATTTCGCACAAGCGGAAGCCATTGATTCTTTGCTTTCTACAATAAGCAAAACGCCAAATCTTAGTACCTTGAAACCCAGGAGCAACCATTAGCAAGCCGTGTTTGGTTCACGAACACGACACACGAAGTGTGGAGTGGAAAGAGGAAAAGGACCCACCGGGCGTGCCAGAATCTGTTCCTCTCCGAAAGACGGCACGACGGACGTCTTGCCTAAAATTCGGGGAAGATGCTAATTGGTGCTATCCGTCTACCTCTCCGAAGATGCCAAGTTGATTTATGGCGCCATGTATCGAAGGTTTAAACGGATGCGTCCGATGTAGCAGACTTTGTCAGATTCCCCCTCGCTTGAGGGGGTTTTGATTGTAGGGACGCTCTTCCCTGCAGGCGCAAGCCCCTGCAGTTAATTATGCTACCGCATTGCGGTAGCAACTTTCTCCTTCTCTAAATGATCACTTCATGTCGTGTGTGTTTATTTTGTGTTTGGTTGCCCGTGGATTGTATACGGAGACTGAGTTATGTCGTCGCCCGTAGGGCTGGACTAGTCCAAATCCGTATTATCTTAGATTTGGGTTTGGGGGTTTGGGTTTAAGGATACATTAGTCTCGTTTGAGACTAAGATCGACTTAAACGTTTGTTAAGGATACGTCAGCCTAGTTTTTAGACTAAGATCAACTTAACGGGATCGTTTAGATCCGACAAGAGAGCAATTAAGGGAGTCCTGTTGTTTAGTTTAGTGACATTGCGGTCGATAGGTAGTTTAAGGATATTGCGGTCCAGTGTTAGTTTTAAGACATTGCGGTCGAGGTTAAGGACGTCGTAGTCCGTGGATTTAAGGACTCCATAGTCCAATGTTAGTTTTAAGACATCACGGTCAAGGTTAAGGACCTCATAGTCCATGGATTTAAGGACTCCACAGTCCGGCGTTAGTTTTAAGACATCCCGGTCAAGGTTAAGGACCTCATAGTCCATGAGTTTAAGGACCCCACAGTCCGTATCAATGTATGGTCATCGGGACCCGCCACCTCTTTGAAGACGTTGAGGAATTACAACGCCAAGTATCAAAGGAGTGAAGAGATGTACCCTTGAACCAAGGTAGATTAAATAGTCTTTGGCCCAATTTGGGACAAAGACCAATTAATTATGTTATGAGCCCATTAGCCCAGTTAAGTTTGAATTGAGGACTTATGGCCAGCTTGGGCTAAGTCCAATCATATTTAGAATATTGGCTTTCTGTTGGTCCATTGAAGGAGAGGCTTTGCTTCTAGAAACTTAGCCAATTGGGCTAAAGTTAGTGTTAAACACTAAAGACCAACAGTGTTGAACACTGGGAGTGAGATTGACAAGTTAGTGTTTAACACTAAAAGATAGTTAGTGTTAAACACTAGCAACAGGGCTTTCAAATTAGTGTTTATACACTAAAGAAAATCAGTGTTAAACACTGGCAATGGAGATTTCAAATTAGTGTTTAACACTAAGGCAGATCAGTGTTAAACATTGGAAACAGGGTCTTCCAAGTTGGTGTTCAACACTAAGAAAGTCAGTGTTAAACACTGTAAATAGAGTTTTCTAAATTAGTGTTTAAACACTAAGAAAATCAGTGTTGAACACTGGATATCGAGGTTTCAACTTTAGTGTTAAACACTAAGGCAAGAGGGGTCACGTGGTAGCACGTGAGAGCGCCCTCAATTTATTTTATTCTGCCAAAAGTATTGAATACTTTGGAGCATCACGTGCTATCACGTGATGGGCATTTAAATGTTTGTCTGTTAGAGCTTCTGCCAAGGGGTCACGTGGGGCACATGAGGCGTTGCCTCAAAGCCCTTCTCTGTGAAACTTTTCAGGGGTCATGTGGTAGCACGTGACCCTGCTTCTTTGCATGTTTATTTATCTTTTTTAAGAATTAAATTCTTCATAGGGTTAAACCCTAATAATAACTTTAGAAGAATTAAATTCCCACTTTCTTTTGAAGAATTATATTCTTAGATAGAGTTATACTCTAGTTTCTTTTCTGTAAGAATTAAACTCCTCATAGATGTGAAGAACTAAATTCTATCATAGGGTTAAACCCTAATTTCCTTTTTTTTTAAAAGGAATTAAATTCCTGTTATTTTGATAGAATTAAGTTCTTAATTAGGGTTAAACCCTGGTTCTGTCCATTTTGAAGGAATTAAATTCCCATAACATAGGGTTGAACCCTAATTTTATCTCAAAGGAATTGAATTCCTATAGTTCTGTGAGAATTAAATTCTCAAACTTCCATTCCCCTTCTATGCTTTGGATCTGCATGGCAGGATCTCAACCCAATGAGAATTAAATTCTCAATTCATGGGGAGATGTGCACTTTGCAGATCCTCTGCTAGAGAAAGAACTAAGTTCTTCTTTTTGTATAAGAGTTAAACTCTTTGAGAATTAAATTCTCCTTTTTAAGCCTCTCCCTTCTTACCTAAGGTTTTCTTTTGCAGAGGATCAAATTCTTTCCAAAATCTCAAGGCTCTATTTCTCTCTCTCTGTATGTCTGTGTATGTGTCTTTTTTGTTCTATTCTTCTTGGCTCCTATTTATAGGAGAAGGAAGAAAATCAATCAGTTTTAGTGAATCTTTCATTGAAAGATTTAATTTGTTTATTGAGAGATTTGATTTACATTCATCATTCATCTGGATCTTTGGATTATTAGGTGAATTTTATTCACCATTGGATTTCAAATCCAAAGATATCCCTTTGTTATTTCAGTTAGATTTTAAGGGGAAATCTTTCCAAGTTTAAGATTTTTCCATAAATAGGTGACATTTAATCCCCTTTAGATCTTTAATCCAACAGTTCCAAATAATTATTCTCTTTTGGAAAGATTTGAATGCTTTCAGAATTTAATTCTGTTAAATAAAGAGGCTTTGAAAGCCGGTCACGTGTGGCCACGTGACCCCTGGTCACGTGTAGGCACGTGACCCCTGGAACGGGCCTTTCTTCTCCTTTTGCGCTCTGTTCTCTGGCCGCTGCTCAGCCGTCACGTGCCAACACGTGACCCCTGGTCACGTGTGAGCACGTGACCTTTTCTGGAGCCTTTTCTTTGATTTAAACAGGGAGCGAATCTGCCTTTTGCCGCTGCTTTTAAATGTCACGTGTCAGCACGTGACCGCTGGTCACGTGCTAGCACGTGATGTTTCCTCCATAAGTTTTCCTGATTTTAAATCAGGAAACACCTTTTCTTGACGATATGCAAACAACTTTGCATCTCGACTTGAAACCTTTTGGTTCCCTAATGTTTCTCTCTATTCTGATACTAGGATTTGGACGACTTGAACGGAGTTATGTGATTGTAACTATGAACTGCGACATGGTTACAATGCGTACTCTATTTAAGTAACTTGGAGTCCTAGTCTTCATTCACTTCCTTGTTTCATGGTCGTTATATTGCCTTTCTTCTCCTACTTTCCAGTTCATGTTTTATCGCAAGCTTGAATCATGTTTTCCATGCATATCTTCTTCAGTATCTTGGCTTCAGATGAAGTTGTTTCCGGTATCCTACTTGTTCATGGTTTTCCCGTATTAGCACTATTCGATTCAGGTGCATCCCATTGTTGTATGTCGTCCAAGTTTATTGTTGCACACTCGATTGCATGCACGGCCCTGTCTTGTTGTTGGGACATACATATTGGGAATGGGAAGATCATATCTAGTAGTGAGTGCAAGGATTGTTCAGTTGTTTCTGCGGACGAGAGTTATTTGCAGATTTCTTGGTGATTGATACCGGCAGTTATGATGTTGTCTTGGGAATGGACTTTCTCGGCACTTTCCACGCTCACATTGATTGTAGGGTAAACAAAGTGATTTTCCAGATTCCCGGACATCCGGAGTTTGTTTTTGCTGGAGGTAGCAGTTCTGTCGGGTCAGTCAAGTCTAGGGCTAGGCCGATAAACAGTGTTCTTTCATCAATGGAAGTTGATAAGGAGGAAGCGCCAGCTGTAGTTCGAGAGTTCATGGACGTGTTCGAGGACATCTCGGGTTTACCGCCAAAACGAGATGTGGAGTTCGCGATCGATCTTGTTCCTGGTGCAGCGCCAATCTCAAAGGCGTACTATCCAATGGCACCAGTAGATTTGGAAGAAGTCAAGAAGCAGGTTACCGAATTGCTTGAGAAGGGTTGGATTCGCAGCAGTAATTCACCTTGGGAAGCTTCAGTTCTTCTAGTAAAGAAGAAAGATGGCACAAGGAGGATGTGCATCGATTATCGAGAATTAAACCGGGTGACTATTAAGAACAAGTACCCGATCCTTCGCATTGGCGAATTATTCGAGCAACTTAGTGGAGCGAGGGTATTCTCGAAGCTGGATTTGCGATCCAGATATCATCAGGTCCGAGTTAAACCAGAGGATATTTGCATGACTGCGTTCCGAACTCGGTATGGACATTATGAGTATTTAGTGATGCCATTCGGAGTCACGAATGCACCGGCGATATTTATGGACTTGATGAACCGAATCTTTTCACCGTTCTTGGACCAGTTTATAGTGGTGTTCATCGATGATATTCTGGTCTACTCGAGGAGCCTAGAGAAGCATGCAGAACACTTGAAGATCGCACTGCAGATATTGAGGTAAGAAAGATTATATGCAAAGATGAGCAAGTACGAGTTTTGGCTTGAAGAAGTTAAGTTTTTGGGGCATGTCGTATCCGGAGATGGAATCGCCGTTGATCCAGAGAAGATTGCAGCAGTTCAAGATTGGCTGATTCCGAGGAATGTAGCGGAGATCAGAAGTTTTCTAGGACTTGCAGGATACTACAGGAGATTCGTGGAGAATTTTGCTCGCTTAGCTGAGCCTTTGACCAGGCTTACGCGAAAGGAAGTACCGTTCGTATGGACGGATAGTTGTGCGTCAGCTTTTAAGGCATTGAAGCAAAAATTGATAACCGCTTCTATTTTGACCGTACCAGACTGTTCTGGAGGATTGGTGATTCACAGCGACGCATCTGGGAAAGGTTTGGGATGCGTTTTGATGCAGCATGGGAAATTTATAGCTTACGCATCGAGACAGTTGAAGACCCATGAGAAGAATTACCCAACTCATGATTTGGAGCTTGCAGTAGTGATTTTCGCTTTGAAGATTTGGAGACACTACTTATTGGGCGAAATGGTCGAAGTATTCACCGATCACAAAAGCCTGAAGTACGTGTTTACACAGAAAGAGCTTAATATGAGGCAGTATAGATGGTTGGAGCTGATGGCTGACTACAATCTTCATCTTAAGTACCATCCGGGGAAAGTTAATGTAGTGCCGGATGCACTTAGTCGGTTGCCAGCAATTCAGATGTTGACTGCACAGAAGGAGCTTATCGAAGATTTTCGGAGATTCGAGTTGGAGATCGTGCTACCACACTCTTCGGGACAGTTGATGCAGCTGCTAGTACAGTCGTCGTTGATCGAGAGTATTAAAGCAGCGCAGTCACAGGACCCAAGATTGCAGAAGTTTCGAGAACAGGTTGAAGCGGGGCTTCAGACGGATTTGTTGATTCATGAAGATGGTTCGTTGTGTTATGGTAGCCGTTTGTGTGTGCCAAAGGGAGACATTCTCGAAGAAGTTATGAAGGACGCGAACAGTTCCGCATATTCCATACATCCAGGAGGCACGAAGATGTACCGTGATATACGACAGCATTTTTGGAGGGAAGGCATGAAAAAGGAGATCACTCGCTTTGTAGCGAAGTGCTTGGTGTGTTAGCAAGTTAAGGCTGAACATCAAAGGATAGCTGGTTTATTGCAACCACTTCCGATTCCTCAATGGAAGTGGGAACATATAACCATGGATTTCGTGACAGCTTTACCGCGGAGTCTAAAGGGAAACAATGCAGTTTGGGTGATTGTTGATCGATTGACCAAGGCAGCTCATTTCATACCGTTTCGAGTTGGTCAGTCAACGGAAGCGTTGGCAGAACGGTACATGCAGGAGATTGTGAGATTTCATGGAGTACCTGTGAGCATCATTTCCGATCGTGATACCCGATTCTTATCGCACTTCTGGAGGAGTTTACAGGAAAGTTTGGGGACGCAATTGATGTTTAGCACCGCTTATCATTCTCAGACAGATGGCCAGTCGGAGAGAACGATCCAAACTCTTGAAGACATGTTGAGAGCTTGCATGTTGGACTTCAAGGGTTCGTAGGAGGATCATCTACACTTGGTGGAGTTTTCTTACAATAACAGCTTTCAGGCGACTATCCAGATGGCTCCATTCGAAGCATGGTATGGTCGCAAGTGTCGCTCACCTGTTTGTTGGGATAATGTTGGAGAACGAAGATTGTTGGGACCGGATTTGATCGTGCAAACAGTAGAGAAGGTTAATACTATCCTTTCATTTCTATTTTCAAAATTTTCTAATAATATTTTTTTTCAAAAAGAAAAAAAAACTTTGTACAAAAACCAAGCCACCTTCCCCACTCCACACACACACACTTGTTTTAGACAATGTCCTAACTGTCCTCTACCCCTTATTCTACCTCAAAATCATAAAATTACGTGTGATCAACAGAGCAATTTCCCAAACTAAATACTGGGATTTAGAAAGGAGAAAGAAAGTTTTACCTTCCGTAGAAATCTGGGGCGATTTGTTTACCTTCAAATTTCAAGGGTCGCCCCCTTTCTTCTCTATTGTTGTCACGCCCTGCTTCTCAATAGACGGAAACGGTGACGTGGCAAGCCCGCAACGTATTTACTATGAAATAAATACGTTAAGCGTAATTAAATAATATATAAATGAACAAGAATAATAAGAGTAATAAAATAAAACAACAACTTTATTTACATACAACTGTTTGTAATAAAAAGATACAATGATATAAAACAAATGCCTAAACAATGTCATACAGAAAATGAATGCAAGAAGAACTAGTAGTCAGGCTGAGCTGTAAACTGGTCCAAGTCCTCCTGGCTCGACTCTATCTTCTCAGAGTCCGGTCCTCTTGACGAACATTCCAAAGAAAGAAATAGAAATGAATGTCATCCGCAAACTAGCGCTCGGTAAGTCCCAAAAGAAGAAGTAGAAAATAATATATATAATGTGAAGTGAACATGTAAAAGATAGTTATTCTAACGTGGTTATTTGTAGTTTGATAAAGAAGATATTCATGTATACGAGAGAAGTCTATCTTACCCCGGGGACTATGGTAACATATAGTACAAGGCCCCGTCATAACCTACGGGACAACGGCACGCAAATTCATGTAGGTGTTTTTTAAAGTGACATCTCGTGCTACGATATACGTTCCGTACCAATCTACCCCTTTATCCCCGTATATTGTATTGTATAGATTATGTTTACAGGTCTTGGCCGAAACCATGGATACAAAATGCTCAGGTTTATGTTCATGATGTAATCATGTGTTCAGGTTGTTATGTTGAGCTCATGTCAAAACCATGGTTCGGTCAAGTCAAGTCAAGTATGCAAGTTTGAGATTGATATTGATTTCGAGTGTTCATGTTCATGATCAAGTTTTCAAGTTCGTATTTGATTTTGGATTCGGGTTGAGTTTGGACTCAGATTGAGTCAAACACTTGTAAACTGATTTAACTCTTGAATTCTTAGGTTTGGGAGTAATCGGCAACTGCTGCACATGGACGTCGGGATTTGTGTATTTTTCCAAGACAATTGACATTGATAACTTCGTTAAGCTGTCTGACCTGAATCGGCAAGCACTCACTTTCTCCGGCTGCCTAGCGCTTAAGAGAATTGATCCCGCTTAAATCTATATTTACTAAAATTCTTAAAATATTGTTTTGTATATCTCGACGGGGGTTTATGAAAAATATTTTAATATAGATTAAAAATAAACCTCGATGGTGATTTGTATTACTTAGGGTTTTCATAAATATGTGTTTTAATTATTGGGGTGTTTTAATGATAAATACCTAGCTTTAAAAAGTTTATGGTATTTTATTGAAAACTAGTTCTTTTTGATAACTTGATGGTATTTTATTAACATTTTTATAATCTTTCATTTTTAGGAAAAAAACATAGTTTCATATTATAATGAAAATATAGATTTATAATTTTATATAATTTAAAAAAATTATTTTTATTTAGAAAAGTCGTATTTCATAAAAACTGTATTTTATTTCATTTCGAGATCGAATACTCCGTGAGAAGTTCTGCATCTCGCTCTACTATCCCAAAAGTTTGCAATAATCCGCACTATCTATTAGCGGGTCCCCTAATGAGAGTTGTAGAGACGTATTTGCTTAGAATTATAAAATACCGTTTTGAAAAAAACCCGGTTTTTAAAAGATGTGGTATTTTATTGTAAAATTATTCTTTGAACCAAAAATACATGTATTCAGGCATCGTGCTATACGACCAAAGTATGCGTGTGGGGTAGGTCGTTACCCCGTGATGTTTTCCTAAAAGTATTGTTTAAACATTTTGTCGAAAAGATGTGATAATAAAGTTCAAGGTATTTTAATGAAAAGTTAGTTTTATGGTTGTTCCACATGAGAATTTTGATAAAACTTGAATCTAAATATTGGTAATTAAAGTTACAAATAATGTGGTAAAATTAGATTGACTAATATATAAAGGAAAAATCAGTTCTAGGGTTTAGAAATGAAAGGTATCGGTAATAACTCCACTTTACCGATATATAATTTGGAGATGAATTTCAATGAAAAGAAGGAGAGTTGGAAGGGACTTACGGTTTGAAAATCTTAAGAAAAGGGTGAGGAAGAGAAGGAGTGTTTTCGTGGCGTCGCGGGAGCTTCGGAAATGGCTTCAATTTTCGACGGAATAAGTTTGCTCGCTAACTCCACTTTACTCTACTTGCATTTAGGAATTTTTTGAGGGAATTTTTACTAGAATTTTCAGAATAGTGCTGAGCTAAACTAGGGGTGGTATTTATAATGGAGAATTTGGGTTTGGGAATTAAAAATTTAGATTAAAAAGTATTAAAAATGATGTTAAATGGTGAAATGAAAGGTCTTTATTTGATTGCAAGGAAATCAAACAGTGCAGGGAAATTGAGAGGAGTCGAAGGGGTGTGTGTGCAAAGCACGGAGCCAATTGGGCTCATCAGAACCGTCGGTGCAGCCTAATAGGCAATTTCGTCGGTCGGATCTGAGGCATTTGCCTCGAGATTCGTGCCATGTGGGTTTTTCTGTATTTACTCCATTTTGCACATGTTTGATTTTTTTGAAACTTTTCCTTTCTCCGTGTATTGCACGGGCAACTCTTGGGCTTCAAAAATTAAAAAGAAAAAATCAGAAAAATAATTGTGTCTGATGGGAATCGAACACACAGGCTACGTCACAGCAGTGCAGAGGCTTTACCAGTGAGCTAAAAATTGTTTCTTGCTTTTATTAAACAATTCTAACTTATAACTCTTACACAGGCTGTAATACACTTTTCTGTACAGTGATTTTAGAGTCGTTACATACTACTCTCCTTATAAAAATTTCGTCCTCAAAATTTACAATTACATAGGGACTAATTTTCAAATAGGTAAGGGTATCGTGCACGCATATTCTCTTCTCTTGCCCATGTCGATTCTCCTGGCAAATCATTTCTCCACATCACTCAGACCAAGTTTACATCCTTGTTCCGTAATGTTTTCATCTTTTGGTACAGGATCTCAACTGGTTGTTGTTCGCATGTCAGGTCAGTCTGTACTGTGAGCTCTGAGTGATCAAGTATGTGGATGGAGTCGCTCACATATCGTCGTAGCTGGGATATGTGAAACACGTTGTGCACTCTTTTCAATGAGGGTGGTAGTGCAAACTTAACTTTTGCTCGTCCCGAGCAAAACCAATTATTCACAAAAATAAAATGATAACCGCACTTTCGCAGGGAACGCGATTGCACTGAGCGCGTGCAACAAGCCGTTAAACCTCTAGGTGTCCCTAGTAGGAGGAGTGTTGTCTCCTGAGGGTTTTCAGCGGATTACACCCACAAAATCCCGTCAAGCTAGTTTGTAAAATGACTAAGATTCAAACCCTAAAGTTTTGTTTTAGAAAATAACAATTCTATAATCCTAAGTCTAGACCATCGAACCTTTATTTTTCACACCTCGCTTCTTATTTAACTACAGATTTTATATGTCTTTACGTGTAGTGCAAATAGTGTCGTTAAGTTCCAGAAGGATCGATTAAAGTCATCATGTCGCACAATAAAGCCCATATAACAATTTTAAAAGGATCACATAAGTTTTATAAAGAGTTAAGCATTTTTCAAGTTTCGTTTTCCAGTAAGGTTTCAACTTCAGAATTTCTATCTTCCTTAACAGGAAACTAAGTCGTATTTTTCACTCCACCTTTTTCTTGTTTTCATTTCATACACACCTCTGTGATCGTGCAATAGTCTTTATCATAGAATAAAACCTTCATATCTCCGTTAAAAATTTTTTTTTATAAAAGCCTGTCTTTTATCAAGATTATTCTCACACAAAGAACCGTTAGGAATTTTAACTCGGAGAGAACACTTGCTTGACTTTGTTTTAAATTGGACTTTCTAGGCTTCTTAGCGAGCTTTGGGCCAATGCACCCAAACCAGTTGGTTTTAAGGCATTAGGTGTAGAAACACCCCAGCGGACTTAATTACTCAAGTTACCTAGGTCCAAAAACAAAAGACAGTTTGACGTGAAAATCAGATGATTCAATACGAACGGAGATATAACCGGTAGTTCAATTATTTTTTTGGATAAAAGACGTGTTTAGTGGGTTTGGTGTGTAATCATTCCAATCAAGTTTCTGATGGGTTATTTTTCAGACTTAGCTCCAATTACGGCATCAATAACATTCCTTCATATTCGCTTTACTTCATAAACTATTCTTGACATTACTTATTTCAGAACAAACCTATTTGATCCTCAGAAAATCATTTATCTGTTTAAAAGTTTAAACATGAAAGACTTGTCATCTAATTCCAAAAATTCACGACACGTGTAGTGTGATGTAAAGACGTATATCAGCTATAGTTAACTTCAAAGGAGAGTTATCTTTCAGGTTTTCAAAATCCAAACATAAGATCTAGTTATTCCTATTTTTTCAAAAAAAAACCGTCGAATGTTGAATCAGAGTTCTTCCACAAGCTAACTTGACAAAAAAGTTTTTATATTTTTAGAAAATTTTCAGATTTTTATGGATTTTATGGATTTAATATGCAGATGCAAAATATACATATGAATGCGAAGGAAGAAAGCTTACCGAGCACACCCCCAAACTTAAACTTGACAGTGCCCTCACTGTCAGGCTATACCAAGAGGGTTAAAATTGCCAGCGCTTCCTAGAAACAAATTATATACAAAACAAAAAGGAAAACAAAAATATATACAAAAAAGTGTCCCCCCCAAACTTAAGTAAAACAGTGTTTCCACTGTTAAGCGTTGAAATTCAGGATTTAGGGGGGAAAGAACAGTATCAAGCTATACAAGGCCTTACACAGGCCAAAAGTGAGCACCAACCATTCAAAGATTTTATCGCTATAATGTACAGGTTGGTGGAAGAAGGCGTAGAGAAAAGAGAAGGACAATACGCGAGACCGTATGCGGAGAGAAGCGGGATATGGTCTCGGTATATGAGAGGAAGAAGAATGGCGGAAGGGAAAAAGAAATGGAATACGATCTTGAGGGTGCAAATGGAGTAAATAGATTAGCACAATTTGTGATGACCGATGTGTGAAAAGCGATTGTGCTAATATATTTACCCGTCGAGAAATGGGGTCAAATCCCTCAAGATTCGTGAGAAACCATGGGTACGCCGAACCTGGTAAACCAGACATAGTAAATGAAAGTGAGACGGGTTCTTGCAAGGTCGGAACGATGGAAAGGATGGAGGGAAGTGGTTGAGGAAGGGTATCGGTTAAAGGTTCTGGAGGGTGTACACAGTCAGTGAAAGGAACAGGATGAATTGGAAAATCCGACTCATCATCTAGAACTGTTTCATCCTCAAAAATATCCTCAAAATTCTCCTCAAAGTTAAGCTCATCCATGCTCTTCTCTTCAAAGTCCAGACGCATATGGGGTTCGGGAAAAACATTTAATGACTCGGGATGATGATTTGAAGAGACAAACTCAGCCAAATCTACGGGTTCATCATCCAAAATATCCCCAGCGTCAATATCCTCAATCAAGTGAAAATCAAAATTCTCTGACACCTCATCAAAAGCATGGATATTAATCGATTCTGGTTCTAAGATATAGGTGTAGAGGTCAAAAGGATTAGGTATGGTTTCACTTGGAAGGGACCCTTCACAATCGGGCAAATCAAACACTACGAAGTCGCACAACTCATTCATCATTCTATCTTCAATTGATAAATCATGTGGAACACTAGATAGACATTCAAAATCAGAGTTGTGGGAGTCAAGTTGAAATGGGTAGGTTTGATGTGGAAGGGTATACATCTCACTCTCTCCACTCAAATTCACAGCCTGTCCTACCGCCTCTTCATACATTGGAAAATTTGGAGCTAGTTGAAAACTAGCTACCAGGTCACTAGGTTGTATGAGGGCGGCCATGGACGCATTCAAATCCATCAGCTGTTGGCTTGACGCTACCCAAAAGTCTTCCAACGACTGTTCCAGATTAGACATAGGTTGTGATGGGGTTTCAGTAAAAGATACGAAGTTGTTTGGATACTGGAAACTCCCAAATGGTGGTTCTGAAGCAATGTCTAGGGAAGGTGAAAAAGTAGGGTAGGATTGGTAGGAATTGAATGGCTGGACAGGAGTAGGATCAACAGTTGGATAAGAAGGTGAATGAAATTGTTGATCCCCAGAATTTGAAGTGGTGAAAGGAGTGAAAGATCGGCTACGGGATTGTTCAATACGTTCAGCGATGGACAAAGGACGACTTGCAAAAGGAGTATCAATATAAGAGGGTGGGGGAGGTTGAAAAGGTTGATACAAAGTGGATTGCGGAGGGCAAGTGTTTGTCCTAGACGCGTCTATCCGATCTTTCAAAGAAATTTTGGGCATGGAGGGGTCGTTCGATGTTCGGCCAAAGCAAGAACCGTAAGAAGTTATGTCTGGTTGTGGGTACCAAAGTTCGGCAAGAGTTTTGCGAGGTGGAGTACCCATGATATGAAGAGAGAAAGAGAGAAAGGCAGAGAAAAGGAGGGGAAAAAGAATGTGATTTTTTTTTTTATATATATATTAACAAAAGAATGAAGTATACACAAAAAGAATATGGACAAAAATAATCACGACACAAAAATACCACACACCTAATCGTCCTAGGGTTCACCTAGGTCAACTAGACCTGCTCCAGAACTTGATTGTCGAAGTAAAACTGTGTCGAGAAACGGGCTCAAGATACACTGATCACAAGGCCAGGTAAGTGCAGAGATAAGGGGAGGTTTTCCAACGCTTTCGCGAAGTTCCTTAATTAAATAACCCTTTCTCTTTTGGCGGTTGCGCCGTTAACACTTTCCTAGACACCCCGTAAACAATATACCGTTAAGCGAGGTTCTAAACACAGTTAACTTCTCCTAGTGAGCGCGAAGTCCTTAAGGCTTAAAGTCTAGTTTCTTTTAAAATTTGTGCGGGTAAACGTTATGCTCAAGTTCGTGATTTGTGGGCCACGGAAAAGGTGATGAAATCCTTTACCGTATGTTGTGGGGTTCGCTTGCCCTTAAGTCCGTATTAATGTATGCAATGCGCAATTCAATAAAAATTTGATAAAGAATCAAAAAATCATTTTTTTAGTTTAAGCGCGGCACTGCAACAAATACGGGTTAGTCAATTTTTAGCGTTTGCTAGCGAACTTGCAAAGAATCCTGCAAAGAATAGTATATTGGATGCGTCGGATTTGAGAAGAAGGTGTTAGTAAAGTACGTACCGTTAAGTTTTGGGTTAGGAAACCCCCATTGAATCAAATCCGGTCAGCTTGAAAAGTTTGCTTGCGCGGGTCAAACTACCCGGATCTTTGGCACTGTACTTCGTAATCACCCTTGCCTTGAATGCACACTTCGCTCCCCACAATCGCAGTTTGCAAATACGCAAAAATCTGCACTCTTGCCCACAAAAATGATCAAAAAAAAAAAAAAGAGTTTTTTTTTTTTATATACAAAAAGAATATTAACCCGAATAACAAGAAAGAAAATACGCTACCGTCTCCCCGGCAACGGCGCCATTTGATTGAAAGAATTAAAGTTAACCGCAATCAAGACGGTGTCGCTATGCAGCTAGCCGGTTGAGCACGGGTCGATCCACAGGGAGATGGTTGTGTTTCCTCTCTTGTTTTAGACGAGTCAATAAAGAATTTGTGTATGTTCGAGACTATCCTATGTGTAATATTTGCAAGTATAAAGTTGTTAAGAAAAAGATACGAGCTTATAAGCTAAAGAAATCCGTACTCAAAACCTTTGAGCCGAATCTTGACCAATTGAAGCTAAGCAATCGGCAACAACGTGGATTAGGGGATTTAAGCGCGGTATTCGTGGAATACGGCTTATTTACCCTTGTCCTTCCGTTCTTGTCTCTTGCTTTCGCCTCCGGCCAAACCGAACGCAACCGGTCGCGGTTAGGAATCACCGTTACCTTGTCAGGGTACGGTGCCTAACGGAGCGCTTGCGTATGGTTTGGGCGGAGTTCAATGGAAAATACGGGAAAAGGAAATGGGCAAAGAAACATTAACTTAGAATACCGTATTTTTCTCTTAACAAAGATAATTACATTCATTCACAAGAAAGAACCAAAAAGAGAGAACAAAAAGAAAAGAACAAAGAAAAGAAAAGATTACAAACAAGTAATTAAAGTGCATGAATATAAATTGCAAGAAAGTAAAGCAAGGTAATAAAAAGCAAGTAATAAATAAGCAAATAAAAAGAACAAGAAACTAGAACTCAAGACAAGCATGTGATCAATAGCCAACCCTTAAACTTGCAAGCTCAATCAAGAGGTTGCAAGATCAAGGGAAGGGTAAAGCACGCATGTGAAATGAAGTGCTAATTCCATGAAAGAATACGACCCTTGAGATCAATAACTAACCCTTAACCATTCAAGCTCAATGAAGAGGTTGAATGATCAAGAGAAAGCAAGAATCTCAAGGGGAAGAAGAAACAAAAGAGAATGATACAAAACCCTCATCTTCATTGATCTCCCACTCAAAAAGCTCTCACTACAATTTTCATGGAAAAAGAATGAAGAAGAAGAAGAAGAACTATACAAAAGACTACAAAAGAGGAACAAAAGAATGACCCTTGGCTTTGGCAAGTTCTGCTGTATTTATAGGCAGGGAGTTGAAGATCTAGGGCAACCACCAGAGCACATGGGAAGTACCCAAAATACCCCCAAAAGACGACAAGGTGAGGACTCCACATGGCCGCGGATCCGCGGCCAATACCCCCTATTGGCCGCGGATCCGCGGCCCTATAGTGGGATTAGGGGCTGTGTTTTCTTGTACGGCCCTGATCTGCAGTCCCCTGTTGTCTGGTACACCTATTTTCTGAAAATACTTTCACAATTCTTCCAGAATTTCTGTTGAGGAAAGGTGGACTTTTTGTGGATGTTTTTGTCATGATTGCCTCGAGCTCCGCGTAGATTTCTTGGAACTTGTTGTTGCCATTGAGCCTTGTGCATGAAGGTGACATTGATTTGACATTTTGTCTTCCTAAACTGGTATCTGGCAATATACGGATGACGAGCGGAGACCGTGTTTTCTCAGTGGTTGGCAGGAACCCGGATTTTGTCGTGTTTTCCATGAATTTACCGTTTTAGAACCGAGAACCTGTATCCTGCAAATATATAACAAACACAGATTAAAAGCACCTACCTATAAACAACCGAGCGTAAGAATGGACGGTATAAAATGCAGTATTCTGTGATGAACAAGTGCTAAACGGTATGCCACTTCTCTAACTCGTTCGAGTATGTCGAACGGTCCTATGTATCTTGGACTTTGCTTACCCCTCTTACCAAAATGTATCACTCCTCTGTTTAAAAAGATCTTCAGGAATATATAGTCTCTGGGTTGGAACTCCAGATGTCGACACTTTGCATCTGCCCAATGTTTATGTCGGTCTTGGGCTATGCGCATCCTTTCCCTGATCGTGCGAACTACGTCCATAGTTGCCACGATCATCTCTGATCCAAGGAGTTCACGATCTCCAACATCGTCCCAACTTAGCGGTGAACGACACTTCCGTCTATAGAGTGTTGCGAAAGGTGACATCCCAATACTTGCCTGATAGCTGTTGTTATATAAAAACTCCACAAGGTGTAGGGGATCTTCCCACGAACCTCCGAAGTCTAACATACAGGCTCTTAGCATATCTTCCAGAATCTGAATCGTTTGCTCGGACTATCCATCCGTTTGTAAATGATACGCCTTGCTAAAATTCAGACTCGTTCCTAGGCTAGCTTGTAGACTCTGCCAAAATTGTGATCAGAATCTTGTATCACGATCGGAGACGATGCAAATAGGTGCTCCATGTAATCTCACGATCTCCTACATGAGTTTATAGGTATCAAATAGGGTACATCTTGAAGGTTTAAATCTTACTTTAGATTTGTGCTCACCTCCATGTACTTCTTTGCTAACGTCTCGGATGACTGGCCAACTCGAAATGGAATAAAGTAAACCGACTTGGTGAGTCGATCCACAATAACCCAAATTGCGTCGTTACCCTTCGTGCTGTGAGGGAGAGCAGTCATGAAGTCCATGGTAATGTGCTGCCATTTCCATTCCGGGATTAGTAACGGCTGAAGTAGACTAGCAGTTCTATGATGTTCAGCCTTCACTTGCTGACACACCAAACACTTGGCTATGCTATGTGCTACTTCGCGCTTCATTCCTTGCCACCAGTAGTGTTATCGTAGGTCCTTGTACATCTTTATACCACCACGGTGTACCGAATACGGAGAGCTGTGAGATTCTTTCATCAACTCTTCTCGAACTGGGTCGATTGGCACACATAATCGACTTCCATATTGCAAGGATCCATCTTCGTGGATGACGAAGTCAGTTCAAAGTCCACTTTCTACTTGTTCTCGGATATTTTGTAGCTTGGCATCATTTACTTGAGCTGCCTTGATCTGATTGACAAGAGAGGACTGGACTTGTAAGTTCATCAAATATAAAGCGTTACTTGGCATAACTACTTCGATCTCTAATCCGTGCAATTCTTGTTGTAGTCTCTACTGGGCGGTGATGTTCATTGATAATGGCCGGCGACTAAGGGCATCAGGAACTACGTTCACCTTCCCAGAATGATACTGTAGGTTGATGTCAAAGTCCGCCATGAGTTCTAGCCATCTTCTCTACCGCATGTTTAGTTCCTTCTGAGTAAATACATACTTCAGACTCTTGTGGTTAGTGTATATATCCACCCGTTCTCCTAAAAGATAGTGGCGCCAAATCTTGAGTGCGAAGATGACGGCTGCCAACTCCAGATCATGTGTCGGATAGTTGCGCTCATGAACCTTTAGTTGTCTTGATGCAAAAACCACAACTTTTCCATGCTGGTGTAGGACACATCCTAATCCTTTACCGGACGCATCACAATGCACAACGAATCCTCAAGATTGATCTGGTATTATAAGGATAGGAGCAGAGGTTAATCTTGCCTTGAGTTCTATAAAAAGCTTTTCATATACTTCTGACCACACGAATACTTTATCTTTACGTGTGGGCTTGGTCAGGGGTGCTGCAATCTTTGAAAAGCCTTTAATGAATCGTCGGTAATATCCTGCTAATCCCAAGAAACTTCGTATATACTTCACCGTCTTTGGTGTCGGCCACTCACTGGCAGCTGACACCTTAGCTGGATCTACTGAGATTCCTTTGCCTGAAACGATATGTCCAAGAAATCCGATTTGATCTAGCCAAAATTCACACTTGTTGTCCTTGGCGTAGAGCTGATGTTGTCGCAATGTCTCCAGGACAATCCGTAAATACTCGGCGTGCTCTTTCCGATTCTTTGAATACACCAGGATATCGTCGATGAAGATGACAACGAACATGTCTAAGTATTCTTGGAAAACTTGGTTCATCAGGTTCATAAAGATGGAAGGTGTATTGGTCACTCCAAATGGCATTACGAGATATTCATAATAACCATATCGAGTCCTAAATGCCGTCTCCGGAATGTCGGACTCTTTGACCTTCACCTGATGATAACTCGAACGAAGATCTAGCTTTGAAAATACACAAGGCCCACTTAACTAATTGAAAAGATCATCGATGCGCGGTAGTGGATACTTGTTTTTAATAATCACTTCGTTCAGAGCTCGATAATCCACATACATCCTGTATGAACCTTCTTTCTTCTTCACTAGTAACACCGGAGATCCCCAACTTGAAGTACTTGGTCGGATCCAACCTTTCTGCAGTAGTTCGTCCAACTGAATACAGATCTCCTTCAATCCCTCCAGACTTAATCGATATGGAGCTTTGATTACAGGTTGTACATCAGGTTGTAAATCAATACTAAACTCAAGAGCTTGATCAGGAGGCAAACCTGATATATCTTCAGGAAACACATCCTTGAACTCTCGAACTATTTCGGGCTTTTCTTCTTCCGCCGGTAGAGAAAACACTTCTGCATTCTTTGGTTTAGCACGGTAGCTTCCTGGCTCCAAAGTTCTATCTCCACTTTTAAAATAGAAGACTGAGTGATCTAGTACCTCAAATACTACCCTCTTTCGACGGCAGTCAATAGTAGTATAGAATACTCCCAGCCAATCCATTCCCAACACAATATCTTAATTTGGGATATCCAGTACTTTGAAATTTGCGTAAAATTCTCGTCCGCAAACTACAGCTGGGCAATGATCATACCCCAAAGTTGCCTTCAAAACTCCATTCCCGGAACTGACATTCCAGCTTGAAATGAGTGACTTCATGGGAATTGCGTGCGTTCTCACGAATCGTTGTGACATTATGCAGTATGAAGCGCCAGTGTCGAAAAGTGCGAGTGCAGGAAGGATGGCTACTAGTATAGTACCTAAGTTGTGTGAGATTAGGTTTAGATATAGGAGAAGTATGGTGATACACAAGGATTGAAAAATTGAAAGGATTGGGGGATTTACCAGTGATGACTTGTCCTGTGGCTTCGGCCTCCTCGATCATCATTGTAAAAGCCTGACGTCGTGGTATATTCCTCCTTGCCGGAGGCACATTCCTATGTCCTTGGGGCACGTTTCTCTGCTCTTGAGGCACGGTTTTCTGTGCCTGATGGAATTGACGATGAGGCTGTGCAGGTGGTCCACGTGGAGCTGGTGCAGGAAGAGGTAGGCGGGGTGTAGGTTCCTGAATGGCTGGCCGCTACGGGGCTATGATTGCGGGTCTGGGTGCGGGTGCTGGTGCTGTGTTAAAACGATATGGGCATGCTCCTATCGAGTGAGTAGATGCACCATAAATCAAACACAGGCTATTTGCATGCCTGTAGTCTTTTGCCAAGTATCCAGTTCTCTTGCAGTAGAAACAGAAATCTGGACTGGACCGGTTAAATGATCCTCCTGGTCTTCTGGGTGCAAAGGTCGGCCTAGAAGAGGCTCCTCCTGTCATCTGGGTAGCAGGGCATTTGATTCCGGTTGTTTGGGGCTTACCCTTCTTCTTGACCACGGCTTCATAACGACGTGCTGCCTTCGGGGCGAGTTCATGAGTTGGGTAGTCGCCTGTGGCTAATGCCGCCTGAATCTCCGGGTCTAAACCCTGTTGGAATCGTCTAGCCCGAATCTCATCGGTCGAGATCAAATGTGCCGCAAACCTGATAAGATGTTGATGTCAGGATATAGATGTGTTTTATGGAACAGAATTTGGTACAAATTCTTTACCTGCTAAGCATGATGAATTCGGCATCGTATTCATCCACTGATTTTACCCACATAGAACCTTGTTGTAGGTGGATGAAATGTTGTTCCATATCAAAATGGGCAGTCTCAGGAAAGAACTTCGTATCGAACAGATCGCAAAACGTTTCCACTCTATGGGTTGTGTGAGACGGCTTTCCTCAACCGTCCACCAGATTCTTACATTGTCGGTCAGTTGCAACTTAGCAACTCTTATCCAGACAATATCTGGCACTTGAGCTACTGCCAGATCATTTTTGATCGCTTGATCCTATTCTTCTGTCTTAAGTGGGCTATCTTTTCCCGAGAAGTGTTTTGGGTGCAGTGCCCGAAACTGCTTGACTCCGGGTGCCTCGGTTTCGGGATGGTGCATGAGGATAGCAGTCTGCTGCTGCTGACCCTCCAATTGGCTCTTGATAGCCTCAAGCAGTACCGTTTGCACATTGATAGGAGCTACAACGGTAGGTGGTGATGGTAAAGTAGACGGTGGGGTATTGCCGTTGACGTTCATACTGGTGTTGTTGGGAGAATCCATTACCTTGGTAGAAAAGGAATGGTTAGGATAGATTCAAGAAATTTGAAATGTAAGGAATGTATAATTACTGATTCTTATAATTCTTATGATATATTGCTTAAGATTTCATGTAGAACTGGCCTGCATGGGCCGCCAACAAAACCTGTCGCGTCCCGCTTCCCAATAGACGGAAACGGTGACCTGGCAAGTCCGCAACTTATTTACTATGAAATAAATACGTTAAGTGTAATTAAGCAATATATAAATGAACAAGAATGACAAGAGTAATAAAATAAAACAACTTTATTTACATTCAACTTTACATACAACTGTTTGTAATAAAAAGATACAATAATATAAAGCAAATGCCTAAACAATGGCATACAGAAAATAAATGCAAGAAGAACTAGTAGTCAGGTTGAGCTGTAAACTGGTCCAAGTCCTTCTGGATCGGCTCTATCTCCTCAGAGTCCGATCCTCCTGACGAACATTCCAAAGAAAGAAACAGAATGGAATGTCGTCAGCGAACTAGCGCTCGGTAAGTCCCAAAAGAAGAAGAAAAAAATAATATATATAATGTGAAGTGAACAGGTAAATGATAGTTATTCTAACGTGATTATCTGTAATTTGATAAAGAAGGTATTCATGTATACGAGAGGAGTCCATCTTACCCCGTAGACTATGGTAACATGTAGTACAAGGCCCCGTCATAACCCACGGGACAGCAGCACATGAATTCATATAGGTGTCTTTTAAAGTGACCTCCCGTGCCACGATATACGTTCCGTACTAATCTACCACTTTATCCCCTCGTATTGTATTGTATAGATTATGTTTACAGGACTTGGCCGAAACCATGGATACAAAATGCTCAGGTTCATGTTCAGGATGTAATCATGTGTTCAGGTAGTCATGTTGAGTTCATGTCAAGTTATAACCATGGTTCGGTCAAGTCAAGTCAAGTATGCAAGTTTGAGTTTGATACTGATTTCGAGTGTTCATGTTCATGATCAAGTCTTCAAGTTCATATTTGATTTTGGATTCGGGTTGAGTTTGGACTCAGATTGAGTCAGACACTTGTAAAATGATTCAACTCTTGAATTCTTAGATTCGGGAGTAAACGGCAACTGCTGCATATGGACGGCAGGATTTGTGTCTTTTTCCAAGACAATTACCATTGATAACCCCGTTAAGTTGTCTAACCTGAATAGGCAAGCACTCACTTTCTCCGGCTGTCTGAAGCTCAAGATAATTGATCCCGCTTAAATCTATATTTACTAAAGTTTTTAAAATATTGTTTTGTATATCTCGAAGGGGTTTTATGAAAAATATTTTAATATAGATTAAAAATAAAGCTCAAGCGTGATTTGTATTACTTAGGATTTTCATGAACATGTGTTTTAATTATTGGGGTGTTTTAATGATAAATACCTAGCTTTAAAAAGTTTATGGCATTTTATTGAAAACTAGTCATTTTCGGTAACTTGATGGTATTTTATTAACATTTTTCTAATCTTTCATTTTTAGAAAAAAAAAACATAGTTTCATATTATAATGAAAATATGGCTTTATAATTTTATATAATTTTTAAAAAAATATTTTTATTTAGAAAAGTCGCATTTCTTAAAAACCGTATTTTATTTCCTTTCGAGATCGAATACTCCGTGAGGAGTTCTGCATCTCGCTCTACTATCCCAAAGATATGCGATAATCTGTATTATCCATTAGCGAGTCCCTAACAAGAGTTGTAGAGACATATTTGCCAAGAATTACAAAATACCGTTTTAAAAGAAACCCGGTTTTTAAAAAATATGGTATTTTATTGTAAAGTTATTCTTTGAACCAAAAATACATGTATTCAGGTATCGCGCTATGCGAACAAAGTGTACGTGTGAGGTAGGTCGTTACCCCGTGAAGTTTTCCTAAAAGTATTGTTTAAATATTTTGTCGAAAAGATGTGATAATAAAGTTCAAGATATTTTAATGAAAAATTAGTTTTATGGTTGTTTCACATGAGAATTTTGATAAAATTTGAATCTAAACATTGGTAATTAAAATTACAAATAATATGGTAAAATTAGATTGACCAATATATAAAGGAAAAGAGAGTTCTAGGGTTTAGAAAAGAAAGGTATTGGTAATAACTCCATTTTACCGAGGGACTTACTGTTTGGAAATCTTAAGAAAAGGATGAGGAAGAGAAGGAGTGTTTTCATGGCGTCGCGGGAGTTTCGAAAATGGTTTCGATCTTCGACGGAACAAGCTTACTCGCTAACTTCACTTTACTCCACTTGCACTTAGGAATTTTTTGAGGAAATTTTTGCTAGAATTTTTAGAATGGTGCTGAGCTAAAGTAGGGATGGTATATATAGTGGAGAATTAGAGTTTGAGAATTAAAAATTTGGATTAAAAAGCATTAAAAATGATGTTAAATGGTGAAATAAAAGGTCTATATTTGATTGCAGGGAAATCAAACAGTGCAGCGGAGTTGAGGAGAGTCGAAGGGGTGTGTGTGTAAAGCACGGAACCAATTGGGCTCATCAGAACCGTCGGTGCCGGACTAATAGGCAATTTCGCCTGTCGGATCTGAGGCAATTGCCTCGAGATTCGTGCAACGTGGGTTTTTCTGTGTTTACTCTATTTTGCACATGTTTGATTTTTCTGAAACTTTTCCTTTCCCCGTGTATTGCACGGGCAACTCTTGAGCTTTAAAAATTAAAAAGAAAAAATCAGAAAAATAATTGTGTCCGATGGGAATCGAATACACAGGCTACGTCACAGCAGTGCAGAAGCTTTACCAGTGAGCTACAAATTGTTTCTTGCTTTTATTAAACAATTCTAACTTATAACTCTTATACAGACTGTAATACTCTTTTCTGTACAGTGATTTCAGAGTCGTTACAATTATTATATAACCGCTCTTTGGTTTTGTGGAATAAGTCACAGTTTGACTATATATAAGGGGTTAAGTAAATTTGCACAAAAGTTCTTCAAGAAATAAAATTAGCAAATAAACCTATAAAAGGAAAAAGTTAGAAAAAAAATAATTTACACAATACTTTTACTAACCCATTGGTTAATATTAACCACTTAAAAATTTTATCTATGATTATGCAGGAGCAATAGAATAAGTTGCAACGATAAGTATCAATAATCACCCTAAATTTGATAAGTATGATATGAATATGGTGTTTATGATTAGGGTAATAAAATGGTGATCCAATTTTTGTCAAAAAAACTAGCACAGTAATAAAATATTTAAATCTTAAAGAATCGTGCAACTGCACCATCTTGTCAAAATATTGGCTTATTGAATTAAAGGTTTCAACATGCGAAATAAAATATCCATTTATATCAGTTAAAGGCTCAACTTCAACTTGTTTTTCAATAGAATTGGCTTCAATAATGACCGGAAGTGGTGGAGAATTTGGCTCAATTGTTAACAGCTCAACGGGATACTCACAATTTCTAGAATGGTTTGGGAAATCTAAATCATGTATAACATTAAGTTCATCCTTAAAAATTTCTTCAAAACTTTGATCAAAATATCCTTTTCCAAAATTAACCATACCTCATCATTCACTTCTTCTATTATAATAGATGAATCTTCTTCAAAAATATCATCAAATCACCCATCTAACAATTCTTTCACCTCCTCTTTAAATTGACTTATGAGTTGACCCTTTTCTTTTAAAAATGTAGGAGCCCACTCTAAATTTTCTTCAAAAATTTCATTGTTTGTTCCAACCAAAGGTGTGGGTTCCCTATAAATAGTTTTCTCAAATAGTATATCTAGACCAACCGCATCAAAATCACAAGTGTTTTTTACAGAAGAAAGTTCTATATCTAAAATTTTCAAAATTTGTATACGCTATTTTTATTTAGTCAAAAGTATCTTCCTCAAAAATTTTACAATCGGTTAAATCAAATATCTCAACCTCAAACGTATCATCAATTAAATCATTGTCATATAAATTTGATATTTGAGACCAAATTGGAAATTCAAAATTTTTAGGGTATGTGCTAAATTGACTTGAAGTAAGACTTATCCTCCATTTCCTCATGCACCAAAAAATCATACTCATCTAAGCTACAAGATTCAAACTTATAATCACAAATCGAGCACTCTTCATATCGCATGATCTTCCTAGACGTAAAGTCGGACCCGCACATAGGACATTTATGACTTACGTTCTTCAGTTATACATTCCAAACCATAGTTATTCTTAACCACTTCCTCAATAAGTTTGTTATGATATTCTAAACTGTTAGGAACAATCGGGTTTGGGTGAGTTTGCATTTGGATGGTATCTTGTTCTTTCCTGTTGGCTATTGCAGCAGTTATTTGGCCAAGAAGAATTTCAATATTAGTCATTGATTGCTTGGTAGCACTAGCGTTTTACAGAAAAGTGTTCAACTGCATATCAACATTAGCAAGTCTCATCTTCTCATCATTATCAACATCTAATGGTGGAAAAGTTTGGTATTGTTAATAATAATTTGATTGGGTATTGTCATAAGAAGGATAATAATATGGATCTAATGGGAATTGTTGTTGGTTTATAAAATTGGAAGAAGTGAATGTTGGTTCGGTTGTGATGTAAGGTGAATTATAACCGCTCGTATATTTATTCATTCTAATATGATCGGCAAGTGTTGGGTTAATTGGATAACATGATTCATATAAGACCGGTTTCGCATGTACATCACCCAATTTTTTTTATGAAAAAAACTAAAGATTCTAACAAATCATAAACAAAAATGCACAAATAAACCTTAGATCTAGAGTCACCTAGATCAAGTTTCTTGACCCGCTCCTAAATTTTCAAGGGACAAGTTGTAGAATAGATCTTTTACTGTCTTTTTACCATTTTTCCAGCCAGGTAAATACCAGGTAAGTGGAAGGTACCCGCTATGCGAAATATTGAATAGCGTGCCTAATTAAATAATCCACTAATCTTAAACACTATAAGAAAGATGCGGAAAAACAACAAATTACCCACAACCTTCTCTTGTCCTAATTGAACGCGAAGTGTCTTTTAAGGGCTGAGTCTAGATATTTTTTAATTAATATGGATGAATGCGTATGCTAGGTTTATGATTTGTGGGACTAGAAAGGGTGATGAAATTCCCACCTAATTTTATTTTGGGTTGCTGCCCCTCAAAATCTTTTTAAAATATGCAAATAATAACAAATCAAGGCAAAATCTAAAATAATCTAAAAGCAAGATTTATTTTTATTTTTGCGGTGCATAGAAATCTGCAAAAACTGTTAGTTGAAAACAAAAGATTGGGCAAGAACGAAATCGTACCTAAAGTCACGCCTGTCACGCGGGAAGAACGAAATCGTTCCTCTCTACAAGAATATGGTTAACATTCAAAATTGCTCAAACTACTGTGAAATAAAACTCATGTGTCATACTATGAAGTTTTGGGAGAGAGTGATTGAACACATACTAAGGTAGAATTTTAAGATAACAGAAAACCAGTTTGGGTTCATACCTGAACGATCAACGACAGAGTCTATTCATTTGCTTCATCAACTTATCAAACGTTTTCGAGAGAGAAGGGATTTTCATACAGTGTTTATTGACTTAGAGAAAACTTACGACAACGTACCTAGAGAGGTATTATGGCGGACAATAATGAAGAAGAGAGTCCCAATCAGGTATATTGACATAGTCAAGAATATGTATGAAGGAGTATTGGCAAATGTAAGAATTTGCAGTAGCCTAACAAGAGATTTTCCGATCGCAATTGGTTTGCATCAAGGATCCGCATTAAGTTCATTCTTGTTTGCCATAATGATGGATAGACTTACTAGAACCATCCAGGATAAGATATCTTGATGTATGTTACTCGCTGATGATATTATTCTGGTAAATGAGATGAAAGCTGGGATTAATGCCAAATTGGAGTTATGGAGGCAAACGTTGGAATGTCGAGGGTTTAGATTGAGCAGGTCCAAAACAATATATATGCAATGCAAATTTAATAAACAAAGAAGCCGATATCACAGTGGTATAACACTGGATGGATAAGAGATATCACCAAACGATCAGTTTAGATATCTAGCTTCCATCATCCAAAAAAATAGAGAGATCGATTGAGATGTCAACCAGAGAATTTAGGCTGGTTGGTTGAAATGGAGGAGTGCAACAGAAATTTTGTGCGATCATAACTTTCCGTTAAGATTGAAAAGGGAGTTTTATTGAAGCGATATTAGGCATGCCTTGTTATATGGTACGGAATGCTGGGCTCTTAAAAAACATCATGCACAAAAGATGCATGTAGCGAAGATGCGCACGCTTCATTGGATGTGTGGTAACACTAGAGAAAGGATAATACGCGAAATGAGGATATTCAAACAAAGATTGGTGTAGCACCCGTGGAGGAGAAGATGCGGGATGATTTGGTCGTGTACGACGCAGACCTACGGAAGCACTAGTTCGACGAATGGATATTCTCGTTTCATGTCAAGTCAAACTAGCGAAAGGAAGACCAAAGAAAACGTGAATGGAGGCGATACAAAAAGATATGGATGCCAAAGATCTTAATGAAAGTATGTTGTTCAATAGGAATGAGTGAAGATGGAGGATTCATGTGCTCGACCAGGCGCCGGGAGCCGATCAGTTGGTCCAACTACACCTTACTTGTTTTTCTTTCTCTCCGATCATGCAGTTGAAAGAGTAAAACCCACCGCTTAAACATCTGGTTGTGGCGTCAGCCTACCCCTAATGATTTGGATAAAAGTACAGTTTTCTGTTGAGGTCTATCCCATAGAGGTACTCAAATTGGACCTTAGCTCCATGGAACAATATGCTACTGCTGAAGCATGGAAGAATTGAAATCTTAGATCAAAACACTATGTATAGATGATATGAACTGCCTAAACAAGAGACAGATTCAGCATGGACAGAAATCCCAGAACCAGAGACGCAAGCGCCTTAGGGTCCGCATTGGTTGAATGCCTTTTGGCTGAACCTCGAGAAGCTCCTTCTTCTTATAAGTTCATTCCATACCGGACCAGACCGGAATAGGGTTATGTACATTCTTATTATGAGAAGAACGCACCAAATCTAAATGCACCAAAAAGACTTGTAAATTGAAATGGGTGAAAATAGAAAAAGAAAGATTTCTTTTTCTATTTTTTATTTCGACCATCTTTCGATTGTTAATACGAGATATAAGGACCGCTACTACAAGCGAGTTGTTTTTCCAAAATACACGAGTACAAATTTGTTCCAGGTAAAGAAAATCAAATATAATTTTATCAAGCATGCGATAAGATGAACAATGAAAAAAGGGGGAAAAAGTCATTGCGATTAATTAAACAATAATAATCTGCATGTAAAGAGAGAATGTAGAAATGCCACAATTTATAGATAATGTAATTAGGTTTCCATAAAGTCTAAACAAAAAATAGTAACGGATCCTACAATTTTACCACAAATTAATACATCTCATTTCGCTTTCGACGTAGCCTCATTCATCTCCTGAACGTTTGAAGGAAACAGCTCGATGTACCGACTCCCAAGCATCTTTCTATCTCTCTCCATGGCAGATTTCGAATCCTCGGCATTCGCAAACTCCACAAAAGCTTCCCCAGATTTCCTACCTTCTGAATTTAGAACAATGTGAACATTATTCTCTGACAATTCAAAATCCTTGAAGAAGTTAATAATTCCATCTTTCCCTGCAGAATATGGCAATCCTCTCAATCTCAAAACCCCCGTGTGCTCAGCTAAATCTTTTCTCTCATCGTTCGATTTTGCCCTCCGACGAGGAGATCCCCTCGAGCTTGAAACTTCATTTGCAACCGCGCTGTAATATTCAGGTCTCTCGCTCCTAAAAACCTCAATATATCTTCTACCCATGTTCCGCATGTTTCTCTGAACGGCGAAATCAACTTGTAAGGGATACGCGAGAACACAGAAAGCTTCACCAGTGAATCGATCATTTTTATGGACAAAAAGGATGTCTATGATTTGTAGACCATGAAAGAAGTCGATAACATCAGATTCGACACAATCAAAGGGGAGGCCACGGACTTTTACAACAGGAAACGGTGGAGGTTGGCCAACATGTGCATAAGGATCGGTGTACACAGGTCTTGAATTAGGTGGAGGTCCTACGTATGATCGAGGATCTAAATATTGTTGTCGCTTCATTCTTGATTCGCGTCCATTGCCACCATCCATATATTTCCTATAAAAACTCCAAGAACGAGAAAGAAAAAAAGGGGAAAAAACAAAATGAACAAAGCAACAGATTAGTCAATAGAAACAATCCACACAACCATGTAACTAGAGTTTACCAGAGAAATTTCAAATGAAGTAGACCTAAGAATCAAGGCCAAGATGCATAATACGCTATCAACTTTTCCTAATTGACCAACTGGGCTTAACTCGGTTGGTACCAATTTCCTCTCCAATGTGAAAGATCGCAAGTTCGATCCCCTAAGGGGTTGATTTCAAGAAAAAAAATCTTTTCCTAGTTGTTTACCAAAACCATAGAACTTTCAAATGTACAAATACCGCCATTGGCATGGTATATAACACGACTTTTGGATGGTGTTATTGCTATGCAATTTTAATGCACTTTTTAAATCGTTCAATGGTGATTAATGTAATTAAGTTTAATGGTGTTTGATGATAAATGGAAAAAGATCAACGGTCATATGCAATTTACTCTAAGAAACAAAGCAAGCAAGATAAGTGAAAGGGAAAATAAGGAATACTGAATTTGACAGCATGATGCAGAGAAGATAACGAAAAACAGAGACTTGTACCCACAAAACAAAACAAAAAAAAGGAGGGGGGGGAGAGGGGGGGGGGGGAAGAGAGGAAAAGGTTATTTTACCATGAAATATTGGATGCTCATATTGGATGGTCAAAATAAAACCTTATCTATTACCACGAAATATTGGATGTTCATATTGACAACAAAAATGTATCTGCTTTGAATGGAATGCTAATGAAAGCAATGCTTATTTTACAAGATTTAAACAAAAAACCAACCAGGGAAAAAAAGGGAAGACTCGACGAGTGTAAAACTACATCTATGCAAGCATGATGTATACACATATAAAGATATAACAACAAAACCTGACATACAAGACAGCTTATTAGCACAAGGATGTAGAAAGAAGGGTCACAATTAGAAGCGAATGCTTTTACTTTTTCAGCATAGACAAGTCAGTTGCCACAACACATTATTGATGGATCTATCAAGTCTACAAAGATCTCTACGAACCAAGCACTTAGTTCCAAGAAAACTCTATAACCCCCACATTTTCTTTTTTGAAACTTTCCATTTCCAAATGTGAAATTGTTCCATTTTGCACCGCCAAATATGATGTTCCAAAAAATAATTACATGGACATGTTCCTGGTCCATATTAATCTCAGAAATAGTTTAAATGTTTCATGCCTATTCAATAACCAGTATTTAATGTAAAAAATAGTTGCTAGCGTTCTTGAAACAGCGAGTTATAAAATCTTAGCCTTTGAAAATTAGTTTTATGTACCATCTCACATCATCTTTCATTTGCACCAAGGCTGCAACAAAGTTTATCCCTATCGGACAGCATTCTATACCTATCAACAGCATAGCACGTTCCCATTATTGTTCCATGTGCTGGGATATTCCATATTTCAAGTAAACTTGCTCGAGCTTAAGAAAGTAAGATGCTCAAAGGGCTGTAAGAATGAAGCCCATGATGGAAGTTTAATGATCTCACCTCACAACATTTGCTATCAGCGCACAGCTCACTCATTCATCATGAGTTACAATTACTATTCAGAATCAAAGATTTTTTTTCCTTTTAAATGCATCATAGAGGAAATTACAATGAAACCAAATGAAATTATAAAGGCAAGCAATATCATTAAGAAATAAAAGAAAGATCTTCCCATTGCTAAAACAAAGAGAGCAGATTTTTATACTTGGTTACCATTATGATTAGGTGCAAGAAGATTTTTAAGGTGAAGAGAAGCATAAACAGAAATCTATTATTTCTGTCCTAATAGGTTACAGCAAGAAAGACGTTCAGAAGAAGGCTGCCTTTAATTGGGAATAGAACTGTTAGCCTAGTGTGCAAATCTGTATTATTTTTATGAATAGCATAAGTTGGTTGTCTAATCTAGACTAGAGCTTCAAGTAGAAATCCCCAGTATATGGTTTTAGTCAGTTTTCGAAGAAAAAAATATTTGCATTGGTTAAATTATGTTAGCTAGGGAATAGACATGGTGAATCCAACAAAGGTTCGACTAGTCAATTATTTACAGTTTTGTAAAGTTTCCAGCACGTCGATGGGAATTCAGTAGCTGTGCAATTTACTTGTGATAAAACCAAAAATAGAAACTTAATGGCATATTAATGGTTCATAAATTTTGGGCCAAAGAACAAAGTTTGTAACTACAGTACATTAGTCACAAAATACAACTGATTTAGCAGTCAACAAGGGTCCGCAACATGAACCTAACCTTTTTGGAATCCCACACAATCTAAGGCATTATCATTTGTAAGAAAACAGAAACTTGAGTTCTTCCGACAACTTATAGATTGCCCATTTTAAAAATTATTAGCACAATAAGCTAGAGACTGCAAAATCCTCTAGCCAAGGGCAGAACCAGGATTGATTATTGGGAGGATCAAGAAATATAAGGAAAAGTTAAAAACAAAATACACAATTATATTTTAAACTGGCAGTACAATAAAATGTTAAACTTTACATATAATTATGATAAAATATTCAGCAAAATTTAAAACTTAAACTTTATAAGTCTAATTGGCAAATCCTAAAATTTTACACCTACGAACTAAGAAAAGTATAAAATAATATAATGTGAATGCATATGATACATGGTTTGACCAAGAGAGCAACATAATTATTTTTGTGCTTTGAAGTTCATAGTAATAGTTTAATGTTGTACAAATCATTAATGATGGCTTTTAACATTTGGGGGGGGGGGGGGGGAGACAATGGACTAGAAAAAAGAAAGAGATAAATGAGAAATCGGATGTCAATTGAACATTAATATTTAGTTGGAACCTATGTTACCTTAAATCGTTAACCATTAGCAATTTACGATTTGGAATGATCTTTCCCCAATTGGGAAATACTACCGTTCTAGATCGGAAGATCACTGTTCTGATCTAACCAAGATTGCACGGCACAAGCACGGGGATAGGGACACAATGGGATATGCCGACAAGGCAAACTACCAAAATATAGGATAAAGGACACGTCGAAATATATATAAGAAATAAAATACTAAACTACTACAATAACATAAAACAAGAAAAATTAACAAGTCTAACATATGAATATACACATCATAATAATAGCCTACAACCATATGTCAATCTTCAAATTTAACACCAATAATATCCAAACTATAAAATGATATAAGTGATCAATAACATCTTAAAGACACATAATCACGATACTTCAATAATATAGTACATACATGTATAAGACACATAGGACACGCATAGGACACAAATTCAATACATATATAACATGTATATGGCGTGTCCGATAAGTGTCGTGCAAGTGTCGGTGCCCAATACGTGCAAGTGTGCCCAATACGTGCAAGTCTCAGATACGTGTCGGACAGGACACTGCAACCCGTCGTGAATGTCCATAACCTAGCATCTAACCCATTAAAAACTTAAGTTTAATGGGAATAAAGTTGGGTGTTTGTTAAAGTATGCTAAGAAATATTTAATCCATACATTTACACGCATATATACAAACGATCCAAAAACAATCCATGTCCAGAGTTTAAGTTTTTCGTTCCTTATAAGCCTATAGAAGATTAACCTTATACTACCATGTGCAATGGCAAGCGGCGTTCCGCATTCCCATTTTTGTGGGATTTGGGTAAAATTGGTTGGAACTAGTATTTTTACATGTGCAATGCATGTGTACAGATGTTGAGACATAATGGACAAATATTATTATATTCGAGAAGGTTTTTAAAGATTTTCGATAGATTTTTAAAGATTAACTAAATATGAAGATTTAACCAGTTAAAACAAGTTTCAAAATACATTTTTTCTTAAGTATGAGGATTTTATATTTATTCTCAAAATAATGAGGATTTCTTATGCAATGTCTCATGTTGAGAATAAAATCGGGATTCCAATTTGGGACTCCTATCCTTTTAAGCATTCAAAATTTTGAGATTAAGACTCTTAGAATATGAAAAGAAATCAAAAGATGTACTTCTAAAAAATATTCAATATAGTCTTATACTATTAATATGGATAGTGACAGAGGCAGAACATTCAAAATTGTTTTTGCGTGGACAAAATATCAAACATCAAATAGTCTAGTATTTATAATTAGGACATATAAAAGACAATTGTTTCATGTGATACATGAAATTAAATGGAAGTATAGAAAAATAAAAAAACTAATCTATAAATATATTACTAATTTAGCAAAAGAAATTGTTTCTTTGGTAAAATTAAAAAGCTAAAGTAAACAAGGAAACTGCAAAATTAAAATTTATTTTGAGTTGTTAGATTGTTTCCATCATAGACTTCTTCGAAAAGCAAAAATGATAGGAACCATTAGAAGGGAAATTGAAATCTTATCTTTTTGGTGCAAAAATTGCAAGAGACAAAAAACTAAAATACCTTAATTAGTGGACAATAAGTGTGATTAAATACCAATTACAACTTTTGATTGAAACTTTGTATAAACAGAGAATTAGAAGGAAAATTCATGACATCAACCACAGCTTGATGGTAGGTGTTATTGCGAATTGGAACTAAGAATTGTCACTAAAACAAGATGTAATTAACTATTTTGAAATGAGGCATAATATATGCTTAAAGGAAAGTTTCGACCCCTAAACACCAACGATGGTGTATTATAGCATTCTTTAGGGAAGATCAAATCTTCTCCATTGACACTAGTTAATAAAGAGTCCATTTGGCAACATCTAATCGTCTATTAATAATAGACAGCTGGAAATGATAGATATTGAAATCAACAAGTTACAGTGAAATGTAAATCAAGTCTCAACACTGCAACGCAATATTAAATTAGCCAAACAAGAAAACATGTATTAATTAGCTATTATGCACAACTTCTCCTCTTTAGCGAATTAAATCTGTCAATCATCAAACTCACTCTATTTTGTGCACAAGTTTGATTAATTATATAATTAATTGCTTATTTATTCTATTTTAAAAATATATTGCAATGCGAGCATCATAAGGAACTATTTAGTGCTAAATAAGCTTTTGAAACCAATAGAATCAAAGGAACTCGAATGTCAAATAATTAACCTAAAGAAGATGATTGATGATTATCATTATTTTATCTCAACTTACAATCATTAGGGACGAAAAGATCTCTAACAAATCAACCCTTTTTTTACGCAACATTGTAATGAACCTCGATATTGATTTTATTAACTTTTATAGTTAGGAATTGAACAGAAAAAACAAAGATAGAAGGGGGAGGGGGGAGGGGGGGCAAATCAAGCAGCCCTCAAGATAAAAATTAACATGGAGTCATGTATAAAAGGTAATCGGCACCTTCCTCTATAACTACCCAATTTAATGCCATATTATCTTATTTAAAAATTGAGATTTGATCTAGATATACAGAGGCGGACCTAGAAATTTTGGTCAGAGGAGACACATTGGCAACCGTGCATAATAAAATTGTTACGCGATATCATTTTTTTCTTTTTTTAAAATGCTCAACTACATTGTTCATTTACACCATCACAATATGATAATTAATTAAATGTTAAATTAATATGAGAATAATAATTTCTACAATATTATATATCTAGGTTTCATAACTTGGATGGCAAAATTTTATTTTAAAGTTATTAGTTCTTCTTTAAGTCCTTAATGTTGGACTAAATTTCCGTTGTTAAAAAAACACTAAATAAAACCAGTGAGTATTGTGGTAATTGAACCCATGACCTCCTACCTTGGAATCAAACGCATTACCACTTGAGTTGCATGCTCTTATAAATTAATTTACAAGAATTAAATATATATAACATATATCCAAAAAATACCTACTTCAATTGCAACCAATACTCGGGTTTTTTTCCCGAAATTTGGGAGGGGGCACGTGCCCCCTCTCGCCTTCATGTGAGTCCATCCCTGTAGATATATCAATCATGTTCAGCTGTCCATTTTTAATGGACGGACGGATGTTGCTAAATGAGCTCTTCATAAACACTAGTTAATGGAGAGAACCCACATCCTTTTTTTGTTTCCCCTTTTTCACTCGCGGGGGGAGGGGCAGGGGCTAATGTACAAAGACGCATGAAAATATGACCGCATATGGTAACTAGCAACCAACTACATTAATATCAAAATATTTATTTATTTATTTATTTTTCTTTTCTTCTTTTTATTGATGGGGGTGCTGGAGGAGTGCATTCCACGCCTTTCGACCCCTCGCCCTTGCCCCCGCCCTTGCTTGTAGCCAAATTAGATGGTGTGTAGCATATATAATTTGGCATTCTCTTAACCAAAATACGGCCAAACAATACTGCATAACCTAAAGTATGGTTGTTGAATCATGATATGTATCACATGTCGTTTTTCTTTCATATAATATCACATATCGTATTGTATCGTAGCATATTATATCGTAAGATATTTTTTTCTCTCAATTAAGTATCCAGCTATATATTTCATAAACATATGTTCAAATTAGTAAATATAGAACGATATTTACAAAGAAATATAACGGCCAGTAAATTGCGAGTAAAGTAAGTGACACAAACACACAAATGCAAATACAAAATACGTGAACGCAGAAAATTCAAATGAACAATTTTAGTTCATAAGATAATTAATCAATATGAGCGGAACCAAACCAAAGCAGAATTTAGAACCTAATTTTGGTAGCGTGCACTATATTCTATATTGTATCGTTTTGTATCATATCATATCAAAAAGCTACCATATCGTAGGATATGAATCATATATCGTAAGATATTAACAACTATGACCTAGAGTTGGAAAGCTCAAAGAAACCATGCTAAAACATGATTAAGCAATAAATCCTTGATTAAAGTTGATGACCTACATATCTTGGAAATGAACTTTAAGTTCATTCACCCAACTGGACGTAAATATGCGCCGTGAATCTAACCCTTTACTTCATCGAAAGGGTCATCAACCCTCAAGCACAAAATCAAATTCAGAATGCTCCAGAGAAAAGCTGATTAAACTTTATGATACATTAGGCAACATGACACCAACTGCTCAATCTCTAAGAGCTACCGGCTAAGAAAAACTATGAGAAGGACATCAACTACAGCTGGCTCTCGAAGGTAGACGTCCGGTGCTCCAAACACAAATCTCCAACGAAATAAGAATTTGCTTAAAAATCTAAACTTTAACATTAACAGTTTCTAGTCTCACACAAGGACACACATTTTGGAATTCCAGTTGCAACACAAACATATTCATCTTAAATTACTGATTAGCAAAATATTTGCAGTCAAATCCGAACCATTGGCACAAATCCACAAAGAGAATAACTAAAATTCCAAGAATTAGAACAGATTGATGAAAGTCTCTAAAGTTAAGCTCTTATTATTAAGAATCGAAAGAAAAGAGAAGAAAAAGCTATCACATTTACAATGGGATTGAAAACATAAGAAGCTCACCGCTTGAAATCGCCTCCTCCGCTAGAGCTCGCCATCGCCGATCGAGGGCGGCGCCCCCGCCGAAAAAGAGAGAAAGAGGAAGAAAATTATGGGGTTAGGGTTTGAGCCCGAAACCCTTTTTCTCCCTGGGTTTTAACGGGTTCTTCGCGGGTCGGGTATCTCCAAAAGCCTATTTCCTTAATTTGGGCATCACTTGGGCTTCATGAGTTTAGCATTACAAATCGAGTAAATTCATCAAGTGCGTGTACATGTATCCGATTTTACTAGACTTTTTTCTTAATGATCAGCGTCATCGTTATTGATCTTTATGGGCTAAAGCAAATGTACAATTTTCCATGTGACCGGAAAATGTTTTATTATCCGTTAAAATTTACAATCTTTTGATGCAATTAGGAAGAATTATTGAAATCACATGATTTTTTTCCTCTATGCATGCATGTCATAAAATGTGTTGATTAAAATAAGCTGGATCAGTCATTACAAAAGTTGATAATTTGTTGTGACTATGCCTTGAACACATGCCATCCCAAATTTTGACAAGATATTGATATAATACACCTGAAATTTTAATTTGTTCAGTACATGCTCCTAAGGGCCTGTTTGGTTGCAGGATTATGAGTTTGGATTTGGATTTTGGATTGTGGAATCCTAGGATTCCATAATTTTGTGTTTGGTTACAAGATTAGGATTTCTAGGATTCCTTTGTTTTTTATGGGGGGGCCACCACAAAACAAGGATTATGGAATCCTAAAAATTTTCAAGGATTTTCAAGAATTTGGCACTATTCATTGTACTTTTAGATGGAGCCCATGCACTTTATTTATTTAACAATCCTCTCTCTCTCTATCTCTCTCTAAAATCCTCAAATCCAAATCCAATACTACGAATCCAATACTACGAATCCAAAACCAACCAAACAACAAATTACCAAATCCAGAAATTTCAACCGTACTATTTTGGAATCCAAATTCCATAATCCTGCAACCAAACAGCCCCTAAATTGATAAATGAAATCTTACTTTTTTTTCATATTTGACTGATGGGCTTGGGTGCTCTGCACCGATAAGATCAACGCACCTAAAATCGGACAACCCACCATAATATAAAAACACAAAGGTCCGTATATAGTTTTAATTTGTGATGGATGGCAAGGATTTTCAACACGAGCGTGTTCTCGAGTGTGACGGATCCAAATTCCTTGATGACAATTCTAAATCAAAAAACATATAATGGTATACAAGTAACCCATCAAAATGACATTTCTAATCAAGATTATTTAATTTATAGCATACTAGCATCCCTTCAAACTTATACATATGTTTAAATAGATTAGTTCAAATCAAGACGGATACAGAAAGCGAAAATTTCCAACCATGGCCAGAGTGCTACAATAAATATGTAGATGATGGTTTAATTATTTATTTATTGATCATCAAATATACACAATGCAAATAACATTTTTTTTAACGAATTTTCCCCTCTGTATATAGTGAAGAGATCACAGTGGGAGCTAGCATCCACCTTATTCATTTATACTTACACAATATTAACACTTGTTATACATATACTAGCAAGCATATAAAGGGTGATCCATTGCAAACCGGTCCGTATTTTTTTAAAACAGGAACTCCCGATATATATATATATATATATATATATATATATATATATATATATATATATGAGATTAATGGAGGAAAGAGGCCATAGGAGGGGATTTCCTCCTATGGCGTGGAAAAAATACAACCTCCGCCATTTTTTCCGACGATCGGCACCCAACATCATCATCGTTATCATCTAAGATGTGCGTACACCAAATTTCATGTGATTCCACAACTTTTTCACCGTTGATTTAGTGGGTTCAAAATTAACGGTTTACCGACAATAGAACATTTTACATTACTAAATCAACGGTGAAAAAATTGTAGAATCACATAAAATTTGGTGTACCCACATCTTAGATGATAACGATGAAGATGATCGGGACCGATCGTCGAAAAAATTAGTCGAGGTTGTATTTTTTCCACGCCATAGGAGGAAATTTCCTCCTATGGCCTCTTTTCTCCATTATTCTCTCTCTCTCTCTCTCTCTATCTATCTATCTATCTATATATATATATATATATATATATATATATATATTAACGATCCGATCCGTTTAAGTTGATTACCCTACCCTCAAATATATGTGTATGAAAAATCAAGGAATTTAAAGACCTCTAGCATATGCATCGATGGATGCAAAAATAAACGTCTTTCGATAATTCAACATAAACGCCATCCGATACATAGGTTAGAGGTTTTTAAATCCTTTGATTTTTCATACACATATATTTAAGGATAGGTTGATCAACTTGAATAGATCGGATCGTTAAAATTTGTCGTGGATCGGGAGTCTCCTTTTTTAAAAAACGCGGATCGGTTTGCGATGACTGTCGCCGTAGGATGTGTACGCCGGCAGCTATAAATAGAGGTGGGGTCCCCATCAAGACCCATACCTCTACAAATTTTCCTCGTCCTGAGTCTCGTTAGGTCGGCGCTCTCCTTTTTAGATCGGATCTCTGCGTTTACCCTTCCAAGGACCCATCCTCTTAATCAGGTTAGATGTCTTCTTCTGAAGAGTTTGTAAAAATAGATCGGGTAGAGTTTAGAGAGCCCCCTGTAGATTCTCCTTCTTCTTCTTCCTCTGCTTCTTCTGCTTCTTCTTCCACTGAGTCGGAGTCTTCCCGAAAAGTTAGGGTCAGATTTTCTTCTCGGGGTCACGAGATGGGAGCGGTTCCCAGAGCGGAGGTCGTGGACGCCCCTGGTGTGTCATCCTCGGTGAATTATGAGGACGAGCTTGCCACCGCTCTGGCTCATTTCCATATTCCTCCCGGCTATACGCTACGTTTGGCCGAGAAAGGAGAGAGGGCAGATCAGGTACGGGGTAAAGAGATTGCCTTGTACCTGAAAGCTTTTTGGGCCGGAATGCGCCTGCCTTTCTCTCCCGAGCTTGTTAGAGCGCTGAACCATTTCGGGATAGCCCCGGGCCAGCTAGTGCCGAACTCCTGGAGGATTCTCCTTGGGTTCTTGGTCCGCCTGAAATTGCAGTCAATCCCTTTCAGACTGTCCACCCTTGCCTCTTCTCTCATTTACAAAAGCCACCCTGGCACTCGTACGGGTGAGCCGAGGTAGGTATACCTCTCGTTTAGGAAGCAGCGGGGAAGTGCTCCCGGATCGGGGGTCGTCGTCGTGCCTTCTTCCATCCACGATTGGAAGAAGAAGTTTTTCTTTGTCGGGCCGCCCGAGGGTGAGGATTGGCCCGTGCTCACCCAGTGGTCTAGGGATAGGTGTCGGCGAGAGGGCCAGTCGAGCGATCCCGACGCGCTGAAAGTGGCGGAGTGGGAGCCCATTCCTCGAGCCGACGTGCTGCTTTCTGAGCAGGCCCTGAGTTGGGATGGGCTCAGCCCGCCCATTTCGTGAGTAAGTTAGGAGTTTGCAGGCGATCTGTTAGACTTGCGTTTATTTTACTTTTACTCGTATTGCTGACTCCATTGTACCTTGTCTTGTGCAGAACCCATGGATGCGAGCAAACTTCGAGCGGCCATGTGCGAGCCGAAGAAGGGATCGAAGGATGGAGGTGCCAGCTCTTCCCGTCTGACGTCGGCCCTGGCTCCCCCGGTAGCCGCCCTACCCCGGCGTTCGAGTGCGGGTCGTGCCCCATAACCCAGCCAGGCGCCGAGCCGAAAGCGGGTTCGGGAGCAGGAGGCCGAGGCTTCGGAGATGGAGACCGGCTCCCCGGCGTCGTCTCTCAAGCGGTTCCTTCGGACGGTTCCGCGAACCTCGGCCTCCCCGATCTTGGTGGACGATGGGAACCTCCGCTTTGAGGTGCCCTCGGGGCTCTCCGTTACTGACAGCTTGCTGACGGATATAGAGAGGTCAGACGGAGGCGAGGTTCCTCAGGGGACCCTAACGGCGCAGATGGCGGTGATCACCCAAGAAACCGTGCAGGTTAGTGCTCGCACCTTACTTGATTTTTCTCTCAGCGTCTTCGCATTCGTGAGATTTGGTGCCTCCCTTTCCTTTCTGACCCCCCTCTGATTTCTTCAGGTCCTCCAGCACGTCGCCCTCGTCGTCCAGATGGAGGATGAGAAAATTTCCCCGGCGATGCGAGCCGCGGACGAGCTCTCCTCGCTGGAGGAGAGCTCGAAGTTGGAGCTGGAGGCGGCAATGGCGAGGGTCGTCGTCTTAGAGGGCGAGGTGGCGGCCGGGAAGCAGGAGGTTTCGGCCGGGAAGCAGGAGGTAGCCAGGTACCGTGAGGCCACCCAGGTCGTCGAGGCCAAGCTTCAGGACTCCAAGTTGCTCGTCGGCACCCTGAAGAAGTCGGCGGGCGCCTTTCGGAAGGAGCTGGAGGCGGCGGTAGAGGAGACGAAGCAGGCCGAGCTCAGGGCGGCGAAGGCGGTGGAAAACTACAAAAAGTCGGACCATTTTTATGCAGACCTAGCCGCAGCCACTACCCTCATCTGGCATGAGGCCCTCGACGCCGTTAAGGCTCGGATGCTGGAGTTCCCCAATGAAGAGCTCCGGAATGAATATCCTCGTGGGGATGACGCGTAGGGGATGTCCCCGGGAGCACTGCCGGGGAAGGGACCCCCATCGAGGGCGACGTCGAGGTTCCTGTGATGGGCGCAGTCCCAGTCGTGGTAGACGTTGAGCTCCCCGGGGTTTCGCCCGGCCTTGAAGCCTGAAGCCCCTCATCTTCTTGTTTCTTTTCTTTTGTTGCATCGGGAATTTTGTAGGCCTTCGGGCATTTTGTAAGGCTGGGGAGCCCACAATACCCTTGTAAAGACTTTTGGCTTTATGAATAAAAACTTTTTGCAATAGTATTTGCGCGCGTATTTTCCTTTGCCGGTAAACACTTGTATTTGCGCAGTTCAGCCTTCAAGTCGGGTCGGTTCTTCGTCTTGCGATCGCACATCGAGTTGAATTCGACTATTTTCTAAATGTGCAAAGAGCGGTGAAGGTTCGGTATCTCCATAGCCCTGAAGTCAAGGTTGGGATCGCTTAGACGTGGATGGCCTCATGGAGAGGGCCTGGGCCGTAGCGTCGGCGGTTAGTAACAGCAGCTATGGATGACCGGGCATGGTAGATGCTCGGTTGCCTCTTGTCGAGGGCTTTGATCCCTGGCGTCGTGGGGTAGGGAACTACCAGCCAGGGATAGCCGAGCAGGGTAGCCGCTCGGCTGCCTCTTGGTGAGGGCTTTGATCGCTGGCGCTGTGGGTAAGGAGTTACCAGCCAAGGATAGCCGAGCAGGATAGCCGCTCGGCTGCCTCTTGATGAGGGCTTCGATCCTTAGCGCGAGAGGGGCCATAAGAGGCCTGCTAAGGACGGGCCGAGCAGAGTTGCTGCCCGGTACCTTTTGGTGAGGGATTTGAACCTTAAGGATGGGGCCGGGCAGAGTTGCTGCTCGATGCCTCTTGGCAAGGGCTTTGATCCCTAGCGTTGTGGGGTAGGGAGCTACCAGCCAGGGATAACCGAGCAAGGGCAGGCCCGGTTGCCTCTTGGCGAGGACTTTTGATCCTTAACGCAGGAGGGGCCGTAAGAGGCCTACTAAGGACGGGCCGAGCAGGGTTGCTGCCCGGTGCCTCTTGGCGAGAGCTTTGATCCTTAAGAACGGGCCGGGCAGGGTTACTTCCCGGTGCCTCTTGGCGAGGGCTTTTGATTCCTGACGTCGTGGGGTAGGAAACTACAAGTCAGGGATAGCCGAGCAGGGTAGCCACTCGGCTGCCTCTTGGTGAGGGCTTTGATCCCTGGTATCGTGGGGTAGGGAACTGCCAGCCAGGGATAGCCGAGCAGGGCAGCCGCTCGGCTTCCTCTTAGTGAGGGCTTTGATCCCTGATGTCGTGGGGTAGGGAACTGTCAGCCAAAGATAGCCGAGCAGGGTAGTCGCTCGGCTTCCTCTTGGTGAGGGATTTGATCTCTAGCGCTGTGGGTAAGGAGCTACCGGCCAGGGATAGCCGAGCAGGGTAGCCGCTCGGCTGCCTCTTGATGAGGGCTTCGATCCTTAGCGTGGGAGGGGCCATAAGAGGCCTGCTAAGGACGGGCCGAGCAGGGTTGCTGCCCGATGCCTCATGGTGAAGGCTTTGATCCTTAAGGACGGAGCCGGGCAGGGTTGCTGCCCGGTGCCTCTTGGCGAGGGCTTTGATCCCTGGCGTTGTGGGGTAGGGAGCTACCAGCCAGGGATAACCGAGCAAGGGCGGGCCCAGTTGGCTCTTGGCGAGGGCTTTTGATCTTTAGCGCGGGAGGGGCCGTAAGAGGCCTACTAAGGATGGACCGAGCAGGGTTGCTTCCCGGTGCCTCTTGGCGAGGGCTTTGATCCTTAAGGACGGGCCGAGAAAGGTTACCGCTCGGTGCCTCTTGGCGAGGACTTTTGATCCCTGGCGTCATGGGGTAGGGAACTACCAGCCAGGGATAGCCGAGCAGGGTAGCCGCTCGGCTGCCTCTTGGTGAGGGCTTTGATCCCTGGCGTCATGGGGTAGGGAACTACCAGCCAGGGATAGCCGAGCAGGGTAGCCGCTCGGCTGCGGCTGCCTCTTGGTGAGGGCTTTGATCCCTGGCGTCGTGGGGTGGGGAACTGCCAGCCAGGGATAGACGAGCAGGGTAACCGCTCGGCTGCCTCTTGGTAAGGGCTTTGATCCCCGGCGTCGTAGGGTAGGGAACTGCCAGCCAGGGATAGCCGAGCAGGGTAGCCGCTCGGCTGCCTCTTGGTGAGGGCTTTGAACCCTGGCGCTGTGGGTAAGGAGCTACCAGCCAGGGATAGCCGAGCAGGGTAGCCGCTCGGCTGCTTCTTGATGAGAGCTTTGAACCCTGGCGCTGTGGGTAAGGAGCTACCAGCCAGGGATAGCCGAGTAGGGTAGCCGCTCGGCTGGCTCTTGATGAGGGCTTCGATCCTTAGCGCGGGAGGGGCCGTAAGAGGCCTGCTAAGGATGGTCCGAGCAATGAAGCCACCCAGACGATTCTGGAGGTTATGTCCGACCTTCTCGGTGTAAGTATGGGGAATAGGGACAATCGCGGGCAACACGTGTATCGAACGTGTGGGGGGGATGAAGCGCCGGAGCCGCGTCGTTTTGATTTCGCCAAGAAAGGCTCGAGGCCTGCCGCGTGGCAGCACAGCTGTGGGTGAAATGGGCAACTGTTGGATTTTCAAGGGCGAAGCGAGCTACAAAGTGGAGGGGGCGTTGATCACTCCTTTCTTCACAGCCAAAACGTAAGAATGGAGAACTTCCCTTTCACGATCCCCGGCATCGTAAATTTCGAGGACGTGTACCTCTATGACCAGTACTGCACCGAGGACACGGTGCAGATAGTGATTGGCCGTATTGAGGATTATTTCGGCCAACTGCTTCCCCGGCGCTCCCCCTGCTCCAGCTGTTAATGTACTCCATCTGGAGGGTGTCGCCGGGGATCTACAACCCCTTGTCCGAGCACCTGAGGGACGAGGCGGTTGGTAAGCTAAGGTCCTTGCGGCGCTTCGGCCTGATCTCCGCGGGTCGGCGGGATCGCTCGGTGGCGCTCATCCTTGAGTGCTATCAATTGAGGCACCACGCCGGCATTCGTGGGCGGCATCAGAAGCAAAGGGCTGAAGCGGCGAGGGCTCGGTTGGCGGAAGTTTGCTCGGAGTATTACGAGCAGTGTTTCCTGCACCCCCTTCCCCCGCTATTGTAATTTTTCTTTTTCAGTGTACGGCTGAGGAGCCTATAGTACCCTTTGAATAAACAAACTCTTCTTTTTGCAATGTTTTATTGATCTCTTCTTATTATATGAACAGAAAGACCCTGAGAAAGTTTACATTGCCTTAGTAAAAGAAGTACAAGCTAGTAGATGTTCTGTTTATTTGCGCAGTTTGAGCCCCTCGGATGTCTGTTGGCCTCCGCGACCGGCGCGTGGTGTTGAGCCTCGTAAGTACCCGATGTACCCTCCGCTGACACGACCATGATTTGGCCGATTGTCAACTCGCCGGGAGGGGGTGCTGCTCCTGCTCGCGGTCAGCTTGCCGCTTGTCCCGCAAGTACGCTGCAAGGTGTCCCGAATGGATGAGCTCCTCGATATAGTCTCGGAGCTTCTTACAGCTCTCCTGGAGTGGCCTAGCGATTTGTGCAAACCGCAGTTGGGCCCCGAGTACGCTTTGCCGCCATGCGCGGGATCGGGGGGAGCTTGAAGAACCCCTCGCTCTTTGCCTCCTCAAGCAGTACCGTCTGAGAGACGTTGAGCGGGGTGTAATCTTGAAACCTCGGGGAGTAGGGCTTTGGCCACTCAAGTCTCTTTCTCTCTTCCCTCCCCCTTTTCTTCTGGTCAGTTTGCTCTGCCCCGGGGAGATTTGCGTTCACCTCGGACTCGAGCTGGATTTCGCGCTCGGTCCAGGCCTTTACCTCGGCCATGGTCTTAGGTTGCGCTAATGCAAAGGAGCGTAACCACTCCTTGTGACTAAGACCAGACCTTAGGGCTATGATGACTATCTCATCCTGATGTTCGGGGACCTCGAGAAGGGCATTGTAGAAGCGGGTGACGTACGCTTTGAACGTTTCTTTGTCCCTGCTCTTGATCGTGAAGAGATGGTCGACGGTCTGTTTCTGCCATCTGTTCCCGACAAAATGGCCGAGGAATTGGGTGGCCAGCTCGTCGAAGGTTGAGATCGAGCGTGGCGCAAGTCTTCGGAACCAGTCTCGTCCGGAGCGGATGAGAGTGGCCAGGAAATCTCGGCATTGGGCAACGTCAGAGTTTTCTTGGAAGCTCTTCCCGGCCATGAACGCGTCCAGATGATCCTTCGGGTCTGACTTCCCGTCGAAGAGCGAGACCTTGGGGGGCTTGTTCCGGGAGGAGACATGGACGGTGAGAAGCTCCTCGGTGAAGGGCTTTGTGAGCGAGTCGGCGGCGTATTTAGCCTCGTCGCTCGAGTGGCGACCTTCTCGATGCATGCCCTTGTAGGGTGTTTTTCGTCACCCCATTGAGATGGGAATACACGCGCGCTTGTCAGGCGTACTGCAGATTCCTCCTGCCTAGGGTAGACGGGGGTTTATTGATTGTGGGGATCCGAATCTCCGGCAGCCGCGGACTAAGCTGCCGTTAATTACCCCTCGCCTTTGGGGTGAGAGAACCTCCGATTAATGGGTTAAACTGGTCATGCGAACTCAATATGCAGTGTTGTGTTTTGGAGGGGTTTTGGATGTATCGGGGGCCCCGCAGAGTTTTTACAGGGGTCCCGCTACCCGGATAGCGGGCTGGGGGTCAAGAAGGCTAGCAGCCCCCTTGCGGGGTGCGGGGCAGCACCCGATAGAAATTTTTTCTAACAGGGACGGTATTGTGGAGTGTGTGTGTGTGTGTGTGTGTGTGTGTATACACATGTATACATATATATAAAAAGGGGAAAAGCGCCCAAAGAACGCGTGGGGCCAGCGCCTCACGTGCCTAGCACGCGAGCGCTGGACGCTTGAGCGCTGTGCGCTTAAGCGCTAGCGCACCACGTGTCCGACACGTGGGCGCTGTAAGCTTAGGCGCTGTGCGCTTAGGCGCTAGCGCACCACGTGTCCGACACGTGGGCGCTGTGCGCTTGAGCGCTGTGTGCTTAGGCGCTGTGCACTTAAGTGCTAGCGCACCACGTGTCCGACACGTGGGCGCTGGGCGCTTAAGCGCTAGGCACTCGAGCGCCGGCGCACCACGTGCCCGGCACGTGGGTGCTGGGTGCTTGAACGCAAGGCGCTCGAGCGCTGGCACGCCACGTGTCCGGCACGTGGGCGCAGAGCGCTTGAGCGCTTGGGGCGCTCGGGCGCCGGCGAGGAAAAGGGGATTTTAGCCCCAGAAATAGGATTTAAAATCCCAAAAGAGGATTTAGAGTGGAGTTAAACTCCTAAGATGTTTTGGAGTTGATGAAAGGGGTTCTTCTTTGGAGCCCTGGGTCTTCCCAAAAAATAGGGTTTTCGGAGATGGGCCTACTTCTTCCTCCTCTGTTGGCAGGATCTTGAAGATCAAGAGATGTGAGATTTTAAAAATCTCTTCTTTTTGAGATCTGATAGGAGATCTAAGATCCCCTTTGTGGGTTTTGTGGTGAAAAACTATTTAGTTTTGGAAAAGGAAGAGTAAAACTCTTGATTTAATTCAAAAGAAAGAAGAAGGTTTTAGAACCTTGAGGAAGGAGAAAGAGGAACATGCCCTAATTTTTTGGGGGGAATGAAAAAAGTATATTAGATATTTTCATCATGTTGCCTTATATAGGCTTACATATTTACATATAGCCTCTTGCGCTTTACAAAATGGCATTTTGCCCATCCCTTGGCTCATGTGCCATTTCTTTTTGCACATAAGTCATGGGCTTTACAAAAATTTGGCTTTATGCCCATTTTGCATACATTCATGCATAAAAAATTACATAAAAATTATTTATTACATGATCTATATTTTGGCATGGAGGAGGCTGGCCGCGGGCTCGACTTGGGCATGAGCCCGCTTGACCTGGGCTTGGGCCCACCTGGCTTGGGGTTGACCTTGACTTTGACTCGGTCAACCGGGGGTGCAAATTTTGACCCCAACAAAGTGCCCCCCATCAATAAATGCACACCGCATATTTGAATTGTGTGCATGAAATTGATGGATCTTGAAGCTGAACTTCGAGGTGGAACATCATTCCGGGGGCGGAGTATCATCCCGGGGAGCATAATTCCCGAGGATCGGAGCATCATTCTGATTCGCGGAGCATAATTCCAGGGTCGGAGTATCCCTCGGGGGAGCATGATTCCCGGGGATCGGAGCATCATTCCGATTTGCGAAGCATAATTCTAAGGATCGGAGCATCATTCCGAATAGCAGAGCATGATTCCAAGGATCGGAGCATCATTCTGAAGCAAAGCATAATTCCAAGGATCGGAGCATCATTCCAAAGAGCGGAGCATGATTCCAAGGATCGGAGCATTATTCCGAAGAGCGGAGCATGATTCCAAGGATCGGAGCATCATTCCGAAGCGCGGAGCATGATTCCAGGGATCGGAGCATCATTCCGAAGCGCGGAACATGATTCCAAAGATCGGAGCATCATTCCGAAGAGCGGAGCATGATTCCAGGGATCGGAGCATCATTCCGAAGCGTGGAGTATGATTCCAAAGATCGGAGCATCATTCCGAAGAGCGGAGCATGATTCCAAGGATCGGAGCATCATTCAGAAGAGTGGAGCATGATTCCAAAGATCGGAGCATCATTCCGATAAGCGGAGCATGATTCCCAAGGGTCGAAGCATCATTCCGGAGAGCAGCATACATTCTGACCAAAGCATAAATTTGATGCAGAGGTTGATTCCCAGGAGAAGCATAATTCCGATGGGGGAAGCAGATAATCCGAGGCGAAGCTTGATTTCGACACGGGGTGCACATTCTGAGATAAAGCATGATTCTGACGCAGAGCTTGCTGGTTGACTTGATTCCGAGGCGGAGCATAATTCCGACGAGGAGGTCGCTGGTTGATTCCGAGCAGAAGTAGAATTCCGACAGGGAAGGCAGATACTCCAAGGCGAAACTTGATTTCGACGCGGGGTACATTCTGAGACGAAGCATGATTCCGACGCAGAGCTTGTTGGTTGATTCCGAGCCGAAGCATAATTCCGACAGGGAAGGTAGATATCCCGAGGCGAAGCATGATTTCGACAAGGGGTATATTCTGGGACGAAGCATGATTCCTTCGCAGAGATTGTTGGTTTGATTTGATTTGGGTTGACATCAGCATCACTATACTGGAATATGGTACCAGGAGCGAATTATCATCTGTCTTTGAGAGGATTTTGGGATTTTGGTTTTTGTTTGGCATCTGCATTGCTGTACTGGAATAATGTCAGGAGCAACTCATCATTTGCCCCGGGAGGATTTGGGATTTGGTTTTTGCTTGGCATCAGTATCGCTATACTGGAATATGGTATCAGAAGAGAATCATCATTTGCACTTGCTTATTAGAAAGCGACGGCGTAGGAGACAGGTTTTAGGTCCCTATCACCTAAGACTTTTCAATTTTGTGAGTCGTAAGGGTCTCACAAGCATTTTCTCCCTACGGGTCGTGAGGATCCCGTAGGTGTATTTTCTCCTTAGGAGTCATGGGGACTCCCAGGTGTGTTGCTCATTTGTGAGTCGTAAGGATTGTTCCCGCCAAAATATTCTGCGCAAAGAGCCCAAGGTATCAAATGACAGCATACGTTTAAGAAAACATGAACCAGTATTTTCCGGGCTGTATTTTGACAATCTCCTGAATGAGAAACAGCTAAATTCTGATGGTATTGAAAGTGTCTCGAAAAATCCTTCGATTTGATATATTATGAGCCTCATAATTCATCCGGGATCAAAAGTTATGAGGCATCACGTGCCCACACGTGACCGGGTATCACGTGCCCACACGTGACCGAGCATCGCGTGTCCACACGTGACCGGGCATCACGTGACCATTTACAGGCAAAACCTGTAGGCACTTAATAAAATAAATAATTAAAAGGGGTCACGTGACCGCACATGATGGGCCTTTAAACCCACTAAAAGGAATTAAAAAATATTATAAAACAGTAAAGAATACCCCAATGGGGGATCACGTGTCCACACGTGATCAAAGGTCACGTGCAGACACGTGATGGGTTCTTAGGCTCTTTAACTAATAGAATTAAATTCTAATTAAATAATTAATCAGTGGAGTCACGTGCCAACACGTGATGGGCTCTTAAACCCTCTGAAATAATAAGAATTAAATTCTAAACAATGGGGTCACGTGTCAACACGTGATGGGATCCTAAAATTTCTGAAACAATAGAATTAAATTCTAATTAAGGAAAATCAAAAACCCTAACTGAAAAAATATTTCTTTAAATCTTTCTAAACAAAAAGGATGGTGTTCTGTAAAATGGAGCACCGTTGGATTAAAAATCCAATGGTGATTAAAAATCACCAATTTATGGAAAGATTTTATACAAAGAAAGATTTCCCTAAAATTTGAATAATAGATAAAAGATCTTTTGGATTAAAAATCCAATGGTGAATAAAATTCACTGAGTGATCTAAAAGATCATGTTGGTTACAAAAACAACAAAAATCTTTCAATGAAAGATTGACAAAACAAATTGATTCTTTTCTTTCTCCTATAAATAGGAGCCAAGAAGAGAAGAGAAGGGATCTACTTTTTTTGGAGAAATACAACAGAGAGAAAAAAGAGAGGAGAATTTAATTCTCAAGAAAGAAAACCCTAGATGAGAAAAGAGAAAGGGGATCAAAACTTCAAACAGAGAATTTAATTCTCAAATCCAAGAGTTCAACTCTTCTGCACAAAGAACTTAGTTCTTCCCCTGATTGAAGATCTGCAAAGAGCACATCTCCCCATAAGTTGAGAATTTAATTCTCATCGGGTTGAGATCCTGCCATGCAGATCCAAAACTTAGAGGGGGAATTGAGTTTTGAGAATTTAATTCTCCCAAAATAAAACTAGGGTTTAACCCTATATAAGAATTTAATTTTTTTACATATATAGGAATTTAATTCCTCCAAAACAAAATTAGGGTTTAACCCTACAGAGAATTTAATTCTCAAAATAAAATAAGGAGACTTAAAATATCTCTGTGCATGAAAAGAACTAAGGTCACGTGTCCCCACGTGACCCCTGAAGAGATCCCCAAAAATGAAAAGGAAAAGGCTTTGAGGCAATGCCTCACATGCTCTCACGTGACCTCCAAAACAAAGGGAATAAAAGCAAGGGAAATCTAAGCTTTGGGCGCTCTCACGTGTTACCACGTGGCCCCTTAGCAAACGCTTTAACAGTCAACGCACAGATGACCATCACGTGCCAACACGTGATGCTCAAAACAAAAATATAAAATGTGTTTAACACTTAATTGCAGAACGAGGAAAAGGAATCTGGTCCCACCTTTGGGCGTCCTCACGTGTCCACACGTGACCCCTTTTTCTTTAGTGTTTAACACTAATTCGAGAGCTTTATTCCCAGTGTTTAACACTGATTATCTTTTAGTGTTTAACACTAATTTGAAAATCTTATTTCCAGTGTTTAACACTGTTATTTTCTAGTGTTTAACACTAATTTGGGATTCTATATTTCCAGTGTTTAACACTGTTGTTCTTTAGTGTTTGACACTACTTTTAGCCAAATTGGCTAATTTTCCAGAGGCAAAAGTCCCTCCTCCAAATGAATCTCAAAATTGAGGAAATCAAGGATAAAATGTTGCCAAACACCCTCCAACTTTCATTTAGCATTGCTAACTAATATGGGCTCGAATCCAGACAAATGCCCAATGGTCCAACAGAGGGCCAACATTTTAAACTTAATTGGACTTAGCCCAAATTGGCCATAAGTCCTCAATTCAGACTTAACTGAGCCAATATGCTCATAATATAATTAATTGATCTTAGTTCCAAATTGGACTATAGATCACTTAATCCGCTTTGGTTAGAGGGTATATCTCTTCACTCCTCTGATATTTGTCGTTGTAATCCTTCAATATCTTCAGAGAGGTGACGGGTCCCGATAACCACACACTTCACAGACTATGACGTCTCTAAACTGGACTGTGGGGTCCTTAAACTTACGGACTATGATGTCCTTAACCTTGATTGTGAGGTCTTTAAACTCACGGACTATGATGTCCTTAACTTTGACTGTGAGGTCTTTAAACTCACAGACTATGACGTCCTTAACCTTGATTGTGAGGTCTTTAAACTCATGGACTATGATGTCCTTAACCTTGACTGTGAGGTCTTTAAACTCACGGACTATGATGTCCTTAACCTCGACCGCGATGTCTTTAAACTAACAATGGACCACTATGTCCTTAAACTGATATTGGACCACTACGTCCTTAAACTGGTATTGGACCACCATGTCCTTAAACTGGCAATCGACCGCAATGTCCCTAAACTAGCACAATAGAGCCCAAATGCTCTTTTGTTGGATCTAAACGATCCCGTTAAGTTGATCTTAGTCTAAAATTAGACTAACGTATCCTTAACAAATGGTTAAGTTGACCTTAGTTTAAAATTAGACTAATGTGTCCTTAACAAACTGTTAAGTTGATCTTAGTCTAAAATTAGACTAACGTATCCTTAACATATGTTTAAGTTGATCTTAGTCCCAAATGAGGCTAACGTATCCTTAAACCCAACCCCCCAAACCCAAATCTAAGAAGATACGGATTTGGACTAGTCCACGCCCTACGGGCGACAACATAACTTAGTCTCCGTATACAATCCACGAGCAACCGAATACAAAACAAACACCCACGACACGAAATGACCATCTGGAGAAGGAGAAAGTTGTTACCGCGATGCGGTAGCGTAATTAACTGCAGGGGCTTGCGCCTGCAAGGAAGAGCGTCCCCACAATAAAAAAAAACCCTCAAACAAGGGGGAATCTGACGAAGTCTGCTACATCAGCTGCATCCGTCTGAACCTTCGATACATGGTGCCATAATTCAACTTGGCATCTTCGGAGAGGTGGACGGATAGCACCAATTAGCATCTGCCCCGAATCTCAGGCAAGACGTCCGTCTTGCCGATTTCCGGCGGTAAACAGATTCTGGCACGCCCGGTGGGACCTTTTCCTCTTTCCACTCCACACTTCGTGTGTCGTGTTCGCGAACGAATCGCGGTTTACTATGGTTGCCTGTGGATTCGAGATATTAAGATTTGGTGTCTTGCTCCGTGCAGAAAATAGAAGATCAATGGTTTCAAACTGCACTAACTGCAACTGCAACTATCGCTCCGTCCCGTCCGGAGGAGTGACTTACGGGCCCCAAGCGGCCTCCATCTTCGCTATGCCGGTGGAACAGGTGACTCAGGCCACCAGTGGATTGTTCTTCGGGACCATACTCCCACCGATGAGCTTCAACGCCCATGTACCATCGCAAGAAGCTCCCAAGAAGTCGGTCTTTGATCGGCTTGCTACTATTGCGGCCCCTCTCAACGGGTCGTCCAGCTCCAGCGCCTCAGTCTTCGCCAGATTGGGCCAAAATTCATATGGGCCCGTGATGAAGCCTGCAATCCCAGAAAAGGTTGTTCCGAAGAGGATAGTCATCCCTGCTCCTGAAGTCGTCAAGGCGGCTTCTCCTGCCAAAGGGTCGGTTCTTACAAGACTGACTGTTCCGGCTCCCACTACGGTTCCCGTCCCTGCTCAGAAGTCTGTTTTTGACCGGTTGGATACCGCTTCTCAACGGACATCAGTCTTCAAGAGGCTGACGCCGGCAACAGCCCCTCACCTGGAAAGGGAGCAAGACAAAGCCATCCCCATCACCGAACCGACCCCAACAGCTCGACACACTCGACGTCGCCAATGGCGCCGAGTAAGGAAGGCCAGGGGAAACTCCCCCTCTAGGCTAACGCCACCAGCTCCAACGGCGGAAATTAATGCTTCCATTCTAACCGGGAACAGCTTCGAGCTGCTGAATAAGGTGCGCAGGAATTCTCCGACCGCCGTACTGAAAAGATCTCCTCCTCCGGTGGAGAATGTTGCGGAAGCAAATCCGGAACAGTCCCCTCAGCGGCTGTCCTCCAAGATCTACAAAGTCTGGCGGCAGGTCCGGAACTCAGTGGTTGATCAAGATTACCCTCGCCGACAAAAAAGGGCGAAGGTCCGACAAGAAGAAAACCATCCTGTTAGGCCACAAAAGGCGATGGTTACTTGGGTGCCCACTGCAACGGCCCCCTCAACTTCAACTGCTCAAAAGAAAAGGAGGCCGGAGAAAGTCCCCATGCCTGCGGCAAATGTCAAAGGCACTGAGCCCAAACGCCCTAAGTCTGGTGGTATGGTGGTGCATACCGTCTATATGGCATCCGGGAAAGAGGATAGCCGCGCTTCTACGGGCCACCGACCACTCACCCGATCCCTCATGAGAGCTCAAGAACAGCAGCAGCAGCAGAAACTTCAGGAGATGCTGACCGCGATGGCCGCACTCACCGGGCCAAAAGAAAGCCCGGAGGCATCATCAGAACAGCGTCACGAACAAGAAACTGATGCTGACTTCCTTCGCAGAGTCCTCGAAAAGAAGGACAAAGAAGCCGCGGAGAAAGTGGCCAATATAAAGCGAATAGAACTTCTCTTCCAAGATATGGTCGGGATGATGTTACAGCCGGAACCTCCAGCTGAAGACCCTCCGATCATTATTGAAGACGACAGAGGGGAGACATCGAACCCTCATCCGACTCTTTCAGCAGCCAAGGAGGAAACCATCTCAAAAGCCACGCTTGATGATTATATCGCTCAGCAGATACGAGTTCATCAGGCGAATGAAGCGGCTGGACAAATTGTTAAAACTGGACGACCCTATCCGGGTTGGTACGACCAAATAAAGTACCCGCCGGGATACACGATCCCCAAATTCTACGTATACAAGGGGACGGGAAATCCGCATCAGCACGTCGCTCAATTCAGAGCCTTAGGCGGCAACACTGGAGGTGACGATAAGCTACTGCTCCGCCAGTTTGTTGGCAGTTTGTCGGAGACGGCATTCGAGTGGTATTCCAAACTCTCAAATGACTCTGTCAAGACATTCGCAGAGATGGAGTTGCTATTCACCCAGCGTTTCGCAAGTGCTAGCGAACGCACCCCAATCACGGCATTGATCAATGCCAGGGTGAAGCCTGGAGAAACTTGGGTCCAGTATGCAATATGGTGGCGTAATCTATGGTCAAAGTGCGAGCAGCGCATCGAAGAAACGCTTGCGGTGGGCATGTTCGTGGGTACTCTCGACCCTCAAGCGACCATCTCCTATTCATGATGTTCTTCAAGCCGACCACCTTCCAGGCCTTGATTTACAAGCTGGCCCAAATGGACCAGATGGGCCATAGGCCTTCCTCTTCAAAGACAGAGCCTTGGAATGAAAAGGGCAAAAGGAAAGCAACCTTCGTTGCCAATATTCAACAACGGCCGAGCAACTTAAAGCTGGTTGTTCGCCAAATCAACGTGCGTCCGCGCCCATCCCTCGAGGAGAGACTGGGACGTCCTTACTCGTTTCCTCATGATAAAACGAGGAAACTGTTCGAGCTGGCAGTGCGCAACAAACTCATCAATCTGCCGGATCCAAAACGTCCGTTGCAGCCAGGCGATGTCAACAATCCTAATTAATGCCCTTACCACCAAGCAGTAAGCCATCCAATCGAAGATTGTTTCGTCTTCAAAGGCTGGATGGAGGACCAAAACCAACAAGGCAAGTTCGCATTATCCGAAAATTAGAAGGTGAACCCACCGCAACCTCACGCCCCTAAAAAGATGGACATGCCGGGATCATCGTGCTCATTCATAAGGGAAGCCCCATGGGAGAACGTTCTTTCAGCCAAGATGAAAAGAATGCTGAAAGATCTCCAAACATGCCCGGCGATCAGGTGGAAAAATCCACTGGAACCCGAGATCATCGAGGGAATGCTGAAACCGCGCCCAACTCCAAAAACTGGTGGTGATGGTCAGAGCGCTCATGCCCAGCCGTCAAAGTCTTCGAAGAAGAAGAAGACCAAAAAGCTCGTGAAGCCTGGTGACAAGCCCACGGACCTGTAAAAACAGATTGACGCGTTGGAAGAATATAATCAGAAGGCACGGACCCCAATCACACTCCAAGAATTTCTCACCCACGTCCTTGTGGACAAAGATGATGACAATGGAGAAGACTCGTCGGATGAGTCTGAGGATTATGTGGCAAGTTGTCATGTGATCTCTTACTCGTTAATAAACGGTGAAGAAGCTTTGGATGTAGAAAAACCAGGGGCAAATCTTGAGCCTGAACTTCTAGGACTATCAGACGAAATGATTGATGCATTCCTAAACGAAGCCCGTCAGGAAAGCAAAGCCAATCGAGAGCGTGAACTGGCTATATTTGAAAGTGCCAAACGCCGACGACTGGAGGAAAAGGTCGAGACACCCCGACTGAAGCAAAGCATTCCTATCGCCAGCAAAAGCAAGCTTAAAGTAAGGAATCAATTCGCTAGGGCCCTGGCAATAGGAATGAAGTTGCCCTCTCTCAAAGGAAATTCCCCTAGCAATATACGTTTTGATGAAGCGGACATACATCCTAACTTCTGCCTATACCATCAGAGGATTGCACACCCCACCGAGGAGTGCATAGCCTTTAAAAATTGGTGGCAGGGATATGTTGCCCATCGACGACACGTTCAATGAGTGAAGCGCAAGGATCGTCGGGAACAAAAAAGCACGACAGATGAGCGCAAAAGAGCTGCTGGCAACTGTCGCATAGCCGACACCAAGGGATCACAAGTTATCACCTTTGGAAGCGACTCTGACGAAGAAATCGCCATCAGCTTTCTCTTCAAGGAATCCACCTCCGGCACAAAACATGCGAAAATTTGCGGCAAAATCTAGCTGCGTAATCGTACGTTGACAAATGACCGAAACGTCGTTAAACTACTCCCAACCCGCGGCATCTTCAGGCTGACGTGGTATAAAAAAACGGTATGTCCACAAGCGAAATGAGCACGGATGAAAACCCGAAAGGGCACTGTGAGTAAAAACAGCAGGACTACCGGCGATATTTGTGAAAACCCGAAATGGCGCAGACTCGTAAAAAAAGAAGAAAAAAACGGTACGTCCACAAGCGAGATGGGCACGGATGAAAACCCGAAAAGGCGCCGTGAGTAAAAACAGCAGGACTACCGGCGATGTTTGTGAAAACCCGAAAGGGCGCAGACTCGTAAGAAAACAAAAAACAAAAACAAAAAACAAAAAAAAACGGTATGTCCATAAGCAAAATGGGCACGGATGAAAACCCGGAAGGGCTCCGTGAGTAAAAACAGCAGGGCTACCGGCGAGTGTTTGTGAAAACCCGAAAGGGCGCAACCTCGTTAAAGGACACTTGTAAGGTCCTCTCGACCTTGTGAGGAGAAACCACCCGCGTGAGATCCTTACGACTCACAAAGGAAGCAACACACTTAGGAATCCCCATGACTCCTCAGGAGAAATTACACTTGCGAGATCCTCACGACTCGTAAGGACAACCCTCTTATGAGACCCTCACGGCTCATAAGATTCAAAAGTCTTAAGTTACAGGGACCTGAACCTGTTCTTAAGCACCCCCCCACAACCTCCAATACTGCCCTACAAGCGGTTCAGTATTGACCCTTGTATACAATCCACGGGCGCGAATAAACATTTCCCTAACAAAGTCCCATCCGTGACTAGGGATATGTCTACACGGTGAACAACCCTTGTAAGTCCTCTCGACTTATAAGGAGAAAAAACTCTTGTAAGATCTTTACGACTTATGAAAGACCGTGCACTTAGGAATCCTCACGACTCCTAAAGAGAAAACGCACTTATGAGATCCTCACGACTTGTAGGGAGAAATACCTTTATGAGACCCTTACGGCTCATGAAATCAAAAGCCTTAGTCGACAGGATCCTAACCCTGTTTGCTAAGCCACCTTTGTTCGACATCGATAGAGGAAAATGATGATTCGCTCCTGGTAATATCCCAGTGGTAGCGATGTTGATGCCTAAAACGGTATCAAATTCCAAGTCCTTTTACGGCAAATGATGATTCGCTCCTGGCAATATTCCAGTCGCAGCAATGCTGATGCTAAGATTGGTATCAGATCCCAAATCCCCTACTCGCGAGAAAAAATCAGCGAGCCAAAAAAAATGCATATGAAATAGCCGAAATGATGGGGCAACTTGCAACAAAATCAGCAAGTAAAAATGTACGCATACAAAAACAGCCGAAATGATTGGGCAACTCGCAATAAAAAGCAGCGAGTAAAAAGAAAAAATAGTCGAAATGATTGGGCACCGCGAAAAATAGCCGAAATGATTGGGCAATCGCGATTTTCGCGATATAAAAAGCTGAAATGATAGAGCATCGCGGAAAGAATAAAAAAATGATGAAAGAATGAAACTTTTTGCCCTACAGGTGAGATCACATCGATCCCTGTATACAATCCAGGGGCACAAACAAAGAGGGAACCATACCTTCCCAACAGGCTCCATCAGAAAGCGAAGCCAAATCTCGACGGTTCATAGACAACCTAGAGACAATCTCGACATCTGTCGCAATATTGCAGACACAATATCAACAAATGAAGCAAAGGAAGATCCCTAGCCTCAGGGTCTCGACGTCAACATCGACAACTTAGAGATCACCAACGGTGTTTCTCCTCACTCCAACCAGATGCAGACGTGACGCCAACAATCAACCTCAGAGTCGCAACGAAATGAAACCATGGCAAAGTCCCTAGTTCCAAATCTCAATGGCCACATCTGCAGCCTGGAGACCAACAACGGTGGGACTCCTCATTCCAGCATGACACAGATGTTACACCATCAAGCGGAGCGACGGCAAAATCCCAGCTCCACCTCAGCATTCGTCTCGATACAGCAGCAGAGATGTCAACAATGGCGCTCCTTCGCAGTCCAGCAGGATGCAGACGCAACGTCAACAAAAGACCTCACAGTCAAAACAAAGCGGAGCGACGGCAAAATTCCAGCTCCACCTCAGCATTCGTCTCGATACAGCAGACGAGATGTCAACAATGGCGTTCCTTCGCAGTCCAGCAGGATGCAGATGCAACGTCAACAAAAGACCTCACGGTTGAAACAAAGCGGAGCGACGGCAAAATCCCAGCTCCACTTCAGCATTTGTCTCGATACAGCAGATGAGACGTCAACAATGGCGTTCCTTCGCAGTCCAACAGGATGCAGAAGCAACGTCAACAAAAGACCTCATGGTCGAAATAAAGCGGAGTGATGGAAAAATCCCAGCTCCACCTCAGCATTCGTCTCGTTACAGCAGACGCAATGTCAACAATGGCATTCCTTTGCAGTCCAGCAGGATGCAGATGCGACGTCAACAAAAGACCCCATGGTTGAAACAAAGCGGAGTGACGGCAAAATCCCAGCTCCACCTCGACGTTCGTCTCGATACAGCAGACGTGATGTCACCCCAGCGTTTTTTCCCTCGGCAGGATGCAGACGCAACGTCAACAAAAGACCCCATGGTTGAAACAAAGCGGAGTGACGGCAAAATCCCAGCTCCACCTCAGCATTCGTCTCGATACAGCAGACGCAGTGCGTGCAAATAAAGCGAAGGCCAAATTCCTAGCTTCAGGGTCTTGACGGTAACTCATATAAAACCTGAAAGACCATCGGAGATAATCCCACATCAGCACGGAGTGGTCACCACCTCGACGTTCGTCTCGATACAGCAGACGAGATGTCACTACGGCGTCCTTCCTCCAACAGGATTCGGACACGCCAAAGAAAATGAAGCGAAGGACAAATTCCTAGCTTCAGGGTCTTGACGGTAACTCATATAAAACCTGAAAGACTATCGGAGATCATCCCACATCAGCAAGGAGTGGTCACCACCTCGACGTTCGTCTCGATACAGCAGACGAGATGTCACTACGGCGTCCTTCCTCCAACAGGATTCGGACACGCCAAAGCAAACGAAGCAAAGGCCAAATTCCTAGCTTCAGGGTCTTGACGGTAACTCATATAAAACCTGAAAGACCATCGAAGATCATCCCACGCTAGCGCGGAGTGGTCACTACCTCGTCGTTCGTCTCGATACAGCGGACGAGATGTCGCCCCGGCGTTCTTCCTCCAGCAGGGTTCAGACGCGACAATCAAACAACGGAGCCACGGCAAAATTCCCCGTTCCAAGCCTCGACGGTTCACCAACAACCTAGAGACAACCACGACATTCATCTCGATACAGCAGACGCAGTGCCAGCAAACGAAGCAAAAGCTAAATTCCTAGCTTCGGGGTCTTGACGGCAACTCATATAAAACCTGAAAGACTATCGGAGATCATCCCACACCAGCGCGGAGTGGTTATGACTCATCGAGGCTCTCCAAAATGAGCCTAACCTCAAGTAAAAAGCGGCATGGCAAAATTCCTAACGCTTGCTCTTCTGACGGTCAAACTGCCTAGGAAGATTGCTTGAAGACGTCTTGTCCAGCCCCCGAAGGGATCAGAGACACGACAGTCGCAAGGCTGCTCGAACAGCAAGATTGCCTATCGAGGAATACATCAGCCAACGCGATGGTACGACGGACAAAATCCTAGTACCACAGACCCTAACGGACCTTTGTCGTAAAGAGCAGAGGTTAACTGTGACGTTAGGACATCCTTGCGAGAACTTCTCGATTCGTCTCGACTCGTAAGGCAAAGCCTTAGGCAATGGGGATTAAAAAAAACTGTTTCCTAAGCACTGGGGCCCTGCAAGTCAGTCCAAGATTGACCCTTGCATACTATTCATGGGTCACACTCTCCGAAGTCGAACATCGACAAAGAGGGAAACAACCACTTACAAATCCTCTCGACTTGTAAGCGGGAAAAATTCTCTTGTGAGATCCTTACGACTCTCAAGAGAAAACACACACTTAGGAGTCCTCACGACTCCTAGGGATAAAATACACCTGCGGGATCCTCTCGACTCGTAGGGAGAAAAGTCTTTATGAGAGCTTCACGGCTCATAAAGTTAAAAAGTCTTAGGTGGCAGATCCTAACCCTGTCTCCTAAGCCATCACTGCCCTATAAAGAGGTCAAGATGGACTATCTACGGGCCACACTCCCCGAAGTCAAACATCGACAAGGAGGGAAACAATCACTTATGAGTCCTCTCGACTTGTAAGGGAGAAAATTCTCTTGTGAGATCCTTACGACTCTCAAGGGAAAACGCACTTAGGAGTCCTCACGACCCCTAAGGAGAAAATACACCTGCGGGATCCTGTCGACCTGTAGGGAGAAAAAACCTTCTTGAGACCCTTACGGCTCATGAAGATGAAAAAAGTCTTAGGTTACAAGAACCCTAAACTTGTCTCCTAAGCCATCAATTCTATTGCCATGCGTAACTCTGCACTACTATACCCACGTACATACTTACATGGGCAAAGTAGTAGGGGCATTTGTTCCCGCCAAAAATTTCTGCGCAAAGAGCCCAAGGTATCAAATGGCAGCGATACGTTTAAGAAAACAAGAACCAGTATTTTCCGGGCTGTATTTTGACAATCTCCTGAATGAGAAACAGCTAAATTCTGATGGTATCGAAAGTTTCTCGAAAAATCCTTCGATTTGATATATTATGGGCATCATAATTCATCCGGGATCAAAAGTTATGAGGCATCACGTGCCCACACGTGACCGGGCATCACGTGCCCACACGTGACCATTTACAGGCAAAGCCTGTAGGCACTTAATAAAATAAATAATTAAAAGGGGTCACGTGACCACACGTGATGGGCCTTTAAACCCACTAAAAGGAATTAAAAAATATTATAAAACAGTAAGGAATACCCCAATGGGGGATCACGTGTCCACACGTGACCAAAGGTCACGTGCTGACACGTGATGGGTTCTTAGGCTCTTTAACTAATAGAATTAAATTCTAATTAAATAATTAATCAATGGGGTCATGTGCTGATTGGTCTCAAAAACTATCTATTACCGCAATCAAGAACGGCGTCGCTATGCAGCTAGCCGGTGAGTACAGGTCGGTCCACAGGGATGTTGTGAATTTCCTAGTCGCTCAAACGAGTCAATTCCGATGGGAGTCGGATTGATTAATTAAATCTAAAAACTAAATTAATCTAGGGCAATTGAATTAATGATCTAACTATCTAACTAGGGCAAGGAATTAAATTTATACTAGGGCAGAGAATGAAAAATTACCTAGGGCAAGAATTGAAATTAATTACTTACTTTACAGATGGCTCTCTCCAAACATCAACACAGGGTTGTCAGATCTGAATTCATGAATTGAAAAGAGGCATCGATGCTCTCCAAAAGATTTCTAAATTTTATTCATAGAAAGAGGCATAGGGAGGCATAGCCTTTACAATGATTTAGAGTTCCTATTTATAGAGAATAGGAAACCCTAGGTTACAATTGATTCGCACGTCTACATTTACCAAAATATCCTTAGGAAGACCTAGTCAAAGTAGACTCCAAGCTTTGGTAAAATTTTATGTCTCTGTCTCTTTAAAATGAAGTATTGGGCCTTGAAATTTCCTTTGTTGGCTCTTCTGTCTTTGGGCTTTCTTATTATTTGGTTCTTTTATTAAAATAGCTTCTATGTTTCTTCCAGATCTCCAGTGAATAATTGCGGTGGACTTTTAACCGTTCGCTTTGTAATCTTGGACCTTGCATTGCCTTGTACTTTGTGAATTTTATCTTTGATGTAGGCTTGATCAAGAGTCTTCTGTTTGTTGGTCAAAGTCCACTTTTGCATCGTCTTTTCATCGTTTTCACTATTTTCTGTCCAAGAACCTGTAACCTGTAATATGTAGCAGTCATGCGTCAAAAGCACCTGTTTATTTATAAAACGAATAAGAATGAGGAATATAATAATGCAATATTATGGTATGAACAAATACCCCCAAACTTATCTTTTGCTCGTCCTCGAGCAAACTTATTTTTTTATTCTCGACAAAAAACCTAACTGCACTTTCGCAGGGAAACGCGATTGCACTGAGCTCGTGCAACAAGCCGTTAAACCTCTAGATGTCCCTAGTAGGAGGAGTGTTGTCTCCTGAGGGTTTTCAGCGGATTACACCCACAAAATCCTATCAATTTGGCCCATTAACTTTAATTCTCCAATTAGGGCTTCTAACAAGGAACTCTATTATCTTCGACTTGCAAATTATCCACCCATATTCTTTACACTTCCTCATTATCTAATTTAAGATTATATATGTTCTATAGACTTACTTAGCTTTCGGTATTTCTTAAGTTTTCCTCCTAGGGTTCCATCTCCACTTAGGAATTTCTATCAACTCTACTAAAGATACAAGTTCTATTCTTCACTCCTTTCTCTCATCTAAATTCCAATCACGTATCCCTACGTGTGTGTATAAATCACCCCTACACTTGGAAATTCAAATCAAGCAATCATACCCTTGTCCGTTGTCCAAAGCACTTCTTAATAGGTGAATTTAAATGAATTTTGCTTACACATCCTTTATGCGACCGTTAATACTTCTTGAGGTACCAACAACCGATTACAAGATGTGTTTGCACATTAAAGCGTAATTCCTAGTCTTGCAACACCCAAGGCTTTAGCAGTGACTCCCAAACCAGTTGGTCTAAGGCACTAGGTGATGAAGCACCCTCGCTAAATATTTTTCTATTTTGTAGCCTTAAGTAATCACAAAAACCAGTGTTCATTTTTTTTTCTTTATTCACCTTTTTTTCTTTTATTTTCATTGTACTAAGGACTTTAGACAAGAGCATTTCAAGGTCTCCTCTACTATTCCAAGTTTCAAGGTACGTGATTGTGTAAATTGTAGGGTATATATTTTTAGAATCTAGACTTAAGCTAGGAATTATTTTTCAAACTCATACTCTAATAAAAATATCAATACTTTTCTTTTGTTTTGACTTAGCCCAAGAAGTGAACTCAAAATTTGCCTATTTCTAAATAAGCTACAAAGACATATACTTTCTACCGTTAAACTTTAAGGAAGGTTATTTTTAGGGTTTTTAATTTACTAAGTCTAAGATCTAGTTGTTCATAACTAGTTAACCTATTTGTCAAATTCAAGTCAAATAAGGCCAAAATTGAATACATAAATTTTTATAATTTTTGAAAATTTTCAATTTTTATGGGTTTTAAATAAGTATGCAAATGCAAAAATATATACAAATGAATGCGAAGGAAGAAGACGTACCGAGCATACCCCCAAACTTAAACTTGACAGTGTCCTCACTGTCATGCTACACCAAGAGGGTCAAAATTGTCGGCACTCCCCTGTTTATTTATTTTTTTTTTTGAATTTTTTTTTATTTTTTATAGAAAAAGAAAACAAAAAATATATGTACATATATACAACAAGGTTCCCCCCAAACTTAAGCTTGGCCTTACACAAGCCAAAGGTTAGCACCAACCATTCAAAAATCTTATCGTGGTAATGGCCGAGTTGTTGAAATAATGGGGTGTAGAGAAAAGAAACGAGAAACACACGAGACCGTGTGGGAAGAAGGGTAGAATATGGTCTCGGTGGAGGAGAAGAATAGCGGAAAGGAGAAAGAAGTGGAGTACGATCTTGAGGGTGTAAACCGAGTGAGTAAATTAGCGCAATTTGTAATGACCGATGTGTTAAAAACGATTGTACTAACCTATCAACCCGTCGAGAAATGGGGTCAAATCCCTCAAGACTCGCAAGAAAGTATGGATACGCCGAACTTGGTATTGGAGATGAAAGCGTAACGGTCTATTGTACGGTCGGAACGATAGGAAGGACGAAAGGGAGCGAATTAGGGATAGTCTCATTCTCACCGTAGTAAACTGTTTCGAACTTGAAAGATTCCAACAATGGTTCGAAACGACTGTAAGCAACCGAGTCTGATGGTTCAACTAACTCATCTGAAAATTCAAAGGACTCAAACTCGGGCGGTGAGTCATCAATATCGTCCGAAAAAGTGAAACACTCGTAAGTGTTATCGGCAGTGAGGACTGTGTCAGATTCAAAGGAAAAATTTTCAAGCTCACAGTCTTCAAGCGTGAAATTAGGCGTGGTCGGAACGATGGAAAGGAGGGAGGGTGATTTAGTTAAAGGTGCAAGAGGATGAATTGGAAAATCTGACACATCAAACAAAAATGGTTCAACCTCAATATTATCCTCAATACTCTCCTCAATACTATCCTCATAATTCTCCTCAATATTTAACTCATCCATGCCATTATCATCAAAATCAAGACGCATATGAAGTTCGGGAGAAGTATCTAATGACTCGGGATGATGAATTGAACATAAAATTTCAATCAAATCTACGGGTTCATCATCCAAAATATTCCTGGCGTCTATATCCTCAATCAAGTGAAAATCAATTTTTTCTGACACCTCATCAAAAGTATGGATGTTTATCAATTTAGGTTCTAGATTGGAGGTGTAAAGATCGAAAGGATTAAGTGTGGTTTCACTCGAAAGGGGTTCTTCACAATCTGGCAAATCAAGCACTACAAAATCACACAACTCGTTTTTATTTTCAACTGGTGAACTATTTGGGACAATCGATGGAAAACCGGAGTTGTGGGCTTCAATTGGGTAAGGGTAGGTCTGATTTGGGAATGTGTAGAACTCACTCGCTCCTCTCAAATTCTCCCTCTGTCCAACCGCCTCCTCATACATTGAAAATTTTGAAGCTAGTTGGAAACTAGCTACCGGTTCAGTAGGTTGCATAAGGGCGGCTATGGACGCATCCACATTCCTAACCATTTTGTTTGTTGCTGAAATATAAGCTTCCAACGACTGTTTCAAACTAGACATGGGTTGTGAAAGGGTTTCGGTAAAAGATTCGAAACTGTTTGGATACGCGAAACTCCCAAATGGCTGTGTAGAAATAGTGTCTAGTGACGATGGGAAAGTCGGGTAGGACTGGTAGGAAGTGGATGGTTGGACAGGAGTAGGATCAACATGTGGATAAAAAGGTGGATGGACTTGTTGATTCCTGGAACTAGATGAGTGGAGAGGGGTGAAAGATCGGCTACGAGATTGAGCAATATGCTCAGCAATGGACATCGGTTTAGGAGTTACAACAGGATTCGAAAAAGTGGTATCAACGTACGAAGGTGGTGGAGGTTGACATGGTTGACACAAAGTGGGTTGCAACGTCGAACTGTTTCTCCTAGACGCTTCTATTTGATCTTGCAAAGAAATTTTGGGCACGGAGAGATCTTCCTTAAATCGACCGAAACAATTGACGTACGAGGCAAAATTAGGTTCGGGATACCAAAGTTCGGCAAGATATTTATGAGGTGGGGTACCCATGATGTCAGAAGGAGAAGAGAAAGAAGGTGGGTGGTGCAAGGATTTCCTGGCGGCAAAGGTTGCAAGTCTCTTTTTTTTAAAAAAATTTTCCTTTTTCCTTTTTCTCTTTATTTAGAACTGTTTGCAAAAAGATTTTCGAGAAAAGAGCTAAGACACACTTTCGATTAACCAAAAATGCACAATCAGGCCTAGATCTAGGGTCACCTAGGTCAGCTAGACAGCTCCTAACTGTTCCAAAGGGCTAGAAATAGGACCTCAAACTGTCTCTTCACCGCCAATTGCGGCCAGGTAAGTGCCAGGTGAGTGGGAGGCTCCCCGCTATAAGTAGCGGTCCTAATTAAGTAACCACTCGCCTTGGACACACTTCCCTAGACACCGCAAAGTCAGGTTAGGATTAACGGCTGATGCCTATAACTAGTTCTCTGTCCTATTGAGCTCGAAGTCCTTAGGGCTGAGTCTAGTATTTTTTAATTAAGATATGGTCAATGCAAATGCCTTATGTGATTTCTGGGGTCTTGGGAAGGGTGATGAAATCCCCACCCAATTTGAATTGGTCAAAAGCCCCTTAAAGTCAGTTTTAAAGATATGCAAAACAGAAAAATCACTTGCAATCAAATCTTTTTATTTTATACGCGGCGCAAAGAATCCTGCACAAGATTGTTATTTGGAAGGGGAAAGATTTTTTTAAGCGCAAAGAATCCCGCAGGAGATTTTTCAGAAGATATATCGGAGATTTGCAGAGGAGGAGAGAGAAAACTCACAGAGATTTGCAGTGGCGGAACTGTTTTTTTTTCTGGTGATGTCACCAGAGCGCGGCGGTTCCGCGGCCGGAATGGGGGTCGTGCGGCGGTTCCGCCGCGTGTTTGTCGCTTCGGCAAATTTTTTTTTTGGGACCAGATCACCGCGATTCTTCTTGTTGACTCGGTCCTCCAAATTTCTTCTGTTGTCTATTGTGATATTCCTCTATTTGTTCGGATTTGATATTTGCTGTTTTGATCTCTGTAGATTTCCAGATCCGAATTTTTTCGTAGATCCTGCAAAATTCACACAAAAATACCCTTCCCAAAAATAACAGATGATATATTTTTATATTTTTATGATTTTTATGATTTTTATGATTTTTTTTAATTTTGATTAACCCGAAATTGCAAAAAAGAAATAACACGCCATCCCCGGCAACGACGCCATTTGATTGGTCTCAAAAACTATCTATTACCGCAATCAAGAACGGCGTCGCTATGCAGCTAGCCGGTGAGTACGGGTCGGTCCACAGGGATGTTGTGAATTTCCTAGTCGCTCAAACGAGTCAATTCCGATGGGAGTCGGATTGATTAATTAAATCTAAAAACTAAATTAATCTTGGGCAATTGAATTAAAGATCTAACTATCTAACTAGGGCAAGGAATTAAATTTATACTAGGGCAGAGAATGAAAAATTACCTAGAGCAAGAATTGAAATTAATTACTTACTTTACAGATGGCTCTCTCCAAACATCAACACAGGTTGTCAGATCTGAATTCATGAATTGAAAAGAGGCATCGATGCTCTCCAAAAGATTTCTAAATTTTATTCATAGAAAGAGGCATAGGGAGGCATAACCTTTACAATGATTTAGAGTTCATATTTATAGAGGATAGGAAACCCTAGGTTACAATTGATTCGTACGTCTACATTTACCAAAATATCTTTAGGAAGACTTAGTCAAAGTAGACTCCAAGCTTTGGTAAAATTTTATGTCTCTGTCTCTTTAAAATGAAGCATTGGGCCTTGAAATTTCCTTTGTTGGCTCTTCTGTCTTTGGGCTTCCTTATTATTTGGTTCTTTTATTAAAATAGCTTCTATGTTTCTTCCAGATCTCCAGTGAATAATTGCGGTGGACTTTTAACCGTTCGCTTTGTAATCTTGGACCTTGCATTGCCTTGTACTTTGTGAATTTTATCTTTGATGTAGGCTTGATCAAGAGTCTTCTGTTTGTTGGTCAAAGTCCACTTTTGCATCGTCTTTTCATCGTTTTCACTGTTTTCTGTCCAAGAACCTGTAACCTGTAAAATGTAGCAGTCATGCGTCAAAAGCACCTGTTTATTTATAAAACGAATAAGAATGGGAAATATAATAATGCAATATTATGGTGTGAACATGTGCCAACACGTGTTGGGCTCTTAAACCCTCTGAAATAATAAGAATTAAATTCTAAACAATGGGGTCACGTGTCAACACGTGATGGGATCCTAAAATTTCTGAAACAATAGAATTAAATTCTAATTAAGGGAAATCAAAAACCCTAACTGGAAAAATATTTCTTTAAATCTTTCTAAACAAAAAGGATGGTGTTCTGTAAAATAGAGTATCGTTGGATTAAAAATCCAATGGTGATTAAAAATCACCAATTTATGGAAAGATTTTATACAAAGAAAGATTTCCCTAAAATTTGAATAACAGATAAAAGATCTTTTGGATTAAAAATCCAAAGGTGAATAAAATTCACTGAGTGATCTAAAAGATCATGTTGGTTACAAAAACAACAAAAATCTTTCAATGAAAGATTGACAAAACAAATTGATTCTTTTCTTTCTCCTATAAATAGGAACCAAGAAGAGAAGAGAAGGGATCTACTTTTTTTGGAGAAATACAACAACAGAGAGTAAAAAGAGAGGAGAATTTAATTCTCAAGAAAGAAAACCCTAGGTGAGAAAAGAGAAAGGGGATCAAAACTTCAAACAGAGAATTTAATTCTCAAATCCAAGAGTTCAACTCTTCTGCACAAAGAACTTAGTTCTTCCCCTGATTGAAGATCTGCAAAGAGCACATCTCCCCATAAGTTGAGAATTTAATTCTCATCGGGTTGAGATCCTGCCATGCAGATCCAAAACTTAGAGGGGGAATTGAGTTTTGAGAATTTAATTCTCCCAAAACAAAACTAGGGTTTAACCCTATATAAGAATTTAATTCTTTTACATATATAGGAATTTAATTCCTCCAAAACAAAATTAGGGTTTAACCATACAGAGAATTTAATTCTCAAAATAAAATAAGGAGACTTAAAAGATCTCTATGCATGAAAAGAACTAAGGTCACGTGTCCCCACGTGACCCCTGAAGAGATCCCCAAAAATGAAAAGGAGAAGGCTTTGAGGCAATGCCTCACGTGCTCTCACATGACCTCCAAAACAAAGGGAATAAAAGCAAGGAAAATCTAAGCTTTGGGCGCTCTCACGTGTTACCACGTGACCCCTTAGCAAACGCTTTAACAGTCAACGCACAGATGACCATCACGTGCCAACACGTGATGTTCAAAACAAAAATATAAAAAGTGTTTAACACTTAATTGCAGAACGAGGAAAAGGAATCTGGTCCTACCTTTGGGCGCCCTCACGTGTCCACACGTGACCCCTTTTTCTTTAATGTTTAACACTAATTCGAGTGCTTTATTCCCAGTGTTTAACACTGATTATCTTTTAGTGTTTAACACTAATTTGAAAATCTTATTTCCAGTGTTTAACACTGTTATTTTTTAGTGTTTAACACTAATTTGGGATTCTATATTTCCAGTGTTTAACACTGTTGTTCTTTAGTGTTTGACACTACTTTTAGCCAAATTGGCTAATTTTCCAGAGGCAAAAGTCTCTCCTCTAAATGAATCTCGAAATTGAGGAAATCAAGGATAAAATGTTGCCAAACACCCTCCAACTTTCATTTAGCATTGCTAACTAATATGGGCTCGAATCCAGACAAATGCCGAATGGTCTAACAGAGGGCCAACATTTCAAACTTAATTGGACTTGGCCCAAATTGGCCATAAGTCCTCAATTCAGACTTAACTGAGCCAATGTGCTCATAATATAATTAATTGATCTTAGTTTCAAATTGGACTATAGATCACTTAATCCGCTCTGGTTCGAGAGTACATCTCTTCACTCCTCTGATATTTGTCGTTGTAATCCTTCAACGTCTTCAGAGAGGTGACGGGTCCCGATAACCACACACTTCACAGACTATGACGTCTCTAAACTGGACTGTGGGGTCCTTAAACTCACGGACTATGATGTCCTTAACCTTGACTGTGAGGTCTTTAAACTCACGGACTATGATGTCCTTAACCTTGACTGTGAGGTATTTAAACTCACGGACTATGACGTCCTTAATCTTGACTGTGGGGTCTTTAAACTCACGGACTATGATGTCCTTAACCTTGACTGTGAGGTCTTTAAACTCACGGACTATGATGTCCTTAACCTCGACCGCGATGTCTTTAAACTAACAATGGACCACTATGTCCTTAAACTGGTATTGGACCACTACGTCCTTAAACTGGTATTGGACCACCATGTCCTTAAACTGGAAATCGACCGCAATGTCCCTAAACTAGAACAATAGAGCCCAAATGCACTTTTGTTGGATCTAAACGATCCTGTTAAGTTGATCTTAGTCTAAAATTAGACTAACGTATCCTTAACAAATGGTGAAGTTGACCTTAGTTTAAAATTAGACTAACGTGTTCTTAACAAACTGTTAAGTTGATTTTAGTCTAAAATTAGACTATCGTGTCCTTAATATACGTTCAAGTTGATTTTAGTCCCAAATGAGGCTAACGTATCCTTAAACCCAACCCCCCAAACCCAAATCTAAGAAGATACGGATTTGGACTAGTCCACGCCCTACGGGCGACAACATAACTTAGTCTCCGTATACAATCCACGGGCAACCAAACACAAAACAAACACCCACGACACGAAGTGACCATCTGGAGAAGGAGAAAGTTGTTACCGCGATGCGGTAGCGTAATTAACTGCAGGGGCTTGCGCCTGCAGGGAAAAGCGTCCCCACAATAAAAAAAAACCCCTCAAACGAGGAGGAATCTGACGAAGTCTGCTACATCGGCCGCATCCGTCTGAACCTTCGATACATGGTACCATAAATCAACTTGGCATCTTCGGAGAGGTGGACGGATAGCACCAATTAGTATCTGCCCCGATTCTCAGGCAAGACGTCCGTCTTGCGCGTCTTTCGGCGGGGAACAAGGATCTCACGCGGGAAATTTCTCCTCACAAAGTCAAGAGGAATTTGCGAGTGCATTTCATCTCTTTTTCACGAGTTTGCGCCCTTTCAGGTTTTCACAAACTCGCCGGCAGTCCTGCTGTTTTTACTCACGGAGCCCTTTCGGGTTTTCATCCGTACCCATTTTGCTTGTGGACATACCTTTTTTTTTTGAATCTTCATCGCCGGTGGGACTTTGAATGTGGTCCCGCCGGTAGGACTTGGGAGAGATTGGGATCATTTTACGCCCGTGGATTGTATACGGTTTTGCAGGATGTTTGATCCAGACCGTGGGGCTAGAAAAAATTCGGGACTTTGTTGGCGTCTGCATCGCTGCACTGGAATATGCTACCAGGAGCGACTCATCATTCGCCGTTGGGGTATGGGATTTAGAATTTGGTTGGCGTCTGCATCGCTTCACTGGAATATGGTACCAGGAGCGACTCATCATTCGCCGTTGGGATTTGGAATTTGGTTGGCGTCTGCATCGCTACACTGGAATATGGTACCAGGAGCGACTCATCATCCGCCGTTGGGGTATGGGATTTGGAATTTGGTTGGCATCTGCATCGCTGCACTGGAATATGGTACCAGGAGCGACTTATCATTCGCCACTTGGGGATTGGGGAGCGATGGCTTAGAAAACAGGTTTGGATCCCTATCACCTAAGGCTTTTCAATTTTATGGGCCGTAAGGGTCCAATAAAAGCATTTTCTCCCTACGGGTCGTAAGGATCCCGTAGGTGTATTTTCTCCTTAGGAGTCATGAGGACTCCCAAGTGTGTTTTTCCTTTGTGAGTCGTAAGGATCCCATGAAGGTTTGTTCTCCTCATGCATCGTGAGGACACATGAGTGGGTCTTCCCAATGGACCATAATTCCAAGGGCGGAGACCAGCCGCGTAACTGGTGATTACGATGGGGCATGGGTATGATGAGAATTATTTGAGCCCGTGGATTGTATACGGTAGTCAATTTGGGGACTGACCGTAGGGCCGGAAAAATTTCGGGACTTTGTCGGCGTCTGCATCGCTGCACTGGAATATGGTACCAAGAGAGACTCATCATTCGCCGTTGGGGTATTGGATTTGCAATTTGGTTAGCGTCTGCATCGCTGCACTGGAATATGGTACCAGGAGTGACTCATCATTCGCCATTGGGATTTGCGTTTGGAATTTGGTTGGCGTCTGCATCGCTGCACTGAAATATGGTACCAGGAGCGACTCATCATTCGCCTTTTTTTTGTTTTTTTTGTTTTACCGCGATTGCTCTATCATTTCAGCTTTTCTTATCGCGAAGATCGCGATTGCCCAATCATTTCGGCTTTTATTCGCGGTTGCCCCATCATTTCGGTTTTATTTTCATCTTTATTTTACTCGCTGATTTTTATTGCGAGTTACCCCATCATTTCGGCTTTTCTTTATTTTTCTTTTATTTACACATTTTTTTATTTATTTACATATATATATATATATATATATATTACATTCCCAGTTTAACGACTTAGAGGTCGACTGTTCCCAGTTTAATAACGTGGTGGTCGATTGTTTTCAGAGAAAGGCAGATGTCTGAGAGAATCGGTTTCACGAAGAACTTCGGTCTCCGTTTGTATAAAATTGGCGGTCGCAGCTGGACTGTTTGTTAACACGCTTTTAGACAGTTCTATCTCTCCTATCTTGTATTGCTTTTCGACCCAATCTTTGAAGACGAAGCAGTCCTCAATGGCATGACCTATCACTCTGTGATAGGGGCAGTATTTGGGGTCGTCGGTCATATTCGCTTCTTGCGGTCTTTTTGATTCTGGCAATTGTAGACCGTTCCTCAGGGCGTCTTTGAATATTTTACGGATTTTGTCCCTTCTGAAGGAATAGACCTTATCTAGCTTCTCTTTCAGTGAAGATTCTCCTCTCTCTCCGAACATTGGCTTCCGAAGCTGGTTGGCATTAGGCCCGCTCATCCCTTGCTTATTTCGGTTAGCCGAAGTGTTAAAAGATTCAGAATCGTCGGAATTTCCGCCTTTGCGATTATCGTCCTTTCGGTTTCTCCAGGACCTATTGTTATTTTGGGAATCCGAGAAGGACTCCTGCTTTGAGCGATCCAGCATCTGAACTTTCCTGGTCAGCTCTTGGAATGTTTTGAAACCCGCGGTGTATAGAAACGGAACCATCCAATTGTTGAGATTTCCGACAAGGAGACTGACAGATTGGTCCTGCTCTATCGGCGGTTCACATTTGACGGAGAGATTGCGCCATCGGGTTATAAAATCCGTGCTGCTTTCGTTGTTCTTGGGCTTGGTCCTTACGAGCTCGGCAATGGTGATCTTATCGCTGACGCCCATGACCCTTTGTCGAAACAAAGATTCCATTTGGACGAAAGTAGTAACGGAGCCATCCGGTATGCTCGCGTACCAGTCGAAAGCAACATCGGTCAAGCTATTAACGAACTGGCGGAGGAGAAGCGCATCGTTGCCCCCAGTATTCCCGCATGAGGCTTTGAAGTGGGCGATGTGCTGATTCGCATTTCCCGTCCCATCAAATCTTCCGAATTTAGGGATGACATAGCCGCTAGGAAATTATACCAGATCATACTGAGCAGGATATGGTCTCCCACTGCTGCTGATATCTTTTTGCGCTTCGGTTTCGGCTACTAATGTTTTGACTTTGTTGGCAACCAAATCCATGATTTGATCTTGAGTTAGCGGGATACTGTTATCGGTAGCCAAGACATTTCCCGTGATAGGATGCGACTGATTTTCATGCGGTCCGCCCACTTTTGGATTTGAGGGAACAGGCGTCGGCTGTTTTGGGACTGTTCCCCTCCGAACACAGAGACGCGACCGCGTAGGTCCGTCTTGCCTGAAATTCGGGGCAGATGCTAATTGGTGCTATCCGTCCACCTCTCCGAAGATGCCTAGTTAATTTATGGCACCATGTATCGAAGGTTTAAACGGATGCGGCCGATGTAGCAGACTTCGTCAGATTCCCCCTCATCTGAGAGGTTTTTGATTGTGGGAACGCTCTTCCCTACAGGCGCAAGCCCCTGCAGTTAATTATGCTACCGCATCGCGGTAACAACTTTCTCCTTCTCCAGATGTTCACTTCGTGTCGTGGGTGTTTGTTTTGTTTGTGGTTGCCCGTGGATTGTATACGGAGACTAAGTTATGCTGTCACCCGTAGGGCGTGGACTAGTCCAAATCCGTATCTTTCTTAGATTTGGATTTGGGGGGTTTGGGTTTAAGGATACGTTAGTCTCATTTGAGACTAAGATCGACTTAAATGTTCGTTAAGGATACGTTTGTCTTACTTTAGACTAAGATCAACTTAACGAGATCGTTTAGATCCAACAAGAGAGTAATTGGGCTCTATTGTTTAGTTTAGTGACATTGCGGTCGATAATTAGTTTAAGGACATTACGGTCCATTGTTAGTTTAAGGACATCTCGGTCCATTGTTAGTTTAAGGACATCTCGGTCCAATGTTAGTTTAAAGACATCGCGGTCGAGGTTAAGGACATCATAGTCCATGAGTTTAAGGACCCCACAGTCCAATGTTAGTTTAAAGACATCCCGGTCGAGATTAAGGACATCATAGTCCGTGAGTTTAAAGACCTCACAGTCAAGGTTAAGGACGTCAAAGTCCATGGGTTTAAGGACCCCACAGTCCAATATTAGTTTAAAGACATCACGGTCGAGGTTAAGAACATCATAGTCCGTGAGTTTAAGGACCCCACAGTCCAATGTTAGTTTAAAGACATCTAGATCGAGATTAAGGACATCATAGTCCGTTGTTAGTTTTAAGACATCACGGTCGAGGTTACGGACATCATAGTCCATGGGCTTAAGAACCCCACAGTCCGTAAAATGTGTGGTTGTCGGGACCCGTCACCTCTTTGAAGACGTTGAGGAATTACAACGACAAATATCAAAGGAGTGAATAGATGTATCCTTGAACCAGGGTGGATTAAGTGATCTGTAGTCCAATTTGGAACTAAGATCAATTAATTATATTATGAGCACATTGGCTCAGTTGAGTCTGAATTGAGGACGTATGGCCTACTTGGGCTAAGTCCAATTAAGTTTGAAGTGTTGGCCCTCTGTTGGACCATTAGACATTTGTCTGGATTCGAGCTCATATTATTTAGCAATGCTAAACGAGAGTTCGAGGGCTTTGGCAACATTTTTATCTTTGATTTCCTCAATTTTGAGATTCATTTGGAGGAGGGACTTTTGCCTCTGGAAAATTAGCCAATTTGGCTAAAAGTAGTGTTAAACACTAAAGAGCAACAGTGTTAAACACTGAAGACAGAACTCTCAAATTAGTGTTAAACACTAAAAGACAATCAATGTTAAACACTCAAATTAGTGTTAAACACTAGAACATAACAGTGTTAAACACTGAAAATAAGGTTTTCGAATTAGTGTTAAACACTAAAAGATAATCAGTGTTAAACACTGGGAATAAAGCCTCGGTTCCTTTCAATGAGGTTTCTTAGGTCGCCCAGCGAGGTAGTCTTCGAGCTGCCGTAACGAGTCCCGTCCATGCGACCCTGTCGAGGGAGGGGGTGTCGGTCATGCCTGGGAGCAGGAGAGCTGACCGGCATCTCCTTGGGAGGGACAGGAGTGCATCCTCCGTATACACCTCAGCACAATGGAGTATCAGAGAGTCTCGTTTCAGAACCCGACATTCATTCCGGATATGGTGCGCTCTATGATGAGTAATGCTGAGTTATTTATTACCTTTTGGAGCTATGCACTTGAGATAGCTGCATACCTATTGAATAGGGTTCCTACCAAATCTACGCCTACCACTCCATATGAGATATGGGAGGGGAAGAGACAGTGTCTTAATTTTATTAAGATATGGGGTTGTCCGGCTTATGTTAAAAAGCAAAATTCGGACAAGCTCGAGACAAGGTCTGTTCTATGTAAATTTGTTGGATATTCCAAATATTCATGAGAGTATATCTTCTACCACACCGAGAAACAAAAGATGTTTGTTACTCAACATTGTTGGGGTCGAAAATTGTAAATCCCCGTTTCCTTTCTAAATGAAGTTTCCTATTTTTCTGAACTCTAGCGATTACCTTATTCTTGTCTTTGTATATTTTTTCTTGTTGGTTGTTTAGGTTGATATTTAAACCCTATCTTTTCCAGCTCTTTTGGAATTATAGTCCAAACCCTAAAACTAAAACCCAAGATTTAAAACCAAAGCCGAAATAAATCAAAATGAGCAAAACGCTTAACTTTAAACCTAATTTTAAACATTCAGCCCACTCTGTTTTTTTTTATGAGATCCTTAAATAAAATTTAGCCCGCCCAATCTTTACCCTCAGCCCATTCAAAACTCTAAAATAAATCTTTAAATTAAATCCCTCGGCCCAATCCCCTTTCCCCAGCCCACTCGAATAAATCCTTATATAAATCCCTCAAATATTTTCGCCGGCCCGTTCCTCACTCAGCCCACATCTCTTCTTTTAAATAAAATTCAGACTTTTTCTTCCAGCCCACTTCCTGCGGCCCGTGCCCAATTTTCCCCGCTCAACCCGACCCGACCCGCTACTCCTATTCATCTCCTTCAAATTTTTCCCCCAACGGTAACCTCCCTTAACTCGCGCGCGAACCGCCTCCTCCGCCGTCGCTCACGCCCACGTCCACGCACCCGTCGTGCGACGTTACCCCCTCGCACTCCTCTCTCTAACCCGTCGCCCTCATCCTCTTACTCACCAACTCCATCACAGAAAAACTCCCATCCCTCTCAAAATTTCTCTCGAACCCACTGCCACCTCCACCGCCGGCGATCATCCCACCTCGTCGCTTGACCCACGTCGACGACAGTCACTCAGTCACCCTCTTCCTCCCCCACGACTCCTCCCTTCATCAACCGAGCCCCCACCAAGCATCCCCTGCACAGAAACCCATTTAACCGACCGAGCTTGAGTCACCACCTTACACCCTCGACGTTGGTGAACTCCCCATCACATCGCCGACCTCCCTAAGATCTCCTCAGCATCACTACCATCACAACAATCCCCAGCCCCATAGCTCAACCTATTCCCCTCTTCAAAAAATTCCAAAAAAAAAACCCTATCTTCTAACTTTTTCCCTCACTGCCACTGTGCGCGTTGCCGGAGCGACGCCGTCGACCTTCGGCAACCCCAACACTTCTCAGGCGGACCACAGAGCACCCCTAAGCTTCCAGCGCGCGCAAGACGACTCCGGGAAACTCCGACGTGAAACTCATGTTTCGAACTAGGCTCGCGAGAATCCGGTACGTGGCGTATATCACGCGTTCGTGACGACACTGCTGCCGTACGACCCCGAAACGTTTTCCAGGCAAGTATTTACTTGCTTCATGCTATAATAATAGTGTTACAAACCTAGATCACGTAGTTTACAAACTTACCGATTTCCGATACGTATCGTGACCTAGGTGTTCGATGCTAGATCTCAATGGAAATAATTGTTTAATTTGAAGGAAACCGATACTTTCTGTTGGCCCTTATCATGATGAATATCGTGTGTGAATCTCGCTTGAAAATACGATTATTAGTGACAAAAATTGATACCCCCAAACATGCCGTTAAAACTAGAATTCTCTCGTACCTGAAAACGAATAAAAACACCATAAATCATACACTTATTGGAAAGATGAGTTTGAGGGCTTATATCGAAGCCGACTCGACGAACTTTAACCCTATGTAAAATTCTGATGATTCTGTTATGTAACCATGAAGTTAATTGAATCGGAACGCGACCCTGGACTGCAGTCCAGAGCATTTCTGATTATTGTGTTCTGTCCAAAGACCTGCGTCACTGTGTTTACTGAAATCGTACGTTACGGAACTTTACAGTAGAATAGAGATAATTCTGTTAGCTAAACAAAACAAGTGGTTCCATTCCGATTCATCGCCTTTTGCTATTTTAAACTATATTTAAAGGGGCAGAACGTAAAACTGTTCAGAACAATTTCTGAAATGACACATTGAGATTAAACTGTGTATAACTTTCAACGTACAGAGGCGATTGAGAATCCGTCTGTTGCGTTGAATACTTTATTGAAAACCCTAGATTTCATTTAACTGTGACATCGCTAAATTCTGAGCCCAACTGGGTGCAATTCGTGTCGCGAAACAGACGTTCAGTTCTGAAACTGAATTTCCAGCCGCGAGCACTTAAAATGAAATAGCTGTATCTTGAGAACCGAAATCCCGATTGAACTGAAACAAATTGTGATAAATTGCTGACTGAGTATTCTATTTAACCTACTTGTATCATTTTGCTGGATTCGTAATATATTAATTCATGCAATTTATTTTAGTTAAAGACATGCATGTTGGTTCATAATATACATAGTTTATTGGTAGCATACAATACATATATCATTACCTTGCCATTTATTCAGTGTTAGTACGTGTGGACATTGCATTATCGTGCGTGATAGATGTTGGTTTAGGAGTGACGGGCATACCAATGGAAAGTGAATAATCGTGACCGTGATTGATACAGTGAACAGTGATGAAACCGTGCCATTGGTATACTTGTATACAACTAGATCAATATCATAAATGGTGTAAACCTGGGGAAAAAGGGGAAATCAAAGTGGAAAGAGTATCGTATTTAGCGGGACCGTGTTTAGAGGATGATCATTCGAACTGTGATACTGATACGTGTAGGATAGGATCTAGCGATCCGGCTGACAGGGTTATGTCCCGGGCATGTGGGCCGTGGTCTCGGGTATGTACGAGACTCCTGTTAAACATGATCCTCCTTCCACTAAGTGATTTCAAACATGACCTAGAGACCGATAGGGACACATAACATATTCTGCATCATATTGTGATATAATGATTACTTGCATTGTTCTTATACCAGTATTACGTCATATACCTGTTTCATCTTATTATTATAATATTGTTATTGTGTCGCCCTGACGACCTAAGTATGCATGCTCAGATCCCGTGGGAGGACCAGCACAGGAGACGGATCTACCCTTTGAGTTCACGGAGATATAGTTTGGCGTACCTTCTTCTTTTACTGCTTTCCATAAAAGCGATCGTGAGATTGAACTTGGTTAGTTATTGTTCTTTATTATCTGTAAATTGTGAACAATGAAATTTTAATGTAATAAATTAGTGATGTGATTCCTTTAATACTGTGCTTTATTACTGATTACCATGTAGTGCTAGAAGCCGAAGTGTGACGACGGCGGGACGATCCCTTGACCGTAGGAGCATGGCTGGCCTAGTCATACCTCGTATTCCGTATTTTGGGAAGCGGGGCGTGACAAAAATTGCATCCCGGTTGACCAAGTCAAAGTCAAGGTCAAGCCCAGATCGAGCAGGCCCAAGCCCAGATCAAGCGGGCCCAAGCCCAAGCCGAGTCCGAACATGAAGCGGCCGGCCCTCCTCCATACCAAAATGAAATCATGTAATAAATAATTTTTATGTAATTTTTTATGCATGAATGTAAGTAAAATGAGCATAAAGCCAAATTTTTGTAAAGCCCATGGCTTATGTGCAAAAGAAATGCACATGAGGCATGGGATGGGAAAAATACCATTTTGTAAAGCCCAAGAGGCTACATGTAAATGTGTAAGCCTATAAGAGGCAAAATGATAAAAATATCTAATACACTTTTCATTCCTCCCAAAAACTAGGGTTTGTGCCTCCGTCCCTTTCTCAAGGGTCTAAAACTCTCTTCCTCTTTTTTGAATTAAATCAAGAGTTTAACTCTTCCTTTCTCAAAAATAAATAGTTTTTCACCATAAAACCCATGAAGGGGAGCTCGAATCTCGAATCAGATCTCGAAAAGGGGATACTTTTAAGTCTCACCCCTTTTTCTTCAAGATCCCGCCGATCAAGAGCAGGAAGAAGAAGACCCATCTCCAAAAATCTAACTTTGGACAGATCCAAGGCTCAAAAGAAGAGCCAAAAATTCCTAGGAGTTTAACTCCTTTCTAGATCTGTTAGAGTTTAACTCCATAAATTAGTTTCTGTTAGGAGTTCAACTCCAAAACAAAAAAAAACCCTTGAGAGTTCAACTCCCCAACCTAGGGGCTAGGCCTTTCCCGTGGGTGTTTCCCGCGGTCACGTGTGCGCCACGTGACCCCGGGGCACTAAGGCGCCTATCGGTCACGTATGCGCCACGTGACCCCGGGCGCTGAGGTGCCCATCGGTCACGTGCGCGCCACGTGACCCCGGGCGCTGAGGCGCCCATCGGTCACGTGCGCGCACGTGACCCCGGGCACTAAAGCGCCCATGTGCGCGCACTGACCCCGGGCACCATGCGCCCACGTGCCACACACACACCAACGCACTGCACATTGAGTTCACATGACCAGTTTAACCCGTCAATCGGAGGTTCCTTCGCTCCAAATGCGAGGGGTAATTAACGGCAGCTTAGTCCACCACTGCCGGAGATTCGGATCCCCACAATCAATAAACCCCAGCCTACCTTAGGCAGGGGGAATCTGTACTGCGCCTGACAAGCGCGCGCATTCCCGGGTGACAAAAAACACCCTACAGATTCTGGCACGCCCGGTGGGACCAATCTCTCCTCCCATATTTCGGGTTAAGCTTTCATGCGAACTCAATTAATATGCATATCAATTGCCTGCACTAAAATCATGTTTTTTTATGCAGGTTAATGTTCTCCAATTGCAATCTTCGGACGCAGCAAAGATGTCTCTAAGGATCAGCTCAGCTCTCGACATAGCTCCCATCTCCTACACGATGAAGATGGACGTCAGGACGGTCCTCCCGGGCAGTCTTGGGCAATGGGAAGAGTCGCCGCTACCATTCGGCTCTATTCTGTTCGTGTCAGCTAACGCCATCCCAGTTCCTCAAGCTCCGGTAACAGACAAGCCGGTCTCGAAAGGCAAGAGGCCAAATGTGGTGGTCTCGAAGGCGCCCCAACTCAAACGCAAGTCGGTGTTTGAGCGGCTCTCCTTGGCCCCAGCTGGGGGCAAGGCCATCAACACCAACAAAGGAACAAGGCATCTCGAGTAAGCTCCGGTGGTGCCCCTGACAACTGCTCGATCGGGTGTCTTCTCTAAGCTCCCCGCTAATCGACCCACGGTGGCTTCCCAGGAAACAGATGCTTGCCAAGCCCTTAAAATTGAGAAGCTAAGGCAGAAAAGGCTCAGATATAGAGCCAACAAAAGGGCTAGGGCTCCTGCTATGCTGAACCTCATGAGGTTCGAGGAACAGGGTTACCCCGCCAAAGATGAGGGGATGGCTGAATGTGTTATCCACACCGTCTACATGGTGGGCACACGTCCCAGCGACAACCTTCGCAGCAAAAGCAAGGATGGGGCCACCACATCTCAAATCTAACCTGGTGTGAATATAGCTGTCACTTCTCAAGACCAACATCCTCCGGAGAGTGATGAAAATCCTCCCAGTGAGGCTGACAGGCAGAGAGAGCCCTCAGTTCATGAGGAGTCGGGCTCGGAAAGCGAAGATGAGCCAACTTTCCATCCTAAGACCGCAGAGCAGCAACTTCTCCAAGAGCTCCGAAAACAGCTCAGAAGCAAAGACAAGGAGATGGCCAAGCTCTACTCAAAAATCGACGACTTGACAAATGTCGTCTTATGGCTTACGGCCCAACTTGCCTCTCAGCCGCCCAATCAAGCGCAGGGAGAGACTCATGAATCGGGAAACGGTGTCCCGAGACAGCCGACGCCTATTCCCTCAAATCCAAAGGTGGGCGGACCGCACGAAAGCCAGTCGCATCCTGTCTTAGGAAATTTCTTGGCTACCGATGACAGTAGCCTGCTAACTCAAGATCAAATCATGGATTTGGTTGCCGACAAATTCAAAACATTGGTAGCCGAAGCGCAAAAAGATATCAGCAGCAGTGGGAGACCATATCCTGCTCAGTATGATCTGGTAGAATTTCCTAGCGGCTATGTCATCCCTAAATTCGGAAGATTTGATGGGACAGGAAATGCGAATCAGCACATCGCCCACTTCAAAGCCTCAGCGGGAATACTGGAGGCAACGATGCGCTTCTCCTCCGCCAGTTCATTAATAGCTTGACCGATATTGCTTTCGACTGGTACGCGAGCATACCGGATGGCTCCGTTACTACTTTCGTCCATATGGAATCTTTGTTTCGACAAAGGTTCATGAGCGTCAGCGATAAGATCACCATTGCCGAGCTCGTAAGGACCAAGCCCAAGAACAACGAAAGCAGCACGGATTTTATAACCCGATGGCGTAATCTCTCCGTCAAATGTGAACCGCCGATAGAGCAGGACCAATCTGTCAGTCTCCTTGTCGGAAATCTCAACAATTGGATGGCCCCTTTCCTATGCACCGCAGGTCTCAAAACATTCCAAAAGCTGACCAGGAAAGTTCAGATGCTAGAGCGCTTAAAGAAGGAGTCCTTCTCGGATTCCCAAAATAACAATAGGTCCTAGAGAAACCGAAAGGACGATAATCGCAAAGGCGGAAATTCCGACGATTCTGAATCTTTCAACACTTCGGCTAACCGAAATAAGCAAGGGATGAGCGGGCCTAATGCCAACCAGCCTCGGAAGCCAGTGTTCGGAGAGGGAGGAGAATCCTCACTGAAAGAGAGGCTAGATAAGGTCTATTCCTTCAGAAGGGACAAAATCCGTAAAATATTCAAAGACGCCCTGTGGAACGGTCTACAACTGCCAGAGTAAAAAAGACCGCAGGAAGTGAACATGACCGACGACCCCAAATACTGCCCCTATCACAGAGTGATAGGTCATGCCATTGAGGACTGCTTCGTCCTCAAAGATTGGGTCGAAAAGCAATACAAGGCAGGAGAGATAGAACTGTTCAAAGGCGTGTTAACAAACAGTCCAGCTGCGACCGCTAATTTCATACAAACGGAGACCGAAGTTCTTCGTGAAACTGATTCTCTCAGACATCTGTTTTTCTCTGAAAACAATCGACCACCACGTCATTAAACTGGGAATAATCGACCTCTAAGTCGTTAAACTGGGAATGTAAAAAAAAGTGTAAATAAAAAAAAATGTGTAAATAAATAAGTAAAAAGAAAAGCCGAAATGATAGGGCGACTCGCAATAAAAATCAGCGAGTAAAATAAAGATGAAAAATAAAGCCGAAATGATAGGGCAACCGCGAATAAAAGCCGAAATGATAGGGCAATCGCGATCTTCGCGATAAGAAAAGCTGAAATGATAGAGCAATTGCGGTAAAAAAAAACAACAAAAACAAAAAAAAAAAAAAACGGCGAATGATGGGTCGCTCCTGGTACCATATTCTAGTGCAGCGATGCAGACGCCAACCAAAATCCAGTTTCCCAAAATTCTTCCGGCCCTATGGCCAACCCCCAAATTGACTACCGTATGCAATCCACGGGCTCAAATAATTCCCGTCATACCCATGCCCCATCGTAAGCACCAGTTACACGGCTGGTCTCCGCCCTCGGAATTATGCTCCATTGGAAAGACCCACTCATGTGTCCTCACGATACATGAGGAGAACGCCTTCATGGGATCCTTACGACTCACAAAGGAAAGACACACTTGGGGGTCTTCACGACTCCTAAGGAGAAAGTGCACCTACGCGATCCTTACGACTCGTAGGGAGAAAATGCTTTTTTGGGACCCTTACGGTCCATAAAATTGAAAATCCTTAGGTGATAGGGATCTAACCATGTCTCCTAAGCCATCGCTTCCCAATAGGCAAGGCAAATGATGATTCGCTCCTGATACCATATTCCAGTGTAGCGGTGCTGATGCCGACCCAAAAACCAATTTCCAAATCCTCCCGGGACAAATGATGAGTTGCTCCTGGTATTATTCCAGTGCAGCAATGCAGATGCCGACAAAACCAATCCCCAAATCCTCTCAAAGGCAAATGATTATTCGCTCCTGGTACCATATTCCAGTATAGCGATGCTGATGTCAACCCAAATCAAATCAAACCAACAACCTCTGTGGCGGAATCATGCTCCATCCCAGAATTTACCCCGTGTTGAAATCATGCTTCGCCTCAGTGTGTCTGCCTTCCCTGTCGGAATTATACTTCGGCTCGGAATCAACCAACGACCTCCTCGTCGGAATTATGCTCCGCCTTGGAATCAAGTCAACCAGCAAGCTCTACGTCGGAATCATGCTTCGTCTCAGAATGTGCATCCCGTGCCAAAATCATGCTTCGCCTCAGTGTACCTGCCTTCCCTGTCGAAATTATGCTTCATCTCGGAATCAAGTCGACCGTCCATGTCGTAAAAAGGGCAGTGCAGGCTTCCTACAAAGCAGGAACCAGATCACTTCAGGCCAGGGAAAAGTCTACCACGGACACTCCGTCTCGGAGACGCATCAGAGCATCGACCGTCCATGTCGCAAAAAGGGCAATGCAGGCTTCCCACAAATCGGGAACCAAATCGCTCCGGATCAGAGCGTCGACCGTCCATGTCGTAAAAAGGGCAGTGCAGGCTTCCCACAAATCGGGCAAGTGTCGACCGGCCATGTCGTAAAAAGGGCAGTGCGGGCTTCCTACAAAGCAGGAACCAGATCACTCTGGGCCGGGGAAAAGTCTACCACGGACACTCCGTCTCGGAAACGCGTCAAGCGTCGACCGTCCATGCCGTAAAAAGGGCAGTGCAGGCTTCCTACAAAGCAGGAACCAAATCACTCCGGGCCAAGGAAAAGTCTACCACGGACACTCCGTCTCGGAGACGCATCAGAGCGTCGACCGTCCATGTCGCAAAAAGGGCAGTGCAGGCTTCCCACAAATTGGGAACCAAATCGTTCCGGATCAGAGCGTCGACCGTCCATGTCGTAAAAAGGGCAGTGCAGGCTTCCCACAAATTGGGCAAGCGTCGACCGTCCATGTCGTAAAAAGGGCAGTGCAGGCTTCCTACAAAGCAGGAACCAAATCACTCCAGGCCGGGGAAAAGTCTACCACGGACAGTCCGTCTCGGAAACGCGTCAAGCGTCGACCGTCCATGTCATAAAAAGGGCAGTGCAGGCTTCCTACAAAGCAGGAACCAGATCACTCCGGGCCGGGGAAAAGTCTACCACGGACACTCCGTCTCAGAGACGCATCAAGCGTAAACCGTCCATGTCGTAAAAAGGGCAGTGCATACCAAAAAGTGGGAACCAAAGCAAGTCGCCTCCACGCGAAAGAAGATCCATCAATTTCATGCATACGAACTACATATGTGGTGTGCATTTATTAATGGGGGCACTTTGTTGGGGTCGAAAATTGCACCCCGGTTGACCAAGTCAAAGTCAAGGTCAACCCCAAGCCAAGTGGGCCCAAGCCAAGATCAAGCGGGCCCAAGCCCAGATCAAGTGGGCGCATGCCCAAGCCGAGTCCGAACATGAAGCGGCCGGCCCTCCTCCATGCCAAAATGAAATCATGTAATAAATAATTTTTATGCAATTTTTTATGCATGAATGTAAGTAAAATGGGCATAAAACCAAATTTTTGTAAAGCCCATGGCTTATGTGCAAAAGAAATGCACATGAGGCATGGGATGGGCAAAATACCATTTTGTAAAGCCCAAGGGGCTATATGTAAATGTGTATGCCTATAAGAGGCAACATGATGAAAATATCTAATACACTTTTCATTCCTCCCAAAGCCTAGGGTTTGTGCCTCCTTCCCCTTTCTCAAGGGTCTAAAACCTTCTTCCTCTTTTTTGAATTAAATCAAGAGATTAACGCTTCCTTTCTCAAAAACAAATAGTTCTTCACCATAAAACCCACGAAGGGGGGCTCGAATCTCGAATCAGATCTCGAAAAGGGGAGACTTTTAAGTCTCACCCCTTTTTCTCCAAGATCCCGCCGATCAAGAGCAAGAAGAAGAAGACCCATCTCCAAAAATCTAACTTTGGATAGATCCAAGGCTCAAAAGAAGAGCCAAAGATTCCTAGGAGTTTAACTCCTTTCTAGATCTGCTGGAGTTTAACTCCATAAATTAGTTTCTGTTAGGAGTTCAACTCCAAAACAAAAAAACCCATGGGAGTTCAACTCCCCAACCTAAGGGCTAGGCCCTTCCCGCGGTGTTTCCCACGGTCATGTGTGCGCCATGTGACCCCAGGGCGCTAAGGCACCCATCGGTCACGTGTGCGCCACGTGACCCCGAGGCGTGACCCGGGGCGCTGAGGCGCCCATCGGTCACGTGCGCGCCACGTGACCCCGGGCGCTGAGGCGCCCATCGGTCACGTGCGCGCACGTGACCCCAGGCACTAAAGCGCCCATGTGCGCGCACGTGACCCCGGGCACCATGCGCCCACATGACACACACACACCAACGCACTGCACATTGAGTTCGCGTGACCAGTTTAACCCGTCAATCGGAGGTTCCTTCGCTCCAAATGCGAGGGGTAATTAACGGCAGTTTAGTCCGCGGTTGCCGAAGATTCGGATCCCCACAATCTATAAACCCCAGCCTACCTTAGGCAGGGGGAATCTATACTGTGCCTGACAAGCGCGCGCGCATTCCTATCTCAATGGGGTGACGAAAAACACCCTACAAACATGTCGCCTTTTTAGAAAAGGAATTTCTTGTAAAAGAAATTAATGGTAATGAGGTAGAGCTGGAAGAAGTTCTAGAAACACAAACTGCAATAGAAGATTTGGTATAACCAGAGGATTCAGTAGTCCGAGACGAATCTCAGCCACTCCGCAGATCTAGTAGGGTTCCTCATCCACCTGAGAGATACTACGGTTTTCTCGTAGACGGTAGGAGCGACAATTGCATCATGAAAGATGATGACCCAACTAGTTTCGAGCAGGCCATCACAAGTGGGGACTCTGTGAAATGGCTGGATGCTATGCAATCTGAGATGGAATCCATGTACACCAACAAAGTATGGACTTTGGAAGTTACTCCTGAAGGGGTAAAACCCATTGGGTGCAAGTGGATCTTTAAGAAGAAAATTGGTGTAGATGGAAAGATTGAGACCTTCTAAACTAGACTTGTAGCAAAAGATTTTCATCAACGACCAGGTGTCGACTATGATGAGACCTTTTCTCCAGTTGCTATGCTTAAGTCCATCAGGATCCTACTTGCCATTTCTGTATATCATGACTATGAAATCTGGCAGATGAACGTCAAAACCACTTTTCTAAATGGTGATTTAGAAGAGAGCATGTATATGACGCAGTCAGAGGGCTTCGTAGACAGTGGGAGCAGCGGAAAGGTGTGCAAGCTGCTTAAATCAATTTACAGATTAAAACAGGCGTCGCGGAATTGGAACATCTGTTTTGATGTAGCAGTCAAAGAGTTTGACTTCATCAAAAACGTAGATAAACCATATATATATAAAAAGGTTGTAGAGAATAAGGTTGTCTTTCTCGTATTGTACGTGGATGACATACTCTTGATAGGAAATGATGTTCCTATGCTACACTCGGTCAAACTCTTCCTATCACAAAAGTTCTCCATGAAAGATCTGGATGATACCTCCTACATCCTGGGGGTAAAGATCTATAAAGATAGATCTAAAAGGATATTGGGATTGTCCCAATCTAGGTACATAGACACTATACTAAAGAGGTTTAGTATGGAAGATTCTAAGTGTGGTAATTTACCCGCTTGTTCAGGAATCACTCTCTCCGAAGAGATGTCTCCCAAGACTGATTTGGAGAGGGCTCGCATGAATGTGATACCCTATACTTTTGCAGTTGGGTCTATCATGTATGCGATGTTATGCACCAGACCGGATGTAGCTTACGCACTTAGTGTAGTAAGTAGGTATCAATCAGACCCAGGGGAGAAACACTGGATAACTGTGAAGAGCATTCTTAAGTACTTGAGAAGGACTAAAGAGATGTTCTTGGTGTATGGTAACGGAGAACTTCAGGTGGAGTCCTTTAACGATTCAAGCTTCCAGAGTGATAAGGACGACAACAAGTCTATCTCGGGTTTTGTGTTCACCATCAATAGAGGGGCGGTATGTTGGAAGAGTTCCAAGCAAGATACCGTTGCAGACTCAACGATGGAGGCTGAATATATCACTGCCAACGATGCTGCCAAAGAGGCTGTCTGGATGAAGAAGTTCATTGCTGAACTTGGTATGGTTCCATCCATTGAGGATCCAATACCCTTATATTATGATAACAATGGAGCTGTGGTTTTGACCAAGGAACCCCGGTCCCATCAGCGATCCAGACATATTCTAAGGCGGTATCACCTGATCCGGTAGATAGTTGATCGCCAGGAGATCAAGGTCAGGAGAGTAGATATGAGGGACAACACGGTGAATCCACTCATGAAGGCCCTCCCCCAGACGCAGTTTGAGAGACTTTTTGGGATGTTGGGTATGCGATACTACAACAACTGGCCTTAGTGAAAGTGGGAGATTGTTAGGTATATGTATGCCCTAGAGGCCATTATTGTATGATATAGTGGATGCTTGGACATAAATAGAGAGGACTTTCTTGCTCGACATGATAGTATGTTATCTAGTTGCTCTTTATCTTAACATGTACACTTGTTTTAGTATACTGTCTCTCTGGTACATTTTGATAAAGCCCTTAGGATGTAGGCTTGAATACCAAGGCTATGATGCAGATCATACTAGTGGGACTTGTATAGTCCGCAAGCACATCCTTTAACAGCTCCTAGTCGAGGGAGTATCGAGACAGGGTATCGATATTCCAGAGTAGACTAGTGTGTACGTTTCTTAACCCTATATGGGGCGATGGTTGATCCCATAACCATTGGTGTTTGACATCATAGTTTGTACACAGGTGCTCATTAGAGAATAGGTACACCGAACAGGACTCGCCGAGAACTCCTAGATGGTACCATACCTATCGTCAAATAGCAATTCTCTGGTGATGCTTGTACATGTTAGTCTGTAGACCCGAGATCATCACAGTGTCTTGTGTGGTTCCCACTGTGCCCCTTAATATCTGTTTTAAATATGCAAAACAAACCGAAATCTAAAACACGCAAAAGGATTTTTTTAGCGGAGCTGTTTGCAAAGAATCCCATAGGTAAAAACAGTTTATTGGAGCTTTAGAGGGGAGAGAAAGACGATAGGATAATACCAGAAAAATTTGGGGGCTCAACTCCCCAAGGTGGACGTACTTCCGCTGCCCAATACTCACTTTGGCCGCGCTTCCGTCGCCGTCTTATAAAGTTGTGTCTTCAAATTTTTTCTCAGCACTCCAATACTCCTCTAGTCCAATTTGAAAGTCTCTGAATCTCTGTTGGTTAGCTCCAATTAATCCAGATTTCCTTGCAAAAGTCGCACAAGAATCGTTAAAAACACAAAATGCAGTTTTAGTTCTCTTTTTATTTTTTCTGGTTTTTATAAGAAAGCAAGCCGAATAACAAGAAAAATATTACAACCGTTTCCTCGGCAATGGCGCCATTTAATTGGTTCGAAAATGCGTATCTATGTGTGTTGTAAATTACCGCAATCAATAACGGTGTCGCAATAGCTAGCCCCTAGTGAGTACATGTTGTCCACAGGGAAACGGTGAACTGCTTTTTTTGTTTTAGACGAGATAATAGAAGAAATGTGGAATTGTTATCGTTTATTACTTAGAAGGTTTGAAAAGTTTATAATAAAAGGGCTTGTAAGGTTTATAAGATTTTAGTAGTTAATGGATGAAGTTTTAGAAAATAATTCTTTTTATCTTTTAATTATTTAATACTAGAGAAAAAGCGAAGAATGTGGATTAGGATTCTTGTAGGAAATTAAGATTTCTCTCTACTGACCCCTGTCCTTCCATTGATCCATATTTGTCTTAAGCCCTTAACAAAACGATTACTAAGGAATCTCAAATCGTGGTCGTAACTATCATGAATTGATAGCGCGCCCGATAAGAGGGTTAATATTTATTTTTCTAAAATTTAAAAAAATTAAAAAGAATTTAAGTGATATTTTTCATCCATTATTCTAGCCTATCCTACAAACACTAACAAGTAAGAATTTACTCACTCGTTGAGATAAATGAAATAGAAGAAAGGTGGAAGAAAACGGAACCCATAATTAAAATTAAAAATGCAGAAATTAAATGCAGAATGTAATTGCGGAAAGTAAATGCGACACAATTAAAGAAAGAACTATCTTTTATTGAATAAGTATTGCATTACAAAAGTTGCTCGCTGAAAAACCAAATTAAAATAACCTAGTTTTCTCTAGACTGCTTGCTTGGTAGATCAATCGATACTTCGATGGATTGTTAGATGATTTTTTATGATAGATGCTCTCGGTCCTTTTATAGGTTCTGGAACTTGAAACCCTAGACGTAATATTGAAGTGTGTGAAATTACGATCAAGCCCTTGATTTTTCTCATCCTACGGCCAACAATAGACTGCGCAACTGCCGCCCAAAACGTTTATTGGCCGCGGATCCGCCGCCCCTTGGTGGATTTAAGTTTCTAAATTCTTCGTGCCTTCTTCTCTCGATATTTGGAGATCTTTCTAATAAAAATATTCTGAAAATATATCTCTTAGTCTCTGCCGTTGGAAGATTTTTCAATTTGCTCCTAATATTCAGCAGATTTGGTTTGGTGAATCGATTTGCTGTGGATCTCCTACTTATTTTTCAGACCTGAGCTGATTTATTATAATACCTGCACAATATCTCAAATCACATTGTTAGTAGCATTTGTTTTATTTGAGATATTATTCCAACCAATTAAATGATATGATATCTTAAGAATATTGGTTAAGAATATTTGATAGGATATGCATATTTTAATAATAAATAATCTCATATTTTATTTAAATATGATATACATATATTTCCCAATTATATTAATTATAAATTAAGAAACATATGACAATAATCTTTTTACAAATAAACCCTCATATGTTCGTAATTTACAAATAACACCTTTTAGTAATTAATAATAATAAGGAAAATGTCCATACAAATGTGCAATAAATTTGACTGATCAGCTATCTATTTCAATGGTTATATCGGTATTCTCATCCGCAACATGAACTTCTGGAACGTGAGATTCGCATTTGCAGATAATCTCTGGGAAGCCTATGTATGGACTTGGCACTCCCTCTTGGTAATACATAACCCAATTAATCATATTTTAGCATTTACGTACATGCATACTTGTTATATGGTATTAATTTATTAATTAATATACTTATTAATCTGTATTACAGAAATATTTCGTCTTAAAAGACGATATAAATGGACAATAGATTTATGTTCGGCATGAGTCACAAATATTTAAGAGATGGTGTGAAAGATTGAAAAAAATACAAAAAGCACGATAAATTTACGAAGGGTTGGGAACGGTTTGTCGCTCTTCTCTCTATCATCGTTAGGGACCAGTTTGCCTTTCTCCATTATATTGGGATACACCTGAGGCAAAGATAATTAAAAAGATACTTAATTGATTTGAACACCGAATTTAGATTAATTTGCATTGATATATGTTATCTTCTAAATATGCATGCAGAATCAGAAAGGAATAAGCAGAACCGAGCGAAAGCCAGGGATGACTATTATGGTGGATCGGTTCTTACTGATCAGTATAGGTCTACTTTGGTGAGTTTATTTTTAATTAGATATATGTTCAATTTTTTAAGTTTATTGTTATATATTCTCATATATACATAAATCATATATCCGGTATAGGAGAAGACTGGGAAAAAGTAGAGCCTTGATGAGACTTGGGAGGCATTGCACACTAGAGAACGCATGCCAAAAGAAAGAATAGATACAGCCACTTAGCATATGGTGAGATTACATTTATAAATTATTTTAAGTAAATTCACTTAATTGTTAACTTCGTAAAGAAAAGTAATTGTTGTTTCATTTCTCAAAGGCGGAGTTCAGAGGCGGAGACCTATCAGGAATCAAATCCTGATTTTCCGGCCGACGATCATCTATCAAGGGAGGCCGAGATAACTATATTAGATCAGTTTTCCATCGCTCAAGGAAACACGGCAGTTATCCCATTTACGGTGGTCCTGTTAGTCTAGTGCGGTCAAGTTCCGTCAAAGGAACTTAAAGTACGTCGACTGCTCGCTCCAGCCAACAAACGGCTAAGGCACGGCGGATCCACGAGCTACAGGAAGAAATCAGGAGTATGCATGAAGCAGAAAAGAAGAGGGTGGAAGAGGAAGCGGCATGGAGAGCTGATATAGAGGCGTTTAGGGATCAATTCTCGCAACAACACGGTCGCCTTCGCAACCGTGGTCGACACAGGGTTCATAGCAGCCGCAACCACCATATTATCCTTTTTCGACACAGCGTGCGTATTATCCTCCTCCACCACAGGGACCGTCGTCGTCATATTACCCTCTGCTTCTTCCTTCGCAACAGGGTTACTACCCTCCGTCTCCGCCTCCGCAACAGAGAGGGTACTACCCTCGCCCTCCGCCTCCGCAACATGAACCCTATTACCCTCCACCTCCGCAACAAGGATCGCTCTTTGGCAACTTTTTTCGCAGGAAGATATTGACGAATCAGACCGATACTGGTCAAAGAGAGGTTCTAGTGACAATGGCAGCGGTGGAACTTATTGAGGTACACATACATGTGTTAATTAGTATAGCTAGCGCGTTATCTAATTTCGAATATTATGATTTGAGTTCATATATTTATTTGTTTGTTTGGATTTGCAGGATTCGCATGGGTTGAGTGAGCTGGGATTGCACGCGATTTGGATAGCTTTTTTGTACTGTTGGACATATAGCGTATGTATTGTGTTGTTTGAATTCAAAACACTATTATTGTATATGTTTGAGTTGATATTATTGGATATATCGTGTATCGTGTTTTTATCTATCGGTTTGTTCGTTTGAGCTGATATTGTTGGATATATCGTGCGTATCGTGTTTATATGTTGGTTCGTTCGTTTGAGTTGATATTGTTGGATATATCGTGCATATCGTGTTTATATGATGGTTTGTATACGCGATTGTTGTGTAATATATTATTTCTGATTTTGTATATTATTGTATGGAATATTAGGTTTTCTATGATTTTTTTCCAATTAAATATGTATTAGCGACCGTTCTAGCTACAGGAACGGTCGCTAATATCCTTATTAGCGACCGTATACTGATATATGAAACCGTTAAAAATTGGTTGGCTGTCCACGTTTCACTGCATTGAAGACCGTATGTGATGGTCGCTAATAGCGACCGTCCTTAGACGGCCGCTAATAGACGTGTCAACGACCATGCCTTCTGGGACCGTTTATTAGCGACCGTCTAATTTATGGACGGTCTCTAATACTCATTATCGATCGTTCGCTTGGTATTAAAGACCGTAACAAACGGTCTCTAATACGCACAGTATGTGATAGTGACCATGCAAAGTTCAACACAAACATGTGTTCATCATGTTTATCTGCGTATTATACATCTCATTCTATCCGTTTTTGCAAATACAAGCATGGCTGCTACATTTGTGCAGGTTCTAGAATTCATGGTAATAAAGATGGAATTGAACGCAAACGTACACGCCTGAGGCTAATCGACGATAAAACACGCACATGCTCAGGCACTGAGTGAAACAACAACTATGAACCAGACTAAAGGAATGCACATGAAGCGGTTTAAAAGCCAGGCAAAACTTTGTACAATTTGGTCCCTACCCAGCCGCCGGCCAGCACCCAAAAGCAACGTTTTGCGCTGGCTGGCAGTCCATCTAAGGCGGATCTTCCTCGGTTTTGGTGCACAAGCTCGTCTTGGGATCCACAACCTGAATCCACTTAGGAAACCGACCTTTGGAGCCTATATAAGCAGCAAAACTCAAAGCAACTCTTCTCATGTAGAATGTCACTCCCCGTTTCCTAAAAGACGGAGAGCGAAAGCAGACGAGATCCGCAACATATTCACAATGAGAAGCACTCCTTCTCATCATAAATACGCCAAGCATAATTGTAAGCAGAATAAAAAAATAATTACAAGAATTTCAAAATAATAGCAAAGTCCAGCAATATTTATTACAAAGTTCGGCTAACCAAGAAAAACTAATATTCGGCCTACACAGAAAAATAATTGATATCTTGCTCGCGGGGCTCAACTTCGACTAAGCTTGGTCTCCTGCCTCAAAGTGACCTGACGACATTCCTCAGAAAAGAATACAAAAAAAACTTGAATGCCGTCAGCGAACTAAAGTTCAGTAAACCCCCATTTTAAAAAAATACAGTATTTGAAACAAAACATTGTATACATAATAATTTGAAATCAGACCATTTAATAATTATAGTCATTTGCAATTTATTACAGAATTATAGTATACAATATTATTCAATTATACATTGAGTAGATTAGTAGTAAGCAATTGAGTATTTGTATTTAGTAACTGATCATAAATTTATTATATGTTATAGACTTCTATATACTTGGCTTGTGTTAATATACATATAGCATCTCCCTTATGCATTTTACAGTTATATATGCATCTACAGTTATCTTTTCAGTATATGTGTTTAGATGTATAATTTATGTTATTCTTGACAACCATACCAAAAATTATAAACAATGAATATATTGAATAGTATGCTATGAAACATATAACAATAAAAACCTATGCGCAAAATGAATTACACTGTTTGCAACAGTTACTTTATAATATACTGTAATACTAATGATTTACTGACTATGTATCACGGTTCACTTAAACACATGTGTTGAATCATAGTTATTAAATAACATCTTGATTTAAACGCACTTCACTGTGCATATATAAATATAAGCTCGATTTGTGGGAATTTTATTATAAAATAGGATATTCCGTAATCCCCACAGAATAACAGCAACACGAGATTCAAAATTTATATATAATGCAATGTATCATACTTTCAGGTACCACGAGAAACAAGATATGATCCCCTATTGCACATAAATACCCCCATTTTTCGAGCTACCCCATCCTATATATATATAGTGTCTATTATGCATATCATGTTCACGAGATTAACATCAGGGTTTAAAAACATGTGTTGCAGGGCATATATTGGGTCAGTTATGGTCAAATTAATATCAAGGTTTAAAACAAAAATTTCTGAAACTCTAGTTATGGTCAGATTAATATCAGGGTTTAAAACAGAAATTATAATTTCATGAAAGCAGCTATGAAATGTCTTGCAGGGCATATATTGGGTTGTTCTATATGTTTTTGAGTCACCAAATATATAGTAAAGTTATAGGTCTGCCAATTAGGGATCCATATCTAAGGTTTGTCAAAAACCGACGTCAGAAACTCGAGTTATGTCATGTTTAAAAACAGTGCACGAATCAGGACAGACATTGTCCAAATTTGTCATATAATTTTGAAAGGCAAAATTCAATAAGTTATGTCGGTTTTAAGGAAAACATTAAAACTACAAAAACCTAGATGTTTCGATTTGGTTGTCCAAAACACTTGAGTTTGCTCAAAACGGATCTCGGAAGATGTAGTTATGGGTCTCCGAAAGTTGCCGATAAAAACAGTTTTCTGATTTATGAAAACAGTGAGTAAAATGTTATAAAACATAATTCGTAGTTTGGTTCGAGTTGGAAATTTTGTAGCACGTGTAAAAATAAACTATCTACTACTCTACTTAATTTTATTAGAATATCATATCATAGAATTTAACTATAATATGTTTCAAAACGCATTAGTGTTTAAAAAGGTCGGTTTATTAGTATAATGATATTAAGTATACACAAAAGCAACATAATATTATGGGCAGTATATTTAAATGCAAGTTATATGTATAGGAAGTTATTAATAAATTAAATAGATAATAAAGATCATAAGGACAAGATACAATAAGAGTAAAAGAGAATGAAATGTTTGCAAATAATTATTGATGTAGATATGTTTATCATTGATCACCGAGAAATGCAAGTTAACATACAAGTAAATCATAAAAGAAGTTGAAAACAAATTACAACATATTAAGACATAGTAATAAAGTTTAATAAGTAATGGTATGTAAGCAACAATTATATAATAAGATTAGTATAGAGTAAATTAGTAATAATAATTAGAATAGATATTGAATGGACTATAAACAATATTGACATTGTATGTATGGTGAAAAAAATCATAAAGCAGAATATAATGTATGAAAAAGAGTATTGAGGTGCTACAGCATTAATAAAAGTTACCGCTTTTATACTGCACGAGAGGACACCACTCTCAAATAGATTGTAATACTTAGAATTGCTAAATTTCCTTCAATCATTATATTATCTTACTACAGTAAAACCTCTATACAGTAATATCCTTGGGACCGGGGAAAAATATTACTATAGGGGGGTTATTCTTAAGTAGAGTTTTATATATAAAAATTAGATTTTTTTTTGAAAAAATAGTAGTCAAAATTCTTAGACCTTCAAAATTCATATAGACCTTCAAACTTATTAACAAGTCAAAATTCTTAGACCTTCAAAATTCATATAGACCTTCAAACTTATTAACAAGTCAAAGTACTTTATGTCATCTTAAGTTCAATTGTGTAGTTAAGTAATTTATGTCATCTTAAGTTCAATTGTAATAGCCAAGTAATTTTATGTATTTTTTATATATATAAAAAATTATTTAAAATTTAATGCCAATTTATTACTATATAGAGGTAAATTAGTACAGGCGGGACTTGGAAAAAGTATGGAATATCACACTGTGGAGGTTATTCTTATTTATAACTGGTCCCGAGTCGGGACCGGGACTTTTTATCACTATAGGGAGGTTATTCCTATATAGAGTATTCCTATACGGAGGTTTTACTGTATATGACTACTGTAGTTTTTAGAAATCAATATAAATACTAGTACTCTATTAATCATACATTCTAACCCTGCACGGATCATTACATATTGTCATATTATGTTTTAATGATAATATAATATAAAATTAAAATTAAACTTTGACCAAAGGAAAAAGAAGTGGGGACTTACCTTACCCACTCGTACCAGCACGAGCAAAAAGAGGAGAAAAATAATCTTGGTTTGGAAAACCGAGATTATGAGATAGAAGAGGGAAGGAAGCTTCACGATCCGATGTGCCTTTGACGAAATTTAGAGCTGCAAGAGTGGTGATGAAATTAGGGCAGCAAGCTTTCAGAGGAAGAAGGAGAAAGAAGAAAAGAAGAAACATAGGGTTATAAAAATACAAAGGAATTTTTTTTTTTTTTTGACAACAAAAATATTGGACAATATTTGAAAATCCCGTAGTATCTCCCCACGATCGCATCAAATCAATAACAAAACATGCAAAATTGTTAGATAACACAGATGGAGATATTCCACGAAAACTGAACCTAATTGGGTTCAGTCAAGCCGCCTGGGGCGGTATCTTGGCCACCTGGGGCGGTATCTTGGCCACCTCAGCCATCGACCCGAGCCCAAGGGGGTTGGGACATGATTCATCGTCTCAGAAGTTCAAGCTAACACTTTTAATTGTCTCGGAGATATTAAAAGCACGTTTTAAAAGTAAAAAGTTACGTAACTCTTGACCTATATGATAGGATTCTTGCGCTAAAACCAACCCAGCACAAGAGAGGAGGCTTATTATTTAAAATAGCATGGCAAAAGAATTAAGCTAAAAGAAAGAAACAAAGAAGGACTTTAATTGAAATACTATCAAGTAGGAATGAAGTTCAAACAAAAAGGGATACGGGAAAACATAGTCGTTAACATAGGATTAGAATAGATTAGTTTTAGTTTTAGGGTTAGGATTAGAGTAGTTCTTCTTTCTTGCTTTAGTTTGGGGTTTAGGTTAGATTTCAATTCAAAGATGTAATTTTCCATTCAAGTTGTAATCTTTTCTTGCTTATGTTAATGTAATCTTCTTTTTCTTTAGTCTTGTGTTTTTACGATACTCTCCTTTCTTTTCTTCTCTTTTTAGGAAATGCAATTACCATCAATAATTGCTAGCAACCATTAGATTTACATTCCTTACACTTAAAAAATACCATAAAGCTTGTGTTCCTTCTAATCATTTAAGACCAAGGTTGCTGGTTTATGCTTAGATAGGATTAAATTGATATTGTTTTGATTTGTCAATGTTATTTTTAAAATAGAATAGAGTCGATAAAACAGTTGAACTGTCTACATATGGATTTTTAATGACAAGTGAATTCCAACAATTAAATTCTAGCCTTGTTATGACATGACCCGTTTTATATTTTATACCTATGTGTTTCTTTTATCGTTTCCAATGTGGGACTATTTTTAAAGTCCCATCACTTAGTTTTTACTTTCAACGGGACTAAGTGTTAAATACAAGGTTAGGAAATGGAGGGACAAAGGTTGGATAGGCATGGATGGCTACCTCCCTCTAATCACATAGCTTATGCTCCCTTAATCCACATTTGTTAATGGTGTGTTTAGGCACCTTTATGCTTGATATCGCTTGCAGGTTATGAATGTAGAGTTGATGGTTTATACCCCCTAGCCCTAGAGCTTAGGCTTGATATTCCATACTCCTTGCATATAGCTTGTAGGTGATTAAAGGAAAGTGACAAAGAGAGACAGATAGTGGAATTTGTCACGATTGATTCTAACCGATCCGAACCCTAAGTAAACCTTCTTTATTTTACACTTTTTTGTGACACTCCTCTCTCTCTCTCTCAAACCCCTTTGGCCCGCCTTAATCAGATTCTCAATAATATCGTCTTCCTTGTGGGATCGACCCATACTTACCAGCTAGTTACACTAGCGACCGGTGCACCTGTCGTATCACTTTAAAATCAAACAAAAAATGCTTCACTATAGGGTACATTCTACATGGACACTCCAAGGCATGTGTACTTCGTGGGTAAAAGGAGTCTACAGAGTGTCCATGTAAGATACATCCTCGTGCAGTTGAGCATACGTGGCATGTTTATATTGGACTTTGCATTATGCTTTTGCACTTGAGTGCAAATCCCAATGAAAAAAATTCTTCTAGTATAATAGGTGTAGCTCACCATCGCGGATGCATTTGATTTGCAAGGCCCGGAAAAGGTGACTGGCTTAATGAGGTAATTCTTGTTCGCGGGCACCGTGAGAACAGCCGGAGAGGATGATGAACCACTTCATCGATGCTTTGCATTATGAATCCGTAAGGATTAATTAGATCTTCTTCCTCTCCATCAAGTGTGCCATAATATGTAGGGTAAGCCCTTATTTCATATAAAGAGACATCATCATCATCGACTCCTGAATTGCTAAAACATAGGATGCTTTGAAAGGACAATAAAGCGATAGCGAGCAAAAGAATCCCCTTAGACCCCCATTTTTTTTATCGTGCTTGATATATATCACGAGACCGACATTTACACACTTTGAAGTCTAATGTGCACAAGTGCTTGTTATAAGTTTCAGGTTGTTTTAGATGCATATTTATAGGCATTCATGCATGGAGAGGCTCAATATTGCTTGTATCAAAGAAAGAAAGAGATGGTGACACTATACTCAAATTTGGGCTATTCTCATCCTCTTATTTCCTAGGTTTGATGTCAAAAGCATGCAAGGGATTTTTTTTCCTTCCTCTGATGAAAACAAATGCAAGAGATTGAAACGTAGGGATCACTTAAAAAATTAAATCACTCTCCATCAGTGCTAATGTAATCTTTTTAATTAAGAAACTACTCTTAATCGTTATGCGTCTTTTTATATAAAACATAGTTTTATGCATGCACACATGCATTATTCTACATGTTTCGAGTACTTTGTAGTTGAAAATTTGTGATTAACATTCCGTCGCTTTCTAAATTAAGAGGTTGGAAGAAACTGAGGTTGGTTATGGATTTTGTAGACCGAACCATATACGTTAACATATCTTGAGAGCAAATTCTAACGAAGAAAACGACCGAAGAACATGTTGCATGGCATATTAATCTATTACGGGCATAAAAATTAAGTAATATGGAGCATAATTAAGTGATTCTAATTGCTGCACCCAATCTCACAAATTAACATTAACCTTTAATGGTAATTTGTTCATTCAATTTGGAGTAATCGAATTGAGAAGTAGGCGGGTACGCAGAATGGACATGGATCTACGCCACAAAAACGAAATATACATGAACAAGCAGATCAAGAAAATAACATGGAACAATATAGGTAATGGGAAAAATTATGATCGCAACAAGATTTGGGCGATTGCTTTTCAAGTAACTTCCTACGTATACTTTCGTTTATGCCCGAAGAAAAATTCAATGATCTTTCTTATGACAAACAAAAGAGCTTATCAATACTCCAAGGTTTGTCTTTAATAATATTTTTATCACATGCAAATTAATCACATGCCATGCTATAGCAAGAACACATTTCAAATAATTAATTAAGATATGTACAGAAATATCTAGGCTTGCGTTGAATTATTCTAAATTGATACATATAGGATTTAGTGAGCTGGCTTTTGATTAGAATGATATGTTTAGAGCTAAAAACTAGAACATAGATCCAAAATATCTTCAACGATAATTATGAGCCAGCAGTAGCATCACTGGCTGTTTATTGCAGCATTTCTTCCTACAACTTTTGCAACCAAATAGTGTCCTGACCAAAAACAGAGATTTGCACTTTATTTCTAAATCCCTACAGTTCCATTACAATCCAAAATCAGAGAATTTAGGCACATTTATTAGGCTATGAAGGGCCTGTACTGCAGACCTATAACTGCAGTGTCCAGATTGCTGTGTAAAAAGGCTTCTGGGCCCCATAGGACTTACAGTTATGGGCCTGCATGCCCCGTTTCCTCCATTTATTACCAATTATCCCTTATTGCTTACAGAAAAATAGCATGCAATGAATTATGAAGCTTGAAATTCCACTAACCAAATACATCTTTTATTTTATTTTTATATCATAAAGAAACTATAAATGTTCTCAACTATAGTGAGGAGACAGGCTTATTCATTTGTATATAAAAATTACAATACACCATCATGATTATATGCTATACATCTTGTAATTTATCAGGCACAAGGCGGGGGAACGACCGTTCCTTTTGTAGAAACATTAACGCTCTCGCACGAAGTTTTCGTTGCTGCTCCATCGGCTTTAGCTAAATTGATATCCTGCAACACAATCCCTTGGCAAGGAACATTTATGCTGCATCCAAGGTTTATAGCGACGGCCGAAGCACTTGTCCCTTTGATATTCTTGAATAACACATCATTTATTTGCACTGCCGACTTCTGCAAAATGGACAGATTCTGTGAGAGAGAGAGACAGAGAGACAGAGACACAGAGAGAGAGAGAGGCATCTATACCTGTTGAGAACAAGGTTTCTTCGAGTCGCAATAATTTTGATCTATGATGATTGGATTCTCTACATTGTTCATGTAGACATTTTGAAATCTAATGTGTTTTGCGTAGCCGCTTCCTCCCTGTTAGCCAACATATTATATAAGATATGAGATAAGAAACATAAAAATTGTATCTTTAAGTGCATGTTGTATTTATCACTAGATCGCTAAATAAATTAACCTTCATACTTGAATGCATTCATATATTTGTTAAAATCTTTTCCGTCCTTTACAGGTGAAGTTGTATCACGGGTCATCGTTTACAAACTCTCTTCGATAGCGAATACGTGCTCAAAAATATAGTCCTAGACATCTATTTTGACCGCTCTCTACACCCAATTTAGAATTTGTCAAATATGGAACTAGCTACAATCATGACACCTTTATCCAACCAAAAATAGCACAAAAATGGAAAGTACACATGAGATTTGAATTTGAACTTATTTTACCTGCCAAGTTTTGATTCTGAGTCCATTGGTTGTACCCTTCAACTGAGCTGTGTCAACTGTCACATCCGACACGTAATCTTTTGAACCGTCAGCTCCAAGACTTCCGATGCTGTTTATAATAGTACATGGTAGTTTTCAGATTAGCATATCTGCGTACATATTAATTTCAAATTAATACTTTTGGAGAGAACTCGATCTCGACCGTACCTAATCCCATGGCCAGGCCCGCATATGATATTCGTCATTTTCACGCCTTGCGAACCGCTCACAATTGAAATGCAGTCATCACCTGAATAGAAAAAATAGTCACCCAGATATCGATACCATTTTCTTCTTCTTAAAAAACTAAATAGATATCTGACTCTAAATATAATATTTACCTGTTCCGATATTACAGTGATCTATGTTTATGTTTTGGGTCTTTGTGATATGAATGCCGTCGGTGTTTGGGCTGTTCCCCGGTGCACTAATGGTGACACTCGATGCTCGTACACCGTTACAATTCTCAAATTGCATATGAATCTGCTGACTGTTTTTAACATTTAGATCATCCACCACCAAATTATTGCATCCATAGAATGTTATGGCCTGAAATAAAAATAAAAAATATTTAATAAATGATACGTAACAAATGTGTAAAAAGAGACTGTATGTAGATGACTCACAGTGGGAGCACCCTTGCATGGCTGAAATTTAGAAAAACAAGATATAAAAAGTTCAGTTATATTCATATATGTACATTAGAAGTAAACATTCAGAAAGGAAAACAAAAAAGGAAAGGACTGATTAATTACTAGAGATTTGTTGATTTTGCATGAGTTTTGCCACCAAACTTGGCCATTTCCATTGATGGTTCCTCCACCCCCCACATGAAGATTGTTTATGCTATCGAATAAGATCCAGTGTCGCAGATTCAGTCCGTCCCAATCCGATCGATCTGCAGAAGCCTGTAGTGTTCCCTTGATCTGTATACAATTTTCAAAAAAACGGAAAAAGTAATTGGTTGACATCACGAATTCCAAAAAACTACCACAAAATTACCATAAATATACAAGAATTAGTATTATATTATATTTTTGTTCATTTAATGATTAATTCCAAAAAAAACTATCAAACACTTTGACCGAATTACGAGAAACTACCAAATTCTTGTTAAATACACAAGAAACTACCACAAAATTACCATAAATAACAGCAATAATTGCAAGAAACCGCCACAAATCTTTCATAGCACGGTAGTTCTTGTAATTTTGAGAGAATTTGGTGGCTTCTCGTAACTGAGACAAAGAATTTAATAGTTTTTTGGAATTAAGCCTTTCTTTTAATAATAGGTGTAGCTCACCTGCACGGAAACATTTGAGTTGCAAGGCCCGGAAAAAATGATCGGTTTAACGAGATAGTTCCTTCTCACGGGTACCATGAGAACAGCCGGAGTGGATGAGGAGCACACTCTTGACCAAGCTCTCATTAGTCCCTGAAATAGCAAAAGAATTAGATAATTGAATTCTTTGCATCATCAAAGTGGTTATATTTAACAGGTGTTGGGTTTGCTGAAATGGAAAAAAAAATGTAGCATTTACAGCATGAAATAAGCTACAAGCTTGCATTTCCAATAAGAAGCTAATACTTTATCGTCGAGACATTCTTTTATATTTTTTAATCAGACGCGATATTTGTTGCGGCCAATATGTTATGTTTTTCCAAAACTGTAATGATTGATTGTTGCATGCAACTCTATTTTTATTTTCTGACCACAAAAAAAGAATTACATTTGTGTCGTCTCTTCCATCACCATTGGCAGCATAATCATCCACACTCACTACTGTTGAATATCCAGAGACGTTGACTTCTTCGCTGATGCTCGGCATTATGAATCCGTAGGGATTTTGATCTTTTTCCTCTCCTTCAAGTGCGCCATAATATGTAGGATAAGCCTTAATGCCATATAATGAGGCGGCCGCATCACCTCCTTCTAAATTGCCAAAACAAGGGATGCTATGAAAGGAAAACAAAAGAATAGATAGCGAAAGCAGGCCCTTTAAGCCCATTTTTTAATGTGCTTGAAATCAAGAGACAAGCTGTTATAAACCGAAAAGTTGAATGTGCACAAGTGTTGTTGATTCTCAGGTTGTTTCGGATACATATTTATAGGCACAAATGAGAGGCTCATTGCTTGTGTTAGATAGAGAAAGCGATAGCGACTCGACCTAAGGGTTGGGCAATTCTCATCCTTAATCGTTAGATTTGAACTCGGATGCAAGAGAATGAAACGTAAGGATCTCTTAAGAATTCACCCTCCATTACTGCAATCTTTTTTATTTCAAGAATCAATTCTTCTTTGTTCTGTGTATTTGTACATAGTTTTCAAATGCATGCACATATGCATCATTCTACAGGTATTTGTAGCTGAATCATAGAGATTAGCGAATTAATGTTCCATAGATTGGTTGATTAGAAATTGCCAGAAACTGAGGTTGGCTTTAGATTTCGAAGACCAAACCAGACATGGCAACATAACTTGAGACCAATTCCAACCAACAATTTAGTTAGGAGTTGGTTTTCTGGTATTTATTTTACTATTTGTAGTGGACATGTTGCATACTACATTAATGGATTATGGGCATGTATAAATTAACTAATATGAGGCATAATTAAGTGATTCCTGCCACACTTAATCTCACAAGCATTAGCCTTTAATGGAAATTTAATTGTTCATTCAATTTTGAGTTATCTAATTGAGAACTACGCGGCATGGACAGGGATTATGAGCACTATACGACACGACAAAAGAAACATACACAGACAATCAGAAGAAAATAAATATAAAATTATGATTATTGTAAGAATTATGACTATAATCACAAAAGATTAGGTAATTGCTTCTTCCGAAAAATAACAATAATGTTAGATCTTTCTTATAACTAACAAAAAACTTATCAGTACTCCAAGTTTGTCTTCTATACTAATATCTTGTACAAATTACTAACGTGTTCAGCGAGTGAAGGATTATGTAGATAAGCACATATTTTAAATTGTTGCAATTTGGATTTTTCAAATTTTTTTATGTAAGATCTAGTGAGCTAACTTCAAATTAGAATGGTATGTTTAGAGTCGAAAAGAACCCCATCTAAAATGTCCAATTTGATAGTATATAGTGTACACATGTCACTGAATTTGTGACATTAATAAATGACGGTACCAGTATTGCCCAACTTGAGCTAACCAATATATCAAACACTCTGTGCGCATATGACAACCAACAGGCATACGTAGAACGTATAACACGAAGTCGCTAAGGGATACGAAAGTATATTAAAAGAGAAAAACTAATTTTATCCATTCAGAAGCAACGTTATGAGTGCTAGCGAGTACCACCATTGTAATCAATGCAACAACTACTATTCAAAACTGAACCTGATGTAAACTTTGCATACATGTTATTCATTAAGTACGCCCGCATCACGGAACATCGCCGCATTTCGGTAGATACAGAGACCTGTCTTAGATTTGCTTCTTCTTTTTTCCAAGATAAAGAAAACACAATGAAGCGTGAGTGTCAATTAAGACCATCTCCACTCCCTACATTTTGACTTTCGATACATTTCTCATCATTCTTAAATTTCTACATCTAATAAAGCATGGGCTATAGATATCATGTTTTGAAAATGGCGAAAAGGACACATGGCGTTATTCTCGATTGATTGGACATGAATCTAAGTTTGAAATGAGAAATGTTGCTTTATATGAACATTGTTGTCATCGTAACGGATTAAATCTTGAATATTGTTCTAGCTAGGTTCGACGTGATGTGATGCTATGTATATATTTTTTTCTATTTGAGGAACAAAACCCGCCTTCTGAGTTAAGCAATTGTGAGAATGATGGTTGGTTTTTTTCCTGAATTGGTTATAAGTTGTACTTATTCAAGAAATTGGAATGCTTTAAGATTTTCATTTTCCTTTTCTGGGAAAAAGACTTTTATAGTATTGTTTGTTTTTCATTAAAAGTTTGGTATATATATGCCCGTTTTGTCAAAAGATAAGAAGACAAAAGCATTTACATAACTGGTTTTAGACATGTGAAAGGCATGTGAAATTCTTTCTTTTTAAGAAAGGTAAATGACAACTTTTATGAGTGTTTCCATCAAATAAGAAAGTATATATTAGTCTATATTTGTGTTTATAATAATTTTGTAATTCATTATGGCAGATAGCTTTGTATAGCTTCATTTAATCCAAGAAATTAAGGTTATATTTGATGTGTGGCTTCTTGATCAAGGAGCAAATTACATAGACTAATAACTTTTTATATATCATCATAAAACAAAATTTCGTAATTTTTATCTTTAAGTTCTAGTTTTCTACATATCGTCATCATAGGTCTTCATAATAATAAAAAATGACCACCTTTTGTTTCACTACACAATTTTTTTTCGATACCTTTTCCTGTTTTAAATATGGTTCTAATTGAATCTACTAATTCTTTGTCAAGAGAGTGTTAGAAATTCTTTGGCTTATAGCAAGGCAACAATTATTCCCAAATAGTATCTCGTCCCATGTAGTATATAAAAACTTATCAAAAATAAAAAAAAGGATAAATATATTACATTCGTGATAGGTGTAATTTATTACATATTTTTCTAACCCATTTATCATATTATTGTCATATATTATACCGTTCCGGATATCTTTTTGTGAATTATTGTATATAACAGGGCTGGGACGCAAAAAGAAGGAAAATTGTCCTAAAATGAGGATTATGTGCGTACAATGAAGACTTAAGGGAGTTATTCAGAAAATCAAAAGAATAATTTGCAAATTTGGAATAAATTTAGGAATATCATTGCAAATCAGTAGAGGTTGCAACAAATATAGATGAATCAATTATCACAACAACAAATCAGTTGGAGAAACCAAATCAAATCAAAAGCAACAAATCAACCTGTTTAATTATATACCAAATTTGGGAATAATTCGGAGATTCACACAATTACAGAGCAACGAGAATAATTTTCATGATCTGATAACTAAAAAGAGCTCAACAAATTAAGAGAATCGAGCACACAGAAAATCATGCCAAGAAGCCAACAAACAACCACGGATCCTCCGTAGGCTAAATGAGGAGGCGGCGGTTTAGCCGTCCGATTTGGACCGTTCATCTCTAATTTTTATGGGCACGATCGTCTTGACACATACATCGTTTTAAGCTACATCATTTTATTTTTCGAAGATTCTGAAAGCACGCAAAAATATCTAACAGAGCAATTACATTAGATTTTCATAGTTGTTATCAAGTTTGATTCTTTTGTATCTTGTTCTCCAAACTTTCTCAGCCCTATAAAGCACCGATATAGCCCTAAGCTTTCATATCTCTTCCACAGACTTTAAAAATTAGGGTTTGCAAAAGTGAGAGATCAAGAGTAATTATAAGTTTTATTTCATAATGAATAAAATTTATAATTTTCTTTCTAACTAATTATTTTTCTAGGGTTTTGTATTGTCTTTAATTATATGGTTGGATGTGTTTTATGATCTTTTTTTCATTTACTTCATCATAAATTGCTTTTGATATAATTCCTTTCTTGTAGCTTTCATCATATAAACTAGATATTATAGAGATAATTGACGGTTTGAATTAGATCTAGAGATTGATGATACGCCTAAAATCTAATCAGGATAATGAAGGTTTAACAAACTAGAATCCTAATTAGTGACGGTAAAAGATATGGTTTTTATTAAAATAAATTCAGCCTAGATGGTTAAAGAGTTCTAGGTTAATCAAAATGATAGTGTAGATTAGTTACCTATTACTATTAATCAAATATTCCAGCTAGGTCATTCTTAATTATCTAGAACTAAGTTTTTAATATAGATTATAAATGATCTTTTATTATTGATAGACTATTTTTAATTAATTTAATATAACCTATGCTTTTATATTAAGTAATAGAAAACATATTAGAAATAGATAAAGAAAAAAAATAGTATCTTTTAAATCAACCATAGAAAGATAAGAAATACAAAAACCCTAGAACTTTCTCTCTCATTAAAAACCCCACTTTTATTTGCACTTTAAAAAAATCTAACTCTTTAACTTAGTTTAAAAGTAGTTTAACACATCTCTCTGTGGATCGACTCTTAAGTATTACGATTGCACCACCGTATACTTACAGTTTCATATCTCTTCCGTAGGGATTTTGGATTTTATTAGTTTCCAAATTTAATCACAAGTATACAGGGGTGCAATCGTAATACTTGGGGGTCGATCCACAGAGAGTTGTATTAACCACTTTTAAATTAAGTTAAAGAGTTAGATTTTTTATAAAGTGCAAATAAAAGTGAGTTTTTTATGAGAAAGAAAGTTCTAGAGTTTTTGTATTGCTTATCTTTTTATATTTGATTTTAAAAATACTACTTCTTTTCTTTATCTATTTCTAATATGTTTTATATTACTTAATATAAAAGCGTAGATTATATTAAATTAATTAAAAATAGCCTATCAATTATAAAAGATCATTTAGAATCTATATTAAAAACTTAGTTCTAAATAATTAAGAATGATCTAGGTTGAGTTTTTGATTAATAATAATAGTTAGCTGATCTAAACTATTATGTTGATTAATCTAGAAAGGTTGAATTTATTTTAATAAAAACCATATCTTTTACCGTTCCTAATTAGGGTTCTAGCTTGTCAAATCTTCATTATCTTAATTAGTTTTTAGGCGTATCATCAATCCGTAGATCTAATTCAAAACGTTAATTACCCCTATAATATCTAGCTTATATGATGAAAGGTATAAGAAAGGAATTATATCAAAAACAATTCATGATGAAGTAAAAGAAAAGAAGATCATAAAACACATCCAACCATAGAATGAAAAATAATACAAAATCCTAGAAAAATAATTAGGCACTCATAGAAAGGAAATTATAAACTTTATTCATTATGAAATAAAACTTACAATTATTTTTTATCTCTCCCATTTTTGCAAATCCTAATTTTTGAAGCATATGGAAGAGATATGAAATCCTAGGGCTATACGGATGCTTATATAGGACTGAGAAAGTTTGGAGAAAAAGTAATAAAAAATACAAGAGAATCAAACTTGATAACAACTATGAAAATCTAATCTAATTGCTCTGTTAGATATTGTTGCGTGCTTTCAGAATCTTCGAAAAATAAAATGATGTGGCTTAAAACGATGTATGTGTCAAGTCGATCGTGCCCATAAAAATTAGAGATGAACGGTCCAAATCGGATGGCTAAACCGCCGCCTCCTCGCTTAGCCTACGGCGGATCCACGGTCATTTGTTGGCTTCTTGACACGATTTTCTGTATGCACGATTCTCTTGATTTGTTGAGCACTTTTTAGTAATCTGTCTCTGTCGTTGCATGGATCTTCGAATTGTTCTCAAATTCGGCATAGGCAAGTTGATTTGTTGCTTTTGTTTTGGTTTGCTTTCTCCAACTGATTTGTTGTCGTGATAATTGATTTGCCTCTATTTGCTGCAACTTTGCTGATTTGCAATGATATTCCCAAATTAGTTTCAAATTTGGAAATTATTCTTTTGATTTTCTGAATAACTCTCTTAAGTCTCTATTGTACACACGAAATCCTCATTTTAGGACAATTTTATGTCTTTTTACGTCTAAGCCCTGTTATCTGTAATAATTCACAAAAAATACCCGGAACAACATAATATATAACAATAAAGTGATAAATATGTTAGAAAAATATGCAATAAATTACACCTATCGATGCACAATCAACCGCTTTGTCCTGACATATATATAATTTGATTGTATATTATCCCGATCTAAAATTAGTGCATGTTTGGATCATTACACATTGGTAGGATTTAAGTTGGGATTCTAATATACTAAAAGGATTTTTTTTTAAGAGGAAGAGGATTTTGCACTGGCCTGACCCAAGCCTCTTTTGGCTTTTTTTTTTAATTTAACTCATTTGTAATAAGCATATACATGCTTATTTTTAACTTTAAACGCCATAATTGAGTATAAAATATTCTCTTTTTTTTCTATGTATAATAATTTTGGCCAAAAAGAAAGCATAAAAGACAGTCAACTAAAACAACTTAGCTCGGTTTTCAAAAAAAAGTAGTTTCCTATGTAATAGCATTAGTTGGGATATTTTCCCCTCCACATTTATCCAAACATGCCCTAACAATTGGAGGATTATGATCGAAATTATGTTAACGCATAGAGGATATATGAAATACATTTATATGAAATACATTTTTAAACACGTGAGCAATAACCTATAATGCGGTTTTTTGATCATTGGCTTTTAAATATTATTCATCACAATTATTGTGTGACAAGGAAACAAATCACAATTACCATGTGAAGGGCTAATTTTATTCTGTTACTTCTATAGCCTAAAATGATAATGTCTTTTTTTCCCGGTCTATTTGCGGTAGCTGTTTATCTTGGACATTGATACATAGAAATAGGATCTACCATGCATCTACTCAAAGAATAAAGCTAAAATAGAACTCATAAATTCTATATAATTTGCACTATAATGATCTGTCTGGATTTTGTAGACAAATATTTAAAAATAATAATAATAAGCCTGTTATGTTGCAAATGAAGGATATAGACTTTTATGCTTTCTAACTTTATTATACCATTTTGTTATTTTCATTTTAGAAAGCAGTTACTGGTAAGATAAAAAGCATGATGTCTGAAAAGAAAATATTCTAAGCTTAATGTATAATCCTTAGGTAGATTTCACCTAGACTATTAGGTTAATTATTGACCAAAAAAATAAATGTGCATAAGCAGCTCAAAATAACTTCAAATTTGGTCTCCTGATTTTACCATTTTCGTACTTAATCATCAATCTAATTTTGAGAACAGACAATATTATCAAAATTGTTTATGATTATGCATCATATAACAATATTATTTTATTTTATAAATTATGATCATGAACTTATACCCATCACCTTAAGAATAAACATTAGCTAACCTGCCTGCCTATTCCGACGATGCATCATATGCATGTGAACACATAACATGAACAAACAAAAATATATTTACCGAACGAAAAATAAAACAGCAAACTGAAGAAACCAAACCATCCTATATTGCATCCTCTTAAACTTATAAAGAATTAAGTTAAATCGTCAAAACTTCCAGATCGAAAGGAAATAAATACCAGAGAACACAGAAACATAATTCTAAACTAAAACACCGCCTAAATAAGAATCAGTCACGAAACAAAACTGACACAAAAACTCTACGGTCTTAAGACTCTGCCCTCTCAGCATCTTCGAGTATGAGCGGCTTAGAAGCAGTGGGCTTTGCAAGGAAGCCGGTGTACTCTTGGAACGGAGACTTGTGGAATTGGGTCTCGGTCCAAAAGTCGGGTGTCAAGAATCCGTAACTCTTCATCAAGCAGTCAAATGTAGCCTGGACAAAAATTTGAACATATTAAGGAATTCGCTGCAAAATAATGAATTTATGGGTGGTAATAAGTGCATTCGCTGCAAAATATGAAGAAGAAAAAAGCCAAAGATCAGAACCTCACTGATTTGGAGGACCATGTGAATCGTCGTCCAAGTTATAACCAAGATAATGAATTTATGGGAAATGGCAAGGCATGAGATTAATGAATTTATGGGAAATGGCAAGGCATGAGATTGCAGCGAGAGCAATCGGTAATAATGGGAGTAAATGAAGTGTAAATACCATTTCCTACATCTTCATCCTTGTTATGGGTAATATTTGGTAGTGTTGGCCCTAGCTTATGTTACATGCATAAGATAAATTAATAATTGGACATGAATGAAACAGAGAGCAGTTGTACTAAAAACCTTAGTACATGAATAACTGACTGTCGCTTAAGAGAGAAACCTTAAAGTTGAGATATGTCTGTTTTAAAAATGTTAAAGAAATTCTCCAAATTCAATAGGAACTTCTTGAAACAGGACTTCACAAATCGTAGTGATGAGCGAATCACCGCATACAATCAAAATAAGATGTCGTAGCTAGATAGGATTTGTGTGAAACCTTACACTATCAATTAATACCTTAAATGTATACTTAATAGCCGTTTAATAAAATAAGCAAGCCACTGTAATGGGCCAAAGACTTGACTTATGCTTATGTTGATTTCACGACTATTCATGTGCAAGATAATGTTTTATACAAAATTTGAATAAATTATTAGGAATATAAACACCGAACACCGATAAGCAGATGCTGAACTAAACTGATTATGCACAAATTGATGAACTACTAACAAGAATGAAACAAACAAAAGGAGATGGGTATCTTTTTGGTGGGGGTGTGGTTTGTGTGTGGGGGGGGGGGGGGAGATTTATGTAATGATTCAGCGGTAAAACAAATAGAATATAAAAAGAATATTACTAATTCTGACAATCAAGTAACACAATGATATTAACAAAGTTGGCATCCTTGTTTTCGTGATGAATAATGACGAAAGAAACCAAAAGAAAAAATGGAACTGCACTCTCATTACTTATATCAATTCCACTGAAAATATTCTATCTGCCAAACTCGCGAGGCAGAGAACTTTACTTGTTGGATAAGTTAAGAATAACTCTCACTCCTATACCAACAACAGAAAGCAACTCAGTTAAAACATGAAGGCGGCCAGTCTTGAACGTTTGACCTATACTGTTCAAAAACAGATCTACAAGAGCACACTTTCTCTCCTACAAGATACATGTTATTTACCAAAAGAACTTTTTGCCTACGGCTGTAACCCTTCCAACACTAGGAATCATGCTGCAAAGACTAACTAAAAACAGCATTCCAGACCATAGATTAAATACAATAGTGGTTATAAACAAAATTGTTTGAGGTTTAGTTAGGGCCTAAAATCTCCACTTCCTGCTAACACATACACACAGCAACCAACTTATGATTTAACTCAGTGCACTAATTGCTTGCCCAAGCACATGCCCAAAATATCTCACTAAGGAGACAAGGAATTTCTAATATTTAAAAAAGACAATCAAATTTAAAGCACACTACATATTATATAGTTACTCAATAAAAGATTTTTAAACATTACTTTTAAAGTTTAAAGTGCAAAATATATTAAGAAAACAATATCAAAGTTAGACAAAATGCTCCATAATAAATAATCCGAGTTCCGTAATAGCGTTTTTTTTTGACATATCTCTGGGTTAACATACTAAATGATAAATTAAATTTAGTAAACAGTTGACAGTTATCATTCTGAACAGTTGTCTCCTAAAAATCAGACAAACCTAAAGCAAGAAAGCCCCTACAAAATTTAGAGATGCTACACCAATCATCTTTCTTCTAAGCCAGGTTTACGCCTTTTTGGCATTATCAATAACATAAAAGGTGATAAACCTATCGGGCTTGAATTCCTACCACGGTCTACCCAAGAGACAAATGGTGAGATCCACGACACCTAGATACTAGTGTCAAACAAGTTGGCTCATGGTGTTTGTCACTGGGGTAGATTGTGGTAGGATTCATGCCCGGTAGGTTAAGCATTTTTCTAAAAACTGTGATCTTGTAATACACAACAAACTAACTGTTTCCCGAGCCTCAACACCTAATAACACCATCAAGATACATGCCTTTATTCCAATTTATCGGAAGTAGCCGCATGAATTCTCTTTTGCCATTCAGCTCTAATTTAGATTAGTAGCAATTTTTATAAAAAAAACATCTTTCTCTAGCCAATTTCCAAGCAGCTTATTCAAATAATCCTCATTGCCATTTTCGCCTTTTCAAGCCATTCTCCTAAATCTTATAAATACTCAGCTAACATTCACTAAGTGGCCACTCCTCCATCTCAAAGCTATCATTTTTTCCGGAACGTTTTCCGATTCTAAAGATCCCTTGTATAAAGTTCAGTTCAAATTGACAAATAAATCCTAACGATAAACCCCGCGAATCATAAATCAAACTAACAAAGCATAAAAACATCCATAATAAAGTTAAAGGGCGGACCTTGACGAAATTTCCAAGGGTCTTAGTGGACCCCCGCGAGCTGGTGAACACATCATCAATCCCCGCAAACTGCAGCACCTTCTTTGGCACCCTCGCCGCCACGATCCCGGCGCCTCTCGGCGCGGGCACCATCCTCACCGTCACCGACCCGCATTTGCCCGTAACCTTACAAGGCACGGTATGAACCGCCCCGATCTTGTTCCCCCAGTACCCCCTCCTCACCGGGACCACCGAGAGCTTCGCCAAGATGATCGCCCCCCGGATCGCCGTCGCCACCTCCTTGGAGCACTTCACCCCCAATCCGACGTGGCCGTTGCTGTCGCCGACGACGACGAAGGCCTTGAACCTCGTCCTCTGGCCGGCGCGGGTCTGCTTCTGGACCGGCATGATCTTCATGACCTCGTCCTTGAGGCCGGGGCAGAGGAGGTCCAAGATCTGGTACTCCTTCACGGCCAGAGAGTGGAGGTAGATCTCCTCTAGAGACTTGATCTTTCCGTCCTTCACGAGGCGCCCAAGCTTCGTCACTGGGACCCACTCCTCGTTGCCACCGTCGTCTCGGCGCCCGCGGCGACCGCCGCGCCCACGTGAGCCGCCGCGGTCGCCTCTTCCCCGGCCGAATCCGCCTCGGTCGCCGCCTGCTGTGCCTCCTCGTTCCGCCATGGGTTTGGGTTGGAGATTTAGGGTAAGGGTTTATGGAGGAAGGGAGAGATGAGAGGCGGCGGTGAGATGAAGGAGGGGGAGAATGAGAGGAGAATTTATAGCGGAAATAGACCTCGGGCTTTTTTTGTATATGGGCCTGGCTTTTTTCAAATCGGTATTGAATAACAGAGTCAACTGTAGTGGGTTGGGTTGGGCTGATGTTTGAGGGATCACAGAAATGGGCCACAGGTGAGTCATGGTGGTCTTGAGGAAATTCAGGAAATATGTTAAAAAAAACCCTAAACATCCCTCATTTTTGGTCCAAAAGCAGAATATCTCTGAAACTGGTGAGTTTCCAATCAAAAAAGGGGTTTAATAACATCTAGGCTCTCCGAAGAAAAAAAATTCAATTTGCCCTCTTAGTTAGCCTTTTAGTCGCCTTTGCTGAGTTTCCAATCAAAAAAGGGTTCTGGACCAAAATATCTCTGAAACTGGTAGTATTAACTTCATGATAGTCTGATAGGATGGGGGCTGGGGTCGATGCAAGTCAACGGAGAGACGATCAACACCGAAATAGCATCAAAAAATAGCACCCATCCTAAACCTCTCTAAAATTTGGATCCTGGATAGGTGCTATTTTGAGAGGATAGTATTGATACTGTTGTTGATCCAATAATGGCCGATAGAATGAAACAAGAGTAAAGCGGGCTTATGATTTTGATACTTAGATGGGATTCTAGAATAGCACCCATCCTAAATTCCTCGGATTTATAGACAATAATGGGATCGGTGGCCATCATAGAGATGGAATAAACAAAGAGAGGCTTTTTTTTATTCTTCGTCTTCTTCTTCTTCTTTTCCTTTTCTTTTTAAGGGTATTTGTGTCGAAAAAATTGGAGTGGGAGGAAAAGAGACAGTAGTAGTTAGCTGCAAGGGATAAAGCAATGGCTTTAAAATAAAGAATATTTTGTTTTCGCGTCACAACTGAGGGTATTCCTGCATTTTAGTAAATGTACGTCAAATGGCATGAGATGTTTGTGTTTTATAACCCGGATGTAGGAGATCAATGAGTTCAAATGCCGCATGCCTTTCCGATGTTTGTAACAAACCTTCGCTATATCTCCGATTAAGCTCCGTTGCTTTCTCCATTTTAATTTCGACATGGAACCAAACTATCTACTTTCGTTTAATTATATGTTCCATCATCATTGTTTGGGCAATTGAAGTAACCGATAGTCTTTTTGACACATCTAATCATCCAAGTATGTTTTGGCAAATAAAATTTAAAAAGAAACTGTCTCATGTTTACCGAAACAATAATAAATCGACTTCTGACAATCATTAAGCAGCAATATTCATGAGATTGCTTCTTGCCCAACCCCAAACACATGGAGGGTTTAACATACATGCATCAGCTGCTATATATATTGTCATGCAAGAGAAACATAATATGCATAATCTAATTGTGAGCCGACACATTCATTATTGTTATTGATAGAACTGTAGCTGTAACTAAAATAAAAAATGTTCCAGTTAGAACCTTTTATATAGATAAAATGAGTGTTCCATTTTTAAAAATCATCATGTCTGTTTGAATGGAACAAAAATTAAAAATCACACTGTGGCTGGGAAACAAAGATCGTGTGGGAAAGAAAAATAGGATTATCTTCCGATTCAGAAAAAAAGTAAAAATGGAACACAAACCCTGGTTTTCCCTCTCTTTTTCTCCTGCCCTCCTCCACACACACACCTTCCCTCTCCCTCATTTTCTTTTCGCAAGCTTTCAAATCTTTTTTGTCCCTTTCCTTTATCCACTGTATCCAATTGATTGAACACAAAGTTTCTCGATCTCTTTTAAATTCAATTAATTTTTAAAAACCCAAATTAATCTGAAAATACAAAAAATAAATTAATCAGAAAATACAAAAAATATTTAAACATGTATCTATGCTATAGTTTGATCAAACTAAAACAAAGATAGGTTTAATTATGTTTTATCGGTATACAGAAATCTCATTTTCTATAATTAAAGCAATAAAATAAATTATGATCATGCAAATATTTACAAACAATTAAATATCTTCTAGCTGATTGGTAAAAAAAACATGCATCTTTCAAACTTATTATTACAACTATTATTTTTATTTGATATAAACTAATAATCATTTTGTTTGCATGTATAACTACGGGCATAACTCGGTTGATCATAGTGATATACTAATTAACGATAATTCATTGGCATCGTTCTTTTTTATAAAAAAAAAATAAACTAGTATCTTGTGTTTTAGTTTGGATTGAATTGCACCGATAAAAAAAATCTAATATTGTTTTGATTTTCGGTTCAAATTTAGTTTTAGAATCCAATAAAAAAAGACCCGGTTCTATAAAAGTTCTATGAGAATGTTATGGTTTCAAAAGTTCTATTTTTATTTAAAAGCCCAATTGACTAATGGGTTTACTTTTTAGGATTGTGTGTGTTATTGGATAGAGTGTTGACTCATAAATACAGTTTGCTATTTAGGTACTTTGTTTGGTTTGAATTTGAAATTAATAAGTTGATAAGAAAGAGAAGTCGTATTTACTACATTTGTCTTATTATGGTGACATGACACCACCTAATGCATTATAAATGATAATTCTTTTTCTTCCATCTTGTCAAGCCTTGCTTCCCAAGATATGTAAACTGCGGCACATGACAGAGCCAACCATGCTATCTATGGTTAAGAATCATCACTCCACAGTCACATTACGGTTGTCTATCGGATATCAATAACAGAAAAGAATATAATCTAGCCAGTACATGTCCATCTGCCACAGTAAATAGAATCAAGAAAATACATAAAGCAGAAACGAATCAAGATCCAATAAACAATATCTGAATCACGTCCCAATATGGGTTCACATAAAAAAAAATAAAACTACGGAAATAAATAAACTAAACATCTCAAACAATACACGTTCATTTCTTCATTACTCGGCTTGATTGCTAAAATACTCTTGATCTGCCTGCGATAAAGGTAGAGAAACTGGGCCATGCAAAACTCAGACGTCAGTGCGTCATAAATATCAAGACAACAGTAATAAGCAGGATATAATGATATAATTAAACATGTGTATAAATAACTAACATAGGGGTAAAACAATGAGATACGTGTATGTGATGTGTATCCTAAAATCTGTGGTTCTATATTATCTATTTTACAAGTTTTTGAAATCAATTAATATAATTCTCATCTTATCTCAACAGCATATATCCCGTTCATTCCTCACGAGACCACGATAACAATATTTATTTCGTAACGCCCGGAAACACAACAAACAATGATTTATTCCGTAACGCCCGGAAACACGGCAAACAATGATTATTCCTCTTGAGTTGCATTTCGGTTATATTCTTGATTTCCCATTTTCCTCCAGGTTTTGTGTTCAGGTCAGGTATTGCCAATATAATCTAATGTCAACACAGGATCGAGCAGGTACAGTTCTTGTCCATGCAGACAACAAGTCACGTCCGTCAGGACAACAATCAGGATTGTTGGCATTAGCAGCACGATCCAAATAACAAGTCTGGTAATGTGTCGTGAACATGTCATGTACTGTATATTAACCAAAATAGATACCAATGTAAAACTGTAATCAATATCGAAACACAATTATTGGCAGGATGCATATGTATCTATCTTTAATAACCGTTATATGTCCATCACCATATATGATGCAATCTAGATAACATATTGAACCGATACAGTAGTACGATATTATCGTGATATTCCAGTATGCAACTGGATAAGCTATTATCAATACGGATACTGTAAAACTGTAAATCAGTAATTTCTGCTGGATAGTAAAACACATGTACTATAATTCATCAAATAAATATTGATATGATAACATAACATGTTGCAAGTTTAGAACTTATCTGATCGGATCTTACGACGGGATACGGATGCTACGTCCGACGTCGGAGTAACGTCGCGATGTAAACTTACATGCGCAGGATTGGACCTGGCTGAGCAGTGACGTGACGTGGTGATTAGGCTGGACGGCGACGATTACTAGGTTATTTGGATCGTCGGCGACGAGCGCAATTCCAGCGAGACGATCAAGGACCAAGAAAAGAAATGAAGAAGAAGAAGAAAAGGAAAGACTTGCTGCTGTTGGTGGTTATGGGGTTGGCGAGGACAGAGGAGGGGTAAGCAATGGGGTAACGGCGGCGACGCCAACGATGAGGTCGTCTGGCGACGGTTTGGCGATCGGGGAAGTTGCAGAAAAGGAAGAAGAGAGTGTTATAATTTTATTATACATTGTATATAGCATAAAGAGAGAAGATAGAGCCGGGAGATTTATTAATAAATTTAATTAATATATTATATATATAAGAGTTTATAATTTAAGTTATATACAATATTATAATATATATTATAGTATTTTGCCGCTAATTACCCGTGTCTTATCCCAGAACTTTCCTGGCTCGAGCACGCTTAACTACGGAGTTCTCAAGCTCCTGTAATGCCAGTTCACTTAAAAGGCATCTCTGTATCGAGGAGTGGTATCATTCCGTTTATAGTACAGATCTGCTCTCCTTCGAAATGTATTCCGAAAAGTCCCCATTTTTCTACAGTGGGTCCCACGGACTCAAGAGGTGGCCCCCACGGATTCAAGAGGTGGCCCTCGCCCACTTAACATGGCACTTGGCATGGCAATTTGTCCCGTATGGCACTTTGCTCCGTGAGCAAGAACCGGGTCCCGACAAGTTTAAACCATAATGTGATATCCAGTCAATAAAAATGTATACTCCCAAATACGGATCTACGTAAATATACGTAGCGGTACAAACAAGTCTGTTTTAGCAATTGTGACATGGACATGATGTATGGATGCAACCACAAGATGTGAGGTACGATAACATGACATGCTAGATATCAAAAATATATCGTTTGGTTTTTATTTGTATTATTAAAAGATATGCGGATACAAAAATATATCATATAAGTGTATAGAATCTAGATGTGCATGGATTCTCTGTACTAGCAAATATTTGACGTAATGTTGAACCATGATGGGTTTTAAACATGCGGGTCGGATCGGATAATAATCACAACTATCAATTTTATCATCCGCAACCCAAAAACAACAACAACAACAATAATAAAGAAATGAACCGCAAGATTTGAAATGCCTCAAATATATATAATATAAATGTACATCTTTCTAACATCTATAGAATATGAATGAGCTACGTGACTTTGGCCCATTCCAACATGAAAAACGAGTGAGACCCAAAGTCAGTACGAATTGAGGGAGAAGTTTCTTCAGCCGGCGAATTATGTTGTTTCCTTCCCTTTTTGTATGTCACAGGCGTCAACCTGTTCTGGGGATTTCGATGACTTCAATAAAAAAAAATTTAAAGAAGAAACTATAAAGAGGAAGAGACGCGAAGATTTGAACCCTAAATCTTCGTCTATTCCTCTCTCCTAGATCGATGGGGACGCCGGAATTCCCCGATTTGGGGAAGCCGGAATTCCCCGATTTGGGGAAGCACTGCAGCGTCGACGGCTGCAAGCTCATCGATTTCCTCCCCTTTACCTGCGATGGCTGCAAAAAGGTACCAGCTTTGTTCTCTCTTTGTAATTATTCGATCAGGGTTTGAGGATCGTCAGGGATTTTGAATCAGCCGCGCATCAATGCAGATTCAATTTTGTCAGATTTTGAATATCTTGTTTAGTTTGGTTATTTACTTTCTGTTTCGTTATGAATAGACAGATCAAAATTTATCACGAATCGATTGATCTGAGACTCTAAAAGAAATCTATTATGAATGAATCCCAGAATAAACAATCTAGGAATTTATGAATATATCACAAAATTTATATTGGTTAAATATACATGTTATTGCGAAAGTGAATTTGAAGTTAACATGATCATAGAAAGACGAAAATGTTATAGCGGCTAAAAGAATATATACGTAAATCTTGATCCATTGGCGTACTCTATATTGTACTTTAAGACCTCCGAAGAATCGTAAACCAAATGGATATTGTTGTTAAGCTGACCACCGCAACAAAGTTCAGATCTTTTAGAGATTTTATAGACTCCTACAATAATTGCTGCTGGGGGTTAGCTAATTAGAAATTTAGTTTCTGCCGCCACCTACGATTAATCAATCCTAGCTCCTCTCCATTAACTATACAGTCTTAATAGGTTAGATACACACACGTGCACGTGCGCATACACACATAAATTGAAATTGGCAAAGAATAAATGAGCACCTGGAATATTGGAAAGAAGGAAATTTGATATTCTGATCAAATGTGGGAAAAGATATTGCTAACGACATTTGGAGTACCGAAGATCAGCACCTAGGTCACTTCACCTGCGCTTGGGAAGGATATGGAGATGAAACCATGGGCAAGTAATCCAAACCCGGTTCAATTGAAGATGATATCGAATTGGCATATAGAGGATATTTTTGTTTTGATCCTTAAATTACATCTTTATAGCCTACGATTCCTGTTTATTGTAAAAGAAGATTGAAAATTGTGGCTTATTTGGAGGATTTTCCTAGCCACGAAAAAATAAAAAGGAAAAAAAAACACTAAAAACTCAAAAATTGTTTTATTCGGTTTCCATTGGTTTAAAAGAAGGACTTCCGTCGATATTGGGAGTGATGGAAATGAATCAAATCATTATAGGTGAATGGACAATAGCCGTAGGCCTTTAAAGATCTCATGGGGTTTTATGGGTCTAATACAGTTGGACATGTGGCAGTATGTGGAAAATAAATATCAGAAGTAAAGGCCAGCGACCTAAAAGAAAAAGAGTAGGCAAAAAGAAGAAAAAATTGAATAGGATAAGAGAGGATCTTCTTAAAACTTTAATCCTTTTTCTTGCTTTATAAACCTAAGATTTGCCTTGTTGCATGTTCATTACCTAAATAATATGAATAGGCACCGCTAGAAACCCAAAAAACATGGTTCCTTTTTAATATCACTTTCGCCCTTATGAGATTACAGTGACTTCTTTAGATCTTTTGATTTTTGAGATACATTTAATTATATATGAGAATTTTACATCTCCGAGATTTTTTTATCGGATAATGAGAACCTATATGACTTGATTGTTATGTATGAACAAGCCTGCATTTTTGTTTAACTATCTTTTACAATTTATGAAAGATACCAGCAAACGAAAGTGTAGCAATCCAGGCAGAAATTATTAAAGTTGATATCCTTAAACTAATTTAGCACAATTTTTTCGTGAGGCAAAAAAATAAAATAATTTTTTTAGCACATTCTTAGAACATGACTGATTTTGATTTGACTCTCATCAAGCTCCAGGTAAATGTTAACATGCTCCACAAACTTTCAAATTAGCAGGACACATCAATACGAATACTTCTAACGTGCTAAACATTAGAAACTAAGTCTTAAAAACGAGTAAGAAGTTAATAGGTATTTAGTGTGCTTTTCCTCTGCAAATGTACCTATACTTTAGATGCGATACAGTTTCCCTACTTGTATTCAGAATGTTCACATTAGCATGGTCTCACACAAATCCATTTATACATCTTTGTGTATACATTTTAGGTGAATTACCGAAAATTCCCACGCACTCTACCCTGTAAAACATTTGTACCCCCTTAAGAGGTTTATTTGCACAAACTCCCCTCCTCGCCAACCAAAACCCTGAAAAACATCAAATTTTTACTATAAACGACTTAAGTTACCGTCTTAGTTAAGTTTGGAAGCTGTTTCTGTTGTTTAAAGTTGACATTGAGTGTTTTTTTAGGGTTTTGGTAGATGAATAAAGGGATGTTTATGTTAATAAATTACTCGAGGAGGTACAGCTGTGCTATATGGCATAAACTACCTCCCCAGGGGGTGGGGTGGGGGGTGGGGTGGGGTTGTGCAATTTATGCAGTCTTTAATTGATAGGTCATAGGTTTGTATGTAGGAGCTTAGAGCAGTGATTTTTCAAAGGGGGTTAATCTTAGGTGGCATTGCATTGAAATAAAGAAAAAGGAAAGGCCAGCCCTATTTACTTGACTGCAAAGATAACTTTATTTTTCAATCATAGAATTCGGTAGAGGACATTTGATGTGTGGACTAAAATCACCAAATGTGGTTGATGCAATTTCCGTGTTTATGCTAGACGGGAACGAACAGGTATTTAGAGATTACATTGCTGAAATGAAAGAACCCATTAAAAATTTTAGTGGACTATGATCTTCTCTCAAAGAAAATTTTGCATTCCTCGTATCGCTATATGAATTCTTATCTGTATCATACGGCAGTTTGTTAATATCTGCAGATAAATACCATATTACTGAAATGTTAAAACCAATTTAAATTTCATCTTAGCAGACTCTGATCTTCTCTCAAGAAATTTTAGCATTACTCATATTGATATAATGCTTATGAATTCTTATCTGTGCCATTCGACAATTTGCTAATATCTGCAGATAAATAACACATTACTGAAATGTAATAACCCATTCAAATTTTATCTTAGTAGACTATGATATTCTCTCAAGAAACTTTAGCATTTCTCGTATCGCTACCTGAATTCTTATCTGTACCATAAGGCAATTTGTTAATATCTGCAGATATTCTGTCTACAACACAGAAGCTACACCACACACCAATGTCCAAACGCAAACCAAGAAGACTTCACTGTCTTAATATGCCCATTATGCGCTAACGGCGTCCGCCTCATTCCAAACCAAGACCCAAACATCACATGGGAGGATCACGTTAACACTGACTGCGACCCATCGAATTACCAGAAAACAACCAAAAAGAAGCGATGCCCCGTTCCTAATTGCAAAGAGCTCTTGACCTTTTCCAACACAATACGATGCAGAGACTGCCCCCGAGAGCACTGCTTAAAACACCGGTTCGGGCCGGCTCACAAATGCCCGGGAGCCAAAGACCCGGATTCTGGCTTCCCTTTCATCGGTCTTTTAAAGAGGAGTCTAACGGTACAACCTAACATGAATTCTTCAAGCAGCGGCCCATCATGGTGGAGTTCAAGCTTACAAAGTCTTAGGGCTGGTGCTGAATCGGGTATACAGAGTTTGAGTAGTGCAACGAATCTAGCGATTCAAAAGGCGAGAGACGGAATGGGTCAGGGTGGCGGGACCGTAGAGCACTGCCCTCAGTGTTTTGCGAGATTTCCGTCGCTAACTGCTTTGGTAGAACATGTTGAGAAATCTCATAGTAAAGGAGGGCAGCAACAGAGAATCACGGTCGATGTTTGTCCCACGTGCAGTCGGGAGTTTCGAGATCCGGTGATGCTTGTGGAGCATGTTGAGAGTGAGCATAGAGGATATCCGAAGGCGTAAGCGGAATTGAGAAGGCGTTGTTTGTTGTGTATTTCAATAGGCCCTTTAAGAGGAACTATTATATGACGAGTTAAAAAAAGAAAAAAATCACATTGTTTGAGCAACTTTTCTGTTGTATTTCTGCGCCCTCTCTAATCTAATGAATTATATCAATACTGGGTTTTATACTTATGTAGGTAATAGTAATAACATGTTTTATTTTATCTTGTTCAGGCTTCCTACATTCATCTGAGGTTGTATCGTTGCAAGAAAGAAAAAACAGAGAGACTGTAATAGCTAAGGGTGCTATAATCGAAGTAAAGGCTCGATCAAGTTGGGTTCATTTAGTTTTCAACTGAACATGGGGTATAAAATTTGTTTGTCTAGTAAACAAGCAGAATTCGACCTAGACCTGTTGTTGAACTGACTCTAAGCTGAAGTTAATTAGAGAGACTAAACGAACCTGATTCATTCCTCCAATTACAATGCAAACTCTTCGGAGGCTTCAAAATTGATTTTGTCATTTTGTGCGGAAGATCTTTGAGATTTTTCTTTTTCAGAAGGCCCATAAAATATTAAAAGAGAATCTTAAAAACCAAAAGCCTAACGTTCCTGCCAATTTTATAAAGAAATATTTAACTTTTAGGTCATAACAGTATTATAATGAGCTCAATTAAATGCGAGTTTTATTAAAACCATATATATAATAAATTAAATCAAACTTCATATTACAGCTAAATATATATTATTTACTATGTCCTCCCATTTGTCAATCTGTCACAAAATGATTATATCTTTATAATGAACGACATCAATATAGTTTAGATAAAAATGCTTTGTAAAATAAACACTAATTTTTTGAAGCAATGCAAAATTTTCTAAGTTATAAGTAACTCAAACCTCACAGGCACAGCTCATTTCGGAAATCCTCTTTTTTCTATTTTTCCAGTCACCAAGTCGTCCCTTCTCTTTCGATCGCTCGGCCGGCGCTGTCAAAATCAAACGAGATTACCATTTTGCCCTTTCGATGGGTCCTTGTAAAAAGGATAATTTTGGTAGCAGTTAGGGTTCTTGGGTTCCTTTAAATTTGACGAAGCTTCCAGAATTCTTCAGTCAATTTTTAGTCGCTTCGTCTCATCTTGCTTCATTCCCTCATCGGCGCTCGCTATCTGATCTGAGATCTCAGCGTAAGATTCTTTCGTCTTCCTCATTTCCTTTCCAAAATCATACACTAGATTAGCATCACAAGCGAAATCTTCAACAGATTTGGATTTTTCTAAATTTATTTATCTGCAGAGTTGGATTGGATTCTGTTTTAGGCTGTTCCTTTGAACATGGATGGCGATGATCGAGACCAGCATGATCAATCAAATGGTAATTTTCGAGCTAATCATTTTCCATTTTAATATGTTTATGGAAAATAAGAAAGATCAGCCCTTTTAAGGTTTTTGGATCTCAGCTCAGTATTAAGTTTTGTCTACAAATGATTTCAAAGAACGTTGCAAGAAAAGGGAAAACTAATGAATAAAGATCATGTAGAATCCTCATTTGAAGCAAAAGCGTAAAAGCAGCTTATCCACAGTCCCTGCCTGAGTGATGCACGGACGGTTGAGATTGAAAGAAAAAACCAACTCCTACTTTTAAGCCTATTATTTTTTTCCTTTTTAATCTCAACCGTCCGTGCATTGGTGGATAAGCTGCATCTACGCTTTTTCTTCAAATGAGGATTCTATAAGATCTTCATCCAAAACTAATGAACTCAGGATTAAATGGAAGGAAGAATAATGCTATGAGGTTACTGGTTTGAAAGCAATCGGGTTTTTTCTCAATCACGGATTAAACCCATTAATAGTGTATGAGTGGAATTTATGAAACCAGTTAGCTACGAGGCGTGCTAGATTCAAGTAGTGAGTGAAAGTAATTAATTAGGAACATTCTTCTTGCTTTAAACAATAGTTAAAATTGTGGCTCAATGGGTAGTGGCATGTTGACGATGTTACTTCATTTTTGCTTGATTCTGGAGATTGAGTTATAGCAGGATTCCCACTTAAAAGCAACTGTACTTTACGGACATCTAATAGCTTTACATTTCAAGGAACGACAGGATATAATAATTTCTCTCAATGGTCAGTTTAGGTGCATACAAATAAGACTTCAAGCCTAATGTTGATCTACACACTTTGAAACCACTCCAATCTTACTTCAGTTTGGATCAATTAGGCTACAGATTAAAAACATAAGCCGTTAATTGATCAGAGGCATTTTGGTACAAGGGATTTGGATTTGAAAAACTCCACCAGAGGAGTCTTTGTATAAAGCACAATTTGTTGACATTAATGACATATTAGACCGATTGTGCCATCTAAAGTGTAAACATGTAAGGATAAATCTCTAGAAGAAGATGGCTAAGAAATTCTGGCTTACACGTTAATTGATGATATACTGCTTTCTACTATGACATTTCGATAACATGCTCCTTCTCATGGAGTCTAGGAACGGGTAACTTCAAGCTGGTTCATCAGAAGACCAACAGTGAGAAACATCCAGTTTGGTGAAGGCGTGAAGTCTTGGTAGGATGTACATTATAGAAGAGTTTCAAGGATTTAGCTCTTGTCAAACTCATTCTAGGACATCCATTGTATTTGAGTGCCTTAAGTTAACTGCGCAAAATGGATGTAGGATTTCATTGAATTTTTGAGCCATGCAGTTGATGGTGCACCAACATCAACCAATATTTGACAGATAGTGAGACAGTCCACCAAGCTGAAGCTTTTCATGACTTAACTCACATGGTTTAGTTTAATAGATTCAATTGGTTTAATTTAGTTTGTTGTTTGTCAACATTTGAGATTAATGAGCAATATTTTAGTTTTTTGTGTATCACAATTGATTTGTGTTAATGACTGGTGTGGATCATGAGATGTCCCATTGCATTGCAAAGAAAAGGGAAAGAAAAGTCCTCGAATGGTTATGTACAAAGAGCTTAATTTCTGTTACTCTATACATTATGCACTACTGAGGAATTGGAAGACCAGGTGATATTAATAAACCATTGAGCGGTATGCATATGCATAATAGCTTTAACTTTAGAAGGAAATTTTTAGGATGATTATATGATGCACAAGCTCTTCCTCAGTATCCGACGCTAAAACTGTTTATCTGGCGTGTGCTGTTAAACGGCCAACAAATGCCTTTAGGCTTTAGTTATTGTTACATGCTTGCATGCGTAAGCTGACCATTTGTCCGTTTCATCTATGTGAGTTTTTGCTGATCTCTGTTTATTTGGCATTTTATGAATTTCAAAGTATTGTTTTTTTTATTCATCAACTTGACACATAAAGAAAGTCGCAGAGATGATTTTTTTATGCTGGAACTTTGGTCGACCTCAGCTGGCCCTTTAGCTTTTATTTAATGAGTAATACTTTTTCTACTGGTGCAGGGGAATCCATGTAGGCTACATGGATTTCCATTGGATACAAAGTGGGCCATAGGGTACAAGTACTTGGGCAGTGGATAACATGGCCCATAGCGAATATGAATGTGTTTTGCTGGCCTATATGTTTCTGATTTAGATTTTAATTTCCCATAGCGAATCTCTTAGTTTTATACTTATATTAGAATCTCAACAGTCTAGTGGATTAAGAGGACACGGACATCAGGTTTCTTAGGCTGGCAAGCCAATTCCTTGTCCATGTTTTCTTGGAATTGAATTTGGCACTAATTAAGAGAGCATTTGCATAAATTTGATATCCTGTCATAAAAACTTAAAGAACTTTTTCATAGAGCCTTGCGTAGCCTACTCCATTTGGATAGGAGAAGGCTTAAATGAAGTGATGATGCACTTTATCTCTAGAAAACATGATTGTCCTTGCCTTTGTTGTTTCTCAGATCTCATTTCTCATACGTCTTAGTTTGGTATACTTGGCTATGTTTAATCTTAATTCATTGCTACTATTGCATTCTGGATTGTGTTTGGCATGAAATGCTGAGCAATTCTTTATATGGCTATTCTGATTATGCATGCCATTTTTTTGAATTAGAATCGCTTCTATTTGTTCTGCACCAAATTTATTATTTCTTATTTTTAGTTATTTAATTATGTTTGCTTCATGTAGATGTTGATGAGAAGGATGATATAATTACCGAAAACAGTGCATTTGTGCGTGAGGAACCCCCTCAAGATGACAATGTACCACCTAAGGTTGAGTCCGAGGTGGAGACCCTTCATGAGAAAGTCACAAAGCAAATTATCAAAGAAGGTCATGGCCAGAAGCCAGCTAAGTCGGCAACATGTTTTTGTAAGTGTCATGATTAGTAATATTTAGCATGAAAGAACTGCAGGTTGTGACATGTTATTAACTTCAAAATTACAGATTTGGGGTGTCATGGATTGGTTGATGCATTTTACAAATGCTTTCGTCCTCTTCGTTTAATGCTTGCTTCTATAGAATCAGTCACAAGTGGTTTGTTGGCTGATAAAATAGTGCACTGAGGAAGTATGGAAATGTCAGGATCAATGTGTTTCTAATCCAATTGATTGGTGGCAATGACAACAGATCTTGTGTACCTTGGAATGTTTCAGATAAAGGTTTTCTAACAATTTCGTCTTTTTCATAAACGGAATGTAATTTACAAGTCATAAATTAACTTTTCCATCAAATAGAATTTATGGGTATCGTCCTTCCTTTCTAGAAAGAGCCCACGCATCTCAGTTTAAAATATTAGAACTGGTACTTGGGCAGTTTGTGCTCCAAGGCTTTATCTTAATACTAGTCTTTGTTGCCTTCTATCTGGAGTATAATTAGTCGTCGGATACAGTTTCTTACTTATACTGTTTGAAAAATTACTTATTTAAATTAAAATTGTAGTTTAGTTTCAATGCTTATTGAGACAGATTTACTTTTGCTCGCAGCGTATCAGTATCTTTGGGTTCTCCCATAAACCTAACCATGGTCTTTTTTCTTTCAATGTTTAAACATTATGAGCAATTCCTTAATATGGAATTTGTCTTTTGCTTAGTTAGGAGAAGTAAGAAATATGCAAATAGTTTGAAAATCTAAATCATTTGTAATTTGGGACAAACAGCCCATATTTATATAAAAAACTATCTGGTCCCCAAAGAGGGAAGATTACTTATAGAAGTACTACAGTAGAAAGCTAATATGAAGACTATATGAATCTTCGATGGAGCCATGCTAGACAATCTCATATTCCTGTTGTGATGGGGGATAAGTTTAAGTGATGATAACTATGTGAAATTAGACTTTTCGGTTTTCGTATCTTAAACAGGTCGTTAGTAATCTGAGCATGTCTAGAAATTTTCTGCTAAGAAGTGGTTTGTTCTCTTGAGCTCTAGAAGTCTTTGTAAACCGATTTCTGAACTCTACCTTTCCATACGAGGATGTGTATAATGTCCTTAGTGTCAGAAGAGCACACACCAATATATAAACATTAGTACTTCTTAAATAGTAGAAATCTTCATACCTGAAGCAACTTAGAATCCCCTTCTACGTTCTATTATATACTATATGTACTGACCAGTCTTTTATAATTCTGATCAGGGAGACCTTAACTTGGGCTGTAGTCTTATTGCTTGAATTTCTTTATGTTAGCTATTTTATATTGCATTCCTTCCTTCAAATTCATCATATATGACCATGGTTTGGAACCTCGGCCGATCCCTATCCGAGATGGCCGATTCTGATCCCAAAAATGACTTTTTATTCATCATAAATATAGAAAGGCAAGCAAGGAGAAGATTGAATCTTAGGACAATTTTTAAATAAACATTTAGCTTTGGGTTTCTTAATGGTGGCTTTCTTATATTGCATTCCTGCCTTAGCATTCATCATATATGAGCACGGTTAGTTTGATATCATTAATATGACTTCAAAATTTTCCGAATTTTTTTAGAAAATTCTTCTTCTAACGATATAAAATCTGATGTTCTGATCCAAAACACGGCCGAGACTATCGATTCTGATCCCAAAAGTGACAGTCTGATACCTATCCCGAAACCGAGACTTTAAACCTTGCATATGAGAAACTAGAATATATGCTTCTTTAATTTTTTTTGATGGAAGGTTATAGATTTGTAGTTATGTATAATACGTTATCTAATTTAAGTTTTTTCTTAATGGCAGTACATTTTAAAGCATGGGCTAAAACAACTTTGCACAAATTCGAAGATACCTGGCTAGAACAACGACCATTTGAACTTGTTCTAGGGAAAGGTATGCACAATACTTTACTGGCATATAAAGGGAAATTCGTTGTAGCTGAAATAATCAAGAATTTGGAAGTATGCAAATGAGAAATCATGAATAATTTTGAAAACAATGAAATTTGTGTTTACTGTAACTCCTGCTGCGAAAGTTGTAATTGACGAAGAATGATATAACAGAAAAGAAAGAAATGGCGGGACTGGCCATTGGTGTTGCCAGCATGAAGAGTGGGGAGCGTGCATTGTTCCATGTGGGCTGGGAACTAGGCTATGGCGAAGAAGGAAGCTTTTCGTTCCCAAATGTTCCCCCTACAGCAGATCTCATATATGAAGTTGAGCTTATTGGCTTTGATGATATCAAAGAAGTATGTTACCCTCCATTTGAATATAGTGCTTTCTGTTACCAGTTTACTTAAATCAAATTCTACCGTCAATGTTTGTGCCACGTTCCAGTACCAAAATTAATGTACTTCCTTTTGATGTTTTCTTTCCAATCTTTATTATTGGTTAGGGGAAAGCTAGAAGTGACATGACGGTTGAGGAAAGGATAGAAGCAGCTGATAAAAGGAAGATCGAAGGAAACAATTATTTCAAGGAGGAAAAGCTAGATGAGGCTATGCAACAATATGAAATGGTTACCAAGCTCAAAAACCTGTTGACTGTTCATTTTTGTTGTGTTGTGATGTTTATTCAAGAAATAATAATGAATTTTTTCCCTTTTGTCAGGCAATAGCATATATGGGAGATGATTTCATGTTCCAGTTATTTGGAAAATACAGGGACATGGCTTTGAGTGTGAAAAATCCGTGCCATCTCAACATGGCTGCATGCTTAATTAAGCTAAAGCGATATGAAGAAGCCATTGGTCAATGTACTGTGGTATGTATTCGCATACAGCCAAACATTTTTTTTTGTTTTCTTGGCCTGATGCTTAATCTAATATTGCTTATTGGTATTTGGAATGCAACATCTTCTCCTAGGTGTGCATGTTCACTTTATCCATAGAACCTGAGATTTTTTCCCCCTAATTGTTTACAAGTGGCTGTTGGTTAGACGAATCACCTAATTCTTTTGGTTTTGGAAAAAGAAAATGAAGGAAGAAATTAGCATGTTGTATCAGATTTGTCTGTTCTCTCTTATTAAGTTTCTCATCAATAAAATCTTGGGTTCTTTTGTCATTTCAGAACTTCTTCCAGTCAATAATGTAAATGTTGTTTAAATGCAGGGACTTAAATTGTTATGCATTTTTTGAAAGTTCTGGCTGAATACCAACATTGACAGTTCTTGCAAATGTTTGTAATCTATCTCTAATGGACATGGAGTTACTGCTATTGAAGCATGCTAGATTGAATAATAAGCAGAAGCATAAACCCCTATATTAACCAAATAAATTTTCGTTGTAGAGGCCTAAGTTTCCTCCCTTGTTGAGAATTTTTTTAACATCGGTTATATTATCAAGTTTTTCTGGACTCAATAACTTTATTTTGGAATTCCAACTGCATAAACTTGCCTAACGGCCTTTCATCTTGAATGTGCAAGCACCAAGAAATATATATTTACTGTACTTGCTGAATGTAGTTGCAAGCGAATATCCTGGAATGACACCTGTGAAGAAACCCTAACTGCATCGATTTTACTATTGTTGTTAGGTATTGTCAGAAGATGAAAATAACGTAAAGGCACTATTTAGACGTGGAAAGGCCAGATCAGAACTTGGACAGACAGATTCTGCACGTGAGGACTTTGAAAAGGCAAGAAAATATGCTCCACAAGACAACGCTATTGCGAGGGAGCTGCGGCTGCTCTCTGAACACGATAAAGCTGTTTATCAAAAGCAGAAGGAGCTTTATAAAGGTATATTTGGACCTAGGCCTGAACCGAAACCCCAATCAGAACGAGCTACTCGGCTTGTTCTCTTCTGGCATTGGGTTGTCTCTCTGTTTCACCGCCTGTTCAAGCACCAACAGCGCAAAGAGGACTAAGCTCTTATATTCTCTGGTGAGTGCCAAGCTTTACTGACCGATTCAAATTTATCCATTTTATGTTTTCTTCTAGTGTGCAACTAAACTTATATCTGAGAAGCGATTTAGCAAACACATTTTAGTTACATTTATAGGGGGAGAAGGTTATGGTTGTAGACCACATAATTACAGTCACCGACTCTCAATAATAACGACAAGCCTTTATCCCAAATTTTGGGATCGACTAACCTACCGTCACTAGCTTTCACATGCAAATAATAAGGCATCACGACATGAACTGGGAATGCTGTTTCCTTTTATAGTTCAAACCTATATGAACTTGTATGAATACTTCTTTTGGTTTCCTTTGGTCTAAGGGTATCATTTACTTTCCTATCGAAATTCAATAGTCAAATCCCATCATATTAGTGTGTTGGCATTAAAATACTAGAGATACATGAATTTTGAGTAGTTGAACAGATTTTTCTATGATGAGAAATGGTGGAAATTTCTGGAGTTGATTATATATTATCACTGTTAAAGCCAGCCTTACTGGATGTGACATGTCAAAATGAAAAAAACTCTCTGCTGAAAGTGCATTACACAGCCCTTTTTCCCGTTCATTTATTTATTTATATATAAATGTTATGAAATTTAAAACTATCTAAGGACTATGATTCAAATCATTCTAGTTCATATTTTGAAATTAAGGGTGACATGTTATGAAACTAAAAACCTTTCTTTCTAATGTGCGTGAATTACTTTATTCTTCTTCTTTAATGATTTTGGATTACGCTTAAGCCGTCTGTTTTTGTAATGTCAGGGAACTGCGGTGATGGTTGGCTGGCTGAAAAACAACCAAATCTCAGAGAAATGCCAGTTTGTGCCTCTCAGAATCTAGGAAGTTATCAAGTTTAACTTATGTATGTATCGATTTTATAAATTCCTGAGGTGTGTTCGTAAAGACTTAAAAGCGTATTAAGTGAGCCTTAATGCTTGGATGCAAACTTGGTTTAATGAGAGAAAAAAAGAGCAAAATTAAATTTAAAAAAAAAATAGTGTCTGGTGATATCGTCAGTGTGACTAAAACCTCCAACTTCGTTCGATATAATGCTTCATTTTCCAAGTATATAATCGTCTTTCTATAAATTACAAACTGATACGGACTTTGTTTAGTACTAAGTGCATTGTTTAAACGCCCAATGCAGTCTCAAATATAGAATTTATTTCTTCTGTATATAATTATCGGTCACAGTCAGTCTAACCGCACCAGGGGAGAATTGTGTCAACAGTATCAATTATCACGGCACCGATTTAGTGGTTCCCATCAACAGGTATATTATGCTATATTGGTCGATATGATAAATATACACTGATATTTACCGACGAGATATTTATTAATTATAAGAAAAATATAAAAATTAATATATATAATAATATACTGGCTTACATATTATAGGTTCGGTATTGGGGTATTGGGTTATCGAATTTAATGTCTCATATACTTCATGTATGGGATACAATAGGCAGAATAGACCTGCACAGAACTTGTTTTAACATGTTTGAAGAGGATGGTGACAAAGAAAGGACTTGATGCTCAAGTATGTAGCCAGATTCTTAGTCAAAATCCAACAAAGTTTAAAGCTTCAGTACCTTTGTGTTGCAAAGTTGTAGGGCAACCCTTGTATTGTCCAAAGGCAAAGCCAATCAACTTTGATGTTGAAACCGTTACCTTTTGCTTTATTTCATTCATGGATACATCAACTCAACTCAAACAAAGAGGACCCATGTCTTGCATTATATTATGGGCTACAAGCTATGAGTTCCTGCAAATGGGTTGTCGTTGAAGATGGAGTCTTTCATTTATTCAGTAATTAGGAAAAGATTAATGGCGTCAAATTTTCAATATTTTTTTTATCTACATGTATCATTAGTAGATTCTTAGAGTTTTGTTTGCTTCAACAATTTGATGATCGAAGATGCCAAGAACTTGATGTATGGAATGTGAAGTGATTTCGTTTTTGTTTCGTTGCAGGATATGGCAACAGGACCATCAGTGGTACTGTAGGCCCGTCCTTGCAATGATGAATCAGAAAGGGGGGTTTTGTAAAAAATATTTTACAGATAACCTCTTGGGGTTTTGCCAAAAAATTTAGTTTTTGATTGACTGTCATAAATATACTTCATGCTTTGATGTTCTCTCCCTTTATTGAAAGTGGTCTTTTTTTTTTTTTATCTATTTAATTAAAAACAAAGGAAAATAAAATTGTAAATCACAGGACAGATGTATAATGTATAAAAAGATATAAATCTTCTTTAAAGGAAACTTTTAACGTTTGGACATCATAAATCCCAAAGACAAAGCCTGAACAATGAATACAAATTGCTGCTAACATTTCATTAAAAAGACAAATCAAGGACAAATTACATTCTCAACTTTTGTGCACCCAATATTAAACTAAGATCTCATAGGACACATGCAATGCATTAACCAATAAATACTCTTTAGCCGAAAGAAAGGAAAAATTAAAATATGCTTGCACTCCTATAAAAAAAATTAAGATAATAATACATTAATGAGGGACAGAATAATTGTTCCATGTAATCCTGACATAACCCATCATGGTGCAGTAAAAAGAAAGATGCAGTAAGATGAGAGATGTTGATGAGGGGAAACAGGTCCACAACTCTGAAAATGAAACAGTGCCCACCACTTGAATCATATCCCTCATTTGTAATAGAAAACAAATTGATAAATATCATCATTTTTTTTGTTAATTGTTAAGTAATTTACCTCAATGTTTCATCAATTTTGCATTTATATATTTTATTGATATTTTCGTTGCATTTATATATCATAAAGTACAAACCGTTAATACTTTGCTTTCTTCGGTTGACCATCAAATCCATCACTATTTTAAACAAAATCCTTACGGTTTGCGTTTTAGGGTATATAAATGCAGCCAAAAAACAATAAGCTATATAAATGCAAAATTCTAGTTCTTATTTCTTGTTAACCGCTCATCAGTCCTAATATCTTATTAGGGCATGTTTAGGCTTGTAGAATTGAAAATCGTACCGGAATTGACGATTTTCATCAATTTAGCCATTTCCTTGTCTACGTAGAGTTTTGAATATGTCCGTGAAATAAGAACAAATTATGTTCCATTACTTAGCATCTTAAAAGAAAATTGGAAATTGTTTCTCTGTGAATAAGCCAATTAAAGATTGAAGGGAGGTAATCCTCAAACTAGAAAAATAATAATGAAACGCAAATTAGAGGTGTCTTTAGGAAAAGGTCAATACCAATCTCTTGATATTTAGTTTCACCATCGTTTTCCAATTCTTGTATCCAATTTAAGGTTTTTTCAAGATTTGCCCTCCAATTTCTAAACATACAGCATCTAACATAAATCATATATAAAGATACACAATCCTGTCATAAAACTCTGCTTTCCAAAAAGAAGTAACCACATCGATTTTAAATTTTCAAAAAACAAATTGGAAAAAAGAAAAGAATTAACGAAGGAAAACATGCACATTACTCTACATTTGTAGTCATTTGGAAATTATTCCAAAAACCCCCCTTATCCTTTTCCCCTCAAAAAATGATATGATAATGGAAAGTAAATTTATAAAGTGGAAGAAAGAATGAACAAGACACCCAAAGTGTGTGGTCACTTCAGACACCCAACGTGAATCTAATCAATGATTCCTCTCTTATAATTATGCTACCCGATTTCATCTCAAAAAGCCAAAAAAAGATGAAGTCTTTTCCAACAATGGAGAGATAAAAATCCTTTATTTAAGTGAGTGAAGCCCATCTTCAAGCAAAAGGGGAAGTGGAGAAGAAGAAGAAGAGGGCCATGGCTTCTTCTCCTCTTCTCATTCTCACCATCCTCTTCTTCTTCTTCACAACTTCCAAAGCTCAGCTCTTTGATGAGCCAACAATGGCTGCTCTCCAAAAGGAGCTCTCTTTCTCACTCTGGGACCTCACCAACTCCCAAAGCTACTGCTCATGGCATGGAGTCAAACGCAACAGCTTCAACCAATCTGTGGAAGAGCTCAAGCTCTCTAGGCTCAACCTCAGAGGTAATAACATCTCCATGATTTCAAAGCTCAAGTCTTTGAAGCTCCTTGATCTTTCATCAAACTCATTCCATGGGTTGATCCCTTGGTCTTTTGGGGACTTGGGTCATCTTGAGTTCCTTGATTTGTCAATGAACAATTTGAGAGTTTGATCCCTTCATCACTTGGGGGTGTTGTCAGCCTTCAATCTTTGAACCTTCCCAATAATTTGCTCACTGGTGAGATACCCAATGAGCTCAATAGGCTTGAGAACTTGGAGGAGCTGCAAGTTTCTGGGAATAATTTGGGTGGGTTTATCCCTGATTGGGTTGGAAATTTGCCCAAGTCGAGGGTTTTTTTTTCTCTTGCTTATGAGAATAGGCTAGTTGGTAAAATCCCAGAGAATTTGGGGTTGGCTTCTAAATTGCAGGTGTTGAACCTTCACTCTAACAATCTCAATGGGGTGATCCCTGAAAGCATTTTCAATTGTGGGGACTTGGAAGTTGGTTTTTTTTGAAATAAGATAGTTTTAAATTAAAATTATTAAAATAGAATAGTTTGATTTTAATTTCGCAGAATAGGATGGTTTGGACGACCCCATCCCCTGTCTACCCGCCCCATTTTCAAAAAAAAAAAAAAAAATTAAATAAAAATCACGAAATTAATTAAATATGAAATAAATGAATAAAAATTGTATAATATTAACCGTTTGAATCTGGTATACACTCTAATAACAAAATGAATCTGTTAAATTTATAATACAAAAAATCATATCTGTTTGCAAAATGTAAATTCTATCTCGACGGTCAAATTTATAATAACAAAATGAATCCGTCAAATTTATAATACAAAAAATCTTCCGGTGCACTTGTCACGATCTCGGAAGTCCCGCCCCTGATGACTGTCCTCGACATCTGGTCCTATAATGACCTGGTTGTTTGCATAGGCTATATCTGGCGTGTCTTTGCTGAGAATCAGCATCCATTGTCATTCGATCTCGACGCACCTTAGGTCTTCCGGGCCCTATATTTTTTTCCGGCGGTAATACAGTCGGTGTTTATCTGTTCCCAGTATAATAGTGCCAATAGCGACTGTCCGGTATAGGATGAAATTTTGGATCGTATGCGTCTTGGTAATTAGAAACTGTATAGTAATGGGAAACAAAATTGTAATGTGAGTTATGCATGCTGTTCGCAGCAGCAATTGCGTGGGCACAAGGTAAATGTTGTTGCTGGAAAACACCGCATGTGCACGAAAAGAGCCCTTCATCTCTAAACTTTACGGTATATTGATTCCCATTATTCTCCGTTACTTGAAACTCCGCTGTGTCAAACCTTTCGGATCTGTAGTATTGTGCTCTGCGCTCTCTTTTCCGGAATATATCTTCGTAATACGTGGTGAGCGGAGTCTCCATCGCCAAGGACTTTTCTCTTCTTTGCACAAAGTAAGTATTCACCCGGAAAAAGGTTCGAACAATCAACCCCTGTATCGATAAGCATCTAACACTTTAAGGATCCTGTTGAAGCTTTCAGACATATTAGCGGTCATTAGTAGATATCTGCATCCATTATCATGTGCTTCTGACCACATGCGTACTGGATACTCATCTAACCACGCTTTTGCGGCTTGACTCATCTCTCCAATTTTCGTCATGTACATGTCATGAACATTAGGGTCAAACGCTTCACCGGCATTGTACATAAGCTTATGTAGATCTGAATTTTTAAACTTTCTATCAAAATTTTGCCTGAAGTGCCGCAGGCAAAACCTATGTGGGGTCATCGGAAATACAGATCTCATTACAGCTAGTATTCCTAGATGTCTATCAGATATGATGCATAAATCTATTCTATCAATAACAGATGTGATACTTTTGAGTTGACGGAAAAACCATGACCGGATAAATCTATTCTAGTTCGACGAAATCATTATTCGCAACCATATCATCAAACAATGCTACCTCATTCAATCCAGCGGCATATTCCACGCTAGCCTTCCCTTCATGACATTCACCAGTTTCATCATCATCACTGCCACATATATCAATGTCACCCGTAGCAACATAAGGCTCGGATGCAATATATGATGGTTGGGGTCGGTGTAATGTGGATGGTTCGGGGTGAAAAGACCAGAAAGATGTGGACGGACATGCTTGGAATGCGCTACTTGGATCGTGTTGGAATGATGCGGAGGTATGGGAAAATCTGCGTTTAGTATATAAATTGTTATTATACTATTGTTCATTAATATTTTCGTATTTCGAAGAATATAAATATAATCACCACTTGTTTCAGATTTATTTACCTTGGGAAGGTTGTATATAGTAATCCTTGTTGTTCTTCTGGGGTGCATGTAACTGCAGCAGTCGATTGAGATAACTAGTATTTAATATATAAAACATATTAGTATTTTGGTATTACTAAAATGTTTGAAGGTGGATTTATAAAATGTTTACCCTTGAGTTTGAAGGTTTGAATAATATTGTGTATAGTCATATCCACCGAGAGTGACGGTATCATATCATCGTTAACCATGTAACCGTACCCCCAAGAACTACCTCCAGCATTACCATCAAAATTACCCGTTGGAGGGACATCTGATACTTCCAATTGTTCATTCTGAACCAAAAGTTCAAAAGAATGCTGGGTGTTTGACAGACCGAAGTCTATCATCGAAGATATTGGTGCATCGTCTATAATTTCAACCAATGCATTTCCACTAAACATAAGCCATATACAACTTAACTTAAGCCTATTTCACGGGGATCGTATTTCGTGATTTTGAACACTTTATTCTCGATTTCATTATAAGTCGTTGATGGTTCTAATCGCATGATTCTTGCGGACCCGCCCATATACTCAGGACCTTGTGCACTTGTGATAATCCGGCCATCGTATTTACATACAACAAATAAACTTGAACTTGTCATAATCTGCGTCAACTTAAACGTTCGTTAAGGATTGATTAGTCTGATTTGAGACTAAGATCAACTTAACGAAAAGAGCATTTAGTGGCTTTATTGTTCCAGTTTAGGGACATAGTGGTCCATTTAATATATGGCCGTCGGGACCCGTCACCTCTCTGACGACGTTGAAGGATTACAACGACAGGTGTCATAGAAGTTCGGAGATGTATCCTTGAACCAAAGTTGATTGGGGGTCTTATGGGACTAAAGTCCGTTTGAATGTTTAAGGATACGTTAGCCAGATTTGAGGCTAAGATCAATTTAAACGGGATCGTTTAGATCCGACAAAAGAGCGTTTGGAGGCTCTATTGCTCCAGTTTAGGGACGTGGTGGTCCATAGGTAGTTTAAGGACATTGCGGTCCATTACCAGTTTAGGTACATGGTGGTCCATTTCCAGTTTAGGGACATAGGGGTCCATTGTTCCCGTTTTAGGGACGGATATTAGTTTAAGGACGCATTAGTCCATGGGTTTAAGGACCCCATAATCCATATAGACGTGTTTAAGGACGCATTAGTCCATTAGTTTAAGGACGCATAAGTCCATGGGTTTAAGGACTCCACAGTCCATATCTTGGTTTAAGGACGCATTAGTCCATAAGTTTAAGGACCCCACAGTCCGTATCGATGTGTGGTTGTCGGGACCCGTCACCTCTCTGACGTCATTGAAGGATTACAACGATAGGTGTCGGAGGAGTTCGGAAATGTACCCTTGAACCGGATGTAAATTGATTTAAGAGAGCAGTCTTGCTCAGTCAATTTAATTTGAGGACTTACGGCCATGATTGGGCTAAGTCCAGTTGAGAATATTCAACGTTTTTAACTTCGGCCTATTAGGCCTGTGCTAGGGCTTTGCCCCTGTTTAATAATGCACTGCATTTTCTTTTGGCCTGCTAGGCCTTTTTGATTTGGGCTCTGTCCCTTTTAAATGATGCACAACATCTGTTTTTGTTTGGGCTCTGCCCTTTTTAAAATAATGCATTGCATTTTATTAGGCCTGTTAGGCCTTTTTTGATTGGGCTTGGCCCTTCTGTAAATAATGCAGTGCATTATTCAAACTGACAGTGGCCACGTGGCCTGTCAGGCGCTTTGCGCCAATTATTGAGCGCAAGCGCATGTGGAGATGACACGTGTCACGCTCTGATGAGCGCAAGCGCAGTGCGCTGCGCTGCCGACACGTGGCGCGTTCTGATGAGTTGCGCCAATTTAAGAGAGCAGTGCTCTATTTTAAAAGCGCATAGCGCAAGTTATTCAGGTGCTGACACGTGGCGCTCTCTGGTGGCTTGCGCCAACCCAGGAGCGCAACAGTGCAGATTTGCAAGTGCAAGGCACTGTTTTAATATCTTGATCCAATTTTGGATTCAAGAAAAGAATCTTTAAGATTTCAGAACCAATGGTTCATAATGCCTTTGTTATTTATTATATCTTTTACTGAAGATCCTTGATCTTGTTGTTAGATCAATGATCTATTCAGAAGAAATTCTTCCTTTTATAAAGGTTTTACCTTCTTTTTCCTTTCTGAATTCTTCTCAAGATTCTTTAGAGGAGTTCTCTCTTTATTTCTGTGTTTTTGTCTCTCTGTGTTGTGTTCTTCCTTTGGAGTTGGGGTCTAGGGGCCTTTATATAGTGCCCATTAATTTGTTAAATTTGTTAAAGAGATCATTTTTTGAGTGATTTGGGGAATTTTCCTCACCGTTGGATCTTTGATCCAAGGGCTTCTGTTTTACAGAAGACAATTTTCTTGTTTTAACAAGAACAGAAAAATCTTACTGGAATTTTAATTCTGTCTGGCGCAAACGCACCAGCGCTTGACACGTGTCACGCAGCGCAGAGCGCAGCGCAACTGCGCTGACACGTGTCGCGCAGTGCAACTGCGCTGCCACGTGTCGCGCAGCGCAGAGCGCAGATCATCTGAAGCGTTGTTTCTTTTGTTTTTTACTTCAAGTCGAGCCTTGCTCTGATTGGGCGCGTTGCCTTGGGCGTTGCGCTGGCGTGTCAGCTTTTGACACGTGGCGCGTTGCGCGCAGCGCAAGGAATTTGAAGCGTTGCTTCAATTTTTGAATTTTTTTGAAATTCAAACATATCTTTGCTCTGATTTGGGGAAATAGCCTGGAAGACCCAAGATGCGTCGAGATCGAATGACAATGGATGCTGATCCTCAGTAAAGACACGCCAGATGTAGCCTAAGCAAACAACCAGGTCATTATAGGACTAGATGTCCAGGACAGTCATCAGGGGCGGGACCTTCGAGATCGTGACAAGTGCACCGAAAGATTTTTTGGTATTATAAATTTGACAGATTCATTTTGTTATTATAAATTTGACTGTCGAGATAGAATTTACATTTTGCAAACAGATATGATTTTTTGTATTATAAATTTGACGGATTCATTTTGTTATTAGAATGTATACCAGATTCAACCGGTTAATATTATACAATTTTTATTCATTTATTTCATATTTAATTAATTTCGTGATTTTTATTTATTTATTTATTTTTTTGAAAATGGGGCGGGTTCAGAACCCGCCCTCTCCTTGATAGGTAGAGGGCGGGTTCGCCCTCTTCCTAATTAAGAGGATAGCGGGTTCTAGGAACCCGCCATCCCCTATAATAGGTAGAGGGCGGGTTGTTTGGGCAGGGGGTGGGGTCGTCCAAACCACCCTATTCTGTGAAAATAAAATCAAACTATCCTATTTTAATAATTTTAATTTAAAACCATCCTATTTCAAAAAAAACCCTTGGAAGTTTTAGTGTTAACTGTAAATAAGTTGAATGGGAGAATTCCTGAATCGATAGGGGATTGTAAAGGTTTGTCGAGTCTTCGGATTGGTAACAACAAGCTTGTCGGGAGAATTCTGTCGTCGATAGGGAATGCAAGCGGTTTGACATATTTTGAAGCTGACAATAATCTTCTTGATGGAGAAATCCCTAAAGAATTTGCGGAATGCTCGAATCTCACCCTCTTGAACTTTGGTGTCGAACGCGTTGGCGGTTACCATCCCGTCGGAGTTCGGTGAGCTTAGAAACCTTCAAGAGCTTATCCTCTCGAATAACAGTCTTCGAGTAGAAATTCCCAAGTCTCTGCTAAAGTGTCGAAACCTTAGCAAGCTCGATCTTAGCAACAACAAATTAAACAGAAGCTTGCCCAAAAACCTATGCAACACATCAATACTCCGGTTTTTTCATTTGGATCGCAATTACATTAGCGGCGAGATTCCTACAGAAATCGGGAATTGTGTTAAGCTGCTCGAGCTTCAGTTGGGTAGTAATTTTTTAACCGGAGTTATACCTTCAGAGATCGGTAAAATCAAAAACTTGCAAATTGCTCTGAATCTCAGCTTCAATCACCTCCGTGGGCCATTGCCTAGAGACTTAGGGAAGCTCGATAAGCTCGTAACCTTGGACGTCTAACAGTTGTCTCTCAGGAGCTATACCTTCAGAGCTCAAGGGCATGTTGAGCTTGATCGATCTTAACTTCTCAAACAATCAACTAACAGGTCAAGTCCCAATCTTTGCTCCGTTTCAAAACAACCCGCCCTTGAGCTTTTCTGGCAACAAAGAACTCTGTGGCGATCCACAAAATTCCACGTGCGGATATTTTGATTCGGGCTACGAGATTAACAACCGCAAAGTGTCGTACAAAATAGCGCTGGCTGTTATCGGTACTGGCTTAACCGTTTTCACTATCTTATCAGTTATTGTGATCCTCATCATGTTAAGAGAGAAGCAAGAATTAAGCGCAAAGGAGAATAATTCTGCGATTCCTCCTCCTGTTATAATAGCTGGAAAGGTCTTTATCGAGAGCATGAAACAAGCCGTAGATTTTGATTCTGTTCTCAAAGCGGCACTTAAGGATGCAAACAAGTTAAGCAGCGGAACGTTTAGCATGGTTTACAAAGCGGTTATACCATCGGGGCTCGTTCTTTACATAAAACAGCTGAAATCAGTGGATAGAACGGTCGAGCATTATCAAAACAAGATGATAATTAAGGGAGCTTGAGAGATTAAGGAATCTTTCGCATGCGAATTTGATGAGGCCTATCGGTTATGTGATTTATGAGGACGTCGCTCTCTTGCTTCATAGATGCATGCCGATTGGGATGCTTGCACAATATCTACTTGAAAGTACTCATGAAGGTGATGAATGCAAACCGGATTGGCCGACGAGGCTAAGTATTGCTATTGGAGTTGCAGAAGGATTATGTTTTCTACACCAAGTTGCGACTATTCATTTGGATATCTCGTCGAGTAACATATTTCTTGTTACTTAGTTCAATGCGGTCATAGGGGAGATTGAAATTTCCAAGCTGTTGGATCAATCGAAAGGAATCGCAAGTACCAGCGCAGTTGCTGGCCCATTCGGCTATATACCTCCTGGTAAATTTTCTTCCAGTTTTGTTATTCCTCATATCAGCTGCATTCCTCATAGGAAAAAAAAGTAATCTATAGTATTTTTGCTCGTGTGATGCATGTATACAAGTGTTAGATATTATTATAAAAAGGCTTGATCAGATATTTTACGAAAAAAGAAAATAAGATTTTAAGATATCTTTGTAGAAAATTTACTGATGCAAACTTTATGGTATGGGTTTTTTTTGAAATAATATTAATTTAAAATTATATTATTAAAATAGGGTAGGAAAAATTAAAATTAGCAACATAGGGTGGTTTGCATCCCACCCCGCTGCCTCACCTCCCACCCCCAGAATAGGGGGCGGGGTCCCAGAACCCGCCCTCTATACTTTTGTATAGAGGGCGGGTTCTGGGAACCCGCCCCATTTGTTTTTTTCTTAATTATTTAAATTATTAATTATAATTATTAATTATATAATTATAATAATATTATTAATTATATAATTATAATATTATTATTATTATAATTATTATTATAATTATAATTATAATTCTTAAAAATAAAATAAAAGTAAATAGACGAAAAAAACATTTAAATTAAATAATAAAATTTCACTATATCAATGTTTTTTACAGAATGAATCCGTCAAAATTTACAATGTAAAAAAATCCTATCTATTTGTAAAATGTAAATACTATATCGACGGTCAAATTTATAATAACAAAATGAATCCGTCAAATTTATAATACAAAAAAATCTGAGTGCACTTGTCACGATCCTGAAGGTCCCGCCCCTGATGCATATCCTGGACATCTGGTCCTATAATGGCCTGGTTGTTTGCATAGGCTACATCTGGATTGCCTTTGCTGAGGATCAGCATCCATTGTCATTCGATCTCGACGCACCTTAGGTCTTCCGGACCTTATATTTTTTTCCGGCGGTAATACAGTCGGTGTTTGTCTGTTGGTAGTATAATAGTGTCAATAGCGACTGCCCGGTATATGATGAAATTTTGGATCGTATGCACCTTGGTAATTAGAAACTGTATAGTAATGGGAAGCAAAATTGTAATGTGAGGTTTGCATGCTGCTCGCAGCAGCAATTGCGTGGGCACAAGGTAAATGTTGTTGCTGGAAAAGACCGCATGTACACGAAGAGAGCCCTTCATCTCTAAAGTTCACGGTATATTGATTCCCATTACCGTCCGTTACCTGAAACTCCGCCGTGTCAAACCTTTCGGATCTGTAGTATTGTGCTCTGCGCTTTCTTTTCCGAAAGAAATCTTCGTAATACGCGGTGAGCGGAGTGTCCATCGCCAATGACTTTTCTCTTCTGTGCACAAAATAAGTATTCATCCGGAAAAAGGTTCGAACAATCAACCCCTGTATCGGTAAGCGTCTAACCTCTTTAAGGATCCCGTTGAAGCTTTCAGACATATTAGTCGTCATTAGGAGATATCTGCACCCATCATCATGTGCTTGTGACCACATGCGTACTGGATACTCATCTAACCACGCTTTCGCGGCTTGACTCATCTCCCCAATTTTCGTCATGTATATGTCGTGAACATTAGGGTCAGGCGTTTCACCGGCTCTGTACATAAGTTTATGTAGATCCGAATTTTTAAATTTTCGATCAAAATTTTGTCTGAAGTGTCGTAGGCAAAACCTATGTGGGGTCGTCGGAAATACAGATCTCATTGCAGCAAGTATTTCCGGATGTCTATCAGATATGATGCATAAATCCGTTCTATGAAGAACAGATGGGATATTTTTGAGGTTACGGAAAAACCATGACCAGGATGATGTATTTTCACCCTCGACAATAGAAAATCCCAACGGAAATATACCGTTATTAGTATCAACACCTGTAGCAATTAACATGCAGCCTCTGTACTTACCGTATAAATACGTACCATCAACGCACAATACCGGCCGACAGTGTGTGAAACCAGCCGCATATGGACCAAAGCACCAGAAAATTCTTTGAAACCTGACAGAGCCCTCGACGTCTGTTTCTGTGGTTTTTAACCGGTATACGGTCCCCGGATTTGATGCTTTCATGGCTTCCATAAAAGGGACTAGTGAGTTGTACGAGATTTCCCAGTCCCCGAATATCTTGCACAAAGCCTTTCTACGAGCATCCCATGCCTTCACATACGAAATCTGAATTTTATGCTCTCCGCTAACCAAGAGCCGTATCTCTCGGGGAGTCATCGCCACATCTGTACGGATCAGGGGCATGATTAGCGAGCAAATGTAAGATGAAGTGCAATTCCGGTGATCCTGTAACATAATAGAATTGATGCAAGTGTGTTCTTGGCTATATTTCGTGACCTTCCAAGCCTTGGCTCTTTTAGAACAACATGCATGCAATCTCCACTGACATTCAGGAGCTTTCGTACATACCACAGTATAGTACGTCTTATTTGACTCTTCGGTTTTAAATGTAACGTTTTGCTGAATGGACCACGACTTCAGCTTACAAATAAGATCTCCTTTTTCCTGAAACAAATCCCCGACGCTGATGCAATCTTCGCTTGCTGCTGTCGCGTCCAAATAGGGTGCCGTATTTACTTCTGCCACGGCTAAGTCTACCCAACCATCATCTTCCAGCGGATCGAGGCCGGGATCTTCTAGTTCGACAAAATCGTTATTCGCAACCATACCATCAAAGAATGCTACCTCATTCAATCCAGCAGCATATTCCACGCTATCCTCCCCCTGATGACCTTCACCGATTTCATCATCATCACTGCTGTTCCCCTCCGAACGGCGGCCTGCGACGTTAGGACGTCACGTAGCCTGGGGTTCGGGGCAGATGCTATTTGGTTTTTATCCGTCCACCTCTCCGAAGATGCCAAGTTGGTTTATGGCACCGTGTATCGAAGGTTTGGACGGATGCGGCCGATGTAGCAGACTTTGTCAGATTCCCCCTCAGGGTGAGGGGTTTTTGATTGTGGGGACGCTCTTCCCTGCAGGCGCAAGCCCCTGCAGTTAATTACGCTATCGTGTTGCGATAACAACTTTCTCCTTCTCCAGAATTTCACTTCGTGTCGTGTATGTTTATTTTATTTGTGGTTGCCCGTGGATTGTATACGGAGACTTAGTGATGTCGTCGCCCGTAGGACGTGGATTAGTCCAAATCCGTGTTTGCTTAGATTTGAGTTTGGTGTTTTTAGTTTAAGGATGCATTGGTCGCGTTGCGACTAAGATCAACTTAAACGTTCATCAAGGATACGCTAGTCCTGTTTTGGACTAAGATCGACCTGACGTAGTGATTGATTTAATTATCCGGCCGTCGGGACTCGTCACCTCTCTGACGTCATTGAGGGATTACAACGACATACGTCTGAGGAGTTCCGAGATGTACCCTTGAACCAAAGTTGGTTTGGGATTTCATTGTTTATTTAGATGTCTAAGGACACGTTAACCGTATTTGGGGTTAAGATCAACTTAGGCGGGACCGTTTAGATCCGACAAAAGAGCGTTTGGGCCCTATTATGTCAGTTTAGGGACGTAGCGGTCCATATTCCAATTTAGGGACGTGGTGGTCCATTATTAGTTTAGGGACGTTTCGGTCCGATTTTAGTTCAGGGACGTTTCGGTCCGTCGCCAGTTTAGGGACGTAGTGGTCCGTCATTAGTTTAAGGACGTCTCGGTCCAATATTAGTTTAGGGACGTTTCGGTCCGATTTTAGTTTAGGGACGTTTCGGTCCGTCGCCAGTTTAGGGACGTTTCGGTCCGTCGCCAGTTTAGGGACGTTTCGGTCCGATATTAGTTTAGGGACGTTTCGGTCCGATATTAGTTTAGGGACGTTTCGGTCCGATATTAGATGAGTGGTCGTTGGGACTCGTTACCTCTCTGACGTCGCTGAGGAATTACAACGACAGATGTCAGAGGAGTTCGGAGATGTACCCTCGAACCGGTCATGACTTGGTTTATGAGGGGCATTTAATTTAAGGACTTACAGCCAGGATTGGGTTAAGTCCAATTTTTATTTTAGGCTTTGCCTGATTAGAAGAATCAATCTAAACAGGGCTTTGCCCCTTTCATTATTTTACAAGTCTGATTTGGGCCAGGCCCTTCTAATTAATGAGTTACAAGGACTCAGGAATTCTCCAAACAGGGCCTTGCCCTTTTTATTTATTATTTTTTTTTTCTGCAATTGGGCTAGGCCCTTTTAAATAATGAGTTTCAGAAACTCAAGAAGTTTTTACAAACAGGGCTTTGCCCTTTTATTGTTCTGTAATTTAGTTTGGGCCAGGCCCATTTGAATAACGAGTTTGCAGAAACTCAGGAATTTCTCCAAACAGGGCCTTGCCCTTTTATTATTTCAATTTAGTTTGGGCCGGGCCCAAAACAAGGGGTTGCAGAAACCCTAGAAATCTTCAGATTGAAGAACACAAGTGCATGGCACTTTGATTTGAATTTGGATCAAAGGAAAACAAGTTCTTGTTTTTTCCTGATCATACAGAACCGAGGGTTCATATTAAGTGCAAGGCACTATTTATTATTTTTTTATTTATATTTTTTTTTTAGAACCAGGGGTTCCTATCAAGTGCAAGGCACTATTTATTTTCTCATTTTCTGTTCTTCAGAAATTTTACCTTCTTTTTTTTTGGTTCTTGATTAATCTTCAAGAGCTCTATTTTTTCAGAAGCTTTTTCCCTCTCTCGATGATGATTGATTATCTGATGCCCTTTGAATGAGGCCTGGGGTCTTATTTATAGTGCCCACCAATTTGTTGGATTTGTTAACAAAATCTTTCATGAATAATTTTGGGAATTTTCCCACCATTGGATCTCTGATCCAAGGGTTCCTGTTTTACAGGGGAACAGAAAAGATTTGTCTAAATCTTCATTCAGTTGCTGCGCAACTCACCAGCGTGTGACACGTGTCACGCATCCGTGCGCTTGCGCAGTTGCGGTTGCGCAACTGCGCAGACACGTGTCGCACATCCGAGCGCTTGCGCAACTGCGCAGACACGTGTCGCGCATCCGAGCGTTTGCACAGCTGGGACTGCGCAACTGCGCAGACACGTGTCACGCATCCGTGCGCTTGCGCAGTTGCGACTGCGCAACTGCGCAGACACGTGTCACGCATCCGTGCGCTTGCGCAGACACGTGTCGCACATCGGTGCGTTTGCGCAACTGCGATTGCGCAACAGCGCAGACACGTGTCACGCATCCGTGCGCTTGCGCAGAAACGTGTCGCGCATCCGTGCGCTTGCGCAGTTGCGATTGCGCAACTGCGCAGACACGTGTCGTGCATCCATGCGCTTGCGCAGACACGTGTCGCGCTGCCATGCATTTGCGCAGTTAAGTCTTTAATTACGTTTTCTGAAAAGCCTTGCTCTGATGGGACGCACCGTCTCGGGCGTTACGCTGCCGAATTGGCTTCTGCCACGTGGCAAATTGCGCACTGCGCACGGAAACCGAAGCGTTACTTCAAATTTTGAATTTTCAAAATTCAGTAGAGCCTTGCTCTGATTGGGGGAAACAGATGCCCCCCCACCGTTGTGCTTACGTGGCGCGACGTAAGCGCAACGGTGGCCAGGGTCAGTTGAAGGGGCGCAGGCGCCTATAAATAAGACCCTTGGTCTTTGTTAATCTCTTCATCATCTTCAAGATTTCTCATTTTCAGAGCCTTGCTCTTGCCTTCAAGAACTTCAGAGCCTTGCTCTTGCTTCCAAAGTTAGAACTTTTTTAGAACAACTTAGGTAAAGAAATTAAACCTAAATTAAATTAAATTAATTTTAATTAATAGAGCCTTGCTCTCATAGATCTTTTGATCTAAGGAAAACCCCTTTGGGGTTTTTTTTTATATATTCACAGAGCCTTGCTCTCAAAAATTTACAGAGACTCTGTTCTTAGGTTTTAACCCATGAACAGAGCCCTGCTCACAGATCAACTAGAGAACCCCTTCTCTCTTCTTTTTTTTTTTTTTTAATTTCCATGGATCCTTAAGATCCCAAAATTTTGATCCTTAGGAGTTATAAATTTTTATTATAGCTACAGAGCTAGGCTCTTTGTTTTTTTAAAAAAGTTTTATTCTTCTGAAACAGGAGTTTGACAAGTGTCCCTCTGTGACAGAGCTTTGCTCTGAAAAGAGGAGATCTTCTCCTTGTCTCTAGGGGTTCCCCCCCAATGAGGATATTCTCTTGGGGGTCTTTTTTATTGACTGATAGTCTCATCCAATGGTGGGATTGTCTCATCAAATGATGCGCCGTCATCTTGATTTTGTGGGTCCCCCTTTGGTCCCCTACCCGCTGCATCACAGTGTGGAACAAGATTTTTATTTATTATTATTTTTTTATTATTATTATTATTTATTATTTTATTATTATTTATTATTATTTTTTTTTTTAAGGTTTAAGCGTCAGGCCACTAATGATATATATATATTTTATGCAGGAAAGATGTCTGACGACTTGTCTTTTCCCTTCGTTCGCCCAGAAGGAGGGTTCCCACATGCACCAGTGGACCGGGTAGTGTTTGCTTTGATTAAAGATCGTGATCCTGAGTGCAAACATCTCCACCTATGGGGAAGGTGGTATAGCCAAATCATCCAGGGTCGTCGCAGTTTTAGTTCCGCCTCGCCCTCCGAACCTATAGTTACGATCCCCTATGCGGATAAACCCTCGGTGGAGTATGCCGTGGAGGTTAAAAATTGGAATTCGGGCGACCTTCTCCAGCCTGCAATCGGCGCTATTCCGGTACAGCCGCCGCCGGCCATAGATATCTTAGGAAGGCGAATCTGTCAGGGTGAAGCACGCCCTTGGGGACAGGCTTACAATATTGGATTAAATCCGCGACCGCTTGTTGGATACCTGCCATGGGCCCGGTACATTTTAGCGGCGAAAAGAGCTCACCTGACGAAGATAGGTTTATATTCCGCCGTCTACGTCTCGCTTTTCGAGTATCCTACTCCTCCAACGTGGTGGACAAAGGCCTTCATCGAACAATGGAATATCCCCACGCATACTTTCCTGGCAGCGGATAGGGAAGTTTCAATTTCTCTAGAGGAATTCGTTGAGCTTTCTGGTTTACCGGCGAGGGGGGAGCACTACGAAGAGCTGCTTCCTCCTGATGAGTACGTCTTTGCCACCAAGCAAGTGGTACTCAACTTGACTCCGGAAAATGCCATCCAGCATCAGCATCCGGGCCTGGTGAGGGTGTTGGAGATTTACGAGGAGCTTCATTTGGAATTGGGCGACCGAGGAGTTAGTTTCGCGGACTTCATTGCTCGTTTTATTCGCCCGGAATTTTTATCAGAGCAAGGTGAGAAGTTCGCCCAACTTGCTGATCCTTTTGGTTTCGGCCTGGACCGCCGACCTTCATCTGAAATTGATCAGCGAAGTTTTTACCTTCCCGGCACTGCTAGCGTTCCTTTCTCAGAGATCGCCGTTCCTGGCATGGATGAGGAGACCTTCTTCATCGGGTTCTTAGGTCTGTGGCTGTGCAGCTTCGCGCTTCCCATGCACCCACGCCTCATGAGGTCTTCTGTCTTTTACCCGGCGCATCAAATGGTGGCCGGTCTACAGTTATCAGTGGGGATCGCCGGGTTGGCTCACCTCTATAATGGACTTAGCGTAGCGGCGGACGCTAATGAACCTGGGGTGCAGCCTGCTAACTTCCCGATGCATTACTTCACTTCTTGGATGGAGCTGCATGTTCGAGGAGTGTTTGGTGCCCACAAAACTCCTCCATTCTTTGAGAGATTCATATTTCCAAGAATCATACGATTGATCGGGGCTTCCATCGTGTTTGCACCTCCGCGGGAGTCTAGGGGACTGCTTCTGCGTTCGCATCTAGTCGGGGCGAAGACCTCTTTTGTGGATAAGGTCATCACCATGGGTTCCGAGACCACTAAGTCGGTGGTGCCGCTGCGTGATGACTTTAAGGGCGGTGTCTCCGTGTTGAAGGCTCGGGAAATCCTCCACCTTTATTCCATTCGGCCGGGTTACTTGGTATTTAGGCAGAATGAAACGGCCCTCTTCATGAGGTATAACCCGCATCGATTTGCCCGGCAATCGAGTTATAACCAAGGAGTCCCGTTGGAAGCCTTCTTGGGAACACCTGCAGTCGGTCCAGAGGGAGTACGGAATGCGATGCATCACTTCATCCGGCTCAATACAGGCTCCTACTTTTTCATCAGTGAGCCCAGCTGTACCCCCAAGATACTCAATTCGTATGTGGCTTGGTACGCGCACGCGATGGGCCCAATTATCTTGATGGAGAAACGTCTACTGGTCGATCGTAGGGCTGCGCCTCCCGGCGGCAATCGCAAGGCTCCATTGCAGCCTAGGGTCCAGGTTATCCCTCCGACGAAAGAGGCCGGAGCAGATCGACCACGCGTGTTGGCCCCTCCGCGTGGACTGCCACTGCCTACTACGGTGGATGCCCCAACGGCACCCCGTGCTCCGACAGAGACGGTTAAAGCGGCATCGCCGGAGTCGGGTGCAGGAGCGGACATCGGGACTCGCCGCCCGAAAGTGACTGCCAAAACTGGCAAGCGCAAAGCTGCTCCGGGTGGATCCAAGGCTGGTGAACAAAAGAAGAAGAAGTCCACCTTATCCCTCGATGCGATTCTTAACTTGGAGCCCGCGGCTCATCCTGCCGAGACTATATGTGAGTACGGCAGCAACGAGGGTTTCGTGGTGGATCCTGAGGACACCAACCTAGCCGCCGCCATTGCAGAATCAGAGCGATCAGCGAGGCTCGAAGCGATGCTGAGTAAACTCGCCGAGTCCGGTAATCATCAGACGCCTTATTTGTTATCTCATTGCACTCTATATTGTTACATTTAACTAACTTTTGCTCCCTTTTTTAACAGGTATCTCCACTGAAGATGCTATCGCTGCATCCTTGAAGACCTTCCAAGAGGAGGAGAAGAAACGTGCACTGGCAAGCGTCGGTATGTTCTATCCCTTTCTCTTTTATAAGGAAAGTTTGTTGTCTTTTTATGATAGCCGACCTGACCTTCTCTTGTTTCTTTACAGGGGTGGTATTAATCGGCGCCAGGACCCTTCCCAAGCCCGTCATCGAAGTCCCAGCTCCGTCGAAGCTGCCGCAAGAGCCTCGGCTTGATGCAACAACGAGGGATGCTCTGAAAAATCTGGAGGCATCCCTCTACACGGATGAGGAGGCTTCGCTCAAGGAAGCTCTGATGGCATCTGTCTCATCGGCTCAAGAGGAGCGGAAGCGGTCCAGACGCGAAGCTAAGGCGCGCAGAGCTGCTCTGGCCGCAGGAGCGGGCCCTAGCACTGTTCCTCACGCTAGTACTCCTTCTGAAGAGCCCCCTGTGGCTCTGTCTACCGCTCATCGGCAAGTTGCATGCGCGGTTCGGAACGCTAATGATAAATCCGCTTCAGGTAGTACTCCTTTCAGAGCCTTGTTGTATGACTTGTAAAACTATTGGCTTATACATATCTCACCTTGCAGGGTCAAGTCCAATTGAGGGGGAGGCGGAGACGACCGTCGAGCCCAAGGGAGCGGAAGAAGCGGTATTCGCCGAACCCGAACCGACAATGGACAACTTTGTCGAGGCTATGGGGCCTGGAGCCGAGATTGAGGAACCTACCGCGGAGAAAGTCATTGATGCCGTACCCGAAGTGGCGGCAGATGAGATGATTGTCTCGACCGAGCCGAAGGCGGTAGAGGGCGAGGTACTTGAGGCTGGGGACCTCGTAGTGCCGATGGACGGGGCAGCTGTAATCGCTGATCCTGAGGGAGCAGCAGGTGAGGCGGCCATGATTCCTGAGGACGAGCTAGGCGCTCCTTCTCAGGAATCTGGCAATGTTCCTATCTTGGCCCTCCCTGTCTATGGTTCCCCGCCGCCTGCAGAGCTCGAGAGCATAGCAACGGTTCCCCTTGAGTCGGGTGATGAAGCTACAGGCGGTGGTCTTCCGTCAGTGGAGGAAGGGACCGCCTCAGTTTCTGCTGGCAGCTCGTCAGGTAATTTTTTTTTATCACCAGCATTTCCCCCTTTTTTTTTTGTATATATCTTGTGATCTCTTCTAACAAATTTGTTCTTGCAAGTGCGGCCAGTACCGATGCTCCACTGCTCGAGGGGGCACCGTCAACTACTGCTTTGGCAGTAGTCACCTCTCCGTCTTCCCTTGTGCCGTCACGGATGTTGGAAGGTATGGATTTACGACTCATGCATTAATCTTTCAAAAATGCGGCTTTTGTACTAACGTTACACCATTGTGCCTTTGCAGGAGTGCTTTTTGATCACTTGTATCAAGTGTTGCTCCCGCACTTTTCTTTCCCATCCGAACTCGCTTCTCCTTCTAGTGGCGCCGGTAATATCTTTATTGACTCCTTTTTTCTAGTAATGGGATGATTTCTGACTTTTCCTTTTCTTTATTGTAGTGCCACAAATCGAAGGAGGGGATGTAAGCCCTGTCGTGCTACCGGCCCTTCCGGCTCTGCCGTCCGTTGCTGCTGGTATAGTAGATCCCCTTTTTGGTAATCCTTTAACATCTTTTGAACCATCGCTTAACCCTGTTTTGTTTTGCAGCTATTGTTCCGGTTCCGGTCCCCTTCGCAGCTCGCGTCCTTTTACCGGCAGGTCCCTTTCTGAGACGTCCGTCTTCAAAGGGTGCGGTGATGAGTCTAGGCATGCTGAGCGGGTATATTGAAGAGCTCAGCATGGACGCTCTCCCTTCTGCTGTCGATTTCGCTGCGGATGTTAACCCGATGTTAGCGGCGCTCGTAACTTTTCATGACGAGGGCGTCGTTGAATCTTGGGTTAACCACTGCAGGGAGATCGAGGCCTGCTTGTATCGGCTAGAGTTGACGCGTCCTGCTCCCGAAGTTTTAGCTCTGAGCGCCCAACGCACAACTTGGCTCGAGCAAAGCACTTCGCACTCCCGCCACTTGGAGCAAGAAGCAGCTCGGAGACTAAGGGAATGCCAAAAGACCTCAAACGAAACGGCCCATCTGCGCGCTGAGGTTGAGGCAAATGCTGCCCAAGTGAAGACTATCTTTGAGGGTCTCTTGGAGCGCATCTCCCATGGGCTAAACTTAAAGAGGAAGCTTGACGTGGCTGAGCGCCATATCCCAAGTCGGGAGGCTGCTTATCAGGGCGTGAGGGAGCAGCTTGCAGTGGTCTTGCGGCAACGAGCCCAAGTGGAGGCAGAGCTGGCGGTGGTAGCCGATCAAGAGAAGGCATGGAAGGACATCTGCGAGCGATTGCTACACCTATGCAAGACGCTTCCTTCCCAATAACTGCCATTGTATCAATATACTTGTAATTTTCTTTTTTGAATAAGATGTATACATTCTTTATTCTTTTATACGATTCGCCATGTACTTGATTGAGTTAATAAATAAAGATACACATTTTTTTGCAATGTCTTGTATTATTTCTTTGCTTTCTCCCTTCTCTTATTATCAGCATGCTGTCTTGATAAACATGTTTGACAGGTAACAGAGTAAGCATTTTGGTTTCTTCAAGATATAACGATGGCTTAGGCCACAGGTTCAGATCTGCCGCCTAAGACTTTTCAATTCTATGAGCCGTGAGGGTCTCATAGAGATTTTTCTCCCTACGGATCGAGAGGATCTCATAGGTGGATTTTCTCCTTAGGAATCGTGAGGATTCCTAAGTGTGGTTTTCTCTTATAAGTCGTAAGGATCCTATAAGAGCATTTCTCCCTCTTACGAGTCGAGAGGACTCGTAAGCGGTTGTTTCCCTCTTTGTCGAGAATCGACTTCAGAAAGTGAGATCCGTGAATAGTATGCAAGAGACCATTTAGGATTGACTTGCAGGGTCCCATTGTTCAGGAAGCAAGTTTTTGAATCCTTACTGCCCGAGATGTGAGTCAGAAAAGCTCTCGTCACGGAGTGTTTGTATCCGTGAGTTGAGAAGATTTGCGAGGGATTATTTGTTTCCCAAGCGCCAAGGATTATTTGTGTCCTTGGGGTTTGAAACGAGTCGATGGTTCCCACGGAGGCGCTGGTGGCTCTGCGAGTCGACGCGGATCAGAAGGCTCTCGTCAAGGAGTGTTTGTATCCGTGAGTCGAGGAAATTGCTGGGATTATTTGTTTCCCAAGCGCCAAGGATTATTTGTGTCCTTGGGGTTTGAAACGAGTCTATGGTTCCCACGGAGGCGCTGGTGGCTCTGCGAGTCGACGCGGATCAGGAGGCTCTCGTCAAGGAGTGTTTGTATCCGTGAGTTGAGAAGTTTTGCGAGGGATTATTTGTTTCCCAAGCGCCAAGGATTATTTGTGTCCTTGGGGTTTGAAACGAGTCGAGGGTTCCTACGGAGGCACTGGTGGCTCTGCGGGTCGACGCGGATCAGGAAGCTCTCGTCAAGGAGTGTTTGTATCCGTGAGTTGAGAAGTTTTGCGAGGGATTATTTGTTTCCCAAGCGCCAAGGATTATTTGTGTCCTTGGGGTTTGAAACGAGTCGATGGTTCCCACGGAGGCGCTGGTGGCTCTGCGGGTCGACGCGGATAAGGAAGCTCTCGTCAAGGAGTGTTTGTATCCGTGAGTCGAGGAATTTGCTGGCTTCTTCGGTTGAAATGAACCGTTGAGGTTTGGCTTCGTCGTTCGACGGAATCCGCTGGGGAAGTATGGTTTTTTCTTTGTTTGCGCCCTTGGATTGTATACAGGGATCGATGTGATCTTAACTGTAGGGCCAGAGTTTTATCATCATTCTTTTTTTTGTTTTATCTCCGCAATGCTCTATCATTTCAGCTTTTATATCGCGAAGGTCGCGATTGCCCAATCATTTCGGCTATTTTTCGCGGCGCCCAATCATTTCGGCTCTTTATTTTATTTTTACTCGTTTTTTTTATTTTTTATTGCGAGTTGCCCAATCATTTCGGCTATTTTGCATGCATACATTTTTACTTGCTGCTTTTTATTGCAAGTTGCCCTATCATTTCGGCTATTTCGTATGCATGTGTGGCCTATTGGCTTTTCGCTGTAAACCGATTTCGGCATCAGCACCGCTACAACTGGGATATTATCAGGAGAGAATCATCATCTGCCTCTGTCGATGTCGAACAAAGGTGGCTTAGCGACCAGGGTTAGGGTCCTGTCGGCTAAGGCTTTTGACTTCATGAGCCGTAAGGGTTTCACGAAGTTATTTCTCCCTACAAGTCGTGAGGATCTTGTAGGTGTATTTTCTTCTTAGGACTCGTGAGGATTCCTAAGTGTTCGTTTCTTCTGTAAGTCGTAAGGATCCTACAGGAGGGTTTTCTCCTTGTAAGTCGAGAGGACTTATAAGGGTTGTTCATCATGCGAACATATCCCCAGTCTCGGATGAGACTTGATTAGGGAAATGTTTATTTGCGCCCGTGGATTGTATACAAGGGTCAATATTGAGCCACTTGTAGGGCAATATTGGAAGTTTGTGGGGGCTTGCTTAAGCACAGGTTTAGGTTTCTGTAACTTAAGACTTTCAAATCTCATGAGCCGTGAGGGTCCCATAAGAGAGTTCTCCTTACGAGTCGTGAGGATCTCGCAAGCGTATTTTCTCCTTAGGAATCGTGGGGATCCCTAAGTGTGTTGCTCCCTTGTGAGTCGTAAGGATCTCACGCGGGTAGTTTCTCCTTACAGGGTCGAGAGGACCCTATAAGTGTATTTTAACGAGGTTGCGCCCTTTCGGGTTTTCACAAACACTCGCCGGTAGCCCTGCTGTTTTTACTCACGGAGCCCTTTCGGGTTTTCATCCGTGCCCATTTTGCTTATGGACATACCGTTTTTTTTTTTTATATTCTTTTTATTTTCTTTTTCTCTCTTTTTTTTTTTTTTTTTTTTAACGAGGTCGCGCCCTTTCGGGTTTTCACGAACACTCGCCGGTAGCCCTGCTGTTTTTACTCACGGAGCCCTTTAGGGTTTTCATCCGTGCCCTTTTTGCTTATGGACATACCGTTTTATTTTATTTTATTTTTTTTATATATATTTTTTTTTACATCTCGTCAGCCTAGAGGTGCTGCGCTAGTAGTTTCAAGACGTCTCGGTCTGCTATTAGTTTAAGGACATTTCGGTCCGCCGTTGAGAGGGCTGGCTACTGTTTATAAAGCCTGAGCTTAGGAAGATAGCGAGCGGACATAGTCGTCGTCATCTATCATTGACCTAAACTAAGGCTCGTTAAGCGTAGTATTTCTTTAGGAAGCGACCGTTTATTGGCCTGAAAGGCCTTTCACCGTGCATGTCCATGAGTAGATAGGCTCCGCCCTGGTAGACCTTATCAATGATGTACGGTCCTTCATAATTTGGCTCAAATTTTCCCCGCTTGGCGCGATTGGGGACCATGGGCCTTTTGACGACTAGCACGAGTTCGCCTTGGCGGAATGTCCTCGGGCGGCTCAATCTTTCATATGAGCGCGTCATCTTTGCTTTATAAGCTTCCAAATTTTGCTGTGCAAGAAGCCGGATTTCATCAAGGGCGTCAAGCTCTTCAAACCGAAGGTGAGCATTTTCTTCGTCCGTCAACTCGTAATGGACTGCCACTCGTAGAGAGGGTAATTCTATCTCGAGGGGGAGTACTGCTTCCGTCCCAAATACCAACGCGTACGGCGTTGTGTTTGTGGCCGTTTTAAATGTAGTTCGATACGCCCAAAGCGCCTCTTGCAATCTTTCGTGCCAATCTCTCTTATTTCGTGACACCGTTTTCTTCATGATCTTCGTCAAGGTCTTGTTGAAGGCCTCAGCTAGACCGTTAGCTCGGGGGTTATAAACTGAGGAATATCTCCAGTCTATATTGTGCTGCTGTGCGAAGCGGCTAATCTTATGACTTCGGTAGGCTGGTCCATTGTCAAAGATGATCCTTCTTGGGGTTCCAAACCGGTATATGACATGTGTTTTGAAGAAATGGAGGATGTTCTCCGTTTTTACTTCCCTCAACGGTACCGCTTCTGCCCATTTGGAGAAGTAATCAGTCGTCGCCAAGATGAAACGATGTCCCTTTGACGATGCTGGTTCGATGGGACCGACTATGTCAGTTCCCCACATTTCAAATGGCCAACTAGCCACTGTTGGATGCAGTGGATTGGGATGCTGATGGATGAAGTCTCCATGAATTTGGCATGAATGACATTGCCTCGCGTATTCTAGGCAATCCTGCATCATCGTGGGCCAGTAGTAGCCCGTCCGCTTTATCCTTAACTTCATCTTAGGGCCTGCTTGGTGGGAACCGCAGAGTCCGTCGTGAACTTCTTGGACGACCCTTCTCGCTTCGTCAGGTCCTAAGCATCTCAACCACAGAGAATCGAATGACCTCTTGTACAGAGTATCATTGACGAAGGCGAAAGACAGAGCTCGTTTCATGAGCTGATGTCTTGCGGACGCATTTTCGGGCATTCGGTGGGACTTGAAGTAGTCTATAAAGACTTCCCTCCAATCCTCAACCTTCTCATGGTCTTTTATTTGTAAGGTCGACTGCTCAGTCGTTCCTTTTTCTTCGGACGATTCCGGAGATATTTTTGTTGGGGCGAGCACTCGACGGCTTTGTACTACGATTCTAACGTCGTCGAGGTTCTCGTCAGCCAGTTCTTTAGCAAGTTTGGCTAGTGCGTCTGCTTTGCTGTTTTCCGCGCGCGGTATGCTTTCCAACGTGTAGGAGGGAATTTGGATTAGCAGTTGTTGCACTTTTTCACCGTATTTTACCAATTCCGGTTTGCATGTTTGGTAATCGCCGTTCACTTGACTGACGACCAGTTGGGAGTCCCCGTATATGAGGAGGCTCTCAATTCCCATATCGATGGCGATCTCGAGGCCTGTTATCAAAGCTTCATATTCAGCTTCATTATTCGTTCTCGGCTCCGTTAAGGAGAAGGCGAAGCGCATTATTCCTCCTTGGGGAGTCACAAAGATGAGTCCCACCCCCGATTTGATCGTTGGCATACTTTGTTTGTGCTTTTTCATAGAGGACGCTCCATCGAAGTAAAGCTCCCAACGGGTATCACCACTGTCGATTGCGTCAAATGCATGTCTGTCTGGCAAATCGCAGTTTAAAGGAGAGTCGGCAGGTATGGGATGCTCAGCAAGGAAGTCAGCGATGGCCTGGCCTTTTACTGCCTTGAGAGGTTGATATGTTATGGAAAATTCCATCAAGAGCAGGGCCCATTTAGCGAGTCGTCCTGTCAATATGGCTTTTGACATTAAATATTTGAGAGGGTCCACTTTTGAAATCAGACGGACCTCGTGCGCCAACGCATAGTGCCTAAGCTTTGTTATTGCGAAGATTAATGCCAAGCAGTGTTTTTCAATGGGAGAATAGTTGCTTTCTGCCCCCAGCAGCACTCGACTTAAGTAGTAGAGTGCTCTTTCTTTCCCTTGATCGTTCTCTTGTGCCCATAATGCGCCTAAGGAACCTTCGAGGGCGGTCGTATAAAGAATGAGAGGCTTCCCCTTAACCGGGGCAGCCAACACCGGCGGGTTCTGCAGGTACTGCTTGATCTCATCTAGTGCGACTTGGCATTTTTGATCCCAAACGAATGGGGTTCCTTTCTTCATCAGGTGACTATAAGGGCGGCACTTTCCTGAAAGGTTGGCTATAAATCGCCGTATGTATGCGTGTTTCCCTTGGAGAGACCGCAACTGTTTGAGAGTCCTCGGCGGAGGCATTTCTATGATTGCTTTAATCTTTGACGGATCTATTTCAATACCTCGGTGTCGAACAACGAATCCCAGGAATTTGCCCGAGGAAACCCCGAACGCACATTTAAGAGGATTCATCTTCAGGTTGTACTGCCGAAGGCGTTGAAATACAGTCTTCAGATGCTCGAGATGTTCCCCGTATGATTTGCTTTTAACCACGAGATCGTCGATATAGCATTCAACGATTTCGTGTATAAGGTCGTCGAAGATCTTTGTCATGGCCCTCTGATAAGTAGCACCGGCGTTCTTCAAACCGAAGGGCATCACTTTATAACAAAATATCCCGAGAGGGGTCCTGAAAGCTGTGTGTTTCTGATCTTCAGGATGCATTTTTATTTGATTATACCCCGACGAGCCGTCCATGAAGGAGAAAATCTCATGAGTGGATGTATTGTCTATCATAAGTTCAGTAACTGGCACTGGGAAATCATCTTTTGGGCAGGCTTTATTAAGATCCCGAAAGTCTACGCATATGCGCACTGTCCCATTTTTCTTCATCACTGGGACGATGTTAGCGATCCATTCAGGGTATTGAACTTCCTGGATGAAGCCAGAGTCTATAAGCTTTTTGACTTCGGCGTTGATGCTCATCTCAAGCTCGAGTCGCATTCTCCTCGGCGCTTGTTTGACGGGCTTGATGTCCGGAGATATCGCCAATTTATGTACAGCAATTTCTGGATCTAGTCCCGGCATTTCGGAATAGTTCCACGCGAAGCAATCTTTGTGTTGTAGAAGCACATCCTTCAACGCAGTCACCCTTTCTTCAGATAACAGCTCGCTGATGAATGTTGGTCGCGGGTCATTTTCCGTCCCCAACTCAATTTTCTTGAGATTATCTGCAGTGGTGTGGATTCCATCCTCCAGTTCTTTCGGAGCTGGGGGAAATTCTGAGATTACCTCATCGCTGCTGTTTTCAAAGCACCAAGGGAAGTCGTTCATGTCCTCGGATTCTTCTTTTAATATTGTTACCACGTGGCAAGTGCGAATTTTCTGCCAATCCCAATGCGGAGTTGGTTTTTCTTTTGCAGCCTCGGGTTCGTGCTTCTGTGGTGGTGCTACCCTCCAGTTGTCAGAAAGCGCGAATTTGCCTAACTGATATTGGTCCTCAACCCAATTCTTAAAGGTGAAACAATCTTCAAGCGGATGCCCTACTACTCGATGGTAAGAGCAATAATTTGGGTTGGAGACTTCGCCTGCTTGCTCAGGGTGTTTAGACTTTGGCAGAGTAAGCATTTGATGTTTTAGAGCAAGATCAAGTATTTTCCTTGTTTTGTTCCGAGGAAACGAGTATGCTCGACCCATTTTCTTCATAAGGGCTAGGTCAATAACGCTCGCCTCTCGTATGCGTGGCTTCTTAGCTCTGTCTTGTGGTTGTCGAGCACCTTTTCGGCCCCTCGACTTGTTTTTGCTTTCGCGTCGAACCCTTTTTGTAGCAGGCTGACGTGGGGTAACATCTTCGTTCTTTACTGCCTGTCGAAGGAGACGCTGTGTCTTGGCTTTCTCATAGATCGCCATTTCACGATCGTGATCATCTCGGGCTTTTTGACTCGCATCCTTTATAAATTTGCTCACCGGGTCTTTAGACGATGGACTGGGCGGCTTTGTGTCAGGAACTTTTGCTGATTCGGGATTAGCGTCCTCCCATTGAGCGTCCGCTTCTTCATCAAAGTCATACATGGCATAACAGCTGTTTATTAACTCCCGTTTCTTTGGCCGGATGTACCCGAGCCCTTTTGTTTCCGTTCTCCCGTTAGGCAGTTTGCATTGAGTTCCGGGAACGTTCCAGACCTTGTCATAGAATTTGGCTTTTCTGATGGTCTGTGTGAAGGACATCCCTTGGCGTTTCAGCAGTTTCTTCAAACCTTCGGTATAATATCTGGGAAGACGGATAGGCTGAAGCTTGTCGAGCGTGGGATCCGCGCCATGCCAAATTTCTTTTTCCACCTTGTTTTCTTCAGAACGGTAGAATAGGATTGCCTTCTCGCCTTTTCTTCCGGGAGGGATATAGAATGTCTGCAATTCTTCTACGCTGTTGGTGTCGAGTGCATCCAGTTCTTTGTAATGTTCAAGCGGCACCATGGTTATCTGCAGACTTCGCTCTTCATCAGTGGAAATCTGTATTGAGGGCCGAGCGGGGAATACAGCATGAACTTCATCCTCTGAGTCACTACCGAAGATCAATGAAGGAACAGATGGTCCTGGCCTGGTGGACTGGGACGGACCTGAATAAATTATATCCTCCTCCTCCTCGGTGTCACTGCCGAAGACAGGGATGGTTGCGTTAGTTTTGTTCTCCGGTTTGTGACATCTTTCCGTGTCTTCGAAACTCGGTAGGAAGTATTTGGCATCTTCATACTTGCGAACTTCGTTCACGGAAAATGGATTCAACTCTCCTGCCACTGTGTACTCGAGGCCGTCCCTAGAATACTTCATGCACTGATGCTGTGTAGAAGGGATGATATTGTATTCGTGTAGCCATGGTCGGCCGAGCAGAGCATTGTAGCACGTCTTGGCGTCTATAATATGGAATTTGATGTCTGTGACGAGCACCCCGAAGCGTAGCGTCAATATCACAGATCCAAGAGTCTTTGAGGATTGAGAGTCGAAACCGGAGATGGTGATTTTGTCCCGGGCGAGGTGTTGGACACTGATGCAAATCTCCTTTAACACTCGCACATTGAGTAAATTGACAGACGATCCGTTATCGACCAAGATTTTTCCTATCTTTATGTCATGGCAGTATCCTGAGACATAAAGTGGGCGATTGTGTTCACACGTTCCGAGGAGAAGGTCTTCATCACCAAAAGCAACGTCGGCTGTGTGCACCTCTTCCAATTCATCCCTCATCTTTTGTTCGGCTAGGAAAGCTTGGAACTGGTCCGGATCTTGTAGGGCCTTAACCAAAGAATCCCTCGCCTCTTTTGATAGCAATAGGGCATCGAGAATGCTGAGTTGTGAGGGTAGCTTTCTCAGATGCGCCAAGACATTGTAATCTACTTTATTCCTTTTTGGGGGATTCTTGGCGGTTAACTCTTCCGCAACTTGGTCATCCAAAGCGATGTCTTCAGAGACCTTCTCTTTCCCTTTGTTTTTCTTATTCAAGGGTCCGAGGTTCTTTTCGGGTAATGTTCGATTGCGTAGCTGTATATTCTCGCAGGCCTTTGGTTCTTTTTCTTTTCCCGAAGTGGATTCTTCGAAGAGGGGACCAAGCTCTAGCTCTTCATCGGAGTCGCTCCCAAATGTAGGCACTTGTGACCCGGTAGTGTTAACCATGTAACAATTGCCGGCAGTTCTTTCAAGTTCTTTAGTCGTATTTCTTTGCTCTCGGCGAATTTTACGTTTTTCCCGTTTAAATCGTTGTCGATTAGCGACGTATCCTTGCCACCATCCATTGAAAGCTTTGCAATCTTGGGTGGAATGTGAGACCTTCTGATGGTATAAGCAATAAGAGGGGTGCATTTCTACCGCGCCAGTAACTTTTTCTTCAGAGGGTGGTAGCTTCATGCCCATCGATATGGCCTTAGCAAATTTCTTTTTTATCTTGAATTGGCTTTTGTCAGTGGCGGAGGCATTTTGCTCCAACAGGATCATTTCGGCTCCTTCCTCAAGTCGCTGACGCTTGGCCCTTTCGAATATAGCCGTCTCGCGTTCTCGATCAGCCTTGCTTTTCAACCGTGCTTCATTAAGAAACGCGCTAATCATTTCAACTGGTAACCCTGGGGTTCCTGATTCGGCATTTGCCCCCAGCGTTTCAGTGCCAGAAGTTTCTTCATCGTTCGTGGTCGAATGGAAGATCATATGACAGCTTGCTACATATTCGTCAGATTCATCCGATGAACTTTCTCCTTCATCTTCTTTTTGGAAGACGTGATCAAGGAACTCTTGGAGCATAATGGGAGTCCGTGCCTTTTGGTTGTACTCATCTAGCGCATCGATTTGCTTTTGTAAGTCCGTGCGCTTGTCACCAGGCTTCACGGGCTTCTTAGATTTCTTCTTCTTCTTTTTAGAAGATTTTGACGGCTGGCTATGAACGCTCGAACTGCCACCATCGGTCTTCGGAGTCGGTCGTGGCTTCAACATTCCCTCAATAACCTGCGGTTCCAAGGGGTTCTTCCATTTGACCGCTGGACAGGTCTGAAGATCATTTAGCATTCTCCTCGTTTTGGCTGATAATACAACCTCCCAGGGAGTTTCTTCAATAACGGAGCATGTTGCCCCCGGTGTATTCGTCCCTTTAGCGATGTGGGGCTGCGGGGGATTTACCTTCCATTTGTCAGATAACGCAAATTTACCCTGACGGTACTGGTTCTCGAGCCAATTCTTGAAAACGTAGCAATCCTCAATTGGATGGCCAAGCACTCGATGATAAGGGCAGTAATTGGGCTCGTTGACGTCACTCGGTTGTGACGGACGTTTTGGATCTGGCAAATTTATGAGCCTGTTGCGCAATGCTAGCTCAAATAGCCTCCTTGTTTTATCGCGGGGGAAGGAGTAAGCACGTCCCATCCTGTCCTCAAGGGGTACGTATGGGCGCGTATTGTTTGGACGAGCAACCGGCTTCGAGTCGTTCGGTTGTTGTTGGGCATTAGCGACGATGATCGCTTTTCCCTTTCCTTTATCGTTTCGGGAATCCGGCTTCGGGAGAGGGGGTTTATGGCCCATCTGGTCCATCTGCGCCAATTTGTCGATCAAAGCCTGGAAGGAAGTCGGCTTGAAGAACATCATAAATTGTGAAATAGTTGCTTGTGGATCAAGGGTTCCAACAAACATTCCCACCGCAGGGGCTTCTTCTATGCGCTGTTCACATTTAGACCATAGATTACGCCACCGTATAGCGTACTGAACCCACGTCTCGCCGGGTTTTACCCTGGCGTTAATCAGTGCCGTCATTGGGGTACGCTCGCTGGCACTTGCAAAACGTTGGGTGAAGAGCAGCTCCATCTCCGCAAAGGTTTTGATAGAGTCGTTGGGGAGCTCGGAATACCACTCGAAAGCCGTGTCTGATAAGCTTCCAACGAATTGGCGCAGCAAGAGTTTGTCGTCGCCTCCAGTGTTACCACAAAGCGCCCTGAACTGGGCAACATGTTGATGGGGATTGCCGGTCCCCTTGTAGACATGAAACTTAGGAATTGTGTAACCTGGCGGGTACTTAATTTGATCATACCAGCCCGGATATGGCCGTCCCATTTTTACAACGTGGCCGGCTGCTTCGGCCGCCTGATGCACCCGTATTTGTTGAGCAATATATTCATCCAAATCAGCTTTTGATATGGTATCCTCTTTAGCTGCGGATAGAGCCGGTGGAGGATTCGATGTCTCTCCTCTATCATCTTCAAGAATGATCGGGGGATCTCCAGCAGGTGGATCTGGTTGAATCATCATACCCACCACATCCTGGAACAGGAGGGCCATTTTCTTTATGTTGGCCGCCTGTTCCGCAGCCTCTTTGTCTCTCTTTTCCAGTATTCGGCGGAGGAACTCAGCGTCGGTCTCCTCCTCTTGGCGTTCATCTAAGGACGTCTCAGGATTCTCTTTTGGCCCCGTGAGTGCAGCCATTGTAGTCATCATCTCCTGGAGCTTTTGTTGCTGCTCCTGAGACCTGGTCACTGACCGGGTAAGCGGTCGGTGACCCGTAGAAGTACGACTTTCTTCTTTTCCTGAAGCCATATAGACCGTATGAACTGTTATGCCCCCTGACTTGGGGCGTTTCGGTTCGCCGCTTTTAGATTTTGTCATCGTCGCGGGAGCTTTCTCTGGTCTTTTCCTTTTATGGACCTTTGGGGTTGAAGGAGCCGTTGAAGTGGGCCTCCTAGCATTTGTTGCCCCCTGCCGTTTAATGGGGGGTTCTTGTCTTTCTCCACCTTCGCCTTTTTCTGGTGACGCAAGTGGTCCGGATCGATCACAGAGTTTTGAACCCTGCGCCATATTTTATAAACTTTTGATGACAGCCGTTGAGGGGGCTGTTCCTGTTTCGTCTCCGGAGCTTTTTCCATGGGTGGAGGAGACCTTTTCAATGTAGCAACCGGGGAGTTCTTTCTTACCTTCCTTAGCAATTCAAAGCTGTTCCCAGTTGGAACAGCAGCGTTGACCTCCGCCACTGGAGCAGGCGGGGTTAGCCCTGGAGGGGAGTTGCCTCCTGCTTTCCTTATTCGCTGCCAATGGCGACGTCGTGCACGACGGGCCTTTGGGACTGGCTCGGAAATCGATACAATTTCTTGTTGCCCCCTGTTTGGGTGTGGGGTAACTGCCGGTGTCAGCCTATCAAAGACTGATGCTTTTTGATCAGCTGAAGGAGGAGTAGGAACCGTCAATCTTGTGAAGACTGACTTTCTGATAGGAGAAGCCGCTCCAACGACTTCTGAAGCTGTGGCCGTTGCCCTCTTTGGGACAGCCATTTTATGATCCTGACCTAGCCTGGTGAAAACAGAGGCTGTCATCTTAGTAGCGGGCGACCCGTTGACAGGGGTCGTGGTAGCAGTGAGCCGGTCGAATACCGACTTCTTGTTCGCTTCTGGTGCGGATATCGGCATGGAGAAGCTTGTAGGTGGGACCATGGTCTCGAAGAACAAGCCGGTGGTGGCTTGCGTCACCTGGTTTACCGGCAAAGTCAGGAAGGAAGCCGCTTGGGGCCCATATGTCACCCCTCCTGGTGAAGTGGAGCGTTTGTTGCAGTGGCATCTCGAGCAGCTGGTGCAATTGGAGGCCATTGAATCTCGAATTCTGCGCCAGATAAAAGACCAAATCTTAGCAACTTGAAATCCGAGGACAACCATTTAACAAACCGCGATTGATTCGCGAAGAAGACACACGAAGTGTGGAGTGGAAAGAGGAAAACGTCCCACCGGGCGTGCCAGAATCTGTTCCCCTCCGAACGGCGGCCTGCGACGTTAGGACGTCACGTAGCCTGGGGTTCGGGGCAGATGCTATTTGGTTTTTATCCGTCCACCTCTCCGAAGATGCCAAGTTGGTTTATGGCACCGTGTATCGAAGGTTTGGACGGATGCGGCCGATGTAGCAGACTTTGTCAGATTCCCCCTCAGGGTGAGGGGTTTTTGATTGTGGGGACGCTCTTCCCTGCAGGCGCAAGCCCCTGCAGTTAATTACGCTATCGTGTTGCGATAACAACTTTCTCCTTCTCCAGAATTTCACTTCGTGTCGTGTATGTTTATTTTATTTGTGGTTGCCCGTGGATTGTATACGGAGACTTAGTGATGTCGTCGCCCGTAGGACGTGGATTAGTCCAAATCCGTGTTTGCTTAGATTTGAGTTTGGTGTTTTTAGTTTAAGGATGCATTGGTCGCGTTGCGACTAAGATCAACTTAAACGTTCATCAAGGATACGCTAGTCCTGTTTTGGACTAAGATCGACCTGACGTAGTGATTGATTTAATTATCCGGCCGTCGGGACTCGTCACCTCTCTGACGTCATTGAGGGATTACAACGACATACGTCTGAGGAGTTCCGAGATGTACCCTTGAACCAAAGTTGGTTTGGGATTTCATTGTTTATTTAGATGTCTAAGGACACGTTAACCGTATTTGGGGTTAAGATCAACTTAGGCAGGACCGTTTAGATCCGACAAAAGAGCGTTTGGGCCCTATTATGTCAGTTTAGGGACGTAGCGGTCCATATTCCAATTTAGGGACGTGGTGGTCCATTATTAGTTTAGGGACGTTTCGGTCCGATTTTAGTTCAGGGACGTTTCGGTCCGTCGCCAGTTTAGGGACGTAGTGGTCCGTCATTAGTTTAAGGACGTCTCGGTCCAATATTAGTTTAGGGACGTTTCGGTCCGATTTTAGTTTAGGGACGTTTCGGTCCGTCGCCAGTTTAGGAACGTTTCGGTCCGATATTAGTTTAGGGACGTTTCGGTCCGATATTAGTTTAGGGACGTTTCGGTCCGATATTAGATGAGTGGTCGTTGGGACTCGTTACCTCTCTGACGTCGCTGAGGAATTACAACGACAGATGTCAGAGGAGTTCGGAGATGTACCCTCGAACCGGTCATGACTTGGTTTATGAGGGGCATTTAATTTAAGGACTTACAGCCAGGATTGGGTTAAGTCCAATTTTTATTTTAGGCTTTGCCTGATTAGAAGAATCAATCTAAACAGGGCTTTGCCCCTTTCATTATTTTACAAGTCTGATTTGGGCCAGGCCCTTCTAATTAATGAGTTACAAGGACTCAGGAATTCTCCAAACAGGGCCTTGCCCTTTTTATTTATTATTTTTTTTTTCTGCAATTGGGCTAGGCCCTTTTAAATAATGAGTTTCAGAAACTCAAGAAGTTTTTACAAACAGGGCTTTGCCTTTTTATTGTTCTGTAATTTAGTTTGGGCCAGGCCCATTTGAATAACGAGTTTGCAGAAACTCAGGAATTTCTCCAAACAGGGCCTTGCCCTTTTATTATTTCAATTTAGTTTGGGCCGGGCCCAAAACAAGGGGTTGCAGAAACCCTAGAAATCTTCAGATTGAAGAACACAAGTGCATGGCACTTTGATTTGAATTTGGATCAAAGGAAAACAAGTTCTTGTTTTTTCCTGATCATACAGAACCGAGGGTTCATATTAAGTGCAAGGCACTATTTATTATTTTTTTATTTATATTTTTTTTTAGAACCAGGGGTTCCTATCAAGTGCAAGGCACTATTTATTTTCTCATTTTCTGTTCTTCAGAAATTTTACCTTCTTTTTTTTTGGTTCTTGATTAATCTTCAAGAGCTCTCTTTTTTCAGAAGCTTTTTCCCTCTCTCGATGATGATTGATTATCTGATGCCCTTTGAATGAGGCCTGGGGTCTTATTTATAGTGCCCACCAATTTATTGGATTTGTTAACAAAATCTTTCATGAATAATTTTGGGAATTTTCCCACCATTGGATCTCTGATCCAAGGGTTCCTGTTTTACAGGGGAACAGAAAAGATTTGTCTAAATCTTCATTCAGTTGCTGCGCAACTCACCAGCGTGTGACACGTGTCACGCATCCGTGCGGTTGCGCAGTTGCGGTTGCACAACTGCGCAGACACGTGTCGCACATCCGAGCGCTTGCGCAGTTGCAATTGCGCAACTGCGCAGACACGTGTCGCGCATCCGAGCGTTTGCACAGCTGGGACTGCGCAACTGCGCAGACACGTGTCACACATCCGTGCGCTTGCGCAGTTGCGACTGCGCAACTGCGCAGACACGTGTCACGCATCCGTGCGCTTGCGCAGACACGTGTCGCACATCGGTGCGTTTGCGCAACTGCGATTGCGCAACAGCGCAGACACGTGTCACGCATCCGTGCGCTTGCGCAGAAACGTGTCGCGCATCCGTGCGCTTGCGCAGTTGCGATTGCGCAACTGCGCAGACACGTGTCGTGCATCCATGCGCTTGCGCAGACACGTGTCGCGCTGCCATGCATTTGCGCAGTTAAGTCTTTAATTACGTTTTCTGAAGAGCCTTGCTCTGATGGGACGCACCGTCTCGGGCGTTACGCTGCCGAATTGGCTTCTGCCACGTGGCAAATTGCGCACTGCGCACGGAAACCGAAGCGTTGCTTCAAATTTTGAATTTTCAAAATTCAGTAGAGCCTTGCTCTGATTGGGGGAAACAACTGCCACACATATCAATATCACCCGTAGCAACATAAGGCTCGGGTGCAATATATGATGGTTGTGGTCGGTGTAATGTGGATGGTTCGGGGTGAGAAGACCGGAAAGATGTGGACAGACATGCTTGGAATGCGCTGCTTGGATCGTGTTGGAATGATACGGAGGTGTGGGGAAATCTGCGTTTAGTATATAAATTGTTATTATAATATTATTCCTTAATATTTTCGTAACTAAATCATCACTTGTTTCAAATTTATTTACCTGTGGAAGGCTGTGTGTGGTAATTCTTGCTGTTCTTCTGGGGTGCATGTAACTGCAGCAGTCGACTGGAAGAACCTGGATTTATGGATTTTATTAAATGTTTGAATATTAGTATATAGGTATTACTAAAATATTTAAATATGGGTTTATAAAATGTTTACCCATGAGTTTGAAGGTTTGAATAATGTTGTGTATTGTCATATCCACCGGCACTGACGGTATCATCGTTGACCATGTGACCGTACCCCCAAGAACTATCTCCGGTATTACCATCAAAATTACCCGTTGGAGGGGCATCTGATACTTCCAATTGCTCCTTCTGAACCAAAAGTTCAAAAGAATGTTGGGTGCTTGAGAGACCGAAATCTATCATCGAAGATATTGATGCATCGTCTATAATTTCAACCAATGCATTTCCACTGCACATAGGCCATATACAACTTAACCCTACTTTCACGGGGATCGTATTTCGTAATTTTGAACACTTTAGTCTCTAGTTCATCATAAGTCGTTGATACTTCCAATCGCATGATTCGTGCAGACCCGCCCATATACTCGGGACCTTGTGCACTTGTGATAACCTGGCCATCGTATTTACATACAACAAATATACTTGGGGAGGCCATAATCCTGCACAAAAAACAGTTATAATTTTTATGTTGTGTTGAAATTGCAAAAAACTTTCAAACTCGAAAATTGCTTACCTCCAATACTTTATGAATTGTTCCACTGCTCGAAGATTGCTTACTCGCAGACTATGGTACTGAACTTGACCTTCTTCTAAAACTCCACACTTACACAAAATTGATAGCGGAGAAAAATTGATCGAAGTAAATGGATAGTGACCGGTGTAGGATGAAAATTTGACAGAGATGAAATGGGTAGTGAAATGTATAGCGGAGACATATTTATAGGATATGAGGGCGGCAAGATATTGAAAAGGGCGGGTTCTAACAACCCGCCCTCTTAATTGACCTGACCGACTCTGGCATACTGGTACAAATAATTATTGAAGATGGCGGGTTTTAATAACCCGCCCTCTTCAATATGATGTAAAGTGATTTGATAAGAGAAAACAAAATTAATGAAGAGGGCGGGTTCCAAGAACCCGCCCTCTTCCTTTTGTGAATAGTATACCCAGTAACTGATTTGACAATTAATGAAGAGGGCGGGTTTTAATAACCCGCCCTCTTCAATATGATGTTATCATGTTCTGAACACTACTTACACATAATTTTAATAAATAAATATATTAAAATAAAGTGATTTGACAACACAATATAAAGAAACAAAATTAATGAAGAGGGCGGGTTCCTGAAACCCGCCCTCTTACTTTCTGAATATTGCTCGTAATTAAAGAAGATGGCAAATCAGTACTAGGCAAATAGTACTGATTTGACATCAAATAGTACTGATTTGACATCTCACATTACTGAAGAGTGCAAATAGTACTGACTAATTAATGAAGAGGACGGGTTCCTGAAACCCGCCCTCTTCTTTGTGAATAGGAACTGATTTGACAGCTCTCTGGTAATTTTTGAAGAGGGCGGGTTCCTGGAACCCGCCCTCTTCATTAATTAGTAATTGATTTGACTAATTATTGAAGAGGGCGGGTTCCTCTTTGAGAACAAAGACTGTAGCGGGTTCCTGCAACCCGTTCACCCTCTATAAAACCCGACCATCAATCAAGAATCAACCACACTTTCTAATCTCTACTTGATAAAACTCTCGACAAATCTCTGCTCCAGTACATTTCAATGGAGAATCAACCACTCGACAAATCTATGCTTGTGCATCAAAACGAACACAGATCGTTCAATATATTACACGGGGAGGAAATATTCTAAACTTAGTTAATTTTTTTTAATTACACCTTTCATTTAATTCTAATAGTTGAAAATAACATTATTTAATTTTGCAGGATGGAGATAATCTCACCGTCGTCACGCATAGCTTAGACAAATGGATAGTTAGCGACCAACGAATAAACCATCGGCTTAGACGGGCCGGATTTTATGAAGCGTCGTTGATTCGTCATATCCAAATCGACCACGCCCTCGTCACCTCTCTGGTCGAGCGTTGGAGAAAAGAGACCCACACCTTTCATCTAAGATGCGGTGAGGCCACAATCACACTCCAGGATATTGGCCTCTCACTCGGTTTACGGGTCAATGGGCTTGGGTTGGTCGGAGGAAAAATTGTTGGTCCAGATACCGACCACCCGTACTGGGATACATATGCCGAGTTTGCTCTCGGACAGGTAAACAATTTCATTCTGATTTCCCTATTTAGTGTACTTATTTTATGTTTTACATTATTTCTAGCTTTAATATTTAAAAAAAATGCTAATATCAGGCACCAGGAGGCCACAGTAAGGGCTATAAAATCAATTTAAACTGGTTAAGAGATACATTTAGTAATATCCCTGATGAAGCCACCGATGAAGTTTTGGATAGACATGCACGTGCCTACATTCTGTACATGATCGGTTCTTGGTTGATGCCGGACCAATCAGCAACGCATGTCCATCCGTTATACCTTGGCTTCCTAGCGGATTTTGATGTCTGTGGCCAATATGCTTGGGGAGCAGGGGTCCTGGCCTTTCTTTATAAGGAACTCGATAAAGCATGTGCTCCTACGAAGAATAAAATTTGTGGATCCATTACATTACTTCAGCTAAATTCTTTATTTTTCACAGCTAGAATTTTGCAATATTGGTTTTCTCTCTTATAATCTGAAACTTTATTTATAGATCTGGTCGTGAGAGCATATGTATATAGGAAGACCAGAGAATATTAAAATAACTGGCTTGGATATCCCCGGAAAACCGCTCGGCTGCTGGTGGAATGGGAAGAAAGCGTATAAGGCTCCTCGTCGAGTGCTTAGGTACTATAGAGATGAGTTGGATCGCATGGAGGCGGCTCAGGTAATCATAATTTAGGTAATTAAATTTGTTTTACAATTTTGAAATACCTTAATCACAATTTTTTTACTATGTTATTTGCGCAGTTTCTGTGGACGCCTTATACAGCAGATCGTCTACAACACTTACCCGGCATCTGTCTCGAAGGAGAGCCGGTTTGGCGGGCTCGATGCCCACTCCTCTGCATTAATGTCGTTGTTATGCACCTCCCGGATAGGGTATTGCGACAGTTTGATAGATTGCAACATATTCCTGTCCCGCCGCCTTCGCCTATGACAGTAGAGAGAGACATGCGGGGAGGAAATACGGAGCGTGATTGGAGGGAGCATCATCATCAGTATTTGCTGAGATGGGAGGATAGGCAGCGTAGTATTGCCTTACAGCAAATAGGTGACCACACAGCCACCGACGCTACCAAAGTATATCTACAGTGGTATAAGCGTGTCAGCATAAGATATCTTTCCGCTCCTCCCAAAAACTTCCCAAACATCTCGCGGTACGAGCCTAGAGGCCACATGGAACGAGATTTGGTAAGTTGAATTCTTTATATCATATTACTTTTTAACATCCGGCGGTATGAGTCAATACTTATTTCTAATGTAACGACAGGCTCGTGGGTTGCATCTCGTACAAACAATGGTGCAGGAACCATATCCGACTGATGCTGGTCCGGCATCTCAGGCTCGATTTTCAAATGTCGACCAATTAATTGGTGATGTATTTGGTTCATATGGTATTTCTCAACATTTATCGCCGGCACCGGAGCCGCAGTATCAGCCGGCACCGGAGCCGCAGTATGAACCGGCACCGCAGCCGCAGTATGACCCGGCACAAGAGCCGCAGCATCAAGGAGATCCAGCGCAGCAGGATCGGTGGTTTGGATCACCATACCGTCAGCAGCAACCCTGGCATACCGGACAGGCGCAACAACACCAGTCTTGGGGATCAGGTTTTGCAGAACAGCCGTCTTGGGGGTCAGGTTTTGCGCAACAACAGCACCCTTGGGGGTCAGGATTTGCGCAGCCACGGGGCCAAGGTTTTGTGCAGCATCAGCCGCATGAAACCGGGACAGGTTCTTCGCTACAACTGCCCAGTTGGGACACGGATTTAGCGTCCTACGCAAATTTGTTGGGAAGCAGCACATATCCGACACCTGTCCCACATTCAGGTTCAGGATTTGTGGATCAACAGCCTGTCCAAGACGCTGCTGAAGACGAAACTGAAGCAGAACCCGAACCCGAAGCAGCAGAGCAGCCGCCGCCGCCATCTATCCAAGAAACAGGTGGTTCCTCCAGTCATACCAGGAGGCATAGGCTTATGTCAAGCCTTCTCGGATTTCATAAGGGAAAAGGAAAAGGAAAAAAATAGTATTTAAATTTTACAAACAGATAGGATTTTTTCACATTGGAAATTTGACCGATTCATTTTGATATTATAAATTTGACCGTCGAGATAGAAATCGGATAGGAATTTTTGGCATTGTAAATTTTGACGGATTCATTCTGTAAAAAACATTGATATAGTGAAATTTTATTATTTAATTTAAATGTTTTTTTTCGTCTATTTACTTTTATTTTATTTTTAAGAATTATAATTATAATTATAATTATAATTATAATTGGTTGTTGAAATATAAATCAAAGTCTCGTGGTTGTTAAATCTGTTCATGATAAAGGACCAAGAGATTTTGATTTATGTTTCAACAACCAATTATAATTATAATTATAATTATAATTATAATTCTTAAAAATAAAATAAAAGTAAATAGACGAAAAAAAACATTTAAATTAAATAATAAAATTTCACTATATCAATGTTTTTACAGAATGAATCCGTCAAAATTTACAATGCCAAAAATTCCTATCCGATTTCTATCTCGACGGTCAAATTTATAATATCAAAATGAATCGGTCAAATTTCCAATGTGAAAAAATCCTATCTGTTTGTAAAATTTAAATACTATTTTTTTCCTTTTCCTTTTCCCTTATGAAATCCGAGAAGGCTTGACATAAGCCTATGCCTCCTGGGATGACTGGAGGAACCACCTGTTTCTTGGATAGATGGCGGCGGCGTCGTCTGCTCTGCTGCTTCGGGTTCGGGTTCTGCTTCAGTTTCGTCTTCAGCAGCATCTTGGACAGGCTGTTGATCCACAAATCCTGAACCTGAATGTGGGACAGGTGTCGGATATGTGCTGCTTCCCAACAAATTTGCGTAGGACGCTAAATCCGTGTCCCAACTGGGCAGTTGTAGCGAAGAACCTGTCCCGGTTTCATGCGGCTGATGTTGCACAAAACCTTGGTCCCGTGGCTGCGCAAATCCTGACCCCCAAGGGTGCTGTTGTTGCGCAAAACCCGACCCCCAAGACGGCTGTTCTGCAAAACCTGATCCCCAAGACTGGTGTTGTTGCGCCTGTCCGGTATGCCAGGGTTGCTGCTGACGGTATGGTGATCCAAACCACCGATCCTGCTACGTTGGATCTCCTTGATGCTGCTGCTCTGGTGCCGGGTCATACTGCGGCTGCGGTGCCGGTTCATACTGCGGCTCCGGTGCCGGCTGATACTGCGGCTCCGGTACCGGCGATAAATGTTGAGAAATACCATATGAACCAAATACATCACCAATTAATTGGTCGACATTTGAAAATCGAGCCTGAGATGCCGGACCAGCATCAGTCGGGTATGGTTCCTGCACCATTGTTTGTACGAGATGCAACCCACGAGCCTGTCGTTACATTAGAAATAAGTATTGACTCATACCGCCGGATGTTAAAAAGTAATATGATATAAAGAATTCAACTTACCAAATCTCGTTCCATGTGGCCTCTAGGCTCGTACCGCGAGATGTTTGGGAAGTTTTTGGGAGGAGCGGAAAGATATCTTATGCTGACACGCTTATACCACTGTAGATATACTTTGGTAGCGTCGGTGACTGTGTGGTCACCTATTTGCTGTAAGGCAATACTACGCTGCCTATCCTCCCATCTCAGCAAATACTGATGATGATGCTCCCTCCAATCACGCTCCGTATTTCCTCCTCGCATGTCTCCCTCTACTGTCATAGGCGAAGGCGGCGGGACAGGAATATGTTGCAATCTATCAAACTGTCGCAATACCCTATCCGGGAGGTGCATAACAACGACATTAATGCAGAGGAGTGGGCATCGAGCCCGCCAAACCGGCTCTCCTTCGAGACAGATGCCGGGTAAGTGTTGTAGACGATCTGCTGTATAAGGCGTCCACAGAAACTGCGCAAATAACATAGTAAAAAAATTGTGATTAAGGTATTTCAAAATTGTAAAACAAATTTAATTACCAAAATTATGATTACCTGAGCCGCCTCCATGCGATCCAACGCATCTCTATAGTACCTAAGCACTCGACGAGGAGCCTTATACACTTTCTTCCCATTCCACCAGCAGCCGAGCGGCTTTCCGGGGATATCCAAGCCAGTTATTTTAATATTCTCTGATCTTCCTATATACATATGCTCCCACGACCAGATCTATAAATAAAGTTTCAGATTATAAGAGAGAAAACCAATATTGCAAAATTCTAGCTGTGAAAAATAAAGAATTTACCTGAAGTAATGTAATGTATCCATAAATTTTATTCTTCGTAGGAGCACATGCTTTACCGAGTTCCTTATAAAGAAAGGCCAGGACCCCTGCTCCCCAAGCATATTGGCCACAGACATCAAAATCCGCTAGGAAGCCAAGGTATAACAGATGGACATGCGTTGCTGATTGGTCCAGCATCAACCAAGAACCGATCATGTACAGAATGTTGGCACGTGCATGTCTATCCAAAACTTCATCGGTGACTTCATCTGGGATATTACTAAATGTATCTCTTAACCAGTTTAAATTGATTTTATACCCCTTACTGTGGCCTCCTGGTGCCTGATGTTAGCATTTTTTTTAAATATTAAAGCTAGAAATAATGTAAAACATAAAATAAGTACACTAAATAGGGAAATCAGAATGAAATTGTTTACCTGTCCGAGAGCAAACTCGGCATATGTATCCCAGTATGGGTGGTCGGTATCTGGACCAACAATTTTTCCTCCGACCAACCCAAGCCCATTGACCCGTAAACCGAGTGAGAGGCCAATATCCTGAAGTGTGATTGCGGTCTCACTCCATCTTAGATGAAAGGTGTGGGTCTCTTTTCTCCAACGCTCGACCAGAGAGGTGACGAGGGCGTGGTCGATTTGGATATGACGAATCAATGACGCTTCATAAAATCCGGCCCGTCTAAGCCGATGGTTTATTCGTTGGTCGCTAACTATCCATTTGTCTGAGCTATGCGTGACGACGGTGAGATTATCTCCATCCTGCAAAATTAAATAATGTTATTTTCAACTATTAGAATTAAATGAAAGGTGTAATTAAAAAAATTAACTAAGTTTAGAATATTTCCTCCCCGTGTAATATATTGAACGATCTGTGTTCGTTTTGATGCACAAGCAGAGATTTGTCGAGTGGTTGATTCTCCATTGAAATGTACTGGAGCAGAGATTTGTCGAGAGTTTTATCAAGTAGAGATTAGAAAGTGTGGTTGATTCTTGATTCATGGTCGGGTTTTATAGAGGGTGAACGGGTTGCAGGAACCCGCTACAGTCTTTGTTCTCAAAGAGGGCGGGTTCCTGGAACCCGCCATCTTCATTAATTAGTCTTACCAGAGAGCTGTCAAATCAGTTCCTATTCACAAAGAAGAGGGCGGGTTTCAGGAACCCGCCCTCTTCATTAATTAGTCAGTACTATTTGCACTCTTCAGTAATGTGAGATGTCAAATCAGTACTATTTGATGTCAAATCAGTACTATTTGCCTAGTACTAATTTGCCATCTTCTTTAATTACGAGCAATATTCAGAAAGTAAGAGGGCGGGTTCCAGGAACCCGCCCTCTTCATTAATTTTGTTTTTTTATATTGTGTTGTCAAATCACTTTATTTTAATATATTTATTTATTAAAATTATGTGTAAGTAGTGTTCAGAACATGATAACATCATATTGAAGAGGGCGGGTTATTAAAACCCGCCCTCTTCATTAATTGTCAAATCAGTTACTGGGTATACTATTCACAAAAGGAAGAGGAACCCGTCCTCTTCATTAATTTTGTTTTCTCTTGTCAAATCACTTTACATCATATTGAAGAGGGCGGGTTATTAAAACCCGCCCTCTTCAATAATTATTTGTACCAGTATGCCAGAGTCGGTCAGGTCAATTAAGAGGGCGGGTTGTTAGAACCCGTCCTCTTCAATATCTTGCCGCCCTCATATCCTATAAATATGTCTCCGCTATACATTTCACTACCCATTTCATCTCTGTCAAATTTTCATCCTACACCGGTCACTATCCATTTACTTCGATCAATTTTTCTCCGCTATCAATTTTGTGTAAGTGTGGAGTTTTAGAAGAAGGTCAAGTTCTGTACCATAGTCTGCAAGTAAGCAATCTTCGAGCAGTGGAACAGTTCATAAAGTATTGGAGGTAAGCAATTTTCGAGTTTGAAAGTTTTTTGCAATTTCAACACAACATAAAAATTATAACTGTTTTTTGTGCACGATTATGGCCTCCCCAAGTATATTTGTTGTATGTAAATACGATGGCCAGGTTATCAAAAGTGCACAAGGTCCCGAGTATATGGGCGGGTCTGCACGAATCATGCGATTGGAATTATCAACGACTTATGATGAACTAGAGACTAAAGTGTTCAAAATTACGAAATACGATCCCCGTGAAAGTAGGGTTAAGTTGTATATGGCCTATGTGCAGTGGAAATGCATTGGTTGAAATTATAGACGATGCATCAATATCTTCGATGATAGATTTCGGTCTCTCAAGCACCCAGCATTCTTTTGAACTTTTGGTTCAGAAGGAGCAATTGGAAGTATCAGATGCCCCTCCAACGGGTAATTTTGATGGTAATACTGGAGATAGTTCTTGGGGGTACGGTCACATGGTCAACGATGATACCGTCAGTGCCGGTGGATATGACTATATATAAAATTATTCAAACCTTCAAACTCATGGGTAAACAAATTATAAACCCATATTTAAACATTTTAGTAATACCTATATACTAATATTCAAACATTTAATAAAATCCATAAATCCAGGTTCTTCCAGTCGACTGCTGCAGTTACATGCACCCCAGAAGAACAGCAAGAATTACCACACACAGCCTTCCACAGGTAAATAAATTTGAAACAAGTGATGATTTAGTTACGAAAATATTAAGGAATAATATTATAATAATAATTTATATACTAAACGCAGATTTCCCCACACCTCCGTATCATTCCAACACGATCCAAGCAGCGCATTCCAAGCATGTCTGTCCACATCTTTCCGGTCTTCTCACCCCGAACCATCCACATTACACCGACCACAACCATCATATATTGCACCCGAGCCTTATGTTGCTACGGGTGATATTGATATGTGTGGCAGTGATGATGATGAAATCGGTGAAGGTCATCAGGGGGAGGATAGCGTGGAATATGCTGCTGGATTGAATGAGGTAGCATTCTTTGATGGTATGGTTGCGAATAACGATTTTGTCGAACTAGAAGATCCCGGCCTCGATCCGCTGGAAGATGATGGTTGGGTAGACTTAGCCGTGGCAGAAGTAAATACGGCACTCTATTTGGACGCGACAGCAGCAAGCGAAGATTGCATCAGCGTCGGGGATTTGTTTCAGGAAAAAGAAGATCTTATTTGTAAGCTGAAATCGTGGTCCATTCAGCAAAACGTTACATTTAAAACCGAAGAGTCAAATAAGACGTACTATACTGTGGTATGTACGAAAGGCTCCTGAATGTCAGTGGAGATTGCATACTTGTTGTTCTAAAAGAGCCAAGGCTTGGAAGGTCACGAAATACAGCCAAGAACACACTTGCATCAATTCTATTATGTTACAGGATCACCGGAATTGCACTTCATCTTACATTTGCTCGCTAATCATGCCCCTGATCCGTACAGATGTGACGATGACTCCCCGAGAGATACGGCTCTTGGTTAGCGGAGAGCATAAAATTCAGATTTCGTATGTGAAGGCATGGGATGCTCGTAGAAAGGCTTTGTGCAAGATATTCGGGGACTGGGAAAGCTCGTACAACTCACTAGTCCCTTTTATGGAAGCCATGAAAGCATCAAATCCGGGGACCGTATACCGGTTAAAAACCACAGAAACAGACGTCGAGGGCTCTGTCAGGTTTCAAAGAATTTTCTGGTGCTTTGGTCCATGTGCTGTTGGTTTCACACACTGTCGGCCGGTATTGTGCGTTGATGGTACGTATCTATACGGTAAGTACAGAGGCTGCATGTTAATTGCTACAGGTGTTGATTCTAATAACGGTATATTTCCGTTGGGATTTTCTATTGTCGAGGGTGAAAATACATCATCCTGGTCATGGTTTTTCCGTAACCTCAAAAATATCCCATCTGTTCTTCATAAAACGGATTTATGCATCATATCTGATAGATATCCGGGAATACTAGCTGCAATGAGATCTGTATTTCCGACGACCCCACATAGGTTTTGCCTACGACACTTCAGGCAAAATTTTGATCGAAAATTAAAAAATTCGGATCTACATAAACTTATGTACAGAGCCGGTGAAACGCCTGACCCTAATGTTCACGACATATACATGACGAAAATTGGGGAGATGAGTCAAGCCGCGAAAGCGTGGTTAGATGAGTATCCAGTACGCATGTGGTCACAAGCACATGATGATGGGTGCAGATATCTCCTAATGACGACTAATATGTCTGAAAGCTTCAACGGGGTCCTTAAAAGGGTTAGAGGCTTACCGATACAGGGGTTGATTGTTCGAACCTTTTTCCGGATGAATACTTATTTTGTGCACAGAAGAGAAAAGTCCTTGGCGATGGACACTCCGCTCACCGCGTACGAAGATATCTTTCGGAAAAGAGAGCGCAGGGCACAATACTACAGATCCGAAAGGTTTGACACGGCGGAGTTTCAGGTAACGGGCGGTAATGGGAATCAATATACCGTGAACTTTAGAGATGAAGGGCTCTCTTCGTGTACATGCGGTCTTTTCCAGCAACAACATTTACCTTGTGCCCACGCAATTGCTGCTGCGAACAGCATGCATACCTCACATTACAATTTTGCTTCCCATTACTATACAGTTTCTAATTACCAAGGTGCATACGATCCAAAATTTCATTCTATACCGGACAGTCGCTATTGGCACTATTATACTGCTAACAGACAAACACCGACTGTATTACCGCCGGAAAAAAATATAAGGCCCGGAAGACCTAAGGTGCGTCGAGATCGAATGACAATAGATGCTGATCCTCAGCAAAGGCAATCCAGATGTAGCCTATGCAAACAACCAGGCCATTATAGGACCAGATGTCCAGGATATGCATCAGGGACGGGACCTTCAGGATCGTGACAAGTGCACTCAGATTTTTTTGTATTATAAATTTGACGGATTCATTTTGTTATTATAAATTTGACCGTCGATATAGTATTTACATTTTACAAATAGATAGGATTTTTTTACATTGTAAATTTTGACGGATTCATTCTGTAAAAAACATTGATATAGTGAAATTTTATTATTTAATTTAAATGTTTTTTTTCGTCTATTTACTTTTATTTTATTTTTAAGAATTATAATTATAATTATAATAATATTATAATTATATAATTAATAATTATAATTAATAATTTAAATAATTAAAAAAAAACTAATGGGGCGGGTTCCCCCCTATACAAATGTATAGGGGGCGGGTTCCCAGAACCCGCCCCCTATTCTGGGGGTGGGGGGTGGGGCAGGATGGGGTGCAAACCATCCTATATTGCTAATTTTAATTTTTCCTACCCTATTTTAATAATATAATTTTAAATTAATATTATTTCAAAAGAAAACCTTATGGTATTTTTGTGCAACTGTTTCTTGAGCATAATATGCATACACAATGCAAGTAACAGCACCAGGCAATGTTTATAGCTTAGGAGTCCTGTTGCTAGACATCGTACCAGTAGACGAGCAATTTGGCAAAGACATAGATCTCGTGAAATGGGTACACAGCGCATCAAAACGAGGTGAGACCCCCGAGCAAATAATGGACACAAAATTGAGCACGGTGTCGTTCCTGTGGAGGAAGCAAATGCTTGGGGTCTTAAAAATCGCGATGCTGTGTACTGATAGCACGCCAGCGAAGAGGCCGAAAATGAAGAGGCCGTGGAGATGCTTGTCAAGATAAAAGAGAATTAGTTGGCGACGCTGAATATGTATGTATGTATTATGTTGTAAGACTTAAAAATTGTAATCCAAGATTGTGTTGTGTAACCTAATGTAACGCTTATCTTTAAAAGTTTCGATTGCCTGAAGGAAGGGCTTGTTAATGGAAAATGTTTGACATATGTCCTTTTAAAAAAAAAAAAAATCTTCATGTTAATACATTTGAGTATAATAGCATAAAACACCATGAACTTTTCCAGTTTACATAGAACACCGATTCAGCTTTAAAAACTGCGGTAAACACCCTCGAACTTTTTGAGCAATGTACTGAGAATTGCAGAAAACACCACACCTTCAACAGATTTCTATAAAATACTGATGGTGTTTTATGTAATTTACCGCACCAGAAACTGAGCCGCATCAGAAACTAAGCATAGGTGCCCGAAACAATGGCAATCGGCATTAGAGACACAAATTTTAACCATTTTGGATCAAATCACAAGTTCAACTTAAACCCTACTGATGAGTTAGCAACTAAGAATAGAGAGGATAAACCCTAACTTGATCCAAAACAGGACCACACAAAGAACCAGCATCCCCAGCCTTGACATGATAATGAGAGCTAAAGAAAGTAAGCCTGGTCCTAGCCTCCATTGCTCGAAACTTCAAGCTCCCATCTCTAAACCCACCCTTCCCTTTAGAATGAAAAGCGACTTGCACAGTTGCGTTACCTACAAAAGCTTCAACCATCATATCCCCATAACAACCGTTCATAGCATCTCCGACCGCAAATGTGAGATTGTAAAACATGCTTGGAACCGTTCTGATTATTTGCGCGATTGCGCTCTCTCTCCCTGCAACAAGCTCGACTGCGTATCGGCCTAAAGGTATTGATAGATGCGAGCTGTCGATGAATCAAATGGCTTTGAGGGACTCGATGATCCAACCAGGGAGCGGAGAAGATGAGTCTTGTTGTTCTGGAGCGAGGAGGATGCCTGATGTTGAGTTCGGAAAGATGTGGGGACATATTCAAAGCCTCTGTTCTTTACGAGGTTACCTGTAACATCCATAAATAACATATATGATAACAAAACTATGTTTATGTTTCTACTAACCGAAGATTCAATGGCTTGATGATGCCAAATAGTCATTTTGTGCATGTTGGTAGGATATTTATGCATAATAAAATTTTGTGCACAAAATATGTTCATGAAAAGGTAAAACCATTCGTGTTGCTATATAAACCAATAGATTGAGGATGAATAAAATTTTAACTTCTGGTGACATTTTTCCTTTTATCAACCTGCAAGATTGGTAACATCTCAAGTAAAAGGCTAAGTTTCATAAGCCAGAAATAATTAAATGATAAGGACATAAGTATGGAGCATAGCCCCGCGCGCGATGAAACTTATCTCTCTCAAAATGAGAGGTCACAATTAGATCCTCATCAGCTCCAGGATTATGAAACATCAGCGTCACTGTAGAATTGGCGGCCCTGAATCCCCAAGCATACGTATCCACCTCATAACTAATATACACAGTCTGCATTAGTAAATCACCGGCACCAGGCACCACCGACACCCTTTGCACATCATCTAGTGCACAAGTCTTCGAGGCACTAAACGTGACCGAGTAAAGAGAGCCAATCTTAAGATTGGTGATGTTTTGAGAGATTATATATGGCTTTGTTTCCTAAACGAACAGCGTGGACCCTGTGGGAACGGCGAAGAATGTCCCGTTGTGGATGGTCCAGCTGGGGGCCGGAGGGAGTGCTTGCCGATGATGATTGTGTTGTTGAGCTTTGAGGGGTGCGCATGTGGGCTCATTTCAAAGTTGCCATTGGGGAGGAGTGCATGCTGCTGTATAAATTTGATAGAAAGATGGTGATTAATTACTATACAAATTCAAACATATATAAAATGTGCCAAGGCATGCATTTCAGATATAAAAAAAAAATATGAAGTGATTTTATTAACTGCTTAATTTGACAGAACATAAATATCAATGGAGACCAGGACACTAAAATCAAGACTGTGAAATGTGAATTTATTTTTCTTTTTCAGTTGAGCTAATCTTAAGATTGAAATGGAAACAGAGAAAGAATTCAAATGAATTACTTCACTTGATTCAAGAGATTTTAGTTTGGATGAGGATCATGATGTGATTTTGATGATGCTCAATATTGGCGACGCATGGGATTAGGACACGTGGCGGATGGCATGTCACGAAAGCCGGAAGAGAGGGCCCACCGAGGCCGATCAGGCCTCCCCTGCACCCGACCTGCAATCACAAGCTGACCCCCCTCGGGGCTCCCCGCAGATTGACCTCCTCGGGGCCCCTCTGCTCGCCCCGAGCTGCCACAAGACCAAGACTTCTCGGCCTTCTCGTCCGTCCCCGAGCCCACAGCCGGGGCTGCCTTCCTCGGTCCTCCGACCAGCTCCACCGCTCACAGGCATAACCGCCGCTCCGTGAATTTCTCCATGCGCCGATTCTTCGCCAGCAACATCACACGTTCCACGCATCCGCGATCCCCGTTAATGGGCGATCCGCTTTCTACGCGGGCGTGACGTCAGGAGTGTAACTGCCGGCGAGATTCTCGCGCCTGCTGCTGCGTGCCATCACCACTATATAAACCCCCATCACAGAGGGGTCAAGTAAGCGATTTTTGACTCCACTTAGCCGTTACGCTGCTCGGATCTAGTACTAACTTGATCGTCGGAGGGTCTTCAGTGGTATCCAACCACCCGGGGACTTCTTTGCAGATACTCAACGCTAAATTCCTCCAATCACCAAACTTCCTCTACACCCATTGAGACCCACACACAACAGGGGATCCCCTCCAGAATCCACCGGGAGATCGACGGAAGACAACATCTGAAGGAGATCTGAAAAGGACCTCCATCAGTTGGCGCCGTTTGTGGGAACGCAAACTCCACAAAAAAACAAAGTTGGCCTTCCGATCTCCGTCTACATGGCAAGCGACCATCCTGAAGATTCGGGTACCAACCGCCGCCTCCCCCCTCACCGGAGACGCGGATGAACCCCCTCCGGTGACGCCCTCCAGATGGAGTACATCAGCAGCTGCAGCAGGGAAGAACGTCGGGGGAGCAAACGGCCGAAGTGGTCATCGATGCTCCTGTACACCAACTGCACCGTGTCCTCGGTACAGTACTGGTCATACAGGTACACATCTTCGAAACTTGATGATGTCGGGGATGGTAAATGGGAAGTCCTGCATTCTCAACGCTCTATTTACAAGGGAAGGAAGATCTAGTGCTCCTTCAGCCTTATATAGCCCGCTGCGCCCCAGAGGAACTCAACGGTCATCCACTCTCGTCTAAGGAGTTGCTGCCACGCGGCGATCACTAAGCCTCCTCCGATGGAACCGAAGCGACGCGGCCCTGGTGCTTCACCTTCCCCCGCATTCAATACGCATGCTAACCGTTCCTGTTCCCCAGGTGTTTGATCGGGCGAAATCTCTTGAAGATTCGACCGAGCAGCTGCCCTGCTCGGTTATCCCTGGCGGGTAGCTTCCCTGCCACAACGCCAGAGAGCAAAGCCCTCACCAAGAGGCGACCTAGCAGTTGCCAGCAGTCGCCCTGCGCGGTTATCCCTGGCGGGTAGATTCCTTACCGCAACGCCAGGGATCGGAAAGCCCTCCCAGAGGAAACTTAGCAGCTGCCCTAATCGGTCATCCCCGGCGGGTAGCTTCCCTACCGCAGCGTCGGGGATTAGAACCCTCGCCAAGAGGCAAGCCAGCAGTTGCCCTACTCGTTCACCCCTGGCGGGTAGCTTCCTTGCCGCAACGCCAGGGACCAAAGCCCTCACCAGGAGGCAACCGAGCAGCTGCCCTGCTCGGTCACCCCTGGCGGGTAGCTCCCCTATCGCAATGCCGGGGATCAGAAAGTCCTCCCAGAGGCAGTCGGGCACAATCGTCGCTCGGCTATCCCTGGCGGGTAGCCTCCCTACCTCAACGCCAAGGATCAGAAAGCCTTCCCAGAGGCAGTCGAGCCCGAGGATCCCTCGCTCGGCTATCCTTCAGGACAAAAACCCTCGCCAAGAGGCACCGGACGGTAACCCTGTCCGGACAAGGGTCCTTGGTAGGCTTCTACAGCCCCTCTCGGGCCAAGGACCAAAGTCCTCCCAGAGGCAGTCGAGTCCTTACTCGGCTATCCCCGGCTGGTAGCTTCCTACCACAACCGACAGGGATCAAAGTCCTCGCCAAGAGACACTGGGCAGTACCCTGCCCGGTCCCCATCCTGAAGGATCAAAAAGCCCTCTCAGGAGGCAACCGGGCAGCTACCCTGCTCGGTCCAAATAAGGCGGGCAACCCTCCGCCCACCACGCACGGACGGCCCAAGCTGCCAACCAAGGTCATCAGGTCTATCCAAGTCTCGAGCAATCTCCCCTCGAATTCGAAGCCCAACAGCGCAAGGAGAAACATTTTACAAGTGTTCATCACGAACAAAAGACAAAAGCGCAAATCAAGGAAACCAAAGAAAGGAAAATTTTTATTACTAAAAAGCGGTCTTTACAGAGGGTATTCTTGGCTCCCCAGCCTAACAAAATGCCCGGAGGTTTACAAAGATCTAGACGCGGCAAAATAAAAAAAGAGAGGAGGAAGACGGGGCTTCAGGCCTCGGGGCCAGGAGCGACCTCAGGACCCTCGATATCCACCACGAGGCGAGCTGGGTCCTCGGCGACTTTCTCGTCATTAATCTCCTGCCCCTGCCCACTGGTGTCCGCGAGGGGGTACAAGGCCCGGAGCTCTTCATCGGCGAACCCCGGCACTCGGGCCTTAACAGCGTCGAGGGCCTCGTGCCAGATGAGGGTCGTGGCGACGGCCAAGTCATCATAGAAGTCTTTCGACTTCTTGCAGCCCTCTACTGCCTTCGCCGCCGAGAGGTCGGCCAACTTGGCCGCCCTCAGGTCGGCCGACGTCGCCCACTCGGCCGCCGCCCCAAGCTTCTTCCGGAGGGATTTTACTGTCTTCTTCAGATTGTCGTCCAGCACCTGAGCGTCCTCACGCTTGGCCTCAGCGACCGCGGCGGCCTCGCGGTGCCGGGCAACCTCCCGCTTCCCGGCCTCCACCTCGCCCTCCAAGGCGACGACCCTTGCCTTCATCGCCTCCAGCTTTCGCTTGGAGCTCTCTTCCAGGAAGGCGAGCTGGCCCGCGGCTATCATCGCCGGGGCAACCACCTCGGCCTCTATGCGCAAGGCGAGGGCGACGTGCTGAAGGACCTGAAAGGCATAAGAGAGATCAGGAAGATGAGAGAAGCACTGAACCTCAAAGAATAATAATGATGAAAGACAAGCGCTTACCTGCACGGACTCCTGGGCGATGAACGCCAGCTGAGCCCTAAAGGTCTCCCCGGGGACTCCACCCCCGGCCGACGCCTTTATCTCATACAGCAGGCTATCCGCGACGGATAGTCCTGAAGGCACGGCGAACTGGAGACCGCCTTCCTCCACCGTGATCGGCAAAGACGGTCCCCGGGCAGACCTCCTCTTGAGCGGCCTTGTGGGAGAGCCGGTCTCCTCCTCCGAGGTCGGGTCCTCCAGAATCCGAGCCCGCCTCCGACCCGATGCTTTGCTGGGCCCCGGGGCGAGATCCGCCTCTGAGCGCTCGCGGGGCGCTACCACCGGGGGAGAAGGAGATGGGGCGGGCTGTGAACGGGAAGAGCCGGCACCCCCAACCTTCGCGACCGGCCTCGGCTGGCGTATGGACTTTCTGAGCGAGTCTAAATCCATGGGTCCTGCACAAAACCGAGTGCAAAGGAGTCAGCGACACAGGCAATATACGAGCTAAAAAAGCAAACCTAAACTTACTGACAAACTCAACGGGGCTGAGTCCGGCCCAACTCAGAACCCTCTCAGACAACAGCACGTCGTAGCGGGGGATGGGCTCCTACGACGCCACTCTCACCGCGGTGGGGTCACTGGACTGGTTCCCCGGCAAGTTCTTCTCCCTCGACCACTCTGTAGGCACGGGCCAGTCCTCGCCCTCGGGAGGGGAAACGAAGAAGAACTTCTTCTTCCAGTCGTGAATGGAAGAAGGCAAGGCCACAACCCCCGTCCTGGCGGGGGCCCCTGGTCGCTTTCTGAAAGAGAGATAAACCTACCTCGGGTCGCCCGCTCGGCCACCGGGGTGATTTTTGAAGACGAGGGAAGAATCAAGGAGGGAAAGGCTGAAGGGGATCGCCTGTAACTTCAGGCGGACCAGGAACTCGAGGAGAATCCTCCACGAGTTTGGCACCAACTGACCGGGGGTTAACCCGAAAAAGTTCAACGCTTCAATGACCTCAGGAGAGAAGGGCATACGCATTCCACCCCAAAATTCTTCCAAATACAGGGCGATCTCCCTTCCCCGTAGTTGGTCTGCCCTCTCTCCCTCCTTGGCCAGGCGGAGCGTATAGCGCTAGGGGATGTGGAAGCGAGCCCGCGCGTTGGCAAGCTCGTCCTCATGCCTTATCCAATACAGGGCACTAAGGGCAGCATCTAACGCCTCCTCCCTGGGGGCTGCCCCCGCCACATGATCCCGGGAAGGGGGGCAAACCCCTGCCCCTCGGGAAGACTCAGACTCACCTAAAGGGTTCCTAGAACCTACCCCAACGACATCTACTGACTCGAAAAAAAGAAGACATCTAACCTTAGGAAGGATGATCCTCAGGAGACGAAAGTGAAAGGAAGGAGACGAGCGCCGAGCAACCGAGGCCTAGAAACGAGAAATATGAAGGAGTAGGGGCCCCGGAATGGGCCCCACCCCTATTTACCGTCACAAGCGACCTCATCCAACGGTGCCCTTTATCTCCCGCCAAGACGCCTCCTCGCGTCCAACGGCTACGATTGCTCCACTTGTCGTCCCCGCACTGGACCGCGCCCTTTCAGACGTCGCAGGTCTGCACACGTCGCGTCAGCCAACCGACGCTCGACACGTGGGCCATCACTTCAAAGCGACACGAACCGGTGCACCCTCCTTAAATGCGTAGATCTCGCCCTGATTCGCTGGCAGAAAAGACAGCTCACGGCCCGGGGACGCGTCCCGACGAAACCATTAGGAAGGAGCTCACCCCGGGCGGCCCGGCGGTCCACTCCTGACCCGACCCACTGGCTGGTCGGTACAAGAGTGGGGGGCCAATGATGATGCTCAATATTGGTGACTCCTGGGATCAGGACACGTGGCGGATGGCATGTCACGTAACCCGGAAGAGAGGGCCCACCGAGGCCAATCAGGCCTCCCCTGCACCCAACCTGCAATCACAAGCTGGCCCCCCTCGGGGCTCCCCGCAGATTGACCTCCTCGGCCCCTCTGCTCGTCCCGAGCTGCCACAAGACCAAGACTCCTCGACCTTCTCGCCCGTCCCCGAGCCCACGGCCGGGGCTGCCTTCCTCGGTCCTCCGACCAGCTCCACTGCTCACAGGCATAACCGTCGCTCCGCGAATCTCGCCATGCGCCGATTCTCCGCCAGCAACATCCCACGTTCCACGCCTCCGCGATCCCCATTAATGGGCGATCCGCTCTCTATGCGAGCGTGACGTCAGGAGCGTAACTGCCGGCGAGAATCTCGCGCCTGCTGCTGAGTGCCATCACCGCTATATAAACCCCCATCATAGAAGGGTCAAGTAAGCGATTTTTGACTCCACTTAGCCGTTACGCTGCTCGGATCTAGTACTAACTTGATCGTCGGAGGGTCCTCGGTGGTATCCAACCATCCCGGGACTTCTTTGCAGGTACTCGGCGCTAAATTCCTCCAATCACCAAACTTCCCCTACACCCATTGAGACCCACACGCAACAGGGGATCCCCTCCAGAATCCACCGGGAGATCGACGGAAGACAACATCTGAAGGAGATCTGAAAAGGACCTCCATCAGATTTTTACCAGCTTTCTACTTTTAAAATAATAAATAAATAACGAAAACAAACAAAACAGGGTTTTGCATGCCAAATCTAAACAACGGTTTTAACTACACTTAATAGATTAGAAAAAAGAAAATTCAAATTAAACACAGAAGAAAAGGTTTTGATAGAATAAGGGGGACAAACCAAAATAAAAAGCTCTTCACTGTAAACCTCTTTTATTTATATATTTTTAAAATTTATTTTGGGCTTTCTATATAAAGAATTTAAGAAAGCAAACCCTTTTATTGTTGATCAAAGTTCGTATTTCCAAAGTTAGCCTAAACTAGACGGTGTTAAACCAATAAATCTTGAAAAATGTTAATGTAAATAAGATTGTTTCCCATCTCTAATTAAATAAATTTAAACCCTTTTGCATTCTTTTATTAAATTGTATGATAAATCTTATATGAGGCAGAAAAGTTATGCATCCATGTGTCCCTTCTAATCAAAATTTCTAAGGGTGCCCTAAAAAAATTGCATGTTCTACAACAGCTAGCACAATTAATGAATCATAACAGATACATAGAAAAGTTTTCATAAGACTCCAAATTATTCAGAAATTAAAGTCACAACAACACTCAGTCACTTAATTAAACTGTAACAGATTAATTTGCAGAAATCTCAACAACAACTAAACCAAGATCAAGAGACAGGATAAACCCTAACTTGATCCAAAACAGGACCACAAAGCTCTCCATTGCCATCAGCCTTAATATGATAGTAATCATCAAAAAATGTGACCCTAGTCCTTGCTCCCATTGCCTTGAACCTCAATCTCCCATCCTTGAACTCACCCTTCCCTTTAGAATGCAGCTTCACTTTTACTGTCGCGTTGCCGGCAAAAGCCTGCACCAGCATTGCACCGTGACACCCATTCTTTGCATCGCCAACCACAAATGTGAGCATGTACATTTTTTCAGGTACCGTTCGGACTATTTGCGCGATCGCACTCTCCCTGCCTGCCACGAGCTCGACTGCATAGGACCCAAAGGGGACGGAGAAATGGGGTCTGTCGATGAACCGGACGGGTTTGAGGGACTCGATGATCCAGCCGGGGAGCGGGGAGGTGTGGTCTTGTTGTTTGGGAGGGAGGAGGATGCCGGAGGCAGAGCTGTTGAATATGTGTGGGCCCTCTTCGAAGCCTCCGTTCTTTACTAGGTTACCTATCATAAATAAATAAAGTTTATGGTATTTATCCGAAAAGAAATCGTAAAAGGTCCTGGTATTTATGAAAATAATCATAATTTCCACAGGGGGGATTTTTTACCTCTTGTAGGCATAGGAGGGTTAAGCTCCTTGATAGCCACAGCGTCCAAAAGGGGCCCGCAAGCAGGATCCTCCTGAACTCCAGTATTATGGAACATCAGCGTCGCCGTAGAATTCACAGCTCTAAACCCCCAAGCATATGTATCCGCTCCATGACTACTGTACACCGTCTGCATCGGTATGTCTCCGGTATCAGGGGGCACCGACACCCTCAATACCTCGTCCTGCGCGCAAGTTCTGGACGCGCTAAATGTAAGAGAATAGAGGGAGCCGGGCTTGAGGTTTCCGATCTTCTGAGAGACGGTGGCCTCGTTTCCAAGGCGGAGGCAGTAACGGCCGTGGGGGACGATGACGAGCATGCCCTCGGATTGGGGGCCGCTGGAGATGTACTCCACGAGGCCCCCGATGGCCCATTTCGGGAGGGAGTATCTGCCGATGATGGCTGTTTTGTTCAGCTTGGAGGGGTGTGGGCCCAGCTCGAAGTTGCCGTTGGGGAGAAGTCCTGGATATGTATATAAATTTTCAAGGGACAAACAAAGTTTCACATCTCTGGATTCTCTACAGTCCCGATCCATGATGGTGTGATGATTAATGATTCCAGTAACTATCGACATTTATCATTTAGCCATCTTTCATATATCTTGTTGTACGTGAAATACTATAAAATAAGTGAATATCTTTTCAACTTCTCTGTAACGTCATCTTGGTGAGATGCCGGCAGGGGACAAGCATCGTCACACTTAAATCACAGGTAGGGTCACACGGGCACTTCTGTATATATTAAGAGCCTATATATGATTCATATAGATAGAATATTAGAGCAACAATGAGATAACAAGAAAATACCGTCAAGATCCTGATGGGTAGCAGGAGCACCATGAGAGCTCAACAGAAGGAAGGATGCAATGCAGAGGAGAAACAGAGCCATGCTGCCCATTGCCGACTTGGCTGAATTTAGCAATGTGCTTGAGCATATCTATGATCTATATTTATGGTGCATTGCTTTGAAAAGTTTTCAGCTGTTCCTCGTGAACTCATTCATGATCACTGACCTGTTCCTATATATCCTCGAGAGTTGGAAAAAAATTAAATTAAATGCTTGCGGTTTAAATTAATTTTTCACTCACATTTCGTTGCTTCCCTTGCTGCAGGAATCACGCACGTCGGTGCTTTGTGTGGTTGGCGGCATAGTCATTAGAGCCATCCAAGAGACAACTTTGTACAAAATTTTACTGCTCTAGATTTTATAATCTTATTACGAACGTATAAAATGTAACGGCGACCAACGGGACGGAGGATCTTCAACTTCCTTAATTTTGCAAAGATGAGTATGTTGAAATCAAACTTGATTTAACTGGAGTAATTGGTAATATTCAGCAGTAATTAAAATTACATGTCATGAGAACAACTTGTGTAAGTTATGAGAACTAGTTACATGCACGTGCTATGCATGTGTGTCAGTGAGAATTTATGGCATGCCATGAATTTTTTGTGTTTCCTCAACGGTCGGTTTAAGAACTTTTTAATCGAATTTGTTCATTTCCTCTAAAGAAGATATTTTGTATTGAAAATTGTTGAACAATATAAAAATAATTACATGTATATGAGAGAATGACATGGCGTGTTCTTGCTCTAAAACCATCATATGGATTTTTCTTCCTTTTTGCATTTTTTAAATAAAAAAATGATATACTTTTTGGCATGCCCCTATGAGTTTTTGTTATAATAGTATAGATGAAGAGTATGACCTTTAGTATGGTCAATATTTATTCATGCACTTAATGAATTTATTTTCATTAAAGTGCAAGTAATGTCAAGAGTCATGGGTTGTTATTATATCTATTATGTATATATATGTATGGAGTTTGTTTGTAAGGTTAAGGCAATTGATATAATGAAATATATATGAGTTTTTGCATCCACCGTATTTAATTCCGAATTTCCTTTGATGTCTTGTTATCTTCCTCTCCACAAATCAAATCCACAACCACAAATTATTTCTTTTAACGCCTACAAAGTTGTATCAGAGTCCAGATCGATTGGGACTTCGAAATGGTAAACAACAATACGACGAGCTTTTAAATTCCTCGCCTCACCAAAGATAATTATGACAATTAGAGCATCCAAATGATATCGTTGTTGGGTTCGCAATGTTCGATGTAGATTGTGACGAATGGTTTTGAAAAACCGCAAAATTATACGACCTTATCGATGACCGAGAAAGAACCTCTCGAAGAAAAAGAAGAAGAAAGATAGCATAGCGCGTTATATAATTTTTCAAACGATTGATGAATCAGTCTTTGAAAAGGTTTCGGATGCAACTACCACGAAACAAGCATGTGATATTCTGCAAAAATTCTATCAAGGAATACGGAAAGTAAAGAGAGTAAGATTGCAATCTCTTCGAGGAGAATTTGAAACGCTAAAGATGAGAGAAGAATAATCCGTCGAAAATTATTTCAACAGAGTATCGGTGGTGGTGAATTAGTTTCGGCAAAATGGAGAGAAAACTAAGGATGTGCGGGTGATGGAAAAAATACTTCGATTTCTTAATCCGAAGTATAATTTTATCGTTGTGGTCATTGAAGAATCCAATGAGTTGGAGGCCGTGACAATTGACGAGTTAACGGGGTTTACCCAAATTCATTTGGAAAGTCTAAAGAAGAATGAATTGGTGGAGTAAGCTTTGCAAGTAAAACTCAATATAAAAAGATTATGGCAAAAATTCAAAAGGAGAGATCGGCTGAGGTCGAGGTCGAGGTCGAGGTCGTGGCCGAGGACGAGGAAGAAATGCAAATAATGCCGAGAGAGATCAAGAATCCTATTTTGGAGACCGAGAAAGAAGAAAAGCGTATGTCAGATGGAAAAGTAACAAATCTCATATTCAATGTCATAATTGTAAGAAGTATGGACATTTTGCATCCAAATGCTATTCTTGGAAAAATAATAATGATGAAGAGAAGACCAATTACGCCGAAATGAGAGACGAAGACCAAACACTTTTGTTGTCATTCAAAGGAAATACAGAAAAAGGCGCTTAGTATCTCGATTCTGGCGCAAGCGATCATATGTGTGGCAAGTGAAGCATGTTTATGGAGTTGGATGAATTCATAGATGGTCAAATCTCTTTCGGTGACTCCTCAAAAATTCTGGTGAAAGGCCGAGATAAAATTTTGATTCGCCAAAATGATGGTACTCAAAATTTTATTTCTAATATGTATTATGTGTCGAATATGAAAATAATATTTTGAGTCTGGGACAGCTCTTAAAAAAGGGATACGATATCCATATGAAAGTTCATGACCTATTAATAAGATATCAAAATAGCGTGTTGATTGTCAAAGTGGAAATGATAAAGAATAGAATGTTTCTTCTAAACATTCAATGTGGCGGCGCAAAGTGCTTGAAGGCGTGTTATGAAGATCAAACTTGGTTGTGGCATTTCTGATATGAGCATCTCAATTTCGGCAGTTTCACGGTGTTATCGAAGAAAAATATGGTGAGAGGATTACCAAGTATTAATTATCCGGCAGAATTATGCGAAGGTTGTATACTCGACAAACATCATCTCAATTAAAAGTATATGTTATGAGTACAAATTGTGTAAATTATGAGAAAGAATAATTATAACCTTTAGTATATTATATGTCAATGTTTATTCATTTACTTAATGAATTTATTTTCATTAAAATGCATGTAATGTCAAGAATTATGGATTATTATGATGTCTGTTATGTATATATATATGTATGAAGTTGTTTGTAAGGTTAAGGCAATTAATGTAATGAAATATACATGAGATTTTGTCTCCACCGTATTTAATTCCGAATTTCAATTGATATTTTGTTATCTTCCTCTCCACAAATCAAACCCATCAGCACAAATTAGCCCTCTTTAATGCCTACAGACTAAAGACGATTAACAGATATATGCATGTACCAGACGCATGTTTACGTATTCATCATTTACTTGTTTAGCTTGATGAGGAAAGAGACAATGAAGTCCGACGAAACGAAGACGTGGCTCGTGTCCGGGGAAAAAAAGGAATTAATGCCATCTTTGAAGGCGAGAGAAGGTTGTCTGCGGTTACAAAAGAGGTCCGTGTGCACCTGCCATTACTGAGTGCCAGACTATTAACTTCTGCAAATCCTAGATATAAGCATGCATAAAATATTTGAACACTTCAGTTTCAAACAGCTAAAAAAAATAGCGAAAAATGGATCTAACTCTCTGACTCAAAAAGCAATATGTTTAAATTCATCGCCAAAAAACTCTTGCGAAAAATTACTCCTTCTAAAAAACATGTTTAAGTCCTTACATGCACTTGAGCCACTATATATTTTACAATATTACTATTCTACTCTCAGCTAAAAAGGTTGTACATATACCCTATATATACATATAACTGAATAAGCACTACATATATTGTGAAAGTGCTATATATATCTGATTAAGTACTACATATATGAATAAGTGCTATATATAATTGTATAATTACTACATTTAAAATACTTACGGGTTACATAATTAATTTTGGAAAAATACTAACACCCTAAAATATTTTCTGTATTATAATAATTTTTCTTCTTGATTATTTTGAAGTGTTGATTTTTTCTCAAATTAATCATCTAAATCATAGGTACTGTTAAATGTGCGCAGTAGTTATTTAGTTATATGTAGTAACTTACCAGGTATATACAGTACTTACCAAATATATGTAGTAAGTTACACTTCTTTTAATATAACGGTTTAGAAGGATAGTATAGAGATACAGTAAAATATAAGTCACTTAAACATATTGTTTTTTTATAGAGATTTTTCCAAAAGTTTTTTTTTGATTTTTTGATAGGAACTTAAACATGTTGATTTTTAATTTTAAGCATATAGTGCTGGACCCAATTTTTCCCAAAATCATTATAGTCAATTACAATTCGTATCGAAGAAAGGACACAAGGCATCACAAAGCAACTTATTTGTGTACCATTGGACGATTGGCCAGTTGAATGAAAAATGTATAATCACACAAAATAACATAATGATTAGTTGTAATAGTTGATGATATATACGACCGAGAGATCTAAGGAGGCTTTTTCGTCAGGTGGAATCAAAAACCTATAACCCCGCCGTTTTATTCGACGATCGGCATCCATCATCTTTATCTTTATCATCTAAGATGTGGATACACTGAATTTCATGTGATGTTACCATTTTTTCACCGTTGAATTAGCGATTTAAAAGGTTCTATTGTCGATAAATCGTTAATTTTGCACCAACTAATTTAACGGTGAAAAAGTGGTAACATCACATGAAATTCGGTGTGTCCACATCTTAAATGATAAAGATGAAAATGATGGATACCGATCCCGAATAAAACGGTGGAAGGTGTAGATTTTACATGCCGCCTGACGAAAAACCCTTGTAGGGCCTCTTTCCTCCATTATTTTGTGTGTGTATATATGTATATATATATATATATATATATATATATATAGCGAGAGAGAGAGAGAGAGAGTAATGAAGGAAAGGTGCTATAGGAGGGAATTTCCTCCTGTGGCGTCGAGAAAACACACCCTCCATCGTGTTTTTCAACGATCGGAATGCATCATCTTTATCGTTATCATCTAAGATATGGATGCACCAAATTTCATGTGATTCTACAACTTTTTCACCATTGATTTAGTAATGTAAAAAGTTCTATTATCGGTAAACCGTTAATTTTGAACCCACTAATTCAACGATGAAAAGGTTGTAGAATCATATGAAATTTGGTGTATCCATATCTTAGATGATAACGATGAAGATGATGCATTCCGATCGTCGGAAAATACGATGGAGGATGCGTTTTCTCGACGCCATAGAAGGAAATTCCTTCCTATGACCTCTTTCCTCCATTATTCTTATATATATATATATATATATATATATATATATATATATATATAAAAGAATAATGGAGGAAAGATGCCCTAAAAGGGTTTTTTGTCAGGCGGCGTGTAAAATGTATATCCTTCGCGACTTTTTTCGACGATCGGCATCCATCATCATCATTTTTATCATGTAAGACGTGAATACACAAAATTTCATGTGATTCCACGACTTTTTCACCGTTGAGTTAGCAATGTAAAAAGTTCTATTGTTGGTAAACCGTTAATTTTGCACCTAGTAAATCAATTGTGAAAAAGTGTTGAAATCAAATAAAGTTGGTGTATCAACATCTTAGATGATAAAGATGATGATGATGGGTGTCGATCGTCGAATAAAATCATGGAGGGTGTATTTTTGCGACGCCATAGGAGGAAATTCTCTCCTATGGAACTTTTCCTGAATTATTCTCATATACATATGCACACACATGCATACATGATCTTAACAATGTAACATTAAATAGAATGAGTATTTATATAACTAGATGTAAAGAGACGCTAATTTTTGCAAACTGTCCAACTATGATATTTTAAAATCCATGCGGATGTAATTTTAAGCTAGAAATCAAAGTCCCCAACATCTTATAACTACTGTCATATATGAGAAATTTCCAAAAAACGAATATCCTTCACACCCAATTACATATTCATATGCAGCTATTTTTTAAGCATATAAACCCACCAGTGTTTACCATTCACACCTCCTAAATTGCACACTTTAACAAATCAATTAAAAACACCTAGTATGTTACATGTGCATCACGCGATTTATATATTTTGCCATCATAAAGAGTTAAAAAGAATTTTAAAGAATTAGTTGGAGTGATGGGATATGAACCTAAATCTTTTGTTGCTAGGAGTTTGTTATGGATGAATAGCAAAGGGATCCCAAAATCTTCATATATATATTTTTTATTTCAAGTTTAATATGAAATCAAAATTACTAATTTTGACACATCAGCAGCATCCTGATATAGCAGAAAATTAAAGGTGTTTTTTTGCACGTGCTTCGTACACCTTTTTTTTGGGCATTAATAGAGTAGAGACAAATGCATAGTTAACTAAAAAGGCTATTTCATACAAACCCTCTCATAGTTTGGGGTAATATCCAGATACCCCCTTGTAATTCTGCCGTTAGACGAAAACCTCCTAAAATTTGACAATAGTTACCCCATTGCCCTTGTCGTTAAACTTCACGTGAAATAACTCAAATATCCTTCGCTAATTCAGCCCCATTCATCAATTCAACCACATGCCCACAACCTGTTCAACGAATTTTTTATCATTTTCAACAGCCACAGGATGAAAAGTTCTCACCAAAATCAGCCACAACAAGGAGAGGATGGAGATGAGTATCGGGTCCGGGAGATGGCTTATGTGGTCGATGTCAAGGCACCATTGCTTTTGCTGCTGCATATTGTACTGCTGGATAAATATTTCTATGTGTGTGAAAATAATTAAGTTTTTTTAGACAAATATTTGTTGATAAATGATGGTGCTCAGAAGATATTTGTGTAAATGTATGACTGGTGGTGTTTGGAATATTTTTGCTTAATTATCTAAACCATAGTGCTTGAAAGGTGTTTGTGTAAATTTCCGAATGAGCGTAATTAAAATATCTTTGTGCAAATGTTGAATATATGTGCTTGTAAATTGTTTGTATCAATGTCCAAATGACCGTGTTTTGAATATTTTTGTTCAATTTCTTAAATGTGAAGTAGCAATGACAATATTTGCACATTTTCATTAAAACATCAATACTATTTACATACCAAGTTTATGTACACACATTGGATTCTAATGAGAAATGAATTTTTTCTTCATGAAGAAACCCATTTTTTTCTTCTTTCCGAATGATTCATTTCTAAATCTCATTCAAATTAAGGTAAAAGATTAAGAAAAAATCAAATGTAAGGGTTGATATGAGAGAAGGAGTCTCTAATGCCAGCCTCTTCCCAATCCATCCATTCCTCCAGCATATCCCAGCTTGAATCATACATCCCTCTCATCGGTTCATCCGTGTCTTCACAATATTGCCATTGTGGCTCTTCCTCCTTCTCTGCTGCCCTGAATGAGCTCATCACAATCCGAAACACGAAAAGTGTATGTAAAAATTTGTTGTAAAACATGTGGTGATTGATGCACAAAATAGATTTCATTTTACAGATTTATAAATTCTTCAAAGCCATGAATTAGAATTTTGGCTATCGCCAAATTGTAAATTCTGAAATTCATTGAATTGGCGTTGAGAAATTCAATTCCTTTTGGAAATTTTTTATTAAAAAATTGCAATAATACTCACATCATAAGCTTCATTGATCTGATGGAATCGAACACCACAATTGTTCCCCTTGCGTGCATCCGGATGATGCTGCAAAGTAAAGATGGATAAGATAAGATGGTTGTTGTTGTTGAGATATTTATTGGATTTGGAGGAGTAGAGACGGGAGGAGATGGGGATACAGCGGTGAGAGGAGAGACGGAGGAGGATACCGGAGGCGGCGAGGGTTGAAGAGGAGGGGATAATGAGATTGCGGCGGCTGCTGATGCAGCAGCCATAGAAGATGAGAGAAAAAGAGAGAAGCTACTGATATAAGGAAAGAGAAGGGTAAGATGCGGATTTAAAAAAATTAATTGGTCACGTGAGCTCACATGCCCGCTTAAAAGTGGGATTTAACGGGTTAGGGATGCTGGATAACGATTGCCAACTATAGAATTTTTTTATCTAACGGCAGAACTACAGGAGATTTCTGGATATTACCCAAAACTACGAGGGGTTTCTGTAAAATAATGCTAAGCTTAAATATTATAAGGTGGCACGTGTAATTTCCCAACTGTTTGACTTCAACCCTTCAGTAATTCTTATCTTTCATCATCAGATGGACCTGCTATCTCCAGTGACACAGCGCTCACCCGTGTCAAGCTCAACTGCTCCTCTCTCAAGCTCAAACCCCATTCCTCAAATGGCCCTAAAATTCATCTCTCTCAAATCCATCCTAGTCCTAGAGAATAAAATCCTTGCAATATTTTTTTAGCCTACACACTAGTTCCAGGTGAACAGTGGTTCCAACTATGCAAGGCTGGAGTATGATCATTGGGTGTGTCTCCTACATTGCCTTGTGTGCACAAACATGACTTGCGTCTTTGTGGTAGTAAGAGAAGAACGACGAATCGCAGGAAGAGACTATATATGGTGTTTGAGCACGTTTCCAGAGTGATTGGAGATACCGGCCGGAAAAAACTCGACTGATTGCAGGTTTTGATAGCTGCACAAAAATATATACTGCCATGTATGAAGGATGATCGACATATACAGAACTTGGAGGGCAATAAGACGAGACGACACCCACTTGATAGGATGGGTGAGTGTATGTTGGCATCAGGTCTAATGCGACCCAAACCCGCTCATTCAAGTGGTCAGGTGAATGGTTAGGGACCAGATCAGCCTAAGCCGAAAATATACCAACTTGGGTGTGGGTCTCCTTGGACCTAGGGTTCAAGAGTTTGCCTATCTTGTTCGGTCAAAACCTTAATCAGCATGTCTATCTCAAAAAATGCAAGTGCACCGCACGTGCTAAAATATAGCTAAATGGAAGAGTTTTCGGTCATATTAAATCATAAAACAATTAATATTCATGCTACTTAAATTCTAAGTTTCTTACATGCATCTGTACATGCGCTTTGGAAACATATGCTCCTTCTCTTCAAAACATTGAAAATTTATGATATTTTAGAAAATAAAAGTATCTGCTTTCTGAAAACTCGTTTGACACAAGGTGTTACATGCAAACTCCAACTGTCGCCTTCAAGGCTTCAATCCCCCAACAAAAAATTTACCTAAAAGTCCAGCATCCCCAAACCTCAAAAAGAATTGGGTTTTTCCCCAATGGCGGAACCCTCACCCTCACGATACGATCCCCTCCTCCCTCAACCCCACAACCAACCCATCATCGGAATCCCCATCCAAGACCCCGCCGCCGCCGCAGTCATCATCCTCCCCTACCGCCGCCTCCGCCGACGCCGCTGCCGCTGCCTCCCCTCGCTCCTCTCCTCCTCCTCCCTCCTCACCCTCTCCTTCTCCCTCCTCCTCCTCGCCCTCGCCCTCTTCCTCCTCTTCCCCTCCGACCCCACCGTCTCCATCGCCCGCCTCCGCCTCCGCCGCGTCCGCATCTCCGCCCTCCCCAACCCCAAGCTCTCCCTCTCCCTCTCCCTCAAGGTCAAGATCCAAAACCGGGACTTTTTCTCTTTGGACTACAGATCCATCGTGGTCTCGATTGGGTACAGGGGGAAGAGGCTAGGGTTTGTGAGCTCTGAGGGAGGGAGGATTAGGGCGAGGGGGGTCTCGTATGTGGACGCCGAGATGTTGCTCGATGGGGTCGGCCTTGTTGGCGACTTGTTCTATCTGGTCGAGGATCTGGCCAGGGGGTCGGTGCCCTTCGAGACGGTGACGGAGGTCGACGGGGTGCTGCATGTGCTGTTCCTCGACATCCCGGTCGATGTGAGTACTAAACCCTAATTTTGCATGAACTTATGCTTATGAAATTGTGGACATTTTGGTTTGGTAGAATTCGGTGACTGAATGGATGTGATGCTAATTCTTAATTAAAGAGGAATGCAATACCGAGGCCTTGTGGAATGAATTTAGGTTCACATAGCCGGGTTAACTCCAGCATACTAACTATACCATGTTCGGCATTGATTTTGGAGTTTAGAAAACCCCGGTTACCTAAAATCGAAAGCTGAGATAATCAGAGTTTACTAAGCTCCAATCCAACCAAAGTTTTGTTAACTTCAAAATTTGTGAAGAAACATCTGTTTTGGAGTTTAGATAAATCCAAAACTATATTTTGGAGTTTAGAAAACTTCAAGGCCATGTTTGGATATGGAGTTGGGATAACCGTAGTTTATTTTTAAGTGGAGGTAGAGAGATGCAAACTATGGTTTGCAAGCCTCAAACTTCAAAAATGAAGTTTACAAAACTTTGATCAGATTGGAGTTATCTCAACATTTGAGCTGAGATAGCTATATTTATCTCAACTCCACATTGGTAGCCAAACAAGCTAAAGTAAGGTTTTTGGAGTTTGGCTATGCTAACTTTATGAAACTACAGTTTAGAAAACTTAAGTCCATTCCCAAACAGGGTCCAAAATTTGTGTAGAAATATCTATTTTGGAGTTTAGATAAAGGCTTTTAATGGCCCTGAGCATGTCTCGGGGAACTGTTCCATGAGAACATGACTCAGGGCTGATGGACAGGTCTCACCCACATTCCCCCTACTACACCCAGCTAGAGTGATGTACTCAGGGTCCTTAGGGCCATATACCTCTTTTAGATAAATCCAAAACAATATTTTTGGAGTTTAGAAAACTCCAAAGCCCAACTTAGAGTTGCATGCCCTCTACCTCTGTTAGTGTCAAAAATTACACCCCACGGTCGAGATCAACAAGTCAATAAATCAAAATCAAGGCCTGAAAAGTGGGTCCAGGCCCAAGCCCGAATCCAAGTGAAGTGGGCCTAAGCTCGAACCCAAGTCTAAACAAGCGGGCCCAAGCCCAGGTCAAGTGGGCCCATGCCCAAGTCGAGCCCAAACATGAAGAGGCCAGCCTTCCCTATGCCAAGGAGAAAATTATGTAACGAATAATTTTAATGCAATTTTTTATGAATAAATGTAAGGAAAATGAGCATAAAGCCAAATTTATGTAAAACCCATGTCTCATGTGCAAAATGAAATAAGCACATGAGATATGAGATGGGCAAAATGCCATTTTGTAAAGCCCAAAAGGCTATGTGTAAATTTGTAAGTCTATATAAGGCAACATGATAATAAAATGAAAGGATAATTCATTCCCCTAAAAAATATTAGGGTTTGTGCTTCCTTCTTCTCAAGGTTCTAAACCTTCTTCCTTTTTTTGAGTTAAATCAAGAGTTTAACTTTTCTTTTTCCAAAAAATGAATAGTTTTTCACCATAAAATCCTCGAGAGGGAGCTCAGATCTCCGATCAAATCTCTAAAAGGGGGACTTTTAATCTCAACGCCCCCTTTTCTCCAAGATCCAACAAAAAGAGAGGAGGAAGAAGGAACCCATCTTAGAAGAATTCGTTTTAGGAAAGTCCAAGGCTCGAAGAGGACGAAAAGGGATCTCCTTGTACCATCCAAGATCTAAATCCTTTAGGAGTTTAATTCCAAATCAATCTTTGAGGAGTTCAACTCCAAGATCCAAATTCTCAAAGGAGTTTAACTCTAAATCCTGACCTTTTAGGAGTTTAACTCCAAATCCTGACCTTTTAGGAGTTTAACTCCAAATCCAAGCCTTTTGGGAATTTTAATTCCAAATCTACATCCAATTTCTTCCGTAGGAGTTTAACTCCAAAACCCCTCAAAAGTTCAACTTTCAGACCAGAGGCCAAGCCCCTTCTTCCACCGGTGTTTCCAGAGGTCGCTTACCGCGCACGTGACCTGTTGACACCCAGTGGCTACAAGCAGGGCAAGTGACCCGCTGACGTCAAGTGCCTACGTGTTGTGCACATTGAGTTCTTATGACCAGTTTTACCCGTCAATTGGATGTTCTTTCGGTCCAAAAACGGGAGGTAATTAATGGCAGCTTAGTCCGCGGTTGCCGGAGATTCGGATCCCGGCAATCAATAAACCCCGGTCTATCCCAGTCAGGGGAAATCTGTAATGCGCCTGAAAAGCGACGTGTATTCCTATCTCAATAGGGTGACAAAAAACGCTCTACAGATTCTGGTACACCTGATGGGACATTTCTCTCCTTCCATATTTCGGGTTAAACGTTCATGTGAACTCAATCAACATATATATCGATTGCCTGTACTGAAATTATGATTATTTTTGCAGGTTAAAAGATTTCAGTTATAATCCCGAACTCAGCAGCCATGTCTTCCATGATGAACTTCGTTTCTGATGCAACTCTGGTGACCTATGTGGTCAAGACGAACGCCCACGTGATCCTCCCGGCGAGTCTCATGAGGCAGTGGGAGGAGCCTCCACGCCAATTTGGTTCCGTTATTATCTATTCCGCCGGAAGCGCTCATCTGGCAGAGACCCTAGCAAATCAAGTGGCCAAATCGACCTCAAGGGGCAAGAGGCTGAACGCGGTCATCGCAAGGGCACCATAATTCAAGTGCAAGTCGGTGTTCGAACGGCTTTCCTTGGCCCCAACTGGGGACAAAGCCGTCGGAACAAAAGAAGCCACCAGACATCGCGGGCAAGCTCAGGCGATGCCTTCGACGAAAGTGCGAGCGGATGTTTTCTCAAGGCTCCCCATCATTCGGCCTACAACGGCTTCTCGAAGAGCGGAAGCCTGCCAGGTGCTCAAATCGGAAAAGTTGAGACAGAAGCGGCTCAGATATAGAACTAACAAAAAGGCCAGGGCTCCGGCCAAGTTAAATTTTATGAAGTTCCAAAGCCCGGACTGTTTCGCGACAACAACAGTGTCAGCAGTGAAAACCCGCAATTCTTTCGAACCCTTAAAGTGAGTCCAGAAGAATGCGATGTCTGCCAAGATTAAGAAGGCCGCGATTCAAAATGTGCTACGAAGAGATGTGTCCATGCTCCAACACAAAAAGCATGACCCTCTCTTCAGGAGTCTACCAAGTACTTCGTTTCGCGCGAAAGCAACGGGGCAAAACCAGAAAAGTTGTACCGGCGCCACCCGAGAACCCGACCAGGCGGACTGTCTTTAGTCTATTGTCTTTTCCCGAATCGGAAGGGCTATGACGACGGTCCGAGAAATCAGCCGCTAAAGATAAAGGGATGGCTGGATATGTGATCTACACGGTATATGGCCGGCACGCGCAACAAGAGCAAGGACGGGCCCCTTACATCTCAAGTCTAATCTGGCTTGAATGTTGCTGCCACTTTCCAAGATCAGGCTCCGCAGGATGACGAAAACCCCCTCGATGAGGCTGATAAGTAGAAGGACCCCTCTGTCCATGTGGAATCAAGTTCAGACAGCGAAAAGAGCCGACTTTCTATCCTAGGACCGCAGAGCAGGAGCTCCTCCAAGAGCTTCGAAAACAGCTCAGAAGTAAAGATAAGGAGATGACTAAACTTTACTCCAAGATTGACGACTTGACGAATGTCGTGATGCAGCTCATAGCTCAGGTTACCCGGGTGCCCTCCAATCAAGCGCAAGTCTATACTCATGAGTCGTGTGACAATGACCTGGAGCAGTCAATGCCTGTCCCTTTAGGTCCAAATATGAGCGAGCCATATGAAAACCGGCCGCATTCCGCTTCTGGGGACAAGATGTCCCCAGATGGAATCGTTCCGTTAACGTGAGAGCAGATAATGGATTTGGTCACTAACAAAGTCAAAACATTGGTAGCTGAAGCCGAAGCGCAAAAAGATTTCAGCAGTAGTGGGAGACCATATCCTGCTCGGTATGATCTGGTAGAGTTTTCTGGTAGCTATGTCATCCCCAAATTTGGAAGATTCGATGGGACGGGAAATGTGAATCAGCACATCGTCCATTTTAAAGCCTCATGTGGGAATACTGAGGGCAATGATGCGCTTCTCCTCCGCCAGTTCGTTAATAGCTTAGCTGATGTTGCTTTCGACTGGTACACGAGCATACCGGATTGCTCCGTTACTACTTTCGTCCAAATGGAATTTCTGATTCGGCAAAGGTTCATGAGTGTCAGCGATAAGATTACCATTGCCGACCTCGTAAGGACTAAACCAAAGAACAACGAAAGCAGCACGGATTTTATAACCCGAGGGCACAATCTCTCCGTCAAATGTGAGCCACCGTTGGAACAAGACCAATCCGTCAATCTTCTCATCGGAAATCTTGGCACCTGGATGAATCCTTTTCTATGCACTGCGGGTCTCAAGACGTTCCAAGAACCGACCAAGAAAGTTTGAATGTTGGAGCGCTCAGAGCAGGAATCCTCATTGGATTCCTAAAATAACAATAAATCTTAGAGAAACCGAAAGGACGAAAATCGTAAAGGTGGAAATTCCGACGAAGATAAATCTTTAACACTTCGGCTGATCGAAATAGGCGAGGGACAAGCGGGTCCAATGTTAACCAATCTCGGAAGCCATTGTTGGGAGAGAGGAGAATCATCTCTGAAAGAGAAGCTGGATAGGGTCTATTCCTTCAGAAGGTACAAAGTCCACAAGATATTCAAGGATGCCCTAAGAAACGGTCTATAATTGCCAGAATAAAAAAGACCGCATGAAGCGAATATCACCGACGTCCCCAAATATTGCCCCATTCACAGTGATAGGTCATGCCATTGAGGTCTGCTTTGTCTTTAAAGATTGGATCGAAAAACAATACAAGGTAGAAGAGATAGAACTGTCTAAAGGTGTATTCACAAACAATCAAGCTGCGACCGCCAATTTTATACGAATAGAGACCGAATCCCTCCAGGAACTTGCTGCGCTCAGTAGTGTGCCCTTCTCTGAAAGGAGCGGACCGAGGTAATAAGCCAAAAGCCCAAGAAGCAACATTACCAATGAAGAAGCAGTAAACGGGTACACAACACATACGGTTTATATAGTGGAGCCCAGAAGAACAAGTCTTCCTATGCCTCATATCCATGACAATGACGTGGTTGATGCTACCCAACACCGGCTCGTTCTAGATAATAAACAGTTCTTTCAGGCCATTAAGCCAAAGGAGCCCATGGTTCCTGCAGAATTGAGCTCCGGTAGTAAGGATAACCCGGTTATCATACCCGGAACAATAGAACAAGTATTATTCTAATGGTTTCAAAAGCAGCTTCAGGACAGAGACGAGAAGTTGGCCAAGGTCTGTTCCGGAATCGACGAGTTGGCAAATGTCGTGACAGATCTCATGACCCAAGTCACCTAATTGCAATTACAACAAAATCAAAATCTGTTTCATGAGATAGGGATTGATTGTTAGGTTATATTAACGCTCTGGCCATCATCCGTGGCCGTTTGCGGAACAAATTTTTTTCTACGATTGTAAAACCGGCGCTTGAATAACCCGTTACTGGATCTACCATAAACCTAACTAGCTAACTAAGGGGAGCTATCTACTATGATGAAGAGTCTCACCAAAAGATCCAAGTCCTTCGGTCTTCGTTCCTCTTCATAAGCTCATAGTGGCCTCCGTGATCGAGCTTGATCGTCCGTCTCCCTCCGCCGAAGATGATCCATCCGAGAGTTGTGATCCATGGCTCTAGCTCCACTCAAAGTATCAAATGAAGCAACTGGAAAACTTTGATTGCTAATCTAAGTGATCTAGGATATAGTCTAAAGTTCTATGTGTTTCTATCTCACATCCTCTCTTGATTCTCAACTCATGAGAAGGTAGAGAGGAGGTTGAACTTGAAGGTGGAGGAGCTCAAGAGAAGGAGAGGGAGTCTAGCAAATAGTGAGCTCTCAAAAATAATGAAGCTCATATGTGAGAAAACCCTCACACTAGTTTTGTAAAACAATATCCATAATATTTTAAAGCAACCATGCTTCAATAGTTTGCACAAATGAATTAAAAATTTATTTGTCAACACTATTGAGGCATGGTTCTCACCATACTCCCATCACCACACTTTACACCTCATTTCCATTTAAAGATAAATGGAAAAATACATAATGAGGTGTCCATATTCTAGAATGTTTTCCGTAAAAAAATACGGATTACAGTCTATTGTATATACATACCTGCATTCGTATAAAAACACGAATGCCTAAAGAGATAAAATAACACAAAGAACATAATACTGGATTATACATATCGAAATACATATATGTAAATTATTAAATCAATACCTGATTTAATAATCCGGCTCAATCCCGAGCCGGCTAGTATTATCAACTGTCCGATCGAAAGTCCGGGTATATAGTGCCATCAATCAATCGGAACCCTGCACTTATCCAATACAGCTGCCACATCATTTCGTCTAAACCAGAAAAACTCTCTGTGTGGGACTCTAAAGACTCGACCGTACGCCGGCAGTGAGTTACTGGATAAATCCATAATCACAAGCACGTCAGCGGCACTAGCTGTACGTAACGGCTACCCGGGTACCTGTCGAAAAGGAAGGCCGACGAGCAAACTCATCCGGATCCCTACTGAGCCTATTCGTGACAATCTTCGTATAGTCCGGTCTCTTCGTCTGAGAGTATCACATATCGGGTTTAGGGGGTGGTAAACGTCAGACCCTAATAACTCGATAATTCGTGCTGATGTGGCTTAGGACCAATCCGGAAAACTACTGATCAACAATCTCAACAGTAAATCCTAACTGCATTGGCCAAGCTCTTATGGTCCTGACCAATCGAACACAGTGCGATATCGACTCCCTATGCCGGGCGAGACGAATCCTCAACAATCACTCACTGCCTCCATGTGGTTCGGGACTGTACCCAACCAAAATCTGTTTGCACGACTCAGTAGAGCCGTGGTAGGGTTGATCAAAGCACAGTGGGAACTCACACGAGACAAATGACGATCTCAGGTCTGAAGACTAACCTGTACTCATGTCACCCGAGAACTTTCATCTGACGATAGGTATAGTATCATCTAGAAGTTCTCGGCGAGTCCGTCCAGTGTACTCACCCCCAGTAAGCACCTGTATACAATCTTAGGTGATCACACCAATGGTTTTGGGACCAACCACCGCCCCTCGTCGGGGTCTAGAAACGTATATACCAATCTATTCCGGAATATCGATGCCTGGTCTCGATACTCCCACGATTAGGGGCATTTTAAGGATTTGCTTATCGACTACCCTACTCTCACAAGTATGATCGCCATCACAACGCAGATAGTCAAGCAATGATCCTACGGGTTTTATCAACATGTATAAATGATATGTAATAACAAGTAAGACATACGCACATGTTAAGATAAAGACAAACCAGATAGCATACTATCATATTGAGCAAGATTGTCCTGTACATATATATGCCCAAGCATCCACATGTATGCATATACAATAATGGCCTCTAAGGCATACATATCCAACAATCTCTCACTTGCACTAAGGCCATATATTGCCGTACCGAGTACCCAACGTCTGCTCTAGGGTCAGCTGTTGGTGTATCGTATACCCAATATCTCAAAAAGTCGCTCGACCTGCCTTTGAGGGAGGGCCTTCGTGAATGGATCCGCCGTGTTGTCTTTTGTGTCCACTCTCCGCACCTCGATCTCCCGGCGATCAATGATCTTCCTGATCAGGTGATACCGCCTTAAGATGTGTCTGGATTTCTGATGGGATCGTGGTTCCTTCGCTAAAGCTATAACCCCCATTGTTATCGCAATATAAAGGTATCGGATTAACAATGGACGGAACCACCTCAAGTTCAGTAATGAACTTCTTAATCCAGACGACTTCTTTTACGGCATCGCTGACGGTGTGCTGTTTGGAACTCTTCCAACACATCGCCCATCCATTGAGGGTAAACACAAAACCCGAGACAGACTTGCTGTCATCCTTGTCACTCTAGAAGCTTGAATCGGTAAAGGACTCGACCTTCAAGTCTCCATTACCGTAAATCAAGAACATCTCCTTAGTCCTTCTCAGGTACTTGAGAATGTTCTTCACTGCCATCTAGTGGTTCTCACCTGGGTCTGACTGATACCGGCTTACCATGCTAAGCGCATAAGCTACATCTGGTCTTGTACATAGCATCACATACATTATTGATCCTACCACCAAAGCGTAGGGTATAGTGCTCATGCGAACCCTCTCCTCGTCAGTCTTGGGAGACATCTCTTTAGAGAGGCTGATTCCGTACAATGCGGGTATGTTACCACGCTTGGAATCTTCCATACTAAATCTCTTTAGTATGGTCTCTATGTACCTGGACTGTGAAGGTCCCAATAATCTCTTGGATCTATCTCTGTAGATCTTAATCTCCAGAATGTACGAGGCATCACCTAGGTCCTTTATAGAGAACCTTTTTGACAAGAACAGCTTGACCGATTGTAGCATAGGAATATCATTTCCTATCAAAAGAATGCCGTCCACGTATAAAACTAGGAACACGACATTTCGTCCTACAATCTTCTTATATATACAGGGCTCATTCTCGTTCTTGATGAAATCAAATTCCTTGACTATTTCATCAAAACAGATGTTCCAGCTCCGCGATGCCTGCTTTAATCCATAAATGAATTTAAGCAACTTGCACACCTCCCCGCTGCTCCCACTGTCTACAAAACCTTCCGGCTGATCCATGTAAATGCATTCTTCCGAACTTAAGTTTAGAAAAGCCGTTTTTACATCTATCTGGCAGATTTCATAGTCATGGAAGGCATCAATGGCAAGTAGGATCCGAATGGATTTAAGTATAGCCACTGGAGAAAAAGTTTCGTCATAGTCCACACCTGGTCTTTGAAGAAAACCTTTTGCAACAAGTCTAACTTTATAGGTTTCCACCAACCCATCTACACCAAACTTCTTTTTGTAAATCCATTTGCATCCAACGGGTTTTACCCCAGGTGGAGCAATATCCAAGGTCCACACTTTATTGGCGTACATGGACTCCATTTCGAATCGCATAGTATCCAACCACTTATCAGAGTCCCTACTGATAAAGGCCTGCCTGAAACTAGTAGGATCATTTTCTTTCAAGATGCAATTCTCTCGATCCCCGTTAATGAGAAAACCGCAGTATCTCTCGATCGGATGAGAATTCCTACTAGATCTGTGGAGTGGCTGAGGTTCGTCTGAGACTACTGAATCTAGTGGTTCTACCAAATCTTCAGTTACATTTTGTGGTTCAGAAGTTTCTTCCAGTTCTACCGTACTCCCACCAACTTCTTTTGCAAGAAGTTCCCTTTCTAAAAAGGTGGCGTGACGAGATACAAACACCTTCTGTTTCTCAGTGTGGTAGAACAGATATCCTAGTGAATCCTTAAGATATCCCATAAATTTATATAGAACTGATCGTGCCTCTAGTTTGTCCGGTTTTTGTGTTTTAACATATGGTGGACAACCCCGTGTCTTAATGAATTTAAGACACGGTTTCTTACCGCTCCATATTTCATATGGAGTCTTAGGCACAGATTTGGAAGGAACCTGATTCAATAAGTATGCCGCTGTTTGTAGCGCATGTCTCCAGAATGAAAGAGACAACTCAGCACTACTCATCATGGAGCGAACCATATCCAAAAGGGTGCGATTCTTCTGCTCTGATACACCGTTGTGCTGTGGTGTATATGGAGGAGTAAGCTGAGAGAGAATTCCATTCTCTTTTAGGTATTCTAGGAATTCCGTACTTAAATACTCTCTTTCTCTATCAGATCGGAGGATCTTGATATTTTTGCCAGTCTGGTTCTCTACTTCGTTTCTGAATTCTTTGAATTTCTTAAAAGCTTCATATTTGTGTTTCATAAGATACACATATCCGAACCTAGAGAGATCGTCAGTGAATGTGATGAAGTATGAGAACCCACCTCTTGCATGTATGTACATCGGACCACACACATCACTGTGTATAAGTCCCAAGAGCTCTGCTGCTCTTTCTCCATGTCCGGTGAATAGATATTTCGCCATCTTTCCCTTGAGACAAGACCGGCAAGGTTCATAAGATGAAAATTCGAACGCATTCAAATATCCATTTTTATGCAACTTACTTATCTTTTCTCTCCGATATGATCAAGTCTACAATGCCACAAGTAGGATTCGTTCACTTCTAAATTCTTCCTCTTGCGTGTGTTTTGTATATTGAGAACTGTGTTTTGATTTAGAACATGGATACCATTACACAGTGTACCTTCTGCAACCAATACCTGATTAAGGTAAATGCTCATGATATTCTTATCAGGAACAAACTTATATCCATCTTTATCAAGTAAAGAAACTGATATGATGTTGCAAATCATGGAAGGTATATAGTAGCAATTGTTCAAAATCATAGGATTGCTTCTTGGCAATGCTAGGTGATATTCACCGACGGCAGCATCAACTTGTGCTCCGTTCCCTACTCTGAGGGACATATCATCAGGTCCAACCATCCTACTTTTTCTCAGTCCCTACAATAAATTACGGATATGAGATCATGATCCGGTATCTAGTACCCAGGAGGCAGGACTGACCGAAAAGCAGTTCTCAATAACAAGAACACCTGAACGAGACTCAATAGTATGATTTTTCTTCGTTTGGGTCATCAAGGAATTCATGCAATCCTTTTTCCCTTGCTCATACTCATGACCGCTGTCATAAGTTATAACCGAACCGACGTTCCCCAGCCCCGAATAAGAATTCAGATCGGTCAAGCGATACATTTTATTATCTTGATTAGGGCTTGAATTGGTTGCTACCTGGAGAGAGAAAAGAAACACTCAGTGCGCACTTTTGTAAGATTAGATTTGTTATTAGTTTATCTAATCAGGATGGCTCCCACTGTTTCCTCGAATTCTTCTTCAAACCTTAAAAGGAGAACTAGTCAGTATTAATCGCACGTCACAATTCTTGCTTGACCTTTCGGCCAGGCTAGTGTCGGTACTTCGAGAGAGGTTTTCCAACGCTTCGCGAAGTTCCTTAATTACATAACCTCTTTTTCCTGGAGGCGTAGCCCCGCTAACACTGTTCTAGACATCTACTTGGTTTATAACATTAATTGTTAAGTGAAAAAATCTTCCAAGAGATCCTACTCATCAGTGGGATCGGGATCCAACTATCATTGTGTGATGACCTAGATGGAATCCACTCTAGTCACCACACTTCAGAACGTATGAACATTAGCAAGTTTCCTGTATATTTGAAATTCCCGATGTGGTTTTTGCCCTTAAGACCTAAATGACCTTGACGAATAATCAACAAATCAAAAGGTCCCAGTCAAGCTCAACCCATCGTTATCCAAGATTGCATTAGACCCACCCGCATGATCCTTGACAAATAATCAACAAAATCATATGACTGTCCTAACCAATCGCATTATCTATGCAACAGAGAATCATTACTTAGTTACCGTTCACTGCGTCTTGACGAATAATCAACAAACACAACACGAATACTAAGTAGTAATTTTCTGAAACGACAGAGGGTTTCAGCTGAGTTTTTGGCGAAAAACCCTTTAACGTAATGAACTTGATATAGTTAAAGGAACCGAGTAGTTTTGAAAAGAAATGGTTTAGGCTCCGCTTTTTTTTAAAACTTGTGGTTTTGAAGAAAACCGAGAATGCGGTCCCATCAATTAATTCCTATCACACCAAAAAAGAACGAAAATACAATGTACGTATATGCCATCCGCATTCGCCACGGGGCCCCGTCATGCACCGTTAGGTTATTTAACTAACGGCAGAGCGGGGGCTGGACTAGCACGGGTGCAAAATATATACAATATCTACTAATATATATAAATATATATATATATATATCACATTCGTCCCAGGCATGATAATAGCACAGCATAATCTCAGTAAGCAACACAGAATGGTGGATAATCTTGGAGTCCCGGATTTCATTTGAGACGCAAATGAGACCCGACGTTCTCCGGTCGTGTGGATAGCCCGTGCAATGAAAACCTGGACCTCTACGAGCGCGGCAAGTTACCTGCCAATCTCAGAAGTGAGGCAACCCCAATCAACAAAGTGAATGAGCCACCCAGCACTTCACGAGATCCGGTAACTTAAGCGCTCCTCCGTGGGTCATCCTATACCCCTACGAGTGCGGCGAATAGCCCGTCAATTCTTGAGTGAAGCCCCCTCCGTCTCAACGCCATAAGATGCGGGCTTGTTGTCTTTTAGAACCCGGCTATTCGAGCACTCCATCGTGGGGTAATTCTAGTACAGAAAAGGAAAATAATATGCACAAAGGTGATATCGACTTCAATACGGTCGTGCCCCAATAAAATAATATACAACACGGCAGAAACGGCTGTCCACATGTCGGACGCTCGTCCCGTAATAACAAATATACAAATGAATATAAACTGTATTGCTACCATTGCACCACCGGCTATCTACCACCACCATCAGCACAAACACAGAACATCAACGTGAATGTCATGTTCGCAAACCTGTCTAAAAGAACATATAGCAGTTAGACGGGTTATACCGATCAAATGATATTCACGGTCGCAGATAGTAATGTATGTACTGAAACTTTTAAACAGTGTTAAAAATAACGACTTCGAAATACTCCGTATTGCTCCAAAACTTAAGATAACTGAAAAATCATTCTGGGCAAAATCAAACATGTCCTGAAACCCCAAATCCAAGTGTTTTAGAAAACAAAACAAAAACGAGCACTAACGGCTACAGTAGAACCGGCGAGGCCGGTTAAAATGATGTTTTCGCTGACCAAATTTTCAAATCATGGGCTCGTTTTTCTCTGGTGTTCTAGTTCTAGCACAAAGAGCACTCTGCCAGTTTAAAAAAATTCAGAGGCTATTTAAAATTTAACAGAAACTTGAATTTTTGATTTCGTATTTCGGAATTGTTTCGGTTTCGTTATTTAGAACATTGTTTAAACTGCTAGTTAGGGGTTTATGGGCTGGCTCTGATACCATGTTGGGTTATATTAACGCCCTGGCCATCATCCGTGGCCGTTTGCGTAACAAATTTTTTCTACGATTGTAAAACCGGCGCTAGAATAACCCGTTACCGGATCTACCATAAACCTAACTAGCTAACTAAGAGGAGCTATCTACTATGATGAAGAGTCTCATCAAAAGATCCAAGTCCTTCGGTCTTCGTTTCTCTTCATAAGCTCTTAGTGGCTTCCGTGATCGAGGTTGATGGTCCGTCTTCCTCCGCCGAAGATGATCCATCCGAGGGCTGTGATCCATGGCTCTAGATCCATTCAAAGTATCAAATGAAGCAACTAGAAAAGTTTGATTGCTAATCTAAGTGATCTAGGATGTAGTCTAAGGTTATTTGTGTTTCTATTTCACCTCCTCTCTTGATTCTCAATTCATGAGAAGGTAGAGAGGATGTTGAACTTGGAGGTGGAGGAGCTCAAGAGAAGGAGAGGGAGTGAAGCAAATGGTGAGCTTTCAAAAACAATGAAGCTCCTATGTGAGAGAAAATCCTCACACTAGTTTTGTAAAAGAATATACATAATATTTTAAAGCAACCATGCTTCAATAGTTTGCACAAATGAATTAAAAATTCATTTGTCAACACTATTGAGACATGGTTCTCACCATACTCCCATCACCACACTTTACACCTTATTTCCATTTAAAGATAAATGGAAAAATACATAATGAGTTGTCTACCTTCTAGAATGTTTTCCGTAAAATAATACGGATTACAGTCTACTGTATATAATACCTGCATTCGCATAAAAACACGAATGCCTAAAGAGATAGAATAACACAAAGAATATAATACTAGAATATACATATCGAAATACATATATGTAAAATTATTAAATCAACACCTGATTTAATAATCCATCTCAATCCCGAGCCGGCTAGTATTATCAACTGTCCGATCGAAAGTCCGGGTACATAGTACCATCAATCAATCGGAACTCTGCACGTATCCAATACGGCTACTATATCATTTCGCCTGAACCAGGAAAACCCTCTGTGTGGGACTCTAAAGACTCGACAGTACGCCGTCACTGAGTTACTGGATAAATCCATAATCACAAGCACGTCAGCGACACTAGCTGTACGTAATGGCTACCCGGGTACCCGTCAAAAAGGAAGGTCGACGAGCAAACTCATCCGGAACCCTACTGAGCCTATCCGCGACAATCTCCGTACAGTCCGGTCTCTTCGACTGAGAGTATCGCATACCGGGTTTAGAATGTGGTAAATGCCAGACCCTAATAATCCGATAATTCGTGCTGATGTGGCTCAAGACCAATCTGGAAAACTACTGATCAACCTATCAGTAAATCCCAACTGCTTTGGCCAAGGTCTTATGGTCCTGACCAATCGAACACAGTGCGATATTGACTCCCTATACCGGGAGAGACGAATCCCCAACAATCACTCAGTGCCTTCATGTGGCTCGGAACTGTATCCAACCAAAACCTGTTTGCATGCCTCAGTAGAGTCGTGGTAGGGTAGTGATCAAAGTACAATGAGAACTCACACGAGACAAATGACGATCTCAGGTCTGAAGACTAACCTGTACTCGTGTCACCTGAGAACTTCCATATGACGATAGGTATAAAACCATCTAGAAGTTTTCGGCGAGTCTGTCCAGTGTACTCACCCCCAGTGAGCACCTGTATACAATCTTAGGTGATCACACCAATGGTTGTGGGACCAATCACCGCCTCTCGTCAGGGTCTAGAAACGTATACACCAGTCTACTCCGAAATATCGATGCCCGGTCTTGAAACTCCCATGATTAGGAACCTTTTAAGGATGTGCTTATCGACTACCCAGCTCCTACAAGTATGATCGTCATCACAACGCAGGTAGTCAAGCAATGATCCTACGGGCTTTATCAACACTAGAACTTATGCACGTGTGTTGCATGTGTCAAATGTAATATTTCATATTGTGAGAATGAGTATATATGTAAATTTGTAAATAATGAGCGTTTGTGTTAATGTGCATTTCATACAAGTGAGAATGGGTATGTGTAAATTTGTAAATATTGAGGGTTTATGTGTAAATTTACATTATAAGGCATCATTTTTTTGCCTTCTTCCTTGATGAGGTGGAGCTCCTAGACGAAGAGTATGATGAGGTGGAGGGCCTAGGAGAAGAGAATTTTTCCTTTTTCTTTGAATTTTAGAGAAAGGGAAGGGTGTCCACCTCATCAAGTGGGTATTTGCATTATAAAGATGTATAAATGATATGTAATAATAAGTAAGACATACATCCCATGTTAAGATAAAGACAAACCAGATAGTATACTATCATATCGAGCAAGATTGTCCTGTACATATATATGTCCAAGCATCCACATGTATATATATACAATAATGGCTTCTAGAGCATACATATCCTACATCGATATCCTGAAACAGCCAACCAATACTCCCTTCTGCCCAAGAGCGGAACATTTTTGTAAAAAACGGTCGTGATCATTCTCCAGTCCCTCCGATATGTACACTGAACGGGGTAAGCGGACACCGGGCGAACCAAAGCCCGAACGGCCTCGAGGACCAGCATCAGGAAAAACTACGACTCTAATGGAGAGAAAGAAGAAAGTATACTCCTTCAGGAGGGATGAAGTCCGCAAAATATTTGAGGACACCTTGAACAACGGTCTGCAACTACCTATTCCAAAGAGACCATATGAAGTGAACATGACCGGTAATCCCATGTACTGCCCATATCATTAGATGGTGAGTCATCCTATCGAGAACTGTTTCGTTTTTAAAGACTGGGTGGACGACCAATACAAGGTTGAGAAATCCGCATTGTTCTCTGATGGGCTGGCAAACCACCAAGTTACGGTCATCAATCCAGCTTCGCCAAAATCAAAGCGCGAAAAGCTTGAATAAGCGCACAACTACGACCTTAAGTTGTTAAACTGGGAACAATCGACCCCTAAGTCGTTAAATTGAGAGTGTATTTTTTTGTGTAAATAAGTAAATAAAAAGTCGAAATGATGGAGCAACTCGCAATAAAAACTAGCGAGTAAAAATTGAAAATAAAGCTGAAATGATAGGGCAACTCGCAATAAAAATCAGCGAGTAAAAAATGAAAATAAAGCCGAAATGATAGGACAACTGTGAATAAATAGCCGAAATTATAGGGCAATCACGACCTTCGTGATAAGAAAAACTGAAATGATGGATCAATCGCAGTAAAAAAATGTGCATATAAATAAATATTTCAAACTCCTCCAAAGACGAATGATGAGTCGTTCCTGGTACCATTCTAGTGTTAGCGATGCAGATGCTAACAAAACCCCAAATCCCCCAAATTCTCTCCTTACGGCCGGTCCTCAAATTGACCACCGGATACAATCCACGGGCACAAATGGTCCCCCATTCCAATCAAATACCACTACACCGGCCTTACGGTCAGTCCTCACCGTATACAATCCACAGGCATAAATAAGCTAAATCACACCCATGCCCCACCGCAATCATCAGTCCTGCGGACAATCTCCGCCCTTGGAATTATGCTCCATTTGGAAGACCCACTCATGTGTCTTCACGATGCATTAGAAGAACAAAGCTTACGAGATACTCTTGACTCGTAAGAAAACACACTCGTGGGATCCTTACGACTCACGGAGGAAAACACACACTTGGGGTACCCACGAGTCCACGACTCCTAAGGAGAAAATACACCGACGAGATCCTTTTGACTTGCAGGATGAAAATGCTTTTATGGGACCCTTACGGCTCATAAAATTGAAAAAGGCTTAGGTGATAGGGACCTAAAATTGTTTCCTAAGCCATTGCTCCCCAACAGGTAAAGACAAATGATTAATTGCTCGTGACACCTGTGCTCCAGTGTTAGCAACGCTGATGCCGACCCCAACCCCAAAATTCCAAACTTTCGATCCAATAGACCCCTAAGTCGTTAAATTGGGAACAGATGATCTCTTAGTCGTTAAATTGGGAACGGATAATCCCTAAGTCGTTAAACTGGGTACAAGGGAAATCCCCTCACGGTAAATGATTATTCGCTCCTAGTACCATATTCCAATGTAGCGATGCTGAAGCCACATCAAAACCCAAATCGCATGTTCTCCACGACAAATGATGATTTGCTCCTGGTACCATATTCCAGTGTAGCGATGCTGACGCCAAACAAAAACCCAAATTCCAAGTCCCAGGCTCAAAAGCCCCGCTGGGCGGAGAAGAAACTCCCAAATCAAATCAAATCGACAAGTCAACCAACGACCTCTTTGTCGGAATCAAGCTCCATCTCAGAAACAAGTCAACCAACAAGCTCTGCGTCGGAACCATGCTTCGTCTCAGAATATATGTCCCGTGTCGGAATCATACTTCATCTCGGAATATCTGCCTTTCCTGTCGGAATTATGTTTCGCCTTGGAATCAACCTCTATATTGAAACTATGCTTCGTTCAGAATGTCCACTTCCGCGTCGGAACCATACTTCGTCTCAGAATGTATCCGGTGTCTAAATCATGATTCGCCACAGAGTATCTGCCTTTTCTGTCGGAATTATGCTTCGCCTAGAAATCAACTTTTGCATCGGGACTATACTTCGTTCAGAATGTATGCTCTGCGTAGGAATTATGTTTCGTCTCAGAATATCCCTGTTCCGTGTCGGGATTATGCTTCGCCTATGAACCACGCGTCGGAATTATACTTCGACTATGAACCACGCGTCGGAATTATACTTCGACTCGGAATCAAGCTCTGCGACGGAATCATATTTCATCTCAGAATGTACCCCGTGTCGAAATCATGTTTCGTCACGGAGCATCTGCCTTCCCTGTCGGAATTATGCTTCGTCTTGGAATCAACTTTTGCATCGGAACTCTGTTTCGTTCAGAATGTCTATTTCTGCGTCGGAATCATGCTTCGTCCCAGAATGTATCCCGTGTCGAAATCATGCTTCGCCACGGAGTATCTGTCTTTCCTGTCGGAATTATACTTCGCCTAAGAATCAACCTCTGCATCGGAACTATGCTTCGTTCAGAATGTCTGCCCTACGTTGGAATTACGTTTCGTCTCTGGATACACCTGTCCCATGTCAAAATTATGTTTCGTTCCGGAACCCTGCATCGGAATTATGTTTCATCTCAGAATATTCCTGTACCGTGTCAGAATTATGATTCGTCTCAGGATACACCTGTCCTGTGTCGGAATTATGTTTCGTCCCGGAATTCCGCGTCAGAATCATGTTTCGTCTCCGAATATACCTGTTTCGTGTCGAAATTATGCTTCGTCCCGGAACCACGCATCGGAATTATGCTCTGTACCTTGGAATGATGCTCCGATGCCCAGAATTATGCTCTGCACCTCAGAATTATGTCCCGATCCCAGGAATTATGCTCCCGGAATGATGCTCCGCCCAAGGAATGTTCCACCTCGAAGCCAAACTCCCCATGGAAGAAAATCCATCAATTCCATGCACACGGCCAATGTACGCAGTGTGCATTCATTGATGGGGGCACTTTGTTGAGATAAAAAATTACACCCCACGGTCGAGGTCAACAAGTCAACAAGTCAAAATCAAGGCCCGAAAAGCGGGTCCGGACCCAATCCTGAATCCAAGTCAAGTGGGCCCAAGCCCGAACCCAAGTCCAAGCAAGTAGGTCTAAGCCCAGGTCAAGTGGGCCCACGCCCAAGTTGAGCCCAAACATGAAGAGGTCGGCCCACCCTATGCCAAGAAGAAAATTATGTAATGAATAATTTTAATGCAATTTTTTATGAATAAATTTAAGGTAAAGGGGCATAAAGCCAAATTTATGTAAAACTCATGACTCATGTACAATAAGAAATATGCACATGAGGTATGGGATGGGCAAAATGCCATTTTGTAAAGCCGAAGGGGCTATGTGTAAATTTATAAACCTATATAATACAACACATGATGAAATGAAAGAATAATTCATTCCCCAAAAAAAATATTAGGATTCTGTGTCTCCTCCTTTCTCAAGGATCTAAACTTTCTTCTTTTTTTGAATTAAATCAAGAATTTAGCTTTTTTTTTATTAAAAAGGAGTAGTTTTTACCATAAAACCCTTGAGAGGGAGCTCAAATCGCCCATCAAATCTCTAAAATGGAGACTTAATCTCAACGCCCCTTTTCTCCAAAATCCAACAAAAAGAGGATGTAGAAGGAACTCATCTCAGAAGAACCCATTTTAGGGAAGTCTAAGACTCGAAGAGGACGAAAAGGGATCTCCTTTTACCATCCAAGATCTAAATCTTTTAGGAGTTTAATTTCAAATCAATTTTTGAGGAGTTCAACTCTAAGATCCAAATTCTCAAAAGAGTTTAACTCCAAATCCAGACTTTTTTAGAAGTTTAACTCCAAATCCAAAGCTCTTAGGAGTTTAACTCTAAATCCAAGCCTTTTGGGAGTTTTAAATCCAAATCCACATCCAATTTCTTCCGTAGGAGTTTAACTCCAAAATCCCTCGGGAGTTCAACTTCCAGTCCAGGAGCTAAGCCCCATCTTCCGCCGGTGTTTCCAGCGGTCGCGTGTTGTCTCATGCGTCTTTAGGACGCTTCTCACCCATTTTTTCCAAACGTTCCATACTAAAAATACTTCTCCGTTAGAAATTTTTTCTAACGGGGCGTTGTCCCGCATCCTGCAAGGGGGCTGTTAAGCCCCTTGACCCCAGCCTACTATCCAAGTAGCGGGACCTCCTGTAAACTCTGCGAGGCCTCCGATACGTCCAAGACTCTTTCAAAACACAACGCACGCATACTGCACATTGAGTTCGCACGACCAGTTTTACCCGTCGATCGGAAGTTTTTTCGCTCCAAAAACGAGTGGTAATTAACGGCAGCTTAGTCCGCGGCTGCCGGAGATTTGGATCTCTACAATCAATAAACCCTGGCCTATCTAGGCAGGGAGAATCTGTAATACGCCTGACAAGCGACGCGTATTCCCATCTCAATATGGTGACGAAAAACACTCTGAAACCTCCACTTAAAAATAGCTGTAGTTTTCTTAATTCCATATACCCAAACTGGGCCTGAAGTGATAAAACTCATGATAGAACTAGCAACTTCGAATGATGTTAATCCATGTTATGTAAATATTTAACATTTTTTGGATCTTGGATTGATTGCGTTTTGGCTCCTATTCAACTAAAATGGCGAAACTTGTGTTGAAATGGTTTGAACATATGATTATGAACTGGAGACAACTAATTCTGAATGATGCTAAATTAAAATCAGAGAAGGATGCTAGCTGAAACGATGGAACATATATGAGAGAGATTTTAGATTGAAAAATAGTCATATTTCTTCCGAACTTTTGCTTGATACCAGCTGGACTACTTTTATGTGAAATTGATGTATCGGCTAGATTTAGAGTTTGTTTTGTTCTTGACTGAAATGAATGGACATTTTTCTTTGGGGAATCAGCCCCCTTTGAGGATCAAACTTGCGACCTCTCCCATTGGAGAGGAAATTGGTACCAATTGAGCTAAGCTGGCCCCGTTGGTAAATGAATGGACTTAATTTTATAAGATTTAGACATTTTGTTTGTAAACTTGTGGAAGCTAAATTCATATGATGCTGGATCTAGATTAAAATGAGTACTATGCAATCTTCTGAAGTTGAGTATGCACAAATAGTTGGCTGTTTGAAGTATTACTGTAAATTACTGTATATGCTATAGAAACTAGAATCTAGGTAGATTAGCTGAGTAGGATGTTATAGTCACTGTTCTCAGATAGGTTACTGGAATGATCATATAAAGTACTCAACATTTGTAAGGAACTATTAGTTATGCTTTACCAACTAATTGAATTTTTAGTGTATTTGAAGGATATTTTGATGCAAATTGGATCTCTAATACAGATGAAACAATGTCGCTAAACTTTGAAGCGTTTGCTCTTGGTAGTTAGAATCTGAATTATTCCTTAGTTTCTTAACAGGATAAAAAAGAACTTTACTAAACTTTACTGGAGCTTTGCTTTATAATTATAACCGACCCCATTTGAAGGGAAAAGGCTTAGATGATGATGATGATTTATTAGGATAACTAAATGGCTAAGGCACATATTTGGGTCCCATCAGTTGTCTTATGATAATCAGGATGCAAAAAGCCATAACTAGAAGTAAGTTAATAATGTGAAAAATAGCCTTATAAGCTTAAACCATTGTCTTGTGAAGGTGTTACAAAATGAAGGTACCATACCATTTGATTTCATGAGGGATTTTAACATGATTGGTCTTTAGACAAATCACCCCGTATATACTAGTGGGTAATGTAATGGAAGAACCGATGTCTATCACATTGGTTTAAAACAACGGTGACTCAAAGCCAAAGTGATTTGCGCGTCTTCTGAGAAGAATGGAGAAAGTTTTCAGAAGCTAAATGCTTGCATATCTTTGCCTGATTATGAACATGAACATTTGCAAATCATATGCATTTAACTCATCATCTGACATACCTTTTTCTTTTTAATTGGTGATCTTTTAAGCGATTCATGGAGTAGAAAGAATTTCTATGCCTGATTACTTTGTTTGGATTTTGAGTTTCAAAGTATACGTTATGTGATTACAGGATTAACAATTTTCTGTTCTTGCACTTTGCAGGGTAGGATTTCTTGCTCGGTGAACGTAAATCCAGATACCCAGAAGGTTGTCCGGCAAGATTGCTTCCCTGAGGCGAGTCTTTTTTTCATCTGTTTCACTTGGTGATGCAATGATTGATTGTTGATTTCTTGACGGTTTGTTTACTTCTGTATTCATGCAGTGATGGTTGATTTGTGGGAGATATGGAATCCTTGTTATCTACAGAAATTACCATATGCGTTTCAATAGGGTAAGGGTTTTGGCTCCCATTTATATGGTTAGAAATTATGCTTGGAGTGGAAAATATATATCATGTAGTATAGCTATTTAATGAAAAGATTGTAAACACGTAGTAATTTATTATTATGGGAGTGGTGAGTGCTCGAATATGTTGTCTTAGTTTTTGAAAATTGTAATACCTTCAGTTAGCTCATGTTTGAGTGAATTTTAGATTTTATTTTGAACGAGGGGTACATCCATGTGGATCTTTTTCTTCATACTTATATGCTACCGTATGAATTTTTATTTGGCATATGTGTGTATGGTGTGTTGGCGCATGTATGGTGTGTTCGTGTTCTCTAGATGATCTTTTTTTGTTCATCTCTACAATTATAACTGGAATTCAAAAGGTTCATGTGTCTTTTTCTCGAATTTTAAAAAAAAATATTCAGAAAATGAGAAAATAACTCTTTTAAGTGGTCCATGTTATCGAAAGGTTTGTCATTTTGTCTCCTCCCTCTCTTCATGTTGAACTCTCACCTTCCTTTTAAATGTGTAAACTATTTGTTCATTTTCTCTACAAAATATCTATTTAATATATATGTGTGTGCATGGCAAGTGGAAATCCCTAGTGAACTGTGTAACCAGTAGGTGTAATTTTTTGTTGTAGACCATAGTCTAGTCTCTTTGGCAAAAGGCAACGGCTAGAGGCCCAAATTTTTACATTTTAAAATAAAATGTAGTAAAAAGAAAAAAATTAAGCTACAGGACAATATCTCAAGATCTAACTCTTAAAAAGAGGGGTAATGCATTCCAATCTAGACCAAGTGGTCCGCAACCAAAATCTTTTAGCCAATTTAATGGAGACATTACATCCTTAAGAACAATCTCATTAGGTCTAAAATGAGACCTAAAAAATTGTATAGTTTTCGCTCTTTCCAAACATTCCTAACAATCTTAGTCCAACTTAGATTCCTACTTGGATGAAATCTATTATGTCATATAGACTAGAGCTCGTGTATTGTAAAGTCAGTAAGGTGCTTAACGGTACCTGGACCACCCAATACCTGAGTAAAAAAAAAATTGTGGGTCCCTATAGGTGCTTTTATAAGCAATTCATGTACAAATTCAGACCAGCATAAATTTGATCGGTGGGATCCAACACAAAATTGTTTCATCAAAAATGAGAAAGTATATATACATTCTATGATGAAAGAAAGATATTATACAAAAAATATGGTCTTAAGACGCATCGGTTTTTTTTAGCCGTCCAAAAATGCATCAAATGAATTAATCATTCAGCAAAAAGGCCAAGAAAAATGAAAGGAAGCCACACAAGCTCGTCCAATACTGCAAGCAGCGGTCGCCACGGAGACACCTCTCGTATCCTACACGCACGCACGCACGTCTCCTAGACTTTGCTTATCTTCACCTTTAATATGGCCAAGTGTTGATGCTCCCAAACTCAGCCATTATCCACACACCAAAGCAACACCGCCAATTAATATCTAAGATAAGCATCCAATTCTCCATCTTTTTCTGTTACAATAAAAGCATCATCCCTTTCTTCTTCTTCTTCTTCTTCCTCCCTTTTCCTTTTCCTTTATAAGCTAGCTTAGCTACATAACCCGGCCCTACACTGCCATCATTCTCATAAGATCCCGATTTCGCCGCCGAAAGTAAGATATGTGCTGTCACAGTAATGGTTACTATCCCTGCAACAGCAGCCGACGAGTCTGGTATTATGCTCTCCAATCACCCACACTACCGAGGGGAGCCTTGGATCATCATCATCAAGAAGTAGGGTCGGCTAATAATCCTCCTCCGGAGCAGGCGGCGGCGGCGATGAAGCATTGCGTGTGCTCGCCTACCGATCATCCCCGGTCTTTCCGCTGCCGGCATCATCATCACCTCTATCAGTTTGGTACTTGTAAACCAATCCAGAATGTCACAGCCTAGCTAGCTACCTATAGCATGCTCCTTATTTAGAGCTCGGTTTTACATATTTGTACTGCATGTATATGATGGTAGATAATTAAGGTAATAAATATATATGTTTTTAGTTTTCTGCCCTCTGATTGAAATTCTCTTTGGGTTTTTTTCCTTTTTAAAGGTGAGCAGATTAGAATTGGAGGGAGAAATAGAAATGATGGATACTGATTGATTAAATTTCGTTCAACTTTATTATTAACCAGCATCGTATATTTTGATCTTCAAGGTCTAAAGTCCCTAGTTTATTTCCATGTTATATTGATACTCTTTGATGGATGCTCTAGTTATGGAAATGCTCTAGTATCGGTGGTTAAATTTGCGGCTCTCAGGTACATGCTCCAATTATGCAGGTGCACATAGATATCGTTTTGTATGTGCATACTGATCAAGATGAGCGGGACGGAACATTTAAAGGGAAAAAAGGAAGAAGGAAAAGCTGATATGATGTCGGCATTTTGATCGCCTAGGAAAACAAATTTCGTCTATGTTATTCAACTTCCACATCCCTCTTAATAATTAGGGAGCTGGTTATACTCCATTCCACGTAAAAGTGTTTATTCAAGAATTACACAATTTATTCCCCTCCTTATTTCTTCATAGAATGCAAGCAGGGTCAGGTTCCCATCTGATATTTCCAGATTTTTTCTTTTGTTGACATCATATGTCTGTCCCAAGCCGATTGAAAGATTTGAAAATTAGATACAAAAATCTTCGGGCCGGGTATGGGTTTATATATTTGCCGGTCTAAACCTTCTACATCCAGATCGAACCAAACCCGCTTCATATTTGCATGCGATCCACTCGAAGTATACCCGAGACTCAATAGATGTGGTATCTTATTGTGTGGTATTTAGTTTCAAAATTATGTAATATATAATTTAATATTGTTTTGTCAAATTAAAGTGTAAATTCTGCTCATGTATATTTAAAAGAACTCATACCAGTTTTTATATATATATTTTTTTCATAATTTATAATGGGCGAGCTCAAAATACCCGTAAAAACCGACCGACCCGTCTAAACCCAAAACCCGTTTAGGTTTTAAATTTCGGGTCCGTGTAAAGTTTTCAAAAACTTGTCCAAACCAACCTAGTTTCCCCACTATATAAAATATATTGCGGGTATCATATAATTATAGGCCGTCTCTAGGCATGTTTGGTATATATGAGAAGTGAAAAAAATAGGAAAGTAATAGAGTAGTAGTAAAGTGAAAAGTTAAAAAAGTTAAAAAAGGTATTAATTTTTATTCGTTTTGTTAAAAATAAAGTGGGAAAGATGGCGTTTATGTGGCAATGAAAAGTGAACTTAGGATGTTTTCTTAAAATTACAAAAAGCGGGAAAGTGTGAGAAAAGTGAACTTAAGTTGTTTTCTTAAAATTACAAAAAATTGGAAAGTGTGTGAGAGAAATGAAAAGTAAATAAAATAAAATAAAAACCTACAACTTCTCATCACTTTATTTGCTTTGAGGAAGAAAGTGAAATGGATGAAAAAGATTATGGGGGACTAAAATAAGAAAGTACTTTCCAACTTTCTTTTTGCATACCTAAACTAAAAGAAGAAATTATAAAGTGCACTCATTTTCCAACTTTTCAGGGTATATTTGGCAATTGGACATTAAAAAAAATGAAAGTAAGAAATCAGTAAGAAATTAAAATAGATAGAAATTGAAGACAAAGTATTAATTCTTGTTTGTTTTGTTTAAGACAGGACAAAATCTTTTATGCTTTCTTGTTCTCTAACATTAGTATTTAATGTTAGCCCTTGATGTTATTCATTCCGTTTGGATTCAGCTTCAAACAAGGGATTCTGTGATTAATAATTGTTACTCGAAAAAAGTTAACATTATGATGAATGTCCGAATTTAAATTTTATTAATCACATGCACACACGAAAGGCTTCAAAATCAAATACACGTTCACCGCTTCATATGTGAAACAAAATGGATGGAGTGGATTGTCGATTTAATAGTCGGATTGGGCTATCTAATAGCCTAACCGACGTTTTTTATATCAGCTAGTAGCTGATAACCCGTTTTCTCATGTACGCCTAATGTAGTCAAGAAGCCATAGCGTTACCCATGTTCTCTTTTCTTGCTGTCCCAGGCAAATGGCATGCACCAAGACCTTTTATATTTTTATTTTTTTGACCGGTCCTGATGAAGGCTGTGCTCTCCTTCAGATGTTGTTCTCCGTCGATCTGTGATGGCGGTTTTTAACGGTTGAGATTTGGTTTGAGAGTTGTTGAGCTTGTGGATCTCAATAGGTTGATGTTGACGCCGAGCTATATGCAAAGGAAGTTCCGGGGTGGGTGATCATCGTAGGACCTTCCGACGATCAAGTTAGTGCTGAGAAATAAGTGCAGAGTAACGGCGTATTGGAATGAGTTCGACTTACCTGAGTCGTATGGAAGAGGGGTTTATATTGTGGTCGCGTCGAGCGAGCAAACGCGCGATCATCGCCGTCAGTTACGCCCTTGCGTTATCCTCGCATTTAATGACAGGATACGTCCATTAATGGGGGATGCGCTAGCGTGGGACGCGGAATGTGGGGAGGCAGATATCTCGCCCTGGAAAAATACATGGAGCTGTTGCGGGGGCGCTTGTGTTCCGCGTTTCGGTTGATCGGGGAAGACAAGAAAGCTCGGCCTGACAGATGACTCGGAGACGAGCAAGGAGGCCGAGGAAGCTCGGCCTGTCAGATGGCTCGGAGACGAGCAAGGAGGCCGAGGAAGCTCGGCCTGTCAGATGGCTCGAAGACGAGCAAGAAAATCGAGAAAGCTCGGCCTGACAAATGACTCGAAGACGAGTGAGAAGACCGAGGAAGTTCAGAGACAAGCTGTTGGCTGTTTGCTAGGTAAAGGTAGAAAGTACTCAAGGATGTCTCCTGAAAGGTCGGATACGTTCTCGGAGATGATGTCCCGAGGAACGCCCTTAATGCAACCCATTTATTCCACCTCCGTAGCCTTCGGGACACGTCATCCGTCACGTGTCGTAATCTGAGGAAATACCACTTATGAGGATCATCAGGTCCGTAAGCCTCATCCAAACCCACATTAAACCCATGCACTCACAACAACACGTATCTAGGGGACCAACGAATTTTTCGTGAAAACATTAATTTGTGATAACTTCTCACTTTCTTTCTTGGGGTTCGAACTGGCACTCCCCTCAGGAGAAGGGAAAGTGCAAACCAATTGAGCAATTGCCCCGTTGAACCCATCTAATGAAATTATACCGAGCATTTGATTTGTAAATCTCGTAGCTTTTGCATCAATTGTTTTTGAACCAAACAATGAATTTGCTATGGAAATGCAAATCCTTTTACATGGTTTGCTCTAAACCAAACAAAAGATATGATGCCTATTTCTTGCAACAAAACGTGAACACGGTTTTGGTAGAATCTCCATTTGATATAAAAAGGTTGAAACGGGTTATCCACGGTCCATTGTGTAATACATGGATGTTTGAGATTAAAAGAAAAAAATCATTCCTATTTTTGAGACCATTGTTTCGTTTTTTTAAATATCAACCGGTACGTCCATGCAGTACAAAATGGACGGTGAATAACCTGTTTCGAAATTTTTGCATCAACTGCAGATCATACGAGAACGGTACTCAACAAAAAACGTTGCATTTATAAAATGCTGCAAACCAAACAGCCTCTAAAATGGATATGCTCTTTTGGTCGCATATTACCGCCATAAATAGCTGTTCCATGTTCAAATTGGGGGTCGCTACATATATTTAGTCAAAACTAGCAAATGGGGATATAAGCACGGTCATAAAATAGAAATAAATAAGAACACTGATCCATTTTCCGTCTCTTGTATTGTTTTGTTCAGATTTATTATACTCAACACATTGAATAATTCTTGACCGACTTGTTTTGAGTTTGACAATTTTTATGAATTGGAGTCGTGACATAAAAAATGTCTTGGTTGCATATATACCCAACACTTGGGTCAAAAAATATCATGACACAAGCATAGGTTTGTATTTGCATCCACAAACCTTCATGATATAATGCAGCGTTTTTATTAAAAAAAAAGCAATATTAAATCGGATTGTGTAACAAAAATACATTTTCGATTTAAAAATTCATAAAGATGTTTTGAAAAAACGAAAATTAGATTAGATGTAGAGTAAACAAACAAAATAAGAAAAAGGAAATACGCAAGGATTTATTCTTAACCTTATTCTGTTGATCTTTCATATCAACCTCCTTCAAGTGTTGATTTCTTATGCTTGCGTAAAGGTAAAATTTAAAACACAAATAAATTACTTTTTTTCCTCGGTGAAACGAAACAATGGATGGACGAAAAATGACATGCATCTAATAGGAAGGCTGGTGGGAAATCGAAAATCCACCAGCCTGATTATTTTGACATCTTTCGGACGGAAAATAATCAAGTAAAGAAATAAATACACCTCGCTTTTGTTTAATACATCACCGAATTATTATTTATTAAGATCATGAAAAGCTAGCGCAATATACATCCAACAACAGCTTATATCGTCTAAAACTGAAAAGGAGAACCAAAAAGGAAAAGAAAAAACTTCATGCCCTCTAAAAATGAAAAGGAGAACCAAAAGAAAAGAAAAAACCATTGCGAAGTATATTTAAACTTACGTAATCATCTATATTCAAGTTTAAGTGGTTGGAGTGTCGGGTTTTTGATAAGACTGTATGCTTTTCGATATAGTGAGGTTTCATCCAAAAGACTTAAGTCAATTCATGGGATACCCATCTTATACCAATATAACTCTCTTTTGTTTTCCCATATAGGATTATTATTACAACACCCCCCACCCCCCATCCATCCACGTGCAACCACTGTTTCGGACCCACAAATATGCCCCGAAATCATTAATTTGGGGCCACTTCCCCAGGCTCTGATACTAAATTAAAATTTGAGTAGTTGAAGTGTCGGGTTTTTGATGAGAGTGCAATGGGTTTTGATATAGTGAGGTTCCATCCAAAAAGACTCAAGTCAATTGATGGAGTACCTGTCCATTTCTTATGGCACTGGTCCGTAAGCCCTAGCCCTAGCCCATGCACACAACACACATACCAAGGAGACTCACGAATTTACCCCGAAAAAATTTATTTGTGGTCACTTCCCCTCTTAGGATTTTTTGGATTCGAACCCCGTACTCTCCTCGAGAGGGGAAGTGACAATACCAACTAAGCTACTTGAGATTATTATTCCAGCAATTTATATTAAGGCTAAACTCTACACACGATGTCCAAGGTTTCTTGATGATTATTGAAAATTCATGTGATATGAGACTGGCGGACTAGTGAGAGCCGAGGGGGCAACGTGTCCCCGCTGAAATTTTGAAAAAAAGATACTGAGATGGATTATAAACATAATTTGGGATATTTTGGATATGATTTATATTATATTTATGGCATAAAGAAGAAAATGGTGGGTTATAGCTCACTCGGCAATACATTTTGTTCTCCATGTCTTGGGTTTAATTCCCATCACCCATAATCATTTTGGATTTCATTAAACTTTATAGGCCATTTTTCCTAGTTTATAATTAACTTATTTAAACTTTGGGTTTTTTTTGAAATATGGTAGTTTAGATTTAAAATTATAAAAATAGGGTATTTTTTTTTTAATTTTATGAGAATAAGACGGTTTCTGGCCCCCACCCCCTTCCCCAATATAGAGGGCGGGTTCTAGGAACCCGCCCCTTATATAAATATAGAGAGGGCGGGTTCCCAGAACCGAACACGCCCTCTCTATATTTATATAAGGGGCGGGTTCTAGAAACCCGCCCCATTAATTAAATAAATTTTTTTAAAAAATAAATAAACGGAAAAATGAAAAAAATTCGAAAAAATTATAAAATTGTTTTATATGACTATGGTGTACAAAATGAATCCGTCAAATTTACAATACATAAAAATCCTATCTGTTTGTAAAATGTAAATTCTATCTCGACGGTCAAATTTATAATATCAAAATGAATCCGTCAAATTTACAATACAAAAAATCCTATCCGTTTGTAAAATATAAATAACTATCGTTTTCCTTTTCTCTTTCCCTTATGAAATCCGAGAAGGCTTGACATAAGCACATGCCTCTTGGGATGATTGGAGGACCCATCCGTTTCTTGGGTAGATGGCGGCGGCTGCTCTTCTGCTTCGGTTTCAGCTTCAGCTTCGTCTTCAGCAGCATCTTGGACAAGCTGTTGTTTTGCAAATCCTGAATGTGAGACAAGTGTCGGATATGTGCTGCCTCCCAACAACTGTACGTAGGACGAAAAATCCGTCTCCCAACTGGGCAGTTGTAGCGAATAATCTGTCCCGGTTTCATGCGGCTGTTGTTGTACAAAACCTGGGCCCCATGGCTGCGCAAATCCTGATCCCAAGGTTGCTGTTGTTGCGCAAAACCTGACCCCCAAGATTGCTGTTGTTGCGCAAAACCCGACCCCCAAGGTTGCTGTTGTTGCGCAAAACCTGACCAAACCTGACCCTCAAGACTGGTGTTGTTGCGCAAAACCGGTCCCCCAAAATTGTTGTTCCTCCAGTTGTTGCGCTTGTCCGGTATGCCAGGGTTGCTGCTGACAGTATGGTGATCCAAAATACTGATCCTGCTGCGCTGGATCTCCGTGATGCTGCGGCTCATACTGCTGCTCCGGTGCCGGCTCATACTGCTGCTCTGGTGCCGGTGATAAATGTGAAAGAATATTATATGAACCGAATACACCACCAATTAATTGGTCTACACTTGAAAATAGAGCCTGAGTTTCCGGACCAGCATCAGTCGAGTATGGATCCTGCACCATTGTTTGTATAAGATGCAACCCACGAGCCTGTCGTTACATTAGAAATAAGAAAAAAGTATTGACTCATACCGCCGGATGTTAAAAGGTAATATAATATAAAGAATTCAACTTACCAAATCTCGTTCCACGTGGCCTCTAGGCTCGTACCGCGCGATATTTGGGAAGTCGTTAGGGGGAGCAGAAAGATATCTTATGGTGACACGCTTATACCACTGTAGATATGCTTCGGTAGCGTCGGTGGCTGTTTGGTCACCTATTTGCTGTAAGGCAATATTACGCTGCCTATCCTCCTATCTCAGCAAATATTGATGATGATACTCCCTCCAATCACGCTCCGCCTTTCCTCCTCGCATGTCTCCCTTTATTGTCTTAGGCGAAGGCGGCGGGACAGGAATATGTTGCGATATATTAAACTGTCGCAACACCCGGCCCGGTAGATGCATGACAACGATATTAATGCAGAGGAGTGGGCATCGAGCCCGCCAAACCAACTCTCTTTCGATACAGATGCCGGGTAATCTTTGCAAACGATCTGCTGTATAAGGTGTCCACGTGAACTGCGCAAATAACATAGTACAAAAATTGTGATGATGGTATTTCAAAATTTTAAAACAAACTTAATTACCTAAGTTATGGTTACCTGAGTCGCCTCCATACGATCCAACTCATCTTTATAGTACCTAAGTACTCGACGAGGAGCCTTATACGCTTTCTTGCCATTCCACCAAGAGCCGAGCGGCTTTCCAGGTGCCAAGGCAGTTATTTTAACTCGATCCGGTCTTCCCATACACATATGCTCCCATGACCAAATTTATAAATAAAGTGTCAGATGATAAGAGAAAGAACCAATATTACAATTTTGCAAATTTCTAGCTGTGAAAAACAAGGAATTTACCTGAAGTAATGTAATGCAGCCACAAATTTTATTCTTCGTTGGAGCACATGCCTTATCGAGTTCCTTGTAAAGAAAGGTCAGGACCCCTGCTCCCCAAGCATATTGGCCACACACATCAAAATCCGTAAGGAAGCTAAGGTATAACGGATGGACATGCGTTGCCGATTGGTCCGGCATCAACCAAGAACCGATCATGTACAGAATGTAGGCACGTGCATGTCTATCCAAGACTTCATCGATGACTTCATCAGGGATATTAGTAAATGTATCTTTCAGTCAGTTTAAACTGATCTTATACCCCTTACTATAGCCTCCTGGTGCCTGATATTAGCATTTTTTGTGAAATATTAAAGCTAGAAATAATGTACAAAATGTCCATGCAATAGGTACACTAAAAAGGGGAAACAAAATGAATTTTTTTACCTGTCCGAGAGCAGACTCGGCATATGTATCCCAGTATGGGTGGTCGGTATCTGGACCGACAATTTTTCCTCCGACCAATTCAAGCCCATTGACCCGTAAACCGAGTAAGAGGCCAATATCCTGGAGTGTGATAGTGGCCTCACCCCATCTTAGATGAAAAGTGTGGGTCTCTTTTCTCCAGCGCTCAACTAGAGAGGTAACGAGAGCGTGGTCGATTTGGATATGACGAAGTAATGAAGCTTCATAAAATCCGGCCCTTCGAATCCGCTCGATTATTCGCTGGTCGGTAACTATCCACTTGTCAGAACTATGGGTGACGACAGTGAGATTATCTCCATCCTGCAAAATTAAATCATGTTATTTTCAACTATTAGAATTAAAAGAAAGGGGTAATTAAAAAAAATTTAATAAGTTTTGAATTTTTCCTCTCCGTGTAATATATTAAAAGATCTGTGTTCGTTTTGATCAACGAGCAGAGATTTGTCGAATGGTTGATTCTCCATTGAGACAATTTTGATATTTTAGATAAGAGTAGATATGAGAAGGGGTTTTGAACAGAGTTAATTTAACCAAAACCACACTGAAGAGGGCGGGGTTTTATAGGGAAAGGAAGGCGGGTTCTTGGAACCCGCCCTCTTCAATGCTTTGTCACATCAGTTTTTTATTATTTAGTATTGTATGAATTTCCGGGATTGTCAAGTCAAATCAGTTTTTTATTGTTTTTTATTTTTATCAGAAGGAAGAGGGCGGGTTCTTAGAGCCCGCCCTCTTCAGTAATTAAATGAGGGCGTGTTCCAGGAACCCGCCCTCATATTTGTTGGCACAGAACGAAGTGGGCGGGTTCTAACCGCCCTCTTCAATAATTAAATGAGGGCATGTTTCAGGAACCCGCCCTCATATTTGTTGGATTCCCGGGAAGTCAAATCAGTTAAATCAGTTGTATTATAGTGTCAATTGTTTTAGTGTGAAGTCAAATCAGTTAAATCAGATTATCAGAACGAAGAGGGCGGGTTCTTAGAACCCGCCCTCTTCAATAATTAAATGAGGGCGTGTTCCAGGAACCCGCCCTCATATTTGTTGGATTCCCGGGAAGTCAAATCAGTTAAATCAGTTGTATTATAGTGTCAATTGTTTTAGTGTGAAGTCAAATCAGTTGTATTATAGTGTCAATTGTTTTAGTGTGAAGTCAAATCAGTTAAATCAGATTATCAGAATGAAGAGGGCGGGTTCTTAGAACCCGCCCTCTTCAATAATTAAATGAGGGCGTGTTCCAGGAACCCGCCCTCATATTTATTGGATTCCCAGAAAGTGAAATCAGTTAAATCAGTTGTATTATAGTGTTAATTGTTTTAGTGTGAAGACAAATCAGTTAAATCAGATTATCAGAACGAAGAGGACGGGTTCTTAAAACCCGCCCTCTTCAATAATTAAATGACGGCGTGTTCCAAAAACCCGCCCTCATATTTGCTGGATTCCCGGGAAGTCAAATCAGTTGTATTATAGTGTAAAGTCAAATCAGTTTTTTAATATTTTATATTTTCATCAGAACGAAGAGGGCAGGTTCTAAGGGCGGGTTCTTAGAACCCGCCCTCTTCAGTAATTAAATGAGGGCGTGTTCTAGGAACCCGCCCTCATATTATGTATTACAGTAATTAAATGCCGGCGTGTTCCTATAAATAGCTCTCTACTATACAGCAGCTCTCCATTTACCCTTATTTTGTGCAAGTGTTGAGTTTAGGAAGAAGGTTAAGTTCAGTACCATAGTCGTGAGAAGCTACTGGATATGATCAAGATGGAACCACAGCTTGCTGTAAATTTCTGGAGCAAATTCAATGACCAAACCAAGGTTCAGGGGCTCTAAACAGGAAGAGGAGACCAAAACAAGCATAGAGAAGAAATTTGAAGTTCCAAATTCTCTGTGAGTATTTCCCTCATTTTCTCCCCTCCTTTGAACTCCTCTGAACTATTCTTCCTGCAGCATTCTTTGCACAAACTCTCTTCTTCTCTCCAATAAAACTGTTTTTGTGCAGGATTCTTTGCGCCGCCGTCAAATAAGTTGTTTGCAAGTGTTTTCGATTTATATTTGTTACTGTTTTCCATAAATAATACGAACTTTAAGGGGCTATAACACCAATTCAGATTGGGTGGGGATTTCATCACCCTTCCTAAGACCCCAAAAATCACTAAAAGCATACGCATTACCCTTGAGCTTATTAAAAAAATTATCTAGACTCAGCCAACTAAAGACTGTCGTGCTCAATAGGACAGAGGAAGGTTGTGGGCATTCGATCGTTTATCTAAACTTGACTTATGGTGTCTAGGCTAGACAAATGAGAAAGGTAATTTTAAAAGGCCCGTCTCACGGTGATTCATGCGCGGAACCCTCCTTTCCTCATTTGTGCTTACCTGGCCACAATTGGCAGTGAAGAGACGATTTGAGGGTTATCTCACAACTTGTCACTTTGGAACAGCTAGGAGCAGTCTAGTGGACTTTGAAGACTATAGCTCTCGGTATGATTGTGAATGTTTTGACTGTGATTGTATGAAGTTGTTAACGCTTTTTTTATTATTGGCTTGATATTGTTTGATGCAGATTATGGCAAGTTCAAGTTTATTTGTTGTATGTAAATACGATGGCCGGATTATCACAAGTGCACAAGGTCCCGAGTATATGGACGGGTCCGCACGAATCATGCGACTAGAACCATCAACGACTTATAATGAAATCGAGAATAAAGTGTTCAAAATCACGAAATACGATCCCCGTGAAATTAGGCTTAAGTTAAGTTGTATATGGTCTATGTTTAGTGGAAATGTATTGGTTGAAATTATAGACGATGCATCAATATCTTCGATGATAGACTTCGGTCTGTCAAACACCCAGCATTCTTTTGAACTTTTGGTTCAGAAGGAACAATTGGAAGTATCAGATGTCCCTCCAACGGGTAATTTTAATGGTAATGCTGGAGGTAGTTCCTGGGGGTACGGTCACATGGTTAACGATGATACCGTCAGTCTCGGTGGATATGACTATACACAACATTATTCAAACCTTCAAACTCAAGGGTAAATATTTTATAAATCCACATTCAAACATTTTAGTAATACCAAAATACTAATATGTTTTATATATTGAATACAGGTTCTCCCAATCGACTGCTGCAGTTACATACACCCCAGAAGAACAACAAGGATTACCATACACAACCTTCCAAAGGTAAATAAATTTGAAACAAGTGGTGATTTATTTATGAAAATATTAAGGAATAATAGTATAATAACAATTTATATACTAAACGCAGATTTTCCCATACCTCCGCATCATTCCAACACGATCCAAGTAGCGCATTCCAAGCATGTCCGTCCACAGACTTCCGGTCTTCTCACTCCGAACCATCCACATTACACCGACCACAACCATCATATATTGCACCCGAGCCTTATGTTGCTACGGGTGACATTGATATGTATGGCAGTGATGATGATGATACTGGTGAAGGTCATCAAGGGGAGGATAGCGTGGAATATGCCGCTGGATTGATTGAGATAGCATTGTTTGATAATAGGTTGCGAACAATGATTTCGTCGAACTAGAAGATCCCGGCCTCGATCCGCTGGAAGATGATAGTTGGGTAGACTTAGCCATGATAGAAGTAAATACGACACCCTATTTGAAAGCAACAGTAGGAAGCAGAGATTGCGTCACTGTTGGAGATTTATTTCAAGAAAAAGGAGATCTTATCTGTAAGCTGAAGTCGTGGTCTATTCAGCAAAACGTTACATTTAAAACCGAAGAGTCAAATAAGACGTACTATACCGTGGTATGTACGAAAGCTCCTGAATGTAAGTGGAGATTGCATGCATGTTGTTCCAAAAGAGCCAATGCTTGGAAGGTCACGAAATACAACCAAGAACATACATACATCAATTCTATTATGTTACAAGATCACAGGAATTGCACTTCATCTTACATTTGCTCACTAATCATTCCACTAATCCGTACAAATGTGGCGATGACTCCCCGAGAGATACGGCTCTACGTTAGCGGAGATCATAAAATTCAGATTTCGTATGTGAAGGTATGGGATGCTCGTAGAAAGGCTTTATGCAAGATATTTGGGGACTGGGAAAGCTCATACAACTCACTAGTCCCTTTTATGGAAGCCATGAAAGTATCAAATCCGGGGACCGTATACCGGTTAAAAACCACAGAAACAGATGTCGATGGCTCTGTCAGGTTTCAAAGAATTTTCTGGTGCTTTGGTCCAAGTGCGGCTGGTTTCTCACACTGTCGGCCGGTATTGTATGTTGATGGGACGTATCTATACGGTAAGTACAGAGGCTGCATGTTAATTGCTACATGTGTTGATACTAATAACGGTATATTTCCGTTGGGATTTTCCATTGTCGAGAGCGAAAATTCATCATCCTGGTCATGGTTTTTCCGTCAACTCAAAAATATCTCATCTGTTATTGATAAAACAGATTTATGCATCATATCTGATAGACATCTAGGAATACTAGTTGCAATGAGAGCTGTATTTCCGACCACCCCACATAGGTTTTGCCTGCAGCACTTCAGGCAAAATTTTGATAGAAAATTTAAAAATTCAGATCTATATAAGCTTATGTATAAAGGCAGTGAAGCGTCTGACCCTAATGTCCATGACATGTACATGACGAAAATTGGGGAGATAGGTCAAGCCGCGAAAGCGTGGTTAGATGAGTATTCAGTACGCATGTGGTCAGAAGCACATGATAATGGATGCAGATATCTACTAATGACCACTAATATGTCTGAAAGTTTCAACGGTGTCCTTAAAGGTATTAGAGGCTTACCGATACAGGGGTTGATTGTTCGAATCTTTTTCCGGGTGAATACTTATTTTGTGCAAAGAAGAGAAACGTCCTTGGCAATGGATACTCCGCTCACCGCGTATTACGAAGATATATTCCGGAAAAGAGAGAACAGAGCACAATACTACAGATCCGAAAGATTTGACACGGCGGAGTTTCAAGTAACGGGGAGTAATGGGCATCAATATACCGTAAACTTTAGAGATGAAGGGCTCTCTTCGTGCACATGCGGTGTTTTCCAGCAACAACATTTACCTTGTGCCCACGCAATTGCTGCTGCGAGCAGCACGCATAACTCACATTACAATTTTTCTTCCCATTACTATACAGTTTCCAATTACTAAGGCGCATACGATCCAGAATTTCATCGTATACCGGACAATCGCTATTGACACTATTATACCGGGAACAGACAAACACCGACTGTATTACCACCGGAAAAAATATAGGGCCCGGAAGACCTAAGGTGCGTCGAGATCGAATGACAATGGATGCTGATCATCAGCAAAGACACGCCAGATGTAGCATATGCAAACAACCTGGTCATTATAGGACCAGATGTCCAGGACAGTCATCAGGGGCGGGACCTTCGAGATCGTGACAAGTGCACCGGAAGATTTTTTTGTATTGTAAATTTGACGGATTCATTTTGATATTATAAATTTGACCGTCGAAATAGAATTTACATTTTACAAACAGATATGATTTTCTTGTATTGTAAATTTGACGGATTCATTTTGATATTATAAATTTGACCGTCGAGATAGAATTTACATTTTACAAACAGATAGGATTTTTTGTATCGTAAATTTGACGGATTCATTTTGTACACCACATTCATATAATACAATTTTATTATTTTATTCAAATTTTTCTCATTTTTCCGCTTATTTATTTATTTATTTATTTATTTAATTAATGGGACGGGTTCTAGGAACCCGCCCCCTATACTGGGGAGGAGGGTGGGGCCAGAAACCGTCTAATTCTCATAAAATTAAAAAAAAAATACCCTATTTTTATAATTTTAAATCTAAAACACCCTATTTCAAAAAAGAACTCTTAAACTTTTGTTATTACATTGCAAATGATCCGACAATTTTATACGATATATTTATTTTTTATTTCTTAAAATAAGCTTGTTTTGTTTAGTACCATCCAGCGAATATTCGTGGATCCACACCTATGATATATTTACAGTGCAGAGAATTAGTATCTTGATTATTCTTCCTCCACTGAAATTAAGGCTAGAGGAGGTGCAGTTGTGGAGAGAAATAAATGCAACGATTACATCACGGAATAATTATTCATTACCCAAATGATTCAGGTTGCGCCTGATATATTAAATAGAAGATTAACTAGAATTCTAGTATTACTGGGAATGGGATGATTCGATTGACCGTGAATTCCAAGGAATTTTGCATTAACGTGTTTGGTATATTTTAATCATTTCTGGTAATATATGTACGTGCAATATTCGACCAGCTGCAAGGTCGAAAGAGGGCCGGTGGATGGCGGCGAGGCCGGAGACGAACGGACGATCGGCAGCAGGCCGGCAGGCGGACGACCGACGATAGACGGCGAGGCCGACCGGCCAGTGGCGAGGGAGGCCGACGACGAATGGTCATGACTCATTCATGTTAAGCGGGAATATTTCACGGTAACGTAGGATAGACACATATTTTGGGAGCGATATGATTGCCATGAAATAGGTCATTTGATTACCATATCCATATTCTATTTCTGATGTGTCGGCCATATATGATCAGTCATAAGAGAGAAATAAATAGAATCTAGACACCCACGGGTTTTTACCAAACAGTTCACCTCTCTTTTCCCCTACCAAGCTAGATGGGAGTGACAGAAGGCCCAGTAGGTGACACGTCATGTACCCGAAACCTGCGGAGGACTGATGGAAATATAGATTTGCTTCATTAAAAACACGCCATTTTAAATGTAATCTAAGCCTATAAATTCACTTCTCTCTCTCTCCCTCTCTCTTCCATAAACATTTACTCCCTCTCGATTCGAATGTTCCTTCCCTTCTGAATTTCCCTATTTTCGTAAAAAGGTTTTAAAATTTATTCAGATTTATTTGAAACAAGTGTGTTGTCCGTGCGTTGCATCCGGATAAGCAAAACGAGTACCTACCAGCGGCATAATCTAGAGAACACGAACTGAATACAAGAAACATAAGATAATATAAGAGCATCTTGAATCAAAAAGTATAATCATGTATGATCATGAATTTTGGCTAAGAAAAGATAGATTGTTAATTTACCCAATTAACATGACCCAATTAACATGAAGATCACTGATATATATATGAGATTAATGGAGGAAAGAGGCCATAGGAGGAGATTTCCTCCTATGGCGTGGAAAAAATACAACTTCCAGACACCCATCATCATCATCGTTATCCTCTAAGATGTGCATACACCAAATTTCATGTGATTCCGATCCACAACTTTTTCACCGTTGATTTAGTGGGTTCAAAATTAACGGTTTACCGACAATAGAACTTTTTATATTGCTAAATCAACGGTGAAAAAGTTGTAGAATCACATGAAATTTGGTGTACCCACATCTTAGATGATAACGATGAAGATGATGGGGGCCGATCGTCGAAAAAATTGGTGGAGATTGTATTTTTTCCACACCATAGGAGGAAATTTCCTCCTATGGCCTCTTTTCTCCATTATTCTCTCTCTCTATATATATATAGAGAGAGAGCTGATTCTTTGAGATCCGTCCATATTTTTTTTATTTTGAGGTCAAATTTTCAAACACCCAACACCCGTGTTTCTCACTGATCCGCTCCGACCACCGTGATCTACGTATGTTAGATACGCTCTGTATCAAATTTTACAAGATTTAATGGATTAGTTGGAGATTCCAAATCTCATAAAATTTGATATTTAGTCTATCTAACATATGTAGATTAAGATGGCCGGATCGGATCGGTGAGAAACACGGAAGATTGGGTGTTTGAAAATTGAACCTTAAAATAAGAAATGAAACCGGACCTCATAGGATCGGCTCCTTATATATATATATATATATATATATGCAAAAAATAAACCACCAACTTTTCTTTGGAATCCATCAATAGTCGATTGATATATATGCAAACAGAATTTCAAAATGCACCAAAAGTGTATGGTTTCAACTATTGGTCCACAACCTCTCAAACAGAAATATCTGTAATATGTCTTAGTAATTGCTATGTCTACCGTCATTGGAACATCACTTCAAAAATTCTGATTCAACAAATTGAAGTTATTTTAAACGCCGTGATAAAGTTTATTATGGCTATATGATAATAAAAAATATTTTATACTTACACATTCCTGCTTGATCTTCTTTGCATGGTCTAGAACTGAGATTGGTGTATTCTCGTCATCATCTACGTGCCTGAAAATTCCCGGCTTTCACTTGTTTGTGGACTTCGCAGTGCCAAGAGTCCCATTCTTTTTGTTCACATGCTCAATTTTCTTAAGAATATACAAAGCATGATTTGTAAACCATTTTATTAACTGAATAAATGATATGCATATGTAAGTAAGACACTAAAAAAATTGTTATTTAATTAGAAATAAAACATACCAAATCTGACTTTCCAAAAGATAAGTCAATATTTTGGTATAGAGAGTTCTGCATCCATTTCAACTTTTCACTTAATAGTGTCTCATAATCGTCTAGCCCTGAACCGTAAATTTAAAATAAATAAAAATAATTATAGCTGAACGGATATATGTAATCTATCTTAATATAATTATATATTGGGCCAAAAGTTACTCTTACTTGAGTACAACTATGTAGCTCCTGAAGATTTTCAACCGTATGTTTTGCAAGCGGCTTCTCGTTGCCTCAATTTCATCTAAAATGTCGCAAGGGTTGTCTATCATGGATTAAGTTATCATTATTTAGAGATATAATAATTAAAAACTGTTTCTCTACAGTGTCCTTTATATCGTTAGGAAATTAGTCAAGCGTTTTTGCTTAAAACGAAAACCAACAAAGTATAATATAAAACACGTATGCTATAAATAATTATTTTATATATCAAATATTTTAGAAATGGAGTTAAATAATATACAAACCTTGTTTAAAAGAGGCAGAATTTGCGTTACAGTTTTTTATACTATTCTCCTAATCTCACGGTCCATTAAAATAATATTAATAGTATCACTGGAATCCTCAGTTATGGTTATAACTTTATATCTGATTTATTCATGCGTTAAATTACAAATATGAAATATATTGAATTATATAACATTATATACAATTCAAATGGCCGTGTTTTAAGAAGTCAAGTGTGTATACCTCTTACCAAGAAATAACATTGGGGTATTACATGCATAACATTTGTATTTTCCATTAACTCTTTTGATTTCTTTTTTGCATGAAACACACTTCATGTACCACCATCTTTTATCTTGTTCCTCGTGATTAACCACAACACAACACATCATACTTTTCTGTGAATAAATGTGAGGATAATAAGTATGTGTGGATGCGATTGGAGCAAACATAGTCTAAAATATGACAATTACTTATCTGCACACACCTGTCACTCCCGAGTTCCTTAATTTCTTTTAGAGTGAGAAGACCAAATATAGTTCCTTAATTATTTACCTGCACACACATAGTCAATAATTCATATCAATTGATTCAATCTCGTCTCACCTTCACAGTCACAAAAAAGGTTACATAATTCGAAACATAAATTCCTTCCAAAAAATAATAATTATCTGCAAATTTGCAATGCAATTATAACCGAATAATAATTTGAAAAAAGACTTGAGATACAATTATACTACATATCAATTGTAGAGAATCCAAAACAGACCAATTTAATTTTTAGTTGTTTTATACTCTAATATATAGAAAACCTCATAATTGCATAGATTTAGAAAAAAAAATAGATTTATAAAAAACTTAAATCTTAATGATTATCTAGTCATGTAGACATATAAAATAAAATGTGAGATTTATACATGTTTTAAATTGCAGAAACCTTCATACACAGTTAGAACAGAGTTATCGATCCTGAAAGCGAGACCATGTTGTTGAAAAAATTGACAACTTGATGATTCAGATTTCAGTAAAATATATCGACTTTCAAAAAAAATCTGCAGAAAAACTTATATTTACATGACTAAATGATATAGGAATTAATAATATAAACAAAAAATCATAATTAAATAATATAAGAATTTTGGAACATTTTTCGCAGGTTCGTAGACCCACCGTTTTTTAAATTTAAATCTTATTATAATATTAATATTTAGAAATGCCATACTTTGTTGCAATCATATTATAGTGAATCCAAAACAGGCCAAACTAATTTCTAGTTGCTATATACTCTAATATTTGAAAAACCTCATAATCAATTGGATAGATTTAGAAAAAAGATAGATTTATAAAAAATTAAAATTTTAATGATCATTTAGTCATGTAAAAATATAAAGAAAAATGTGAGATTTATATCTGTTTTAAATAGCAGAAACCTTCATGTACAATAAGAACAGATTTGTCGATTTTGAAAGCGAGACCATATTACTGAAAATAATTGACAACTTGATAATTCAGATTACAGTAAAATATATCGACTTTCGAAAAAACAGCAGAAAAACTTATATTTACATGACTAAATGATATAGGAATTAATAATACAAATAAAAAAATTCTAACTAAATAATATAAGAATTTTGAAACATTTTTGGCAGACTCGTAGACCCACTATTTTTTTAAATTTAAATGTTGTTATAATATTAATATTCGTATCCATAATAAATCAATAAAAATCAAATTTAATTTCAATTAATAATACAAAAAAAAGGATAAATACCCTTTATATTGTAAATATATTTCCTAAAATCTCTTACCACAATTTTCTTACACTACTACAAAGAAGGATTGCCCCTACGGATTTATCCGTAGAGGCGAAAAAATACCCCGTAGGTGCAAAGGCCGCAGGTGCAAGTTGAGGCCCTGAACCTGCCCCTACGGTTAAATTTTTGCCCCTACGGATATATGTGTAGGTCCCGTTGCCCCTACGGATTAAGCCGTAGGGTATAATATTTTATATTATTTACGGTTTATTTTAATAAATTACTTGGCCCTACGGATATACCCGTAGGGGCACGTACTACCCCCTACGGATATATTCGTAGGTACGTTTCCGTAGGGGCACAAATTCAGGATTCCTGATATTTTGCCCCTACGGATAACGCCGTAGGGGAGGTCAGTGGCCCCTACGGATATATCCGTAGGGGCACTCCCAACCCCCTGGCACTGACATATGGGGGAAATATCAGTTACTGCTGATATTTAGCCCCTACGGATATATCCGTAGGGGTAAAATGTGTGTCTACGGATTAATCCGTAGGTACATATTGTCTGTAATTTTTTTTAAAAAATGGGCTGCTTGATTTTTTTCCGCCCTGTGCACAATAATATATACATCAATCAAATCATATATTACAGTATTCATAATCACATCTCACGCATATATATAATATACAAAAGAAACACAAAAACTGAATATGATATAAATACAAACCAATATCAATATCGTTTCAAAATGTAGTACAATGTGTATGATATAAATAAATACATGTTTCAAAAAAAAAGAACCAAAAATCTACCCTAACTCGGTCCAGCTCCACCTCTGAATAACGATAGAATAACGCGCGCCTGCTCCTCGGTCAATAAACTCTGCAATTCGTCGCGAGCGGGAGTCTGAGTGGGCGGTGGAGCTACAGGAGCTGTCTGCGGAACCGCAGCCGATGTAGTGGCTTGCGGAGCCGCAGCCGAAGGAGATGCGTGTGGAACATTATATTTAGCACATACCGGTCTATAAAATTGACAAGAAACACCAAAATCAACAAATTCAAAGCCTTACCTACAGAGATAGAAGATGTGCTCCTCTGGTATCTGCATGTATCAAAATTTGAATAATATTAATTAATTTCAGTACATACATACTAACAAGGTAAACTCGCATATAGCGCTGCTTACACATATGACAGGGAGTGAACAAGCTCTTGTAGATCATCAGGCGCAAATCTAATCTCATCAAGCAGCCCATGATAATGAGTTGGACGACTAAGAGCAAAAGGTGTCACGTCCCGCTTCCCAAAATACGGAATACGAGGTATGACTAGGCCAGCCATGCTCCTACGGTCAAGGGATCGTCCCGCCGTAGTCACACTTCGGCTTCTAGCACTACATGGTAATCAGTAATAAAGCACAGTATTGAAGGAATCACATCACTAATTTATTACATTAAAATTTCATTGTTCACAGAGTACAGATAATAAAAACAATAACTAACCAAGTTCAATCTCACAATCTCTTTTATGGAAAGAAGTAAACGAAGTAGGTACACCAACTATATCTCCGTGAACTCGAAGGATAGATCCGTCTCCGGTGCCGGTCCTCGCGCGGAATCTGAGCATGCATACTCAGGTCGTCAGAGCGACACAAATAATAATATTATTATAAGCAGATGAAACAGGTAAATGAGGTATTACTGGTATGAGAATGATGCAAGTAAACACTATATCACAGTATGATGCAGAATATGTTATGTGTCCCTATCGGTCTCTAGGTCATGTTTGAAATCACATAGTGGAAGGAGGATCATGTTTAACAGGAGTCTCGTACATACCCGAGACCACGGCCCACATGCCCGGGACATAACCCTGTCAGCCGGATCGCTAGATCCTGTCCTACACGTATAAGTATCACGGTTCGAATGATCATCCTCTAAACACGGTCCCGCTAAATACGATACTCTTTTCACTTTGATTTCCCCTTTTTCCCCAGGTTACACTATTTAAGATATTGATCTAGTTGTGTACGAGTATACTAATGACACGGTTTCATCACTGTCCACTGTATCAATCACTGTCACGAATATTCACTTTCCATTGGTGTACTCGTCACTCCTAAACCAACATCTATCACGCACGATAATGCAATGTCCACACGCACTAACACAGTGTAAATGACAAGGATATGATATATGTATTGTAAACTACCATATAAGCTCGGTATGTTATGAATTAATATGCATGTCACGAACCAAAATGAATTACACAAATTAATATGTTACGAATTCAGCAAATATGATGTAGGTAAGATATATAGAACAATCAGTCAGGAATTCATCAAATTTTGTTTCAGTTCGATCGGAGTTTCGGTTTTCAAGATATAACTGTTTCAGTTTAAGTGTTCGCGACTGAAATTTCAATTTCAGAACGGAACGTCTGTTTCGCGACACGAATTACACCCAGTTGGGCTCAGAATTTAGCAATGTCACAGTTAGATGAAATTTAGAGTTTTCGATAAAGTATTCAACGCAACAGACGGAGCCTCAGTCGCATCTGTACGTTGAAAGTTATACACAGTTCAATCTCAAATGTCGTTTCAGAAAGTGTTCTGAACAGCTTTACGTTCTGCCATTTTAAAATAAGTTTAAAATAACAAACTGCGATAAATCGAAAAGAGACCACTTGTTTTCTTTCACTAACAGGTATATCTTATAACTACTGTAAAGTTCCGCATCATACTATTTCAGGAAACACGGGGACGCAGGACTTTAGACAGAACACCCCCATCAGAAACGCTCTGGACTGCAGTCCAGAGTCGTGTTCCGACCCAGTTATCGTTATGATTACAGAACAGGAATCATTAGGATTTTCCATAGGGTTGAAGTTCATCGAGTTGGCTTCGATTTAAGCCCTCGAACGTCTCAATCCAGTATACATATGATTTATGGTGATTTTATTCGTTTTCAGGCACGAGAAAATTCCAGTTTTAACGGCATATTTGGGGGTATCAGTTTTCGTTACAAACATTCGTATTTTCCAGTGAAATTCATACACTATATTTAACATTATATGGGCCAACAGATGGCATCGGTTTCCGTCAAATTAAACAGCTATATCCATGAAAAGCTAGCATCGAACACCTTGGTCAATATCTATATATATAATCATTAAGTTCGTAAACTATGTGATCTAGGTGTGTAACACGACTATAATAGCATGAAGCAAGTAAACACTTGCCTGGAGAACGCCTCGGGATCGTACGACAGCAGTGTCGTCACGAACGCGCGATATACGCCACGTACCGAATTCCCGCGAGCCTCGATCTAGATGTGGATCTCGCGTCGGGTTGTCCGGAGTCGTTTGCACGGCCACTGGACGTCTAGAATGGTGCTCTGTGGGTCTCCCGAGGTGTGCTGGGGTTGGCGTCGGTCGACGGCGCTCCGGCTATGAGTACGGAGAGGTTTCACAGTGGGAAAATTTTGTTTGAAAATGATTTTGGAGTTTTGGAGAGATGGGGAGTAGTGGGGGTCGGGTCTGAAGAGATGAGGGTGATGCTGAGGGTGAGTAGGGTCGTAAAGGGGTTTCAGGCGAAGTGGGGTTCGCCGGCGTTAGGTACCAGGGTGCTGTGGCCGAGCCTTGCAGTGGGGGTCGTGTGCAGGGGATAATTGAGAGGGCTCGGTTTGAAGAATGGTGAAGTCGTGGAGGGGGAGGCTGGTGGAAGAGAAGTGATCGAAGGTTGCCGAGGGATTGTCGTCGTCGTCGTCGGAGGTGGAGGTTGCAATGGGCTGTTCGAGTTTTGGGGTCGGTGGGTGTAGTGAGAGGGGTAAGGAATTTTCGGTGATGGAGTTGGTGAGTAAGAGAGATAGAAGTGAGGGCGACGAGGTTGAAAACGTGGGGCAACGGTAGGGCGAAGGCGTGGGCGACGGCGAAGGAGGCGTGTCGCGCGCGCAGTTAAGGGGGTAGCCGTTGGAATTTGAAAGGGGAAGAAGAACAGTGGAGGTGAGTGAGCGGGCTTGGGCTAAAAATGGAGTGGGCCGGCACTAAAATAAAAGAATTCCTTTAAAAATAAATTCTCGTGGGCTGCAGAAAGAAACGGGCCGGTTAAAAAAAAAATAAAAACATTTAATTCCCAAAGAGGTGGGCTGCACAGAATGGAACGGGCTGGGATTTTATGAAAGGGATTTTGCTAAAAAATCGAGTGGGCTGATGAAAATTAATAGAATTTATTTAGTGTGTGGGCTGAGGGATTAGGAAAAAAATAATGGTTGAATTAAATTGGTTTTATTTGTGTTAGTTTTTGATTTTAAATTCCGGGTTTTGACTTTTAGAGTTAAGGAAAAATATAAACTTTGGGATTCAAGCAACCACCTTCAACAGAATAATTACGAGGCAAGGTTAATCTCAGGAATTTGGAAAATACAGGGAAAATTCTTGTAGATGGAGAACGGGGGATTTACATCATACCCCCCCTTAACAAAAATTTCGTCCTCGAAATTTAACAAAGATACAAGAGTACAATGTACTAAACAAAAAGATGTGGATAACGATCACGGACGTCTTCCTCCCGCTCCCAGGTGGATTCTCCTGGGGAACGACCGCCCCAAGACACTCGGACTAACGGAATGACTTTATTCTTTAGTACTTTCTCTCTGCGGTCAAGGATGGTAGTAGGCTGCTCCTCGTATGATAGATCGGTCCCCAAAACTAATTCTGAATGGTCCAGAACATGGTTCTCATCTCGTACGTAACGCCGCAACTGTGACACGTGGAAGGTATTGTGCACACCAGCCAGCGATGGAGGCAAGGCCAGTCGATAGGCCACCTCTCCTACTCGCTCTAGCACCTCAAAAGGTCCGATAAAACGGGGACTAAGTTTTCCCCGACTTCCGAATCTGATAACTCCACGAGTAGGGGAAATCTTCAAGAACACATGATCTCCGACTTCGAACTCAAGTGTCCTTCTGCTGGTATCTGCCCAACTCTTCTATCGATCCTGAGCCGTCTTAATACGTTGTCTGATCATTTGGACCTTGTCAACTGTCTGAACGATGAGTTCAGGGCCTAGTAATCTTCGTTCTCCCACATCATCCCAGCATACTGGGGATCGACACTTCCGTCCATATAGCGCTTCAAAAGGAGCCATCTGAATACTAGCCTGATAACTATTGTTGTAAGAAAACTCGACTAGGTGCAGATGGTCCTCCCAGGAACCCTGAAAGTCCAACATACAGGCTCTCAACATGTCCTCGAGCGTCTGAATTGTACGCTCGGATTGTCCATCCGTCTGTGGGTGATAAGCTGTGCTGAATTTAAGGCGGGTTCCCAAACTCTCCTGTAAGCTCTTCCAAAAGTGCGACAAGAATCTCGTGTCCCGGTCTGACACAATGCTGACTGGAACACCGTGAAGTCGCACAATCTCCTGCATATATCTTTCTGCCAGTGATTCTGTCGACTGTCCCACTCGGAAAGGTAGAAAGTGTGCAGCTTTTGTGAGGCGATCAACGATAACCCAAATAGCATTATTGCCTCTAGGGCTCCGTGGTAAGGCCGTCACAAAATCCATAGTAATGTGCTCCCACTTCCATTCAGGTATCGGCAATGGTTGTAATAATCCTGCTGTTCTCTGATGTTCCGCCTTCACCTGCTGACATACCAAGCATCTGGATACGAACCTCGCAATCTCCCGCTTCATTCCGTTCCACCAAAAATGCTGCTTTAGGTCCTGATACATTTTTGTACCTCCTGGATGCACAGAATAAGCTGAACTGTGTGCTTCAGCCAAAACTTCTTCTCGTACATCCCCTTTAGGTACGCAGAGTCTGTTACCGAATCTCAGAGAGCCATCTTCATGTATAATCAAATCCGTTCTCAATCCAGCTTCCACTTGCTCTCTGAACTTTTGTAATCGAGGATCATCTGCTTGTGCAATCTTGATGCGATCCACCAGGGAAGATTGCACCTGTAGTTGCCAAAATTGACTGAGTGCGTTCGGAGTAACGACCTCAAGTTCAAGTCTCTGGAAATCCTCAATAATACTCCTCTGATCGGTCAACATCATGACCGCTGGTTTGCGACTGAGTGCGTCTGGTACAACATTGACCTTCCCCGGGTGATACTGAAGGTCCAAGTCATAATCTGCCATTAGCTCTAGCCATCGGCGCTGCCTTATGTTCAGTTCCTTCTGAGTGAAAACATACTTCAAACTTTTGTGATCGGTGTATACCTCCACTTTTTCTCCTAATAGATAGTGCCTCCAAATCTTCAACGCAAAGACTACCGCAGCTAACTCCAAGTCATGTGTAGGGTAGTTCTTCTCGTGGTTTCTCAATTGTCGAGAGGCGTAAGCAACCACACGGTCGTGCTGCATCAAAACACAGCCCAGACCCTTCCCTGAGGCATCACTGTGTATCACCAAACCACCTGAATCATCTGGTACAGTAAGAATAGGCGCCGTGGTTAGTTTCTGCTTTAGTGTGTCGAATGCCTTAGTGCATTCCTCTGTCCATGTATATGGCACGTCCTTCCGTGTCAGCCGTGTCAATGGTTCCGCGATCCTTGAGAAATCTTGGACGAATCTCCGATAATAACCTGCCAATCCCAGAAAACTCCTGATCTCTGCTACTGATTTCGGCGTCGGCCAATCTCTGACAGATTCTATCTTTGCCGGGTCCACTGAGATGCCTTCGCCCGAAACAATATGTCCCAAAAACTGAACCTTGTCAAGCCAGAATTCACACTTGCTTAGCTTCGCGTACAACTTTTCTTCTCGAAGAACCTGCAGTACCGTGCGTAAATGCTCAGCGTGCTCTTCCCGGGTCTTCGAATAGACAAGTATGTCGTCGATAAACACAACGACAAACGTGTCCAAGTATTTTGCGAACACCCTGTTCATTAAATCCATGAATATAGCTGGGGCATTTGTAACCCCGAACGGCATCACAAGGAATTCGTAATGTCCGTATCGGGTCCTGAAGGCCGTCTTGCATACATCCTCGGCTGCTACTCTGATTTGATGATATCCAGAACGGAGATCCAACTTCGAGAAAACCTTGGCTCCACTTAGCTGATCGAATAGGTCATCGATACGCGGGATTGGGTATTTGTTCTTTATTGTGACCTTGTTCAGCTCCCGGTAATCTATGCACATTCGCAACGATCCATCCTTCTTCTTTACCAATAGAACTGGTGCACCCCACGGTGAAGCGCTTGGCCGAATAAATCCCTTCTCCAATAATTCTTCAATCTGTTTCTTCAATTCCGCCAACTCCACTGGTGCCATCCTGTAGGGGGCCCTGGATACTGGGGCGGTACCTGGAATCAGATCGATCGAGAACTCCAAAATTCGAGGAGGTGGTAGACCTGGTAGATCTTCAGGAAATACGTCTAGGAAGTCCCGAACAATTTCTGGGGCTGGGCTCTTATCAATCTCCATGGCTGTCAGTTCCTTAGGCTTTGCTCTCTACTTAGCTGGTCCCAAACATTCGCTTCCGCCCTCGAAAACAAACTCCGGGTGATTGGGAATGCGGAAGATCACCTTCTTTGCACGACAATCGATAACTGCATGGAAAGTGCTCATCCAATCCATCCCAAGGATTGCATCGTAACTGCCTGTCCCAATTAGGAGGAAATTCGCATAGAATTCCCTGCCACACACTACAACCGGGCATAATCTACATTCTCGACTAGATATAATAACGCCATTACCCGTATGAATTTCCCATCCCTTGGTTAGTGGTTCATGTGGTATTGAGTGTGTATTTGTGAAATGCTCAGACAAGAAACAATGCGATGCTCCTGAATCAAAAAGTACTCTAGCTGGCAAGGAATGTACAAGTAGAGTACCTGTAACCACATCTCCTGACGCTTCTGCCTGCTCTGCGGTCAAGGTGAAAGCCCGTCCCTGACCGCGACCTGTAAATGGTTGTCTCTGCTCCTGCGGCCTCTGCTGTGGCGGTCCAGAACTTCCCTGTATTTCTGCTCGTTCAGGACAACTGTTAATCCTGTGTTGACTGGAACCGCAAATCAGGCACTGTCCCTTGGCACGGCGACAGTCCTTCTGAGTATGTCCTCCTCTACCGCAATAGCCGCAAGTTACGCCCTGTCTCTGGGGGCGATGCTGTGGTACAAACGGGCGCTTCATTTGAGTTGTCCCTGCTCTGTGAACCGGTATGGCTCCTCGAGAAGGTACGTGGGTACGTGCTGGAACGACTGGGGGTCTCCTGAACTTGTTAATCAATTGCTCCTGAACTCTCGCTGCGTTGAGAACCTGTGCGAAAGTCTGTAGATCTAACGATGCAATCAGTTGCTGCAACTCAAAATCTAACCCCTGAAGGAAACGCCTAGCCCTGGTGACTTCTGATTTGACCATGTATGGAGCAAAGCGGCTCAGACGGTTGAACTCTGCCGCATAAACGTCCACTGGGCGTCCATTCTGCTTCAGAAGAATAAACCTTTCCTCCATTTCTGCCTTGGCTGTGGGAGGAAAATAGTGATCTAAGAAGCACTCCTTAAACTTGTCCCATTCAATCGGCTCTTCAAGTCTGCTTTCTTCTACCGACCACCATGTACGAGCCTCGTCTTCTAATTGTATCTTTATCACATTCACTCTGTCTTCCTCTGGAACCCTGGCGGCTGCCAATAAATTCTCCATGTTTACCAGCCATTGCTCAGCTTCAAGTGGTTCAGCTAGCCCTGTGAACGCAGCTGGGTGTAACCGTCGGAAGTCTGACACATTACCAGCCCTAGCCTGATAAGCTGGTGGAGTAGCGCCCTCGGGGGCGGTAATAAGTGCGGAGGGTCCTCCTGCAGCGGTAATCGCCCTGAGTCCCTCAGTAAGCAAATCTGTCTTTCTCTCCTGAGCTTCCGCGAGAGTGGTCAGTGCACTGAGTATTCTTTCCGTGCGGTCCTGAGAGCTGGAGTCCGAGGAGGGGTCGTTCGGGGACGTCATATCACTGGAAGATTCAAAAGAATAGGTTCAGATTCAAGGATAGAAATCAAGAATAGTGAAACAAGAATAACGTAATACAGTTTAGTTAATGTCATCCCTTGATACTAAACACAGGCTCTGATACCAACTAAACCATGTCACGCCCCGCTTCCCAAAATACGGAATACGAGGTATGACTAGGCCAGCCATGCTCCTACGGTCAAGGGATCGTCCCGCCGTAGTCACACTTCGGCTTCTAGCACTACATGGTAATCAGTAATAAAGCACAGTATTGAAGGAATCACATCACTAATTTATTACATTAAAATTTCATTGTTCACAGAGTACAGATAATAAAAACAATAACTAACCAAGTTCAATCTCACAATCTCTTTTATGGAAAGAAGTAAACGAAGTAGGTACACTAACTATATCTCCGTGAACTCGAAGGATAGATCCGTCTCCGGTGCCGGTCCTCGCGCGGAATCTGAGCATGCATACTCAGGTCGTCAGAGCGACACAAATAATAATATTATTATAAGCAGATGAAACAGGTAAATGAGGTATTACTGGTATGAGAATGATGCAAGTAAACACTATATCACAGTATGATGCAGAATATGTTATGTGTCCCTATCGGTCTCTAGGTCATGTTTGAAATCACATAGTGGAAGGAGGATCATGTTTAACAGGAGTCTCGTACATACCCGAGACCACGGCCCACATGCCCGGGACATAACCATGTCGGCCGGATCGCTAGATCCTGTCCTACACGTATAAGTATCACGGTTCGAATGATCATCCTCTAAACACGGTCCCGCTAAATACGATACTCTTTCCACTTTGATTTCCCCTTTTTCCCCAGGTTACACTATTTAAGATATTGATCTAGTTGTGTACGAGTATACTAATGGCACGGTTTCATCACTGTCCACTGTATCAATCACTGTCACGAATATTCACTTTCCATTGGTGTACTCGTCACTCCTAAACCAACATCTATCACGCACGATAATGCAATGTCCACACGCACTAACACAGTGTAAATGACAAGGATATGATATATGTATTGTAAACTACCATATAAGCTCGGTATGTTATGAATTAATATGCATGTCACGAACCAAAATGAATTACACAAATTAATATGTTACGAATTCAGCAAATATGATGTAGGTAAGATATATAGAACAATCAGTCAGGAATTCATCAAATTTTGTTTCAGTTCGATCGGAGTTTCGGTTTTCAAGATATAACTGTTTCAGTTTAAGTGTTCGCGACTGAAATTTCAATTTCAGAACGGAACGTCTGTTTCGCGACACGAATTACACCCAGTTGGGCTCAGAATTTAGCAATGTCACAGTTAGATGAAATTTAGAGTTTTCGATAAAGTATTCAACGCAACAGACGGAGCCTCAGTCGCATCTGTACGTTGAAAGTTATACACAGTTCAATCTCAAATGTCGTTTCAGAAAGTGTTCTGAACAGCTTTACGTTCTGCCTTTTTAAAATAAGTTTAAAATAACAAACTGCGATAAATCGAAAAGAGACCACTTGTTTTCTTTCACTAACAGGTATATCTTATAACTACTGTAAAGTTCCGCATCATACTATTTCAGGAAACACGGGGACGCAGGACTTTAGACAGAACACCCCCATCAGAAACGCTCTGGACTGCAGTCCAGAGTCGTGTTCCGACCCAGTTATCGTTATGATTACAGAACAGGAATCATTAGGATTTTCCATAGGGTTGAAGTTCATCGAGTTGGCTTCGATTTAAGCCCTCGAACGTCTCAATCGAGTATACATATGATTTATGGTGATTTTATTCGTTTTCAGGCACGAGAAAATTCCAGTTTTAACGGCATATTTGGGGGTATCAGTTTTCGTTACAAACATTCGTATTTTCCAGTGAAATTCATACACTATATTTAACATTATATGGGCCAACAGATGGTATCAGTTTCCGTCAAATTAAACAGCTATATCCATGAAAAGCTAGCATCGAACACCTTGGTCAATATCTATATATATAATCATTAAGTTCGTAAACTATGTGATCTAGGTGTGTAACACGACTATAATAGCATGAAGCAAGTAAACACTTGCCTGGAGAACGCCTCGGGATCGTACGACAGCAGTGTCGTCACGAACGCGCGATATACGCCACGTACCGAATTCCCGCGAGCCTCGATCTAGATGTGGATCTCGCGTCGGGTTGTCCGGAGTCGTTTGCACGGCCACTGGACGTCTAGAATGGTGCTCTGTGGGTCTCCCGAGGTGTGCTGGGGTTGGCGTCGGTCGACGGCGCTCCGGCTATGAGTACGGAGAGGTTTCACAGTGGGAAAATTTTGTTTGAAAATGATTTTGGAGTTTTGGAGAGATGGGGAGTAGTGGGGGTCGGGTCTGAAGAGATGAGGGTGATGCTGAGGGTGAGTAGGGTCGTAAAGGGGTTTCAGGCGAAGTGGGGTTCGCCGGCGTTAGGTACCAGGGTGCTGTGGCCGAGCCTTGCAGTGGGGGTCGTGTGCAGGGGATAATTGAGAGGGCTCGGTTTGAAGAATGGTGAAGTCGTGGAGGGGGAGGCTGGTGGAAGAGAAGTGATCGAAGGTTGCCGAGGGATTGTCGTCGTCGTCGTCGGAGGTGGAGGTTACAATGGGCTGTTCGAGTTTTGGGGTCGGTGGGTGTAGTGAGAGGGGTAAGGAATTTTCGGTGATGGAGTTGGTGAGTAAGAGAGATAGAAGTGAGGGCGACGAGGTTGAAAACGTGGGACAACGGTAGGGCGAAGGCGTGGGCGACGGCGAAGGAGGCGTGTCGCGCGCGCAGTTAAGGGGGTAGCCGTTGGAATTTGAAAGGGGAAGAAGAACAGTGGAGGTGAGTGAGCGGGCTTGGGCTAAAAATGGAGTGGGCCGGCACTAAAATAAAAGAATTCCTTTAAAAATAAATTCTCGTGGGCTGCAGAAAGAAACGGGCCGGTTAAAAAAAAAATAAAAACATTTAATTCCCAAAGAGGTGGGCTGCACAGAATGGAACGGGCTGGGATTTTATGAAAGGGATTTTGCTAAAAAATCGAGTGGGCTGATGAAAATTAATAGAATTTATTTAGTGTGTGGGCTGAGGGATTAGGAAAAAAATAATGGTTGAATTAAATTGGTTTTATTTGTGTTAGTTTTTGATTTTAAATTCCGGGTTTTGACTTTTAGAGTTAAGGAAAAATATAAACTTTGGGATTCAAGCAACCACCTTCAACAGAATAATTACGAGGCAAGGTTAATCTCAGGAATTTGGAAAATACAGGGAAAATTCTTGTAGATGGAGAACGGGGGATTTACAAAAGGAATGTGTGTATATTTATGATATAGCATTCTAAATCAATATACATGCCCTATATAATATATAAACATACCTGGAGGAACGGGAGTGGCCTCTGTCCTTGATATGGACGCATCACCAACAACTAGACAATCAAACATTGACAATATAAGTAATTTTGACATAAACAGGCATGGATATCTATAATATTACATTCAAAATGGATATTAGAGAGCGCACCTGCAGTGAGAAGTGGTAAAAGTATCACCCAACTATGGTGTAATTTACAGAATCAGTTGAGACTCTTAAAAGTCATAGAAGAACCCGACCTGCACAAATCTGATGTATGCTTTCCATTGGACACTAAGAAGTCTCTAAAGGGAAAAGCCTATGTGAAAGCCATCATTAGTTCATATCAGAAGATTGATGCTGAAACAGAGAACGAGGAATGTCATTTTTTTCTTCTTCCGTCACATTACTGTCTTCTCCTTCTGCCACATTACTGTTTTCTCCTTCTTATTATGTGCGCGTGCAAATTCAATGACTATATTGAGAATATGGATTAATAGTGGGTAGGAAAAGTATTTCTCAAATGGCTTTTGCGTCTTAAAACCATAAACTACTAAGTAATGGCATACATAATTTTTTTAGTATAAAGGTTGTTATTTTAAGTTTTCCCTTATAGAGATATGATCTAACTGCATCTATAAACTATAAGTGTGCAGAAAATTATGATAAGAAACTATAAGAAAGGGTCGTAGCCATGCATAACCTTGAATCTACATACCAAATCATGCAAAAGCATGCACTTATTGTCACCTTGCCTTGGAATATAAAATATCTTGGAAGACTATAAGCGAGCATTTAAATCTTGATAGCTTTTGACTTCAACATATATTTTTCTCAAGTACCATGAAATATACTTGTTCCGTATAAACCATTTTCAGGAAGATGGATTAATAATGACAAATTATCCATTGTGGCTCACTAGGTTAGGATTTTCTCTTCTATTGACCATCTTACTAATCTGCTTGGTAAATTTATTCGGAACCGGCTGCGAATCATTAAAAGACATGCATAAGAAAGAAAGCTAAAATACAGATATATAGCATACCGATACATCGAAACTTCATAGTTGCGATGGCAATCCAGAGATATTTATTTCTACACACGTGGTGCGCGTGCGAATGCGTCAGGCATCATGGACAAATATTTCAGAACATGGAAAGTATTATTCGTATAAAGTAATTAAAACTTTTAAACACCTTGGGTAGATATTTTCTTAGTTGATGCAATCATATCATGAGGACTAAATTTAAGCTATTATACATATGCATATGTATTTTTCTAACCTAATATATCACACACACACACACACACACACACACAGAGAACACCTGGTAGGTAGAGAAATCAGGTAGCAGGATCCTGAAGAAATGGAGTCCATAGCATTGCTCATCATCATCATCCATGATCCCTTTGATAATATTTTTTCAAAGGGATCACGGATGATGATGATGAGCAATACTATGGACTCCATTTCTTCAGGATCCTGCTACCTGATTTCTCTATCTACCTGGTGTTCTCTCTCTCTCTCTCTGTGTGTGTGTGTGTGATATATTAGGTTAGAAAAATACATAAGCATATGTATAATAGCTTAAATTTAGTCCTCATGATATGATTGCATCAACTAAGAAAATATCTACCCAAGGTGTTTAAAAGTTTTAATTACTTTATACGAATAATACTTTCCATGTTCTGAAATATTTGTCCATGATGCCTGACGCATTCGCACGCGCACCACGTGTGTAGAAATAAATATCTCTGGATTGCCATCGCAACTATGAAGTTTCGATGTATTGGTATGCTATATATCTGTATTTTAGCTTTCTTTCTTATGCATGTCTTTTAATGATTCGCAGCCGGTTCCGAATAAATTTACCAAGCAGATTAGTAAGATGGTCAATAGAAGAGAAAATGCTAACCTAGTGAGCCACAATGGATAATTTGTCATTATTAATCCATCTTCCTGAAAACGGTTTATACGGAGCAAGTATATTTCATGTTACTTGAGAAAAATATATGTTGAAGTCAAAAGCTATCAAGATTTAAATGCTCGCTTATAGTCTTCCAAGATATTTTATATTCCAAGGCAAGGTGACAATAAGTGCATGCTTTTGCATGATTTGGTATGTAGATTCAAGGTTATGCATGGCTACGACCCTTTCTTATGGTTTCTTATCATAATTTTCTGCACACTTATAGTTTATAGATGCAGTTAGATCATATCTCTATAAGGAAAAACTTAAAATAACAACCTTTATACTAAAAAAATTATGTATGCCATTACTTAGTAGTTTATGGTTTTAAGACGCAAAAGCCATTTGAGAAATACTTTTCCTACCCACTATTAATCCATATTCTCAATATAGTCATTGAATTTGCACGCGCACATAATAAGAAGGAGAAGACAGTAATGTGGCAGAAGGAGAAGACAGTAATGTGGCGGAAGAAGAAAAAAATGACATTCCTCGTTCTCTGTTTCAGCATCAATCTTCTGATATGAACTAATGATGGCTTTCACATAGGCTTTTCCCTTTAGAGACTTCTTAGTGTCCAATGGAAAGCATACATCAGATTTGTGCAGGTCGGGTTCTTCTATGAGTTTTAAGAGTCTCAATTGATTCTGTAAATTACACCCTAGTTGGGTGATACTTTTACCACTTCTCACTGCAGGTGCGCTCTCTAATATCCATTTTGAATATCGATAATATTACATTCAAAATGGATATTAGAGAGCGCACCTGCAGTGAGAAGTGGTAAAAGTACCACCCAACTAGAGTGTAATTTACAGAATCAGTTGAGACTCTTGAAAGTCATAGAAGAACCCGACCTGCACAAATCTGATGTATGCTTTCCATTGGACACTAAGAAGTCTCTAAAGGGAAAAGCCTATGTGAAAGCCATCATTAGTTCATATCAGAAGATTGATGCTGAAACAGAGAACGAGGAATGTCATTTTTTTCTTCTTCTGCCACATTACTGTCTTCTCCTTCTTCTTCTGCCACATTATTGTCTTCTCCTTCTTATTATGTGTGCGTGCAAATTCAATGACTATATTGAGAATATGGATTAATAGTGGGTTGGAAAAGTATTTCTCAAATGGCTTTTGCGTCTAAAAACCATAAACTACTAAGTAATGGCATACATAATTTTTTAGTATAAAGGTTGTTATTTTAAGTGCGCGTGCAAATTCAATGAAAGTTAGATTTGAGGATACCCATGTATGAGTTGTATTCTATATATGTGTGTTTCGATTTATGATTTCGCTTAAGTGTAGGGTTGTTTTTACTTAAAGAAGTATCACCATCTACTATATATAAAAAAATATAGCAAACTAGGATTGGTATTCAAATCCCAGTCCAGATTGGTATTCAAAATTTATTTAATTAGTTTGTGATCCACATCATTTGATTCGTTGCTTGAGGCATCAATGTAGGCACAAATATCGGGAACGAGGAACTCGACGAGGAAGAACGAGGGCGGTGGTGGGCCAAGAACGGAAGGCGGTGGCGGGCTGAGAACGGATAGAACTGATAAATAAAAAAACGAAACACAAACCGTATCAAGATTTAACAACTTTGATTATGTCATATATGCGGGCCGATATTTTCATATTAGCCAATAGGCAAAAATAGATTGCGGTCTGGATATGGCATATTGGCAGATGTTACCTATATGCATAAATCTTATGTCTAATGACCATAAGATTGTCGGAGACAGTTTTGATGTTTTGTGGGTTTGGTTTTATACTTGGGACAATCCAATGTTGACACACACACATAAATAACAAATTAAAGTAAACTAACTAAGAGGCATGTTTGAGTTTTATACTGGGATCACAAATAGCATGATGGCTGCAAACAGGTTGCTTGAATACTTGCAGACAATCCAATGTTGCCTCGCCATTTTTATAAATTTTAAACTCCCTGGAAAATTATCATCACTCAGGATTACTTTAGGGCCAGTTTGGCTGCTTCTTGCTTGTGATCCAACATTCAGCTTTTTGTTGATTTGGAACTCAGAGAGTGTTGCAAAACAAATCCAAAACTAAATAAACCTCAAACTAGCTACAGAGAAGGCAAACAGCAAACCCCATGAAGTTTGGCTTTCAAGGGTTTTCCCACTAAAATACACTTAGATGCAGCACTTTAAGGAAGCTTGCAGCAATATAAAAACTTTTAGGTAGTTTAGTGAAAAACTGCAGTGCTTCAAGATTGTTTAAGTTTTATGTGTGCTTAAGCTGTCATACAGAAATTATCGTTGCAAAAATGTTCGCAACCCTAGCTTTTCCTGCAACGATACTGGAATACGAGCCTCAGATATGCCAGCTTAGGAATCAAAATAAGAAAGAGATTTGGGGTTATCCTAAGTCCAAAGTCAAACGGGCTCTAGAAATATATAAACCCAAAAAAATGACTGCATAAAGATCTCATAAAGATGAAAAGGATGTTATGCAAGCTCTGAACAAATCTTGAACGGAACTTTCATAAGAATTTACAATACCCGACCAGAATCCAATCCTGAGTTTGATGAAGCTTCAGGCCTTCAGCTTCCCCACAGAAAATAATTAGGGCAAACCCTTTGCAAAACCATAGCTTTCATGCAGAGATGACGCTCAGAACATGCCAGCTTCCAAACACATTGAATAATACATAATCTCCCATACTCTCTCTCTCAATCAGACAGTTTATATTTGGATTTGAATTTAGGAAAAGAAATAAGATGGCTACAAACCAGCTTGCCTCGCCAATCTCATAACTATAAACCTCATAAAAGTGGAAGCTTGAGGGCAAGCCATCATCGCCTCCATTCAATTGAAGCCAAATCATCCACAAAAAATAGAAATAAATATAATAATTGATCGATAGGCAAAATTGCAAGAAACCTATTCAGATTTTTGCATGAAAAAATAAGAGATGTAAAATAAGTAAAAGATTACCAAATGAAATTATCCCATCACTTGAACCCCCTCTCAAGACATTTTAGCAAAAATTCCCCCAGTAATTTTCCTCGGTTTAACCGTTTTATATCATAGAAGAAAGATAAATTTCAAATGTATATACATGCATACACACACACACATCATATACACAGTTTTTGAATGTTGCCAGAATTTCAACGGTAATTCTAGATTTTTCCAAACTCTGAAGGCTTCACAAAAATTTTAAATACAGATAATAATATGATTGAAGAGATCAATCCCCAATTTTTTAATGAGGATCAACTGAAACCCCAAACAGAGCAAGCAAATTACAAAGATCCCAAAAATTTGATGAGAGCATAAAGAATTTAACATCATGATAACAATATAACCAAAATGGCTGAAAGATCTACGATGTCAGACTCGAGTTCTGATACGAAACGGGGCAACCCCAACCCCAACCATAATTCTAACCCTAACCCTAATCCCAGCCCCAGCCCCAACCTTACCCCAACCCCAACCTTAACCCCAACCCCAACCCCAACCGCAACCCCCACCCCAACCCCAACCCCAACCGCAACCCCCTGCCGAACCCCAACCCCAACCGCAACCCCAGCCCCAACCGCAACCCCAACCCCAACCCTAACGCTACCCCCAACGGATGCCTCATCGGTACCCAAACCATGAACCCTAACCCTAAAATAATCAAAAATTTGTTTAATTTAAGATTATTTTACCTGTGCAGTGGAGGCGTCGACGATCCATTGGAGGCGGCGACGAAAGGAGGCGACGACGAAAACGGAGATGAGGATGAACCAGGCGGTGGCGACGGAGAATTGGCCTGCGCTGGCGATGACGATAACGGCGATGAAACACAGGCGATCGGCGGGAACAAGGGTTTGGGGATTTTGGGTTCGCGCGCGATATTGGGGAAAAAATTTTTAGGTAATGAGCGTAGGGATCGATCCGTGCCTTTTTAATTAAATCTCTATTTAGTTGCCCCTACGGATAAATCCGTAGGTTCTTGGTTTGCGGCTCCGTAGGGGCAAACAACAATTTACGATTTAATATTTTTTAAATTAATATGTAAGGACCGTAGGGACAACCTTAAGGCCCTACGGACTAATCCGTAGGGTAAAACTAAATCTGCCTCTACGGATTTCGTTATCCGTAGGGGCAACCCCCTATTTTACTAGTGTTAGTATATATACAATCTTGGAACACATGATTTTATTTTAAATAAAAAAATCCTAACTAAATAATATACCAATCTCTCATCTCTCGTATATCTAATCTTTCATTATTCAAAATCATTAACTTTGTCGATCATTCGATTTGGTGTTTCAATTGAAAATTACGGTTTGGGCAATTGAAAATTTAGGATTTTTTTGGCCAATCTGATCTATCTGCAAGTCTTGCATTATTGTATAAAGTGTGTGAAGTTATTTCTTAATAGCTAATTAATGGCTTTGACTCCTATTAATAGCTAACAATTAGAATTCCATTCTGATATATGATTTATAAAATAGAGTAGTTGTATAAAAGTTGAGGCCTTCGAGAATTCCATTCTAAATTAAGCATTGTGTTTCGTTCTCAATAAATTCTCAAAGGCCTCAACTTTTGTTTCTCTAGGCTAGCAGGGATATATTTCAACCGACAGATTTGTTTCTCTCGGCTATTGCGAGAGCCGAGCTTTTCTTTCTCCGGCCATTAGAGAGGCCCGGTTTCTCGTGCTTCGGCCAGTGTAAGCAAGAAGAGGTGTTAGATGATTTTTGAAGCAAACAGAGTGCTTAACAAAGTCTTTAAACATCTTTTCACCCCACATGACACTTGTATTATATAAAGTCGGCATAATTCTGGGAGTTTTCTTAGCTTGTTACTTGCTTCACGGATGATATCTGACGGAAAAACATATTTATTGTATGAAGCCATGAAATATTCTTAAGATTTTTTCCCTCACTGAAATCTAAGCAGGTTTCTTGTGGGAAAAATAACACAACTCAGAACATACCGAGTCAAAAACGAGTGTGCTCATATATTATTTCTTGATGTGAGCATTTGCTGTATGCTATACACAAAAAGAAAGGAGATAGATTGAGGGAAGATAAAAGAGAATGTTGCTTCTTCTTCTTCTTCTTCTTTTTTCATTATTCCTCATTGCAGCCATGTGATATTTTTTGATTGGTTGCGATATAACTAAGTCATTGTAGAATTTCTCCACTGCAAGAACGAACTCTTGATATTCATTTTCTGGTCTCGTCATTAGTCTTTAGAAGAAACATTCATGGGATTAGAAAGGAAATACGAGCACTAACCAAGAACCGTTTTCTTTTTCTCGTTATCCTTGAGATGGTTGAAATAGAATACGAATTAACCCAATTATCTAATTAATACCACCAATTAGGAGATTCTGAAAACCCCGACCTAAAAAGAGAAAGAGAGGTCTTCAAATCGATATGCTGCGGAGCGATTGCTACGGAAAACCATTACCAATAGTTTCTCTTCATACGGTCGCTGCTAAAGATCGACGGTTGACTTTTATTTGATATCCTAATCAGGAGGATAACGAATACTGATATTTTCTCCGAGCATCGGGATCTTTCCGGCATATAAATATCCAAGCAATTATACAGTCGGGGAGCTAAATTCCAAGGGGACATGCAAAATCAAGAAGCCATAGTGTCATCCAGGTTCTCTTTCCTTCGCTGGAGAGATATCACATACATAATCTCTTCCTCTCTCTTCTACTACATTAATCCTATACCTAACTAATGATATTTTTCTTATAATTAGTATCATGGTGGGGCATGTGACTTGAATGATTAGCTTAATTGATGACCTTTTATTTAGCAATGAAAGAGTGTCCCTTTTATCACATTGCTTGCATGTTTTTGTTTCTTTGATATCAAAATGGATAAGCTTTCTTTTTGTTACATCAAAATCATGAGTACCACCATGATTGAAGTTGCAATCTACATGATCTCTGTATTTTTTGTGAGACCATTTTTGTTGATGGTTTGAATATATATTAGATCGATGACATCAAAACAGGCGGGCCCCTATTTGGAAAATCTCTATGGTTTGTACCATCAAATTTCTAACTCTAGCATGAGTAATGCTCGCCATTTCCGTGTTTGATTGCATGTGCAGATGATAATTGCAAGTTATAGATTACTGGTATTTTTGTACGTGATGTATTTATTTTCATTTATCCCTACTTATTTTTATCCTCTTCATTCTCATAATTATTTTTGAAGGAATCTGTATATTATTGGAAAGAATATTGTTGACTCCTAAATATGGTTTATTCGATTTTTTGGGATTGTTTGGTTTGAATTTGAATTTATTACTCATTTAAAAAAGAGCAGCTGGTAAGAAAGAAAAGTGGTAGTATTTTTTACATTTGTCTTATTATGGTGACATGGCACCATGCATCTAAGGCTCTCATTGGATACAAGGTGGGCCATATTATCCACTGCCTAAATACTTGTATAGGTTTCCTTTCCAAATAGAATGGTTAGGTATTAAAATTTGTAAAATATGATAGTTTAAATTAATTATAGTTATCGGAATAGGACGGTTTGAAGAGGAGCGGTTAGAAGGCGAGTTTCTGTAATCCGCTATTGATATTTAAAAAGTGAAGGACGGCCCATCCTGCTCACACGCCCCGCTCCACCCCGCCTCACCCCCACCCCTCCCAGCCATTCAATCCCACCCCAACCCATCCCACCCAATCCATGGAGGGCGGGTTCTAGGAATCCACTCTCCCCCTTCCATGGAGAGGGTGGGTTCCCAGAACCCGCCCACCCCTTGAAGAGAGGGCGGGATCTGGGAAGCTGCACTCTTCTTTATAAAGGAGAGGGCAGGTTTCTAGAACACGTCCAAAATAAATTTTAAAATTTAAAATTCAAAAGGATTAAAAATTTAAAATAAAAATATTATTAAATTAAAAAAATAATTTCATCTCTAACCGGAATGCTTGTAAATCGGGTTTCAAGAACCCACCCTTCAGTGTATGACAGAGAGGGTGATTTCCAAAAACCTGACTTCATACAAATATTAGATAAAATTGTTGTTACTGGTTCCAAAAACCCGCGTTCGGACAAATATTGGATAAGATTGACCCGTCTTCGGACAAATATTGGATAAAATTGACCCACATTCGGACAAATATTGGATAAGATTGTTGTTACTGTTACTGACGTGAGGATAAGGGTTGTTACTGTTTATATAGAAATAATCCAATACTTGGATCATACTATAAATATGAATACTTCGGTAACGAAAGCAAAGCAAACAAAATTGAGTTTCAAGTTTTGTCTCCTCATGGAAGAATGAGAGAAGATACGAAAACTACAACTGCAGTTGATATGGAGTTTCTAAGTGGTTACTAAAGAGTGAAAGATATAGGGGTAGAATGACTCGAAATTTCTAAACGGTTACTAACGTAATTTCTTAACACTTGAAGTTCATTCCATTGCCAATATAAACCCATGACACTCGTTGGAAAGGGTAATATAGTATGCCGCGGAAGCTCGAGAGAGGAAACGGGCCCATGTAGGGACACGATCTTTTAGCCCTCTCAGAACTGCATTCAATCCAACATCACGGACTGTGTGGCATCTGTTTCTTTAATTTTATTGTATAACATTTAATTGATGTATGTGTCGTAAGACAAATTTGTAGCACTGTAGTAGAAAATCAGTATGCCGCAGAAGCTATTTCAGCTGAAAACGAGTAGATTCAAGTGTTATTATTCGCTACTCAATTTACATATTGCAACTTTAACGCTAGTTTACAGTAACTTAGCCTCAAACGAATAATGCAAAAAGATCATACTAAAATTTAAATTGTACAAGTGATAATTGATTTTCTTTCCGTTGCTTCTTCTTCACAATCTCGAAGGTTCCGCCCTTGATGACTGTCCTGGACATCTGGTCCTGTAATGACCTGGTTGTTTGCATAAGCTACATCTGCCGTGCCTTTACTGAGAATCGGCATCCATTGTCATTCGATCTCGACGCACCTTAGGTCTTCCGTGTCCTATATTTTTGTCCGGTGGTAATACAGTCGGTGTTTGTGTGTTCCCAGTATAATAGTGCCAATAGTGATTATCTAGTATAGAATGAAATTTGGATCATATGCACCTTGGTAATTGGAAACCGTATAGTAACGTGAAACAAAATTGTAATGTGAGTTAAGCATGCTGCTCACAGCAACAATTGCATGGGCACACGGTAAATGTTGTTGCTGGAAAATACCGCATGTGCATGAAGAGAGCCCTTCATCTCTAAAATTTACGGTATATTGATTCCCATTACTCTCCATAACTTGAAACCCCGCTGTGTCAAACCTTTCAGATCTGTAGTATTGTGATTTGCACTCTCTTTTCCAAAATATATCTTCATAATACGCGGTGAGTGGAGTCTCCATCGCCAAAAACTTTTCTCTTCTTTGCACAAAGTAAGTATTCACTCTAAGGTTCGAACAATCAACCCCTGTATCGGTAAGCCTCTAACACCCTTAAGGACCCCGTTGAAGCTTTCAGACATATTAGTGGTCATTAATAGATACCAACATCCATTATCATGTGCTTGTGTCCACATACGTGCTGGATACTCATCTAATCATGCTTTCGCTGCTTGACTCATCTCTCCAATATTCGTCATGTACATGTCATGAACATTAGGGCCAGACGCTTCACAGGCTTTGTACATAAGATTATGTAGATTTGAATTTTTAAATTTTCTATCAAAATTCTATCTGAAGTGCCGCATGCAAAACCTATGTGGTGTCGTCGGAAATATATCTCTCATTGCAGTTAGTATTCCAAGATGTCTATCTGATATAATGCATAAATCTATTTTATCAATAACAGATATGATACTTTTGAGTTGACGAAAAAATCATGACCAAGATGATGTATTTTCAAGCTCGACAATAGAAAATCCCAACGGAAATATACCGTTATTAGCATCAACACCTGTAGCAATTAACATGCAACCTCTGTACTTACCATATAGATACGTCCTATCCACGCATAATACTGGCCGATAGTGTGTAAAACCAGCCGCGCAAGAAGCAAAGCACCAGAAAATTCTTTGAAACCTAACACGGCCATCGACATATGTTTCTATGGTTTTTAATTGGTATACCGACCCCGGATTTGATACTTTTATGGCTTCCATAAAAGGGAGCGAGTTGTATGAACTTTCCCAATCCCCAAATATCTTGCATAAAACCTTTCTACGAGCATCCCATGCCTTCACATACGAAATCTGAATTTTGTGGTCTCCACTTACGTAGAGCCGTATCTCTCGAGGAGTCATCGCCACATCTGTACGGACAAGTGGCATGATAAGTGAGCAAATTTATGATGAAGTGCAATTCCTATGATCTTTTAACATAACCGAATTGATGCACGCGTGTTCTCGGTTGTATTTCGTGACTTTCCAAACTTTGGCTCTTTTGGAACAACATGCATGCAATCTCCACTTACATTCAGGAGCTTTCGTACATATCACGGTATAGTATGTCTTATTTGACATTTCGGCTTTAAATGTAACATTTTTTTGAATAGCCAATGACTTCAGTTTACAAATAAGATCTTTTTTTTTCCGGAAATATATCTCCAACAGTGACGCAATCTTCGCTTGCTGCACTCGCTTCCAAATAAGGTTCAGCATTTACTTCTGCCACAGCTAAGATTACCCAACTATCATCTTTTAACGGATCGAGGCCGAGATCTTCTAGTTCAACAAAATCATTATTCGCAACCATGTCATCAATCAAGGCCACTTCATTCAATCCAGCGGCATAATCCACGCTATCCTTCCCTTGATGATCTTCATCAATTTCATCATTATCACTGTCACCCATATCATTGTCACCCATAGCAACATAAGACTCGGGTGCAATATACGATGGTTGAGGTCGGTATAATGTGGATAGTTCGGATTGAAAAGACCGGAATGATATGGACGGACATGCTTGGAATGCGCTTCTTGGATCATGTTGGAATGATGCGGAGGTATGAGAAAATCTATATTTAGTATATAAAATTTTGTTAATATTTTCGTATTACAAAGAAAATAAACATAATCACCACTTATTTCAGATTGATTTACCTTTGGAAGGTTGTATATGGTAATCCTTGTTGTTCTTCAGGTGTGCATGCAACTGCAGCAGTCGCTTGAGAAAATCTGTATTTAATATATAAAATATATTAGTATTTTGGTATTACAACAAAAGAAAATATAAAATGTTTACCCTTGAATTTGAAGGTGTGAATAATCATGTGTATAGTCGTATCCACTGAGACTAAAGGTAACATCGTTAACCATGAGACCGTATCCCCGGGAACTACCTCCAGCATTACCATCAAAATAACCCGTTGGAGCGACATCTGATACTTCCAATTGTTCCTTCTCAACTAAAAGTTCAAAAGAATGCTGGGTGTTTGCCAAACCGAAATCTATCATCGAAGATATTGTTGCATCGTCTATAATTTCAACCAATGCATTTCCACTAAACAGAGGCCATATACAACTTAACTTAAGTTTAATTTCACAGGAATCGTATTTCGTGATTTTAAACTCTTTATTCTCGAGTTCATTATAAGTCGTTGATAATCCTAATCGCTTAATTCTTGCACACCCGCCCATATACTCGTAACCTTGTGCACTTGTCACAATCTGGCCATCGTATTTACATAGAATAAATAAATTTGAACTTGACATTATCTGCATCAAACAATATCAACCCAACAAAGAATAAAAAACTTTAACAACTGAAGTAACGATTACATTCGAAAATTAAATAAACGGTAAATAAAATTTATATACATTTGTCAATCGGAAATTTTGATAGATATATCTATAGGGATAGAGAGATCGAGTTCCGTTAAAGGGGTGCAGATGAGAGCTTTAGATTATTTAGAAGGTGCAGATGCAAATCAGAGCAGAATGGAGAGCAAATGGGAGGAGGGCAGGTTTTAAAGAGGTATTTGGTGGTAAAGAGGTCACGGGTTTCCATTGTTTTTAGATAAAAGGGTCACGGGTTTGTCTGGGTTAAGTAAAGAGGTCAGCCTAAGTATATTGAAATTAGTTTTTAACAGAATATTATTGGGAGGAGGGCGTGTTTCAAGAACCCGCCCTCTCCTTTTTAAATGAGAGGGCGGGTTTTTGGAACCCACTATCCCTTTTTGACAACTCCCCTGCAGGGAATCTCCTTAAAAAAATTTGGCAATACTCTCCTTTAAAAAGCTCGACAATACATGACAAAAAGGGTCACGGGTTTGCATTATTTTGAGATAAGAGGTCACGAGTTTGTATTGTTTTGAGATAAAGGGGTCACGGTCTTTTCTTGGGTTTTAAAGAGGGCGGGTTCTTGGAACCCGTTATCCACTTTTGACAAATCCCATGCCTCTCTCCTTTAAAATATGATGGTAAAGTTGATTTGACAATACATGACAAAGGGGTCATGGTTTTGCATTGTTTTGAGATAAAGGGGTCACGGGCTTGTCTTGGGTTTTAAAGAGGGATAGTGCAGGTAAATTATTGAAATTTGTTTTCGAATATTATTGTGAGTAGTCCGTGTTCCAAGAACCCGCCCTCTCCTTTTAAATGAGAGGGCAGGTTCTTGGAACCCGCTATCCCTGCAAAGGATAGGGAATCTCTTTTAGAAACGAGATGGTCCCTTAATTTGACAATACATGTGTATATTGTCAAATCAACTTTAAAAAAGAGCAAAGGAGATTCCTTGAGAGGCCAGAGACGTGAAAAATTAAGGACCCTCTCCTTTTTAAAGGAGATTCTATCTCCTTTAAAAAGGTGAGGGCGAGTTCTTGGAATACGTCCTCAATGACCTTTTCCCTCTTTAAAACCCCGCATCTTTCCTCTGCTCTTCGTTATCTCTTTTCTGTTCAAACTCCATTCTATACCCACCAACTTTTCCAATCATACAATTAATTAATTGAGTTTGAAAAAAAAATTAATGGAGGATCAACCATCCGACAAATCACTGCTCGTAAATCAAAACGAGTATAGATCTTTCAGTATATTACACGGGGAGAAAAGATTTGAAACTTATTTAATTTGTTTGCCCATATCTTTTAATTCAAATAGTTGAAAATAATATGAATAAATCTTACAGGGTGGAGATAATGTTACAGTCGTCAGTCATAGTTCTGACAAATGGTAAGTGACTGATTATCGTATTATCGAGCGGATTCAAAGAGCTGGTTTAGCTTTATTACCGCGTCATATCCAACTCGACTACAGCCTCGTTATCTCACTTGTTGAGCGTTGGAGAAGAGAGACTCACACTTTTCATCTTAGATGGGATGAGTCCACTATCACACTCCAGGATATTGGCATTTTGCTTGGTTTATGGATGAATGGACTTGGATTGGTTGGAGGTACTATCGTGGGTCCATAAACCGAGCCTTCATATTAGGATACATATATTGAGTCTGCTCTGAGACATGTATAATTTATAATTTTTTAAATCAAAAGTTGAAGTATATTGCAGTGATATTAATTAACGATTAATTGTAAAATTCAAGTATTAGGAGGGTATATGAAGGGGTATAAGATCAATTTAAACTGGCTCAAAAATACATTTACTAATATCTCTGATGAAGCTATTGATGATGTCTTGGATAGATATGCACGTGCATACGTTCTATACATGATTGGTTCTTGGTTGATGTCGGACCAATCGGCAACGCATGTTCATCCTTTATACCTTGAGTTTCTTACGGATTTCGATGTGTATGGCCAGTATGCTTGGGAAGGAGGAGTACTGACATATCTTTATAAAGAACTAGATAAGGCATGTGCTCCTACGAAAAATAAAATTTGTGGCTGCATTACATTACTTCAGGTACATAATAATTTTGACCTAAATATTTGTAAAATTATAATATTGGTTCTTTCTAATATTATGACACTTTATATATAGATTTGGTCATAAGAGCACATGTATATGGGAAGAACAGATCATATTCGTATTTCTGCTGAGGATATCCATGGAAAGCCTCTCGGCTGTTGGTGGAGTGGCAAGAAATCTTATAAGGCTTCTCGTCGAGTACTTAAGTATTATAGAGATGAGTTGGATCGAATAGAGGCGACTCAGGTAACCATACATTAGGTAATTAACTTTGTTTAAAAATTTTAATTTAGCTTCATTAAAAATTTTGTACTATATTATTTGCACAGTTCACGTGGACGTCTTATACAGCAGATCGTCTGCAAAGATTACCCGGCATCTGTATCGAATGAGAGCCAGTTTGGCGGGCTCGATACCCGCTATTGTGCATTAATATCGTGGTCATGCACTTACCAGATCGGGTGTTGCGACAGTTTGGTAGATTGCAACATATTCCTGGTCCGCTGCCGCGCGTATGACAATAGAGGGAGATATGCGAGAAGCAAAGGCGGAGCGTGATTGGAGAGGGCATCATCATCAATATTTGCTGAGATGGGAAGATAGGCTGTGTAATATTGCCTTACAGCAAATAGGTGACCAAACACACACCGGCGCTACAGAAACATACCTAAAGTGGTATAAGCGTGTCACTGTAAAATATCTTTCTGCTCCCCCTACCGACTTTCCAAACGTCCAGTAGTACGAGCCTAGAGGCCACGTGAAACGAGAAATAGTAAGTTAAATTTTTTAAATTAAATTAGTTTTTAACATTCGGTGGTATGAGTCTATAATTATATCTTATTTTTTATGTAACGACAGGCTCGTGGGTTGTATCATATACAATCATTGATACAAGATCCATATCCGACTGATACTGGTCCAGATAGTCAGGCTTTATTTTCTACCGTAGACTCATATATTGGTGGTATATTCGGTTCATATCATATGCTTCCACAGCATGAGCCGGAACTAGAGTCGCAGCATGAGCCGGAACCAGAGCCGCAGCATCAGCCGGATCCAGAGCCGCGGCATCAGTGGTTCGGAGCACCATGCGGTCAGCAGCAACCCTGACATAGTCAATGGTATCGACAACCATCGGGAGATAATGAACAGGCGCAACAGCCGGAGCAGCGACAGTTTTGGGGGGATAGGTTTTGAGCAACAACAGCAGTCTTGGGGATCAGGTTTTGCGCCTTGGGGGACAGGTTTTGTGCAGCCTTGGAGGACAGGTTTTGCGCAACAGCAGCAGTATGCGGTATGAAACCGGGACAGGTTCTTCGCAACAACAGCCCGATCGGGAGACAGATTTTGCGTCCTACATACAGTTGTTGGGAGGCAGCACATATCCGGCACCTGTCCCATATTCAGGATTTGCAGGACAACAGCCTGTCCAAGACGATACTGAAGACGAAGCAGAAGAGCAAGCAAAAGAACAAACTAAAGAGCAGACGCCACCGCCACATACACATGACACTGGGGGGTCGTCCAGTCACCCCAAGAGGCACAGGCTAATGTCAACCCTTCTCGGGTTGGGAAAGGGAAAGGGAAAACGTTAATTGTATACTTTTAATTTGGGTATCTAAGATATCCAATTCTCTTAATGTATTCATTTTGTTATTGAAGTGTTTCTCATTCATATTTATATTATTATCTTAGCAATGAATTCCTTCTATATAAACAGTAATAACATTTATCCCCATGTTAGTAACAATAACAATAATCTTATCCTCCAATATTTGTGCGAGGGTGGGTTTTTGGAACCCGCTCTATCCGGCATGGACAGTTTTTGGAACCCGATTTAAGAATTTTTTTTAATTTAATAATATTTTTATTTTAAATTTTAAATTTTAAATTATTTTGATTTTAAAATTTTAAATTTTTTTGAGCGGGTTCCGGGACCCGCCCCCTCCTTTATAAAGGAGAGGGCGGGTTCCTAGAACCCGCCCTCTTTTTTAGGGGGACCGGGTTCTGGGAACCCGTCCTTTCCTTTAAAAAGGAGAGGGCGGGTTCTAGAAACCCGCCCTCTCTTCAGGGGTGAGTTGGGAGGGGTGAGGGTGGGATGGGGTTGGATGGGGCGTTGGGTGGGGATAGGTATCCCGCATGGGGTGGAGGGAGTGGGTGGGATGGGATGGGAAACTTATCTTCCTGGAGTCGGATTGGTTAGGGTGGGATGGATGGGTGGGAGACGTGGAGGGTGCGGTGGGGTGGGAGGCGTGGGGGCAGGACGGGTTTTCAGAACCCGTCCTTCATTTTTTAAATATCAACGGCGGGTTCCAGCAACCGGCCTTCTAACCGTACCCTTCCCAAACCGTCATATTCTGATAATTATAATTTAAACTATCCTATTTTACTAATTTTAATACCTAAACATCCTATTTCGGAAAAAAAACCCTACTTGTATCATATACCCTATCTTGTATTCGATGAGGGCCTTGGTAGCCTATGTGGATCCACCGTACCGGCAGGCAAAGTGCTGCTCTTACCAATAATAACGTTTCTTTCTATTTTTCTTGAATTTCTAGAATATGAGTGATCTGTATGAGTTATCATTATAATACTAGAGATAGATCGACAATATTCTCTCTTCTTTTAATTCAAATTGAAATTGGAAGCCCCACACGTCTCACTGTGCAGTAGCAGCTTATTCTTGTGTTATGATTTGAAGCCGTCCAATAAGAAAAAGTCTCTATCATGTGTTTAATATTTTAAATGTATAGGTAACTGAAGCACGCTTTTGATATTATAAAGAAACAAATAATTTGAAGGGCCAAAAAATGGAGAGAACCATACAAATATTGTCACAAGAGGATGGAGAATCAATGTTTGTTTCGTCCTAATCCTGCCTTGGAAAAATGCATGTGTATTGAACATTATCACTTACATGCTAGTATATAATTAAAAAGTTTTTCATATAATGGATGCATGTGTCCGGTCATGAAAAAACATATAGGCCATACAAAACTGATCCAAAGATGCTCGAAAAATCCCACGTCTTTCTCTCTCTTGGTTGTGTGCATTGCACCCAATATATGCAGTATTCACCATATCCCAAGCGAAACTGAGCAGATTTTTCAGACGCGCTTTCCATGTTTACCCTTATCTCTACTAATATAGTGCCAAAGAATGGGGGTGGGAGATTAGCTTTGAAATTGAGCCTCTAATTTTATGCCATATGGACCTTTTTGATTTGTAAAAATATCACTAAAGTACCGTAATTAATTGTTAAATAAAAAAGAGAGAGAAAACTACATATATTTAATTCTCTGAAACTACCTCCGATTTTCTTCTGGACAACTACCTTATCTCTAAAACTGCTCATGTTATTTTAAATAAAAATCTAACCAATTAATTGATTAATAAACATTCATTTGTATAATACGTGCACAGTACATGCATATTACAAGTCTAATGACTGCAATTGCCAACATACCATAATAGTCCAATTCTACACAAATCTAGAATACTTTCATAGGAAGGGCAAAATTGGAAATCCTGAATTCTTACATCTGAAACACACATCATATTCGACAACTTATTGGATAAAGACCAACCAGGCTTAGCTAAATCGGTACCAATTTTCTTTATGTGATAAGTTGGATTCCTAGAAGCGGTCTGATTCTCCCAGAAAAAAGAAAAAAAAAGCAAAAAAATAAAACTCATCGGATAAGGTTTATATGGGTCCCATTTCTATTTTAGGCCTTGCAGCCTAAAAGTTTCAAACCAACCTGGATGCACGTGACAGAAGGTCCAGCTGGTGGCACGTCACGGGTCAGTCACGTGCGCCAGTTACAAAGGAACAAAAAGATTTGCATCTTTATATGCTTTCAAAATAAATAAAAAAAAAAAAAAAAATACGCCCTTAAATATTAATTTAAGCCTATAAATTTACTTCTTTCTCTCTTTCTCAATTCCACGAAGATTCATTCCCTCTCGAATCAGAGGTTGTCTTCACTTCTTATTTTCTCTATTTTTCTTCTGAAAAAGTTGTGAACTTTATTGAGATTTGGGGGAATGGGCAACTGGGTTTTTTGGATTTTTGCCATTTGCAGATTTTTTTTTTGGAGGGTCAAAAGAGATTTGTATAAAGATTTGATCTTTATTGAAAAAGAAAGATGCCCATCTTTGGGAAAGTCGCAAAGCTGCTTTCTTTTTCCCTTTGTCCAATCCTTAGCTTAGTGCATTCCATGTTCAGCATTTTGTAGCGTAATGTGTTGTGTTTAATGAAATGTTTGTGATTTGGAATTAACAGATAGAGTGTTTATTTTTGGGGGGAGATAGAAGGTAGAAGATGTCAAAGACAGGAGCCATGGATCTAGCATCAGGGGTGGGAGGAAAGATCAAGAAGAAGGAGGTTGAATCTGCTGTGGAGCAGTATGTTTCTTTTAATTTTGCTCACTAGTGATTTTATTTGCTTCTGTATATATTGTCTTTGTCTTGAAACCTAATTATATCTTTCATTGTAGTTTATTTTTACCCTTTACTGGTCTGCCATTTGTGATTTAACATAATTCCCTACAGTAAATTTATCATCTTTTTACTTTTTCTACACTTACCTCTGAGTGTAGGAGAATTTATAGGAAGCCCCTATGTTGGCTATAGTTTTGTTTACATTAAGCTCCTATGTTGGCTATAGTTTTGTTTACATTTTGGCAGTAATTAAGAGATGGTTGACGTCAGTTTGACATCTGGTCATTAAAAAAAATGTATCAAATTTTTTCGTAGAGTATTGCTCCATAGCCAACCCCATTTTTATGCGAAGAGGCCGAGAGTATGATTATGGCTGATCTTCATTTGGTAGTCTGTCTGTTACTTATGTGTTGGATCTGTAAGAAAAGATTGGTGATTATGATCTTTTTTCTCGTTTTATTTGGAGTTTTAAGGTTAACAGTCTTAGCACATTCTTGATGTAATAGTGAGTTTTGGGTGGGGTTTTGTACTGGAATTCAAAATAAAGAAAAAATCTTTCATATGTTTCTATTAAGTAAATTTACTTGTGATATTAATTTTTTAAATATGTTTTTGTCGTTTCGAAATTATGAAGTAATTTTTTTTGTGAGTATAGTGGTAGAGAAAAGGTACTAACTGGTTGCATTTTTCTTTCCATTTGACAAGGTATGAGAAGTATCATGTCTACCATGGTGGGGATGAGGAAACAAGAAAAACTAATTACAGTGATATGGTAAGATAATTAGTTGTCTATTTTTAAAACATACTAATTTACTTAAATTAGATGGTGAGCACTTTCCTTTCTAGCTGTATTATTTGTTATTTTTATATCTTTATATGTTACTTATTGAATTAACCCTGCCTCTGTTTATCTGTTGATAATATTAGTGCTAACAGCATGCTGATTTCTTCTCTGTAAGTCTATAAGAATTGGTGTTGAACGCTGATCATAAATCGTTGCATCTGACCTTTTTGATTATTGTGTGCATGAGTAATCAGAATGACTTGACAAACTTGGCTTAATTGTACCCGGTGATGACTAATGAGGCTAAAAGGACAGACTTTAATCAACACAACCCTCTTGATCAAAAATCAAAATCATTTTCTAAATTTACCTTGGGTAATTAGTAATTACTAATTACTAACCAAAACATTTCCTTCTGTTACTTTTTGGCCAATCTGATGTATCTGCAAGTTTTGTACAATTGTATATTTTTGGGGTGAAAAACAAGGGGGTTTCAGTCAGGAAACGTCTCGCAAATTTCTTAGATAAACAATTGATGATTGAGGCAGGCCAGGGAAGCCTAAATCACCAGTTGTTTTTCTCATGAATTTTGATATGGTGTAAATTTTAAATGATTGAAAGCACACATAGCATAAGGTCATGTTGTGAGCTTTATCACAATGGATGAAGTCGCATAGGTTTCCAATCAAATTGCCACATAGGGTTAACAACTTTTGATTCTAAGTAAAAGGGATCGCTTTCTTCAGAAAGATTGAATAACCATAGCCCTTCTAATCCAATTTATATTTACATTCATGTTCTAATCTTTATTGCTGCACTGGAAGGCTAGTACATATTTTCTTTCTGTCATCCCTTGTTATAATTACAGGCATCGATTTTTTTATTTTTTATTTAAAAACCTTTCCCAAAGCAGGCCTATAATGCGGTAGGGTTTTAGGCAATGGCTCTTGAAGCTTCCAAAATTATCTTCATTTATAATTATCTCTAAAGCTGAAATCCAGTGTAATGTTCTAGCCTTGATGGACTCCTCAATGGAATTGTGCAAGCATTTTCAATCTAGGCCACCATCTTCATGTTCATTCTCTTCACATCAAGGCATTAATCTCCCATGGAGGCAGCTCACTGGTGTCTCTACTGTGTTTCATCCTTGTGTTTTCTGAAACTTTTTTTTAACTCATCAGGTTCTTGTTGCTTAATAATGTCATCGGTGGTCATTGCCTTCCCTAAGAAAAGACCAACAAATGCAAGAATTTTCAGAGCATTTTTATCCGAGGAAAGTAGTTAATATATATGAATTCCTTGTGAGACCTTTCTTTTGCACATGCATGAGGATCTAAACTGCCAAATGAAATTACATGGTTGATGCTTTATTATTGTTTATTTGCTTATGTATTTTTTGTCACAAATTAACTACATAGTGGAGTTTCACTATGTAGAGTGTTTTTCGTCATCTATTTAGATGGATGCACTTGCTTGTTAGGCGTTATACAGATTTACCCCACTCGATGGTGGGCGGGGATTTATTGATTGTGGGGATTCTAATCTCCGGCTGCCGTGGACAAATCTGCCGTTAATTACCCCGCGCTTTGAGTCGGGAGAATCTCCTATTAATCGATCTTGCAATCATGCGAAATCAATGTCAAAATGTGTGTTTGAAAATAAATGCAGGTTCATTTCATTTTTTTGTTTATTTATTATATTTATTTTATTTATCTTATTTTTTTTTTATAAGAAAGGTTCGGGTGCTCCCGGAAAAGGGGAACCCGGGCCTAGGGTCGGTTCCCCCCATGGGGAGGGGGGCTCCCCCGATGGGGATGGGATCGGCTTCCTCTAGGGGCCGGCTCCCCCTTTGTCGGCTCCCCTAATGGGGATGGGTCGGCTTCCCCCCCACCGTGGGGAGGGGGCCGGCTCCCTTAAGGGTCGGCTTCCCCCCTTTTGGGAGGGACCGACTCCTTTTTAGAGGAGCGAGTATCCTTTTTGGGGTACCTGGTGGCGTTATGCTCGATGGGATTTCTAATTTGGACGTCCCGCGACGTTTTTGTTCATTTTTATTCTTTTTATAGTTTAAAAGAAGCTAAGCGTGCATATTTCGATGAAATTTCGGCTGCATAACCGCTGGATTTTGTCGTTTTTTCGTTTATTTGGGAGAAATATAAAACGAAGTCTATATTTTCCCGTATATATGGGTGACGCACGGATGAAATCCGCGTTCAAGAGGGGATTACGGATCGAAATCCGCATCTCCAAGGGTTTCCGTAAGGGATAAGCCAAAGGCCTTTCTTATGGTGGGGTCACTCTCAATCTTCTCTCTAATTTGTCCAAAAGAGCTCTCTTGATTTTTAGAAATTGAGATTTGGGTCTTGAATGAAGAAAAAGGGGCTCATTTCTCCCTTTTTAGGCATTGGATCTTGTAAAGAAAGTTTTGGGAGAAGTGTTCTTCCTCTTTCATCATTAGATCTTGAGGAGGCCAAAAAAGCTCTTTTTTTGGGATTTGATGGAAGAAAGCCCTTCCCTTTCATTGGATTTGTGTTATAATCTTATTTATTTTTGGTAAAAAGAAGGTTTTCTCTAGATTTATTTGGAGAAGATGAAAAAGGAAGAGAGAGAGAAGAGGGAGGTACAAACCCTAGTATTTTGAGGGCGTGGGAAAAATTTTAATTATTATTTTTGATTGAGTTTAAATACCCAGTACAATTTGCAACTTAGCCTTTGGGCTTTACATAATTGCGTTTTACATCTCCTATGCCTATATGCTCATTTTTTTGCATATAAACCATGGGTTTACATAATTTTGGTTTTTTGCCTATTTTTATTACATTTTCACGTATTTGCATACAAAACTTATTTATTACAAATTTCTTTTTCTTTCTTCTTTTTCGATGGCCGGCCGGCTTCGCTTGGACCTGAGACGGTTTGGCCGTGGGCTCATTTGCTTGAGCTTGGGCCCGGGTTGGTTGGATTTGGGTCCACTGTCTGGGTGTTGACTTTTACTTTTTGACTTCAACTTTTTGAATTTTAATTTTAATTTTTTAATTTCGGCAGTGGAGTGTAAATTTCGACCCAACAAAATACCCCCATCAATAAATGCATACCACATGTATGGCTCGTATGCATGAAATTGATGGACAGGAAGTTCGGATTTTTGCCAGAATTTGAATTTGAGATTAGGATAGGAAGTCCGGATTTTTAGAATTGAGTTTTGAACTGGATTTGGATTTGAGCCCGGATTTGAATCGGATTGGATTGAATTTTGAGAATTTAAGAGAATTTTTTAACGAGTCTGTGTCCTTTCGGGTTTTCGCAAGCTCGCGGGTAGTCTTACTGCTTTTACTCACGAAGCCTTTTCAGGTTTTTATTCGTGCCCTTTTTGTTTGTAGACTAAACCCTTTTTTATTTGTTTATTTTATTTTATTTTATTTTTTTGCAGGCATGAACATTGCTATCGTCAGAATATAGTACCAAGAGCGACCCATCATTCATCTTTTGAGAAGTTTGAGATTTAGATTTTGGTGTCGGCGTTAGCATCGCTAACACTAGAGTACGATACCAGGAGCGACTCATCAATCGTCTTTGGAGGATTTTGAGATTTGGAATTCTGGGCTATTGATCGGTATCGGCATGCTAACACTGAAGCATAGTGCCAGGAGCAACTCATCATTTGCCTTTAGAAGTTTGGGGATTTGAGAGTTTTGGTTTGTGTCAGTATCGCTACACTGGTATGATGTTCCAGGAGCGACTCATCATTCGCTATGTGAGGATTTGGAATTTGGGAAATTTTTTTGTTTTGGCGTCTGCATTGTTACCACTGGAATGGTATTAGGAGTAACTCATCATTCGCCATTAAAAGATTGAGAATTTGAATTTATGGTTGACGTTTCTAATATTGAAGTATGATTTCAGGAGCGAATCATCATTTGTCATGGGAGGATTTGACTTAGGATATGGATTTTTGGTTGGCGTCTGCATTGCTAGCACTAAAATAGTGTTAGGAGCGACTTATCATTCTTCTTTGGAGGGATTTATATGTTTATTTATACATATGTATATATCCCCAGTTTAAAGATTTAGGAGTAAAAATGATTTATTTTAACGAGTTTACGCCCATTCGGGTTTTTCACAAGCTCCCGGGTAACCCTGCTGTTTTTACTCACAAAACCTTCTTAAGTTTTCATTCGTGTCTTTTTGCTTGTGGACTCCCCTAGTTCTTTTTTTCTTTCCAGTTTAACGACTTAGGGGTCAAAGCTGCGCTTATTCTTTGTTTGGTCCCGTTAGGCATATTTTTGCAGGGCTTATTTGAGATTCTTGGTTTTGAATTTGATGGGGTTGAGTTGTCAGAGACGATAAGCTCTATTTGATTTTCTCATTTAATCACTAGCTCTTTCTGAAGCCGCTTCAACATCTTTTTAGTCTTTTTGAACAGATGTTTGTCCCATGGAGACTGCAATAGGATGACGCCATTTTCTGGAATGGATGATTGAACCATCCGTTCCATGACGATTTCGGTTTTTGTTTGTATAAAGTTGGCAGTTGCAACTTGATTGTTTGCCAGCAAGCCAGGGGACAGTGAGATTTCCTTAGCCTTGTGTTGGTCCTCGATCCAGCCCTTGAAAATATGGCAGTCTTCGATAGTATGCCCCAACACTGTGATTTGGGCAGTAATTAGATTGCCAGTCATATTCGCTTTATTTGGCCTTTTTGGTTCTGGTGCCCTAAACTGTAGTTTAGGACGTCCTTGAATATTTTATTGACCTTGTCCCTTTTGAAGGAGTAGACCCTATTTCTCCTTTTCTCCAAAATTAGCCCTCTTTCCAATGCTAGCTTTCGAGCTTTGTTGGTCTTCGACACGCCCATTCATTGTTGAAAATATTCGGTATTGTTAGAACTTTCGCTTTTGCTGTTGCCGTCCCTCCGATTCTTTGGCTTGTCAGTAAATTGGAGGTCATGAGTGGACTCGGGGTTTGAGCGTTCTAACATCTGATCCTTCTTGGTCAGCTCCCGGAATGTTTAGAGACCCGCTGTGCATAGGAAAAGAGTCATCCAGTTGCCGATATTTTATATAAGAAGGTTGACGGATTAGTCCTGCTCTAACGGCGGTTCGCACTTGACGCTAAGGCTACGCCATCGGTCTATAAAATCCGTGACATTTTCGTTGTTCTTTGGTTTGGTCCTCACAAGGTCGGCAATGGTGATTTTATTGCCGACACTCATGAATTTTTGCTTGAACAGAGATTCCATTTGAGCAAACATCGTGACCAAGCCGTCCGGTACGCTTGCGTACCAGTCGAAGGTAACGTCGGTTAAGCTGCTAACGAACAGCTGGAGGAGAAGCACATTATTGCCCCTGGTGCTTCCGCACGGTGCTTTAAAAGGTGCAATGTGCTCATTTGCATTTCCCATCCTATCAAGCCTTCCAAATTTGGGGACGATATAGCCGCTGGGAAAATTTACGAGATCATAATGCAGAGTATGGTCTCCCACTGCTACCTACATTTTTATGCGCCTTGGCTTCGGGCACCAATGTCTTGACCTTGCTGGTGACCAAGTCCATGATCTGACCTTGCATTAGCGTGCCGCTGCCATCCAGAGTCAAGACGTCCTTTGAAGCGGAATGCGGGCAATTTTTATGGGGATCGCCTGGCTTTGGACTTAGGGGAATATGTGTCGGCTGCTTCAAGGTATCACCTCATGGCTTATGGGTAGAGCTTTATGCTTGATTGGACTATCCTTGAGCGATCTTGGTCGTGAGTTGCATCATGACATTTATCAAATCATCGATTTTGGAGTAGACCTTACTCGCTTTCTTGTTTTTGTTTTTGAGTTGTTTCCGGAGGTCCTGGAGCAGCCGTTGTTCTGCGATCTTGGGGATGACAGTTACCTCGCTTTCCGAGTCCGATTTTTTATGAATTAAGAGATCTTTTTGCCCAGTAGCCTCACTAAAAGGGTTCTCATTGTCTTTCGGAGGAGGCTGGGAAGTGGCAGGCGCATTCAAACCAGATTGGGCTTGGGAAGAGATAGCAACATCTTTGTTCTTTCTGGGAAGGTTATCACTGAGGCGCGCGCCTGCCATATAAACCATATGGACCGTGCACCCAACAAAGCCTTCATCATTGGCAAAAGCAATTTGCCGAGCTTTCGGACATTGCTTCGACCCGCTCTTTTTGGGGAAGGATAGATGGCTGAAAACAATTGATCTGGCTGGAGCTTTAAGTAAAACTGGTAACCTCTGCTCGAACTCTCTCCTTGGCCTTCACACGACAACGAGAGCTTGATAGACTCTTAATGAGATCACATCGTGCCTTCGATTTTGGGGTTTACACACATCTCTCCGTGTCACGCCCCGCTTCCCAGAAGACAGTAACAGTAAATGACGAGGTCCGCAACGTATTTACTATGAGATGATTATTTCCCTTAATAAATACGTTAAGCGTATGTAAGCAATATAATAATGTGCAAGAATAACAATAGTAATTAAAAATGAACAGCAACTTTATTTACGTTCAAATTCAAATACAAGTTCAAATACAGATGTCTGAAAGTAAAAGATACAATTACCGAAAAATGCCTAAACAATGGCATACAGAAAATAACTGCAGAAATGAAACTAATAATCTGGCTGGGCGGTAAGCTGATCGAAGTCCTCCTGGCTGGGCTCGATCTCCTCAGTGTCCGATCTCCTCAGTGTCCGATCCTCCTGGCGAACATTCCAAGGAAAAGAAATAGAGAGAAATGTTGTCAACGAACTAGCACTCGGTAAGTCCCAAAGATAAGGTAAATGTGAAAAATGATAGGTATAACATAAAATGAAGTAATGTAAATGATGAGTAAAAGTGTAGAAATGAACATGGGTATATGTCCTATACGTCTCTATATGGTATCTATTTTAACGTTAAGTCCAAGTGTGAATGTCAATGCAACCGTAGAAATATTCACGAGCTCAAGAGTAGGGTCCCAAGAGCAAGTAGACACGAGCTTATTTCATGGATTAGTATCGGGGCTCCAAGCCATGGAAGAGTCGATCCGACTAAGATTCGAGTAAATAGAATTCGAGTAGGGTAATACGGGACTCCTGAAATTCCGTTGGATTCACACTTGTAACTATCCCCAAGCTCCCCGAATATAATAGATTATAACGGTTAGATTGATTTAGTTGATTTGATTGGTTGGTTATAACATGTCTTGATCGAAACCATAAATTGCAAAAGGTGAAGAATGAAGTCGAGTGAGTCAAGTTAAATGCGAGTCGTGTCAGTTGCAATCCTGGATCGAATCAAATTGGGTGTTCAAGTTCAAGATTAGATTCGAGTTTGAATTCGAGTTCGAGTTCAAATCAAGTTTGAGTTTGTATTAAGGTTCTAGGCATATCATATTACTAGATTTAATCTTGTGAATTTCTTGAGTTTGGAAAATATCGATAACCGCTGCACATGGACGACAGGATTTGTGTATTTTTCAAAGACGATCATCTTTTAATAATTTCCACTCTAAGGTTACGATCGATATTTAGGGAGAGGTAAGTGGTGCATCATTGTCTTCGGAAATCCCGAGACAACTGACAAGAGAAAATTCCACTCAAACTAATCTGTAACCTAAATACGTAATCTAGATCGGTCTTTTGATTTCTAGGGTATTTTAATAAAAATGTCCTTTAAAATTCTCGAGGGTTTTTAATTTGTCTTAAAGCCTCGAATATATTTTTAATAAAAATATGTTGTTTAAAAAGTCAAAAACGTATTTTATTTTTGGTATCAAAACCTAACTTTTAAGTTTATGGTATTTTAATGAAAAATAGCACTTTTTTGAAACTTGAGAGTATTTTCGTAAAAACTTTAATTAAAAATTTGCTTTCAACAATTATTCAGAAAATAGCGATAACTCAAATTAACATAACTTGCTATCTTTTCTTTTATTTTAAATTTTATAGAAATTGTTTATTTTCTTTAAAACCGTATTTTCTTCTTTCCTTTTCAAGACCATGCTCTGTGAGGAGCTATGGACCTTACTCCACTGGACCTAGGATGTGTGATAATTCACATCAGTCGCAACCCTAACTAGGGTTGCAGAGGCAGAATATGCAAAGGAAAAAGATAATTTGTAATTCTAATACTTGTTATATATGCGGTACTAAAGTAAATGAGTTGAATTGATGAAGTATTGAATAGCTTAAGATGTGGCATTATATAACATTGTGATTATTTAAAACTATGGGTTTTCAATACATATATTTAAATAGAAGATTTTTACTACATAGCAAAATAGGGTGATAATAGCATGTGATCAAAACATGTAAGAAGGTTATCATTAATAAGATATTAGTCGTAGCAAAATAGGATATTAGTCGTAGCAAAATAGGGTGATAATAGCATGTAATCAAAACATGTAACAAGGTTATCATTATTTAAATAGAGTGCATGTTATGATATATTGCAATTTTATATAGATGTATCATCTTTGAAGTAAAATAAAATTAAATAAGGTTTTAATATAGTTGAACACCCTGATTCAGTTTAAGCCCCTAATTGCTAAACAACATACTATAGCTAGGTTCCAGATAGCATATATGTTTTCAAAGTTATGTTAGTCACTTGATATAAAATAATCACATGGCTTCACAAAAATTGATAAATTATATAAATGGAACTACAAATCAAATGGGGCTGTGAATCCATCATTCTGAGTATTAGTTTTCTACCAAATTCAGGTACGTTTTTATAATAGTTTCTATGCAACTTCTGCATATTAAAACATATCCGTGTCAAAAAAAGAAATCTATATACACCAATATGATTTATACTAAAATATTATTATTTTTTTTAGACGATAAAGAAAACTTATGGTAACGGTTAGAGGAAGGAGGGGACTTACCCGCGTTTAGGACGTGGGAAAACGACGGAACTCCCATGACGGCATTTCATCGAACAGCACGCGAGCGTTGTCAGGGCAAGAAGAACGGCGGCGTCGAAGTCGCGATCGTTGATTTATCCCTACAGGTGCAGCAGAAGAGCTCGATGCAGTCGATGTCGACGGCGATTTCGTGGTCGGGGGTATGAGCGAGGCACACAACAGCGGCGCAGGCGAGGAGACAACAGCGGCGCAGGATCCGAAGGCACGGGTGAGGCGACGATGACGAGGTTGGTGGCGACTTGGGTGTTGGGTTTTGTGAAAGAGATCTCGGCCATGGGTGAGATGAGGAAGGAGAAAAGAGGGAAGTTGAGAGTGAGAGAGAGATTTAGAGATTAAATAGAAAAGAGAGGGATTTATGAGAGGGGGAGTGGGCAGGTGAAGAGGGAAGGGAAAAGAATATGAACAGTGGTGTTAATAATTGAGTGGGGTTGGGGTTGGGGTTGGGGTTGGGGAGGGGAAAAGTTTTGGTTAAGTTTTGTTTTGAAAGTAAAATAAATTAGAATTGGGTTTCTGGGTGTGTGTGCAAGGAATGAAAAAAGAAAAGAAAAGAAAAGAAGAATGGGTTTTGGGCTTATGGCTGTAGGAAGAAAAGAAGAGAGAGTTGGGCTTTGAGTTTGGGTTTAGATTAGAAAAAAGATTAGTGGATTTGATTTGGATTTTAATTAGTGGAAATTAGGTTAAGATTGGGTTTAAAAATATGGGTTTTAGAAATTAATTAAGCTTGGAAAAATATATGGAATAGAAATAATAAAATAATATACTTAATAAAATATACGGAAAATACAAAAAACAAACAAACAACATATTTTATTGAAGAAAAATAATACAAAGGTATAGGAATTTTGAGCTCGTTGCACTCCGCAACACTCTTCGAATTGCCTGCTTTATTTTCACCGTCATAGCATTCTTTTGAGCCAACCTTAATGGTTCAAAAGAGGAGTTGATTTTCAAAGCAGACTTGGCTGTTGTCGCGAGATAACCCTGTTCTTAGAATCTCACGAAATTCAACTTAGCAGGAGCCCCAACCCTCCTATTGGTTTTATATCTGAGCCGTTCCTGTCTCAATTTTTCTGTTTTGAGGGCTTGGCGGGTATCTGCTTTCCTGAAAGCCGCCTTAGGCCTATTGACGAGGAGTCCAAAGAAGACACCCGACAGAGACACATTGTCGTTTTCTTGGTGTTAACGGTCTTGTCCCCAGCTAGAGCTACGGAGAGTTGTTCAAAGACCGACTTGCGTTTGGACTCGGGCGTCCTCACGATTACAACATTTGGCCTCGTCCCTTTTAAGACCGGTATATCCATCACTGTAGCTCGAGGGGCAGGAACATTGCTAGTTGATACGAATGAAATGGAGCCGAATTGGAGCGGTTGCTCCATCCATTGGCGCATAAGCTCTGGCGGGAACATCACTCGAGTAGTTATCTTGATTGTGTAAGTGATTGGGGTTGCAGCGAAGGCTAAGTTTACTTTTGGAGACATCGTTGTTGTGCTTGGAATTATAGTTGAAAGTTGATAATCTGTATGAAGGAGCATGATTCCAGTACAAATAACGATGTATATGTTAAACGAGTTTGCATGATCGTTTTATCGTTTATTTGGGAGAAACATACTATGTTTTTCCGCGTATGTGGGTGAAGCACGGATGAAATCCGCGTTTAAGAAGAGAGTACGGATCGAAATCCGCATCTCCGAGATTTTCCCAAAGGATAAGCCCGAAGGCCTTCCCTTTGGTTCGGTCACCCTCAACCTTCTTTCTAATTTGTCCAAAAGAGCTCTCTTGGCTTTTAGGATCTTTTTTCTCCCTTTTTAGGCCTTGGATCTTGTAAAGAGGGTTTTGAGAGATTGGTTCTCCTTCTTCTTCCTCTTTTCTCTTTGGATCTTGAGGAGGAGGAAGGAGGCGGCCAAAAGCTCTCCTTTTGGGGATTTGGTGGAAGAAAGACCCTCCTTTTCAATGGATTTGTGGCCTAATCTTATTTATTTTTGGAAAAGAGAAGGTTTTCTCTAGATTTATTTGGAGAAGATGAAGAGGGAAGAGAGAGGAGGCATAAACCCTAGCATTTTGAGGGAATGAGAACTTTTTATTTCTTGTTATGGTTGGGTTTAAATACCCATTACAATTTGCAGCTTAGCCCTTGGGCTTTACATAATTGATTTTTGCATCTTCCATGCCTATGTGCTCATTTCTTTTTATACATAAGCAATGAATTTTACATAATTTTGGATTTTTGCCTATTTGTATTACATTTTTACACTTATTTGCATACAAAACTTATTTATTATAAATTTCTTTTTTCTTTCTTCTTCTTCGATGGCCTGCTGGTTTCGCTTGAACTTGAGACGGTTTAGGCATGGACCCACTTACTTTGGCTTGGGTCCGGGTTGGTTGGACTTGGGTCCACTTGTCTAGGTGTTGGTTTTGACTTTTGACTTTTAATTTTTAATTTCGATAGTCGGGTGTAAATTTCTCCCCCAACACACTATTGTTTTAATTCAATATAAAAGTTGGTTCTGTTGAGACAACATAGCACTAAGAACAATGTATTTATTTTATCCCTTCCTAATACTATTGTTCTGTGCTTCATCTATCCCATCTATTCAGGTAAACAAATACTATGATCTTGCTACCAGCTTCTACGAGTTTGGCTGGGGAGAGTCTTTTCACTTTGCTCCCAGGTTAGCATGACCTCTATGCTATAGTTCAATAGGAGTAAGCATTGTTTCTGGTACAAACAATGAACTAATTCTGCAAATTGTTTCTTTGTAGATGGAAAGGAGAGTCTTTACGAGAAAGTATCAAGCGACATGAACACTTTCTTGCACTACAGCTAGGATTAAAAAGTGGAATGAAGGTTTAGCCATTCTTTTGCTTATGAGAAAACTTTAATCAAGACATGATTTGATTTCTATAGGCTAATATTTTATTTTCTTCTTTCTTCTCCATCTCTCCTTTTTTTTGTGGGTTTGAAGGTCTTGGATGTGGGATGTGGAATTGGTGGACCACTAAGGGAAATAGCTAAGTTTAGGTAACCTTCTTTTCACAATTTTTTCCATTATTTGAATCTTTTGCTTTATTGAGCATAACTTTTGGGTCTTGATACATAGTTCTATTCATAATTACACATTGTATTATACTAACATAAATGTCAAGAGCCCCTTTACCCAATAGCTAAATTGTCGGCTGTTAGGTATCGATGTATATAATCCAGCATGTTGAGTAAACTGGCACCGGTGTATTATATTTCACCCTTTCTCTCTCTTGCTCCAAACTGGTTCTTGACCTACAGTCGTCCCAATCGTCTAGCTTACAGCACAAGTTCGGATAACCAATAGTGACATTTTGGCACCTTGCCCAGATAGATCTGATGGCCACTGGATAGGTAATAGCGGCTTCGAGCAGGAACGAAAGGCTATAGCATGAGCTGAAAGACTGATTCGTCCCTGCGAAGCTTTCGGGAAGAGGGTTGTACTGACAAGTAACCAACCCGCAATGAATAAGGATCGTATGTGCTATGAGTCTCTCTCCCTCGATTGAGGTCTAAGGCAAGTAGAAATCCCTCTTCCTAAATGGTCACCAGTCCCTCAACACTCATCTTTCTGAAGATCACCTTCGGAGTCTCAGACAGCAGAGTAAAGGTTGATTGTTGTTTTATGAGAAATATTCCATTTCTTTTTCGGTACTGGTTATAATGCTCACCCTCTAGTGGATATTTGAGCCACATGGGAAGGCTCCAGAAAAATAAAAAACCCTTGCTTGTAAAGATAGAATATGCAAGGTATATAAATATATTAGGATGAGGTTTTGAACCCAGAACCATCTGAATCCTGGTGCTTTGGTGCTCTGTAATTATTTGAAGGACGACTTTACCCGAAAGCTTAGGTTATTGGGTTTTGAGATAAAAATGTTTATCAAGCTGATATAATCTTAAAAAGTGCTTGATGGGAATATTAAATTTAATGTCTTGTGAAGTATCAGTGTTTATAAGAACTAGATTATATGGAGGTCCATAAGTCTAAATTTGCCTCTATTTTTGCATCAAATACTGAGAATATATTACTATCTTGGATCATTTCATTAAAGGCTTCTCATAGACTCCGATAAATAGCAACCCATTAGAATTCCACTCCGATCTATGTTTTTTTACAGCCACTATATTTTTTCTTTGACTAATCATTTACTGCAATAATTCCTTTGGGAATTTTGTTTCGTTCTTTTGGATTGTGGACTCAGTGTGGCTCCCTAAGTAAATGGCGTTACTTTTAACTTCGTGTTGTTCTTGCTTTCCGAAAGTGTGGTTCACTTGTTTGTACAATTTATCTGGAATTCTGCCTTAGCTTCCAACATTATTCAAATTTGAATGAGTTGGCCTTTCTGAAATAAACAGAATATGGCATGTGATTTAATTTTGCAAACAATACATGTCCCCCATAAATTAATGTTATTGGTGAATTCCCCCGCTGAAGCTTATTGTCAACCAGTATGAGCATGGACTGGATGCTTACGGCGGAATATAAATAATACATGGAGCTGACATGCACATCAACTTGGATTCAAGAAATAGTATAACGTGTGCATAACAGGTAAACATTAGTCGTCAGAGCAGACGGCTAAAAGCTGTCGTTTTACATAAATTTGCATCTATCGGTTGCGATTACAGTAGCCACATTATACAAGATACGTTGATTATATACATGTATTAGCACACACACGATGTAAGTGCACTGGCCAAGGGCAGAATTAGTCATTATAGCACTCCTTAAGATTTTGCAGGGTGTTTAAACCATGTGATTTTATTTAATTTTTTTTTATGCTTTGGGCTCAATTGATTTTGTGGCTAAACTGATAATATCGTGTACATCTGTTGCAGCTCAACATCTATTACTGGATTGAACAACAATGATTACCAGATATCAAGGGGCGTGGTAAGTGCATCCTCTGCTATAAGATTTATTTCTATTTTTTGGATATCCTAGATTGGCTTAGAAGTCTAGTTTCATTTTGTATATTTCTCACAAAGTGATAACTGTACAGGAACTAAATCATTTTGTATATTTCTCACAAAGTGATAACTGTACAGGAACTAAATCGCTTAGCAGGACTGGGTGACAATTGCAACTATGTTAAGGTATTCACATCCATCGCCATTATTATTCCGTGGTTTCCTCTTCTTTCTTTAAAGAACCAGGCTTTACTCTTATTGTGTCCACTTTATCATCATACACGAGGTTGATTACGAAAAAGAATCACAAAACTTAGTGTACGCTCCCAAAGCTGATGCCTATGCTCTCTGTAAATCTATTGCATTTGCTCATATGCAGGCTGACTTCATGAAAATGCCATTCGTGGAGAATACCTTTGATGCGATTTATGCAATAGAAGCAACATGCCATGCCCCTGACGCGGTTGGTATAAATAATACTTTATTATGGTTTTTCCGTATTTATATTTTTGTGCAGCTCTATTTATTGATATTACAAAACAGCTTGGCTGCTATAAGGAGATATACCGAGTGTTAAAGCCTGGCCAATGTTTCGCTGCCTATGAATGGTGCATGACCGACCATTTTAATCCTAACAACGAAGTGCATCAAAAGATTAAGGCTGAAATTGAGCTTGGTAATGGCCTCCCTGATGTAAGATCGACAACTCAGTGTCTCAAGGCCCTGAAACTAGCTGGATTTGAGGTAACAAGTTCATATTACTAATTGCATTGACTTTTATCCTTTTTAAATTTCGTTCATGCGTATAATGAGGGGAAAACAACTTTTCTTTTTCAAGATTTTATGTGAGAAAGACCTTGCCTTAGATTCACCGGTGACTTGGTATTTGCCGTTGGACACAAGTGTATTCTCCATAACGAGCTTTCGTCTGACATCCTTCGGTCGGTTCATCACCAAGTCCATGGTAAGGATATGTTCATTTCTTTGTGACATCAACTTGAACTTCGTGGCTTAAAACATGCGAAATATGATTTTCATCGTAGTGTAGGTGAAAAATGTTTAGTAAGCGATAAATAGTTAATTTTGCAACAATCTCATAATACACATGGAAAAAGTATCGACATCACATGATTTCTCTTTTGTGCATATATGTTGGACGTAGGCCATGGCATCGAAAAATTCAAAAAAGCGTCTTGGATAATCGTCTTGCTAATTAAACACAATTAATTTGAACATTGCAGGTGAAGACACTAGAATTTGTAGGTCTTGCTCCAAAAGGAAGTGATAGAGTTTCTTCATTTCTTGAAAAGGCTGCTGAAGGGCTTGTAGAGGGAGGAAGGTAAGCAGTTTTCTTTTCGAGCTCCTCTGTTTACATAAACTCTTTCTAATGTTTTCCGCTCTTGTTTATTTATGTTATATAGAAATTTAATTTGCAGGAAAGAGATCTTTACACCGATGTACTTCTTCTTGGTTCGGAAGCCTCATCCGGTCTATATATCCTAGCTGTAGAATCCTTCCAAGTAATGTTTGAGAAATGTTGGGGTTTTTTTCTTCCATTAATTAATGTTAGTATTCTTTTCCTTTAATGAAGAAAATGTTTGAACATGAATGAATTCACAGATTATTTCAGTTAAAATTGTTGTTTCGATTCCAAATATTTGGCCCTGCGCTTTCAATTTAGTGGAAATTAATGCTATTCAAACCTGAGCAGGTTTCTTGTGGGAAAACAACGCAACTCAAAATAAACCGAAACAAAAGTGGGTAGGAAAATATTTCTGTGAACATGATGCATTTATATATGCTTAACATTCATTTGTTTATAAAACACGATGGAGGGCGTATTTTTTCGACGCCATAGGAAGGAATTCCCTCCTATGGCCTCTTTCCTCCATTATATATATATATATAGAGAGAGAGAATAATGGAGAAAAGAGGCCATAGGAGGAAATTTCCTCCAATGGTATGGAAAAAATACAACTTCCACTAATTTTTTCGACGATCGGCCCTCATCATCTTCATCGTTATCATCTAAGATGTGGGTACACTAAATTTCATGTGATTCTACAACTTTTTCACCGTTGATTTAGCAATGTAAAAAGTTCTATTGTCGGTAAACCGTTAATTTTGAACCCACTAAATCAACGGTGAAAAGGTTGTGGAATCACATGAAATTTGGTGTACGCACATCTTAGATGATAACGATGATGATGATGGGTGCCGATCGTCGGAAAAAATGGTGGAGGTTGTATTTTTTCTACGCCATAGGAGTAAATCCCCGCCTATGGCCTCTTTCCTCCATTAATCTCATATATATATATATATATTGCTATTTCTTGATTTCATATACAGAAAGCGTTGATAAAGAAAAAACTACAAAGCCATCCAATAATTTGGTGGTTCATATACATTGCAAACACGATAACAACGTATGGCACCAAAAGAAAGTGAAGAACTCCACCTTTGACTTAAATCCGTATGATAACAAACATCTCGAAGAAATAAACAAACATCCATAAAAATAGCATTTGCTGATCCGAAATATACGTACCAAAGCAGGGATATCCGCAATAGAAAGTGGAATTTGGCCGACACGGCTCCACCAATGCTTAGATCAATACTTGGATCACCAAAATCGGACGATGCAACCTCAAAGTAATTTCAGCCGTCCGTATTTTTCCAGCCAGCATTACCGTTAATGTTCGATTTATGCTGCAGATCCACATAGACCAGCTTAAACCCAAGCAACAAATTTAACCCAGGGCCCCACGCATTCTTCTCCTTTTTATTAATACTTCATGATGACTCACGTGCTTGCACGTGCCACTTCATCTCGCTGCCTTGATGAAACCCTATCGGCTTCTCTATGGAGCGCCGCCACCCAAAAAATTATAAGAAAATTCGCTGTCGGCCAACTAAACTCGTACCACGGCGCCTTACCGGAGCAACCAGACGCAGCCGCGTGCTCCACCTCATGCGAGTGCCGTCGCGAGCCTCTCGGCTCCGCCACTGGACAATTTGCCCTCGAATCTCATCAAGATCCGGCCAAATCCGATAGCCACCTACTGCCAAACTTTAGATCCGGCCAATAGTTGTTGTCTACTAAAAATAATTCAGAAATTCCAGGGGCGGCAGATCGCCATCCCTGGCTATGCTCGGATCCGCCACTGATCATAGATAATCTAAAAACAAAAAGGATGAAATCTAACAAAATATAATGGTTCATAACTTTAAGGATTGATGGATATTGGAATTGTATCGGATAGTTATTTCATATATCAGTTTTGTCGTATCACGAGATGTTTGATATGTCCTAATATGAAGACATGGGCCAAAAAAAAATGGCCCAAGAATGAAGAGGAATATATCAAGGAAGAGGGAGATGCAGTTGCAAACAAGACATGATTCAGACGCAAAAATGTATGTGTCATTCAGTTTTGTTTTTTTAATTGTCGGTGTTAAAATATGATATTTATATGCATGTATATGAGTATCCACAATACATCTCTTTGCATTTGAACATACAGATAAGTCATAACATAACCGAAACAAGAAAACAATGTTTTTAATATACAAACATGAAGAAAGCCTATGCTGAGGTCACGGACTACTTTTAACATACGGAGATTGCGACAAAAAGTTGTTTAAATTTTAAATGAAGAAAACCTAGCATTGTGGAATTGACAAGCATGACTTAAGATTCGATGTAGCATTGAGACTAGAGATGATATGTGGAAATTTGCGTGTAAAAAATTAGGCGGTGCTTATGAAAAAATAACGAATTTCTAGGGTTTTATATAAAAAAAACCCTTTTACTAACTTCTCTCAGCTCGTGATCATATAGTTCTCAACTTTCTCTCTCCTCTCTCTCGATCATACACTCCTAGTCTAGAGAGAGATGGCAATGGCGAGCATTGGAATTTCCCAGGTCCCGTCCTCAAAAACCCTAATTTCATCGAATCGAGGCACCAAATCGTCGCCGCCTCTCCTCAGATCCGCGAATGCGGCCCTGTCTTCCTCTTCGTCTCAGCTCTCCGGCGAGAAATTGGTCTCCAGCGTGATTTTCCCGCGGAGTGGCCGCCGTTCAGAAGGGAGATCACCGGTTTTGGTGTCTCCGTAGGCGGTTTCGGACTCGAGGAACTCGCAGACTTGTCTCGATCCCGATGCTAGCGTGGTGAGTTAAAGGTGTCATTTTTATCCCCCTTTCTTCCTTCTTTGCTAATTTGGTTTCATAAAGGAATGATTTCGAAATAGAAAGAAGCAATGTGTTCATGTTTTAAGATGAATTGTGATGATTCCAGTAATGTTATATCCCCACTTTGTCACAGCATTTACTATCTGAATATCACGAATCTCTCTCTGTTTTCAATCAGGGATTATATATATATATATATATATATATATATATATATATATATATATA